>CM051518.1:66478477-67728477 GCA_028015205.1 Mytilisepta virgata | reverse complement strand
TGCCATGTTCGAAGACGGTGTGGTGAACCGAGGAAGACTGGTCGTATTGTCGGCGTTTACTCGTACCTATTGTGAGCAGTTTCCGGATTGGGCGCCGCATATTTGGACAGTGTACCATCGTGTTGATCTATCGAAACGGTTGGAATTGACCAATGAAAATACCAGATTTTCGACCAATCGGAACGGGAGAAGTTAAGCAATCACGATGTTGGAAAGATAGCCAATCCTGTTTCACGTTTCATAATATAAGAACCAATCCAAGAATCTCCGATATGTATATAAATAGAACAGCAAGAAGAGGAATCAGTCAGCCGATATGTCTCGTAAAGAAAAGAAAACCAAAGACCAGACCAAGCGCGATATCGTTCAAGACGCCATGACAGATTCCAATATTCCTTTGAAAGTACTACTGGGTGGAGGACGTTATGCAGAGCTGACAGAATGGAAAGGCAGTAAAAGAGTAGATCTCAGATGTTGGGAAAGTGAAACGGTGCCCACAAAGACCGGAGTCAGCCTGTCGTTAATGCAGTGGAAAATGTTGTGCAGTACTACAGAAGTGGTGGACGACCTGATCACCAGAATCAAGGACAAAGAACCGGTGGACTGGAGATATCATCTGGGAGAAGATGTTTAAGCCATCATTAAGGCACCCTATCCTATTATTCACGTCAGAAAATATTTCGTGCCTAACGGAGAACTGACTTTACAACCAACCAAGAGAGGTATAACGCTGAGTCCCTACGAATGGCAAGAACTGAAAAAGATCATACCTTTGTTTGAAGAGAAAGAACCAGAACTCAAAACATTGACTGATGTAGATTTTGTAAAATAAAATATGAAACTGTTTCATTTGTGTTTGTGTTAAATATCCCAGTATACAATCACATCGATCAGTCTTGATCTACCACTCAAACCGACAACATGAGTTGGCCTTCCGATCAGCAAACCCAAGTCCTTGAACAAGAAGAACCTTACTATTGTAATCCTACCAAAGACCCCAATATCTTTTATTGTTCCGATGGATTCGATCCGAATCATTTCATGCCTTGGATTCATCCGTTTACCTGTTTGATTGCGGGTCCTACCGGAAGTGGGAAATCGGTCTTTGTCAGACGATTCGTGGCTAATATCCACCATATGATGTGCACTTTTCCTGATCGAATTTTATGGTGTTATGGCGAATACCAAACGCTTTATGGTACCGTGGACGGTGTAGAATTTATACAAGGACTACCCGATATCGATAGTTTAGATTCGAGTAGGCGACACTTGATTATCATCGATGATTTGATGACAGAAACCGATGACCAAGTGGCTTCCTTATTTACTAAAAAGAGTCATCATCGAAACATCAGCGTCATGTATATCGTACAAAACATCTTTCATCAGGGAAAACACCACAGGACCATCAGTCTCAATGCTCATTACATGGTCTTATTCAAGAATCCTCGAGACTCTTCTCAGATTCATAGTTTGGCTCGACAAATGTTTCCTCGGAAAGCGGATCTTTTATTAGATGCCTATGCTTCCGCAACGGCCGAACCTCACGGCTATTTAATCATCGGTATGAAACAACTCCAGATCGACTGAGATTGAGAAGCCATATTTTCCCCGGAGAAGTACAAAGTGCTTACGTGGATGCATAAATACGTCGGTGAATACAGCGTCACGTTAGTCTTGGCCGGAAAACGGAATAGAGAACATGGTCTCGACACGTCTCCGAAAACACGCCAACGATCTAGTATATTTACGACACGCAAAGCCTTGTATTCAAAAACATCTCATACAGAAAGCCGATCGAAGTCTCATCGAGTGTTTGTGCGAGTGTGCTGATAACGTTTTGAAAGGACACGTCGAGTTAACTCGTGCACAGAAAGATAAATTGAAACGAAATAAAAGCGGACTCCGAGAACTGGCGAAAAAGACGGTCAGTCTCAAAAAGAAAAAAGTCATTATACAGAAAGGAGGATTCTTGGGATCTCTCTTGGCACCCATTGCATCCGTCGTGGGACCGTTACTCTCTGGATTGTTACAATGAAGATCTTGTATTTGAATACGTCTACTCAGATCCCGCAGCGACCCAAACCTCCGGTCGATCAGCGAATCCGAGCCATGGATACCTTAGATAGAAAGATGCACGATATCTTGGAACGTGACGATCTACCGACCGAGGAGCGATTGAAATTATACGATCAGTCTCTTTATCGTTATATGAATATACACGATGATTATAGACCCAGACCTGTCGTCCCGGAACTCCCGGCAACTCCCGAAGATCCCTTGGAGAAAGAGGTCATAGACAGTGTTCCAAAAACACTCAAAGGAAAAGCAGAACTTTTATTGAAGAAAATGAAAGCCAGTCCAGAGATCACGTGGAACGAGAAGGGAGAATTAACGTTTAAAGGAGAAACCATCAAGGGAAGCAATGTGGTGGATTTAGTCAACGACGTCTTGCGTAAAAGGAAATATTTTAACCCGGAAGGATGGGAAAGGTTTGGCGAAGCGTTAAGAGAAGCTAACGTCCCACAAGATTTGATAGGTCACGAAGAAAGATGGAGACATATTCATCAAACGAAAAGAACACCGAGAGCTCGAAAACGACAACAAAGTCCGTCTCCGAAACGATGGCAAACACCGAAAACCCCCAAGGCGTGGACACCGTATTAAAAAGAAATGTCACATCCAGCCGCTGTTAGTTTAGGTCATGGGCTCGACCTATTACCATGTTCCTGATCCCGGGAGTTATGGAGGTCTTAATAAATTCAGACCGAAAGGGTACACGCATAAAGAAGTCAAAGAATGGTTACATACTCAAGATGCATAAACCAACTAGAAGACGGTTCGTCAGGAGAAGAGTGGTGGTGTATGGAATAGATCATCAATGGCAAGCGGATTTAGTAGACGTAGCGAAGATTGCGTCTTATAACGATGGATACAGATATTTGCTTACCTGTATCGACGTGTTGTCGAGATACGCCTGGGTCGTACCTCTCAAAGACAAGACGGGTCGGAGTCTAGTGGCAGCTTTCAATGTCATTTTTAAGTCGGGAAGACTTCCGATTCGTTTACAGACGGATAAAGGCACGGAATTTACCAACCGAGTGTTCCAGAAATTTTTAAGAGATCATGACATCCATTTCTTTACGACTCATAACGAGGAAACGAAAGCCAGTATCGTGGAACGTTTTAATCGTACCTTAAAAACGAAAATGTGGAAATATTTTATTCACAGAGAAACGTTGAAGTATTTGAATGCTTTGGAAGACATGGTGATCTCGTACCACCGGTCGAAGTGACATGGGCTAACCAGACCTCGGTAGCCAAACGTTTGTATGGAAGAAGTGGCTCGAATCCAAAATGCAAATTCAAAACTGGAGATCGAGTGCGACTCACTAAAGCCAAAAGAACTTTTAAAAAAGGATATTTACCTCGTTGGACGAAAGAATTGTTTACCGTGGTCCGATGCATCGAGACCAGACCCCCGGTATACGTGGTGAAAGACAATCACGGAGAAGAATTGGAAGGAACATTTTATGCCGAAGAATTACAGAAAGTCATTAAGAAAGACGACGTGTATAAAATCGACAAATTTTGGCGAAGAGAAGGAAAGGCAGGAGATTACAGTATCTCGTCAAATGGTTGGGTTATCCTGCCAAATTCAACAGTTGGATATTTTCTTCGGATCTACAAAAGCGAGACGTTCACTCAAAGTGAATCAGTTGAATCGATGGCACCGAACGATACGGATAGCAGAAGGTCTTGGGTTGCTTTTGGAAAGAAACTACCACGTCCAGAGATTGTATTCCTGTGCCAAATTCTGATTTTGTATACAGTGATTGTCGTCAGTATTTACAATTTAACGATCGGCACAGAAAATAGTAATCTGTGGACGGCTTTACTGAGCAGCTGTTTGGGATACCTCTTGCCAAATCCGACAATCAAACATAATGTTTTATCTGACGTTACCCAGCAATAGTTCGATGGAATATTATCCGGACAACACCTTGACTCGGTACACGACGAGATTACCTCATATGATGGATTTAGACGTGGGAGATTGGATTGGCAGAGATACAGTATCCGCATACGTGGTATAACGTAAAGAAACAGGAAGGATGGGTAGCTGTTCATTTTCAAGAAAGCGAGGAATTACAGCGACATCATTTCGAATTGCCGGAAGTGTATTACTCGTCTGCGAAACGTCTGTGTAAAGCCGTGGAATCCAAAAAGAGCAGGACGGAACTCAAGAAAAAATTCAACATCGGTTTAAACGAAGTGAATCATAAAGTGTTCGTTCAAGTCAAACCCAACAGTCAAGTTATTCTCAGTCCCTTGTTACAGAACATGTTAGGATTCAAACAGGCCATCTTTCCGGCCGGAGACCACATGGCCGAGTTTGTCGCCGACATCACGAGAAGTTTAAGTTCGTTGTACGTGTACTGTCCATTGATCGAACCAAGAATGGTGGGTGACTCGCGAGTTCCACTGTTGAGAATCGTACCCGTGGAAGGTAGAGACGGAGATATGATGACGCGTATGTTCGACCCCATTCAATACTGTACCCTCGTACAACGCCGATTCCAGGACATCGAAATAGATATAAGGGACGACACGGGAGGAATCGTGCCATTCGAATGTGGACGAGTGGTGGTAACACTTCACTGCAGAAAAAAGAAGTTTTTAACATGAAAGCACGTCATTGTTGTGATGCCAAGTCTTACGAAGATTATTATCTTCATCAAGCCGGAAGTGGTTATCCCGTCTATGGGGGAAGTCGATTTCAAAGGGGACACGGATTGGGAAGCGTGTTTGGAGGATTGTTTAAGGCGGCCATGCCGTTACTGAAAAAAGGAGCCAAGACACTGGGTCACCAAGCGCTGAAAACGGGACTACGTATAGCCGGAGACGCAGTTGAAGGAAAGAATTTGAAACAAGCTGCCAAGTCCAGATTGAAAACGGCAGGCAAAAACATGTTCAATAAAGCCATCGGGTATGCCGGCCCACCCGGAGAACGAGTTATAAAAAGACCTGCACCCAAGAAACGTATCAGACGTCGTCTGCCAAGCAATGGACCACATCGAAAGACGTTTTAGGATAATGTCACTCGTACATCCACACTCGTGCGAATGCACTAAATCGGAATTGGACTTGTTTGGGGTGCCACCCACCCAGACCAGTGTAGAACACGGATATTGGGAACAGAAAGGTGTGACATCGGCTCTGACGGACCAAGGACCTTACGAATTCGTCGTAAGCGGGGCCGGGGAAGACTACATCGACTTGGCCAACACGTATCTATTCGTAGAGGCACAGATCGTGAAAGCAGACCGAAGCAATTTGGCCAACGATTCGGACGTGGGACCCGTGAATCTATGGATGCATTCGCTCTTTATCGATGTCAGTGTGAGTCTCAACGAGAAATTGGTGTCCCCTCCCACGAGTGTTTACCCGTATCGGGCATATATAGAAACTTTGCTCAGCTACGGACCCGCTGCCAAAGAATCTCAATTGACCGGAGTCATGTGGTACAAAGACACACCCGAACACCTAGAAATCAGAACCGACGACAACGTGGGATTCTCCAGCAGAAAGGTATTGATTGCCGAAAGCAGAAAAGTCCAGATGATGGGAAAACTTCACGTAGACTTGTTTTGTCAAGATAAATACTTATTAAATCAAGTTGAACTGAAAATCAAACTGAGGAGGAGCAGAGACGTCTTTGCTTTGATAGGACATGCCAACGCTTTCAAGGTTAAGATTAGAGATTTAGGTCTATTCGTCAGAAAGGTGCAGTTGAGCCCGGCCATTCGCATGGCCCACATCAAAGCTTTGGAAAAAATGAGCAGCAAATACCCCATACGACGGGTGGAAGTCAAAGTGGACACTGTACCTAGAGGAAACACCAATTACGTCCAAGACAACATGTTCCTGGGACAGATGCCCAAGCGATTGGTCATAGGATGTGTAGAAAGCGATGCTTTGAACGGAAACATCACGAAAACCCGTTTAACTTTAAACACTTCAAGATAAACTTTGTCGCGCCCAACGTGGACAGAAAACAGATACCCAGCAAACCATTGCAGCCGGATTTCAGCGGGGAAGGATACATTCGAAGTTACATGGGACTCTATACCAGCACCGGAAAGATGTTTCAAGACGAAGGAAACGCCATTTCCAGAGAAGACTTCTCTAAAGGCTACACCTTGTTTGGCTTCGATTTGACTCCCGATATGTCTGAAGTGGGTACCTTTCAACTCATAAAACAAGGCAACTTACGTTTAGAAATTCATTTTGCCGAAGCACTCCCTGCTACCATCAACGTGGTTTTTGAAGCAGAGTTCGACAACGTCATCGAAATAGACAGAAATAGACAAGTCCTGTTTGATTACAGTGCCTGATGAACACTTTAGAGATCGAAGGCGTCTTAAAAGATCACACTGGGACCAGATCGGTGTTTAAGGGAGTGTACGCCAGAAATAGATTACCCAGACACATGAACGTGCCTTCGGCCTTGGTGGGGAACACGGATCCTGATAGTCGAGAGGGAAAACATTGGATAGCTATATACATCGATGCCAATTCCATGGGAGAATACTACGATCCTACCGGCATACCACCTCACTCGATCGCTTACCTTAACTTCATGAATCGACATTGTCGAATGTGGACATACAACACCGTCAGAGTACAAGAAGGTTCAACGGTGTGCGGCCAGCACTGCATTTTTTATCTGATACATCGGAGTATGGGACATGTCATGACGGATATCACTAGACTATTGGAGGATCCAAAAGAGGCCACGGACACTGTGAATAGATTCGTATTACGACTCGTTAAAAAAATTTAAAAAAAAAAAAGAAAAAAAAAAAAAAATTAGAAAAAAAAAGAAAAAAAAAGAAGGGGGGGGGGGGGGTAATGCAGCCTATCTTATGATAGGCAGTCACAAGCCTGGATAAATGCAGAGTGACCCACCTCTCTCTCTCGTTCCCGACATGTGGGCGAACAGTGGGCGCCGCCATGTTTCATGACGTCATGCAGACATGTTGCAACACGAACTGTCTTGGATCTCTGATTGGGTGTCTTGGGTGCTTTCTATCACGTCCGCGTTCTGCACATATATACAGTGCAGAACCTCTCACTTCGTCTTATTCCTTCGAACGGTAAAGATGCAACCACAGCACAGACAAGCCTTGCTCAAGAATTACGTTCTTTTGGTGAACGAAACCCCGGTAGACGAAGTAGTCGATGTTTTGGTACAACGAGGCATAGTGGACGAGGACCAGAGAGAGTTCATTTCTCATCAACCAACCAGGAAGATGCGTACCCGTGCCTTACTGCAATTACTACCCAGAAGAGGTCCCAATGCATTTAACGGTTTTTGTCACGCCCTGATGGTGAATAGGAGGGACGATTTGCTAGGAGTCTTGACAGATCCCAACAAAGAGGACATGGAAATCTGTTTCCCGGAAGAGTCCAGCTTTCATCTAGGAGGGAGCTTACACCTGAAGGTTGAAAAGGAGGGAATCACCTTGACTGACGGGAGGATGGAAGTGTATTTCCCACTGTTTCGCTGGATACAACTCCAATATACCTTGGACGATATCGACGAGGCCGTTCATTACTTGGAACACAACAGATACGCGTCCCTACACAAACACCTCGGGGGAAACGTTTACGTCACGGCACAGAGTCCGGAATTAAAGTTAGACGTTCGCCATTACTCTCTATCGCCTCTGGACGAACAGCTACACCCGACAGACCAAGAGTGAGTTTGGATTTTCAACAGTACGAAAAATTAAAGGAGGTGGACAAAGTCATCCCAGAACTCGTTCCCGAGTTAAAGAAAACCTTACCGTGTGCAGTAACCCACCAGAACGTGGAAAGTGCCATGTTTTGCAGTGAATGTCAACCAAATGGACCAGACTTGTAAAAAAAAAAAAAAAAAAAGAAAAATTAAAAAGAAAAATAAAAAATTAAAAAAAAGAAAAAAAAAAAAAAAAAAAGTTAATGCAGCCTGCATTTGAAGCCATGATAATGGTTTGCTTCGAATGTTGACAGCCTTGTTTAAATGCAGATCAGTTTTTTTTTCTCTCCCCTTGTAGGAGGGGAATATGCCTGGGGAAAGTTATCTCCCCATTTACAGGGTTATCTCCCCCTTGGAGGAGCTCCCTTTGGACTTCCGGTTCCGCAGACCACACATCCGGGTCCATGACATGCGTCACTTCCGTAATCAAATCATGGGGAAATCCACTACTTCCGGTTGCGCATGACTTCTGGGTACTTCCGGTTCCTAGACATGCGCAGACGGCACGTCCGGGTCCTAGCTCGTGACTTGCGTCACTTTCGTAAACAAATGGCGCGAAAAACCTCCACTTCCGCGCAAACAACTTCCGGTTCCTCCTGAACATGCGCAGATCACACATCCGGGTCCTAGCACGTGACTTGCGTCACTTCCGTAAACAAATGGCGCGAAAAAGTATGCATGCGCGCAAACCACTTCCGGGTACTTCCGGTCCGGTCACATGACTTCCGGTTCCGGTTACGTCACTTCCTGTGACGTCATTTCCGGTTCCGGTGACGTCACTTCCGGCACCACCACCACCACCACCACCTCAAATACTAACTGAACTGTCCCCATATATACTACCAGGTAAGATATTTAAAGTTGGATAAGTAGTAATACCAAATTTTTAAAAGTTGGAGGACATCGTTCACGAACATATGTATTAAATCAATAAATTATAATAAAATGTTCAAATAAAACGGCTTCACTAAGGTCAGCATGATACGACCGCAACATGTCGGCAGGTAAACAATTAAAGCAAGTATGGACACACAATTATGCTTGACCTTACAAAAGTGTTCGACTTAATAATTAACATTACACAGAAAGATTGTATCTACCACAAAAACCAGATGAAAAAAAAAAATAAATAAATAAATAGAAACCCAGCCATGTTGCTTTTTTGGTCTCTTGAACCCCATTATCTCGAAAACTGTAAAAGAAGGGACAATTTGTTGTCATAATACTAAAAGCACTCATCATGATGAATTAAAAAAAATCTCATTAAGAATTGAATGAAAATTAAATATTTACATACCGAGCCACGTTGCTTTTTGGTCCTTTTAACCCTTTATATTTCAAAAATCCCTTCTGAAATTGGATGAAAAATAAAATTTTTATGTGTCCTGCAAAATTGCCAATTTTGGCCCCTTTAATGCATTTTATCTGCCACTCCAAAAGTTACACAAAGTGCCTGGAGTAACTTTTATTGTTTTTCTTATGACAAACCATATACAAAAGCATCAAAATTAGAAAAAAAATTTAAAAAGTTTTAAAAATTGAGATGTACCCCTCTTTGTTTTTGGGCCCCATATATCTCTAAAGCAGTTAGAGATAGTGAAAAACGGATCATAAGAACTTTTTAGCTCACATGGGCTTGGCGTCCGTCGTCCGTCCGTTAACTTTTCACATTTTAATCTTCCCCTCTGAAACCACTGGGCCAAATAGAATCAAATTTGGCAGGAAGCATCTATGTCAGGTCCTTTATAATGATTGCTCATTTCGTCCCGATCGGACAACAAACATGACCGCCATGGGCAATTGTTGTTTCTGATTGGCTGAGTTTTCAAAAATCTTCTCCTGTGAAACGGCTAGGCCAAATGGAACAAAACTTTATACATGTATATGGGAGGTCCTTTATAAAGTTTCCTCATTTCGTCCCGATCGGACTACAAATATGGCCACCATGGGCAGTTCTTGCTTCTGATTGGTTGATATAAAAAATCTTCTCCCCTGAAATCGCTTGGTCAAATAAAACGAAACTTGACAGAAAGCATCTATGGGAGGTTCTTAACAAAGTTTCCTCATTTTGTGCTGATCAGGCAAAAAAACATCTGCCACTCCAAAAGTTACACAAAGTGCCTGGAGTAACTTTTATTCTTTTTCTTATCACAAACCATATACAAAAGCATCAAAATTAGAAAAAAAATAAAAAAAGTTTTAAAAATTGAGATGTATCCCTCTCCGTTTTTGGGCCCCATATATCTCTAAAGCAGTTAGAGATAGTGAAAAACGGATCATAAGAACTTTTTAGCTCACATGGGCTTGGCGTCCGTCGTCCGTCCGTTAACTTTTCACATTTTAATCTCCCCCCCCCCCTGAAACCACTGGGCCAAATAGAATCAAATTTGGCAGGAAGCATCTATGTCAGGTCCTTTATAATGATTGCTCATTTCGTCCCGATCGGACAACAAACATGACCGCCATGGGCAATTGTTGTTTCTGATTGGTTGATATAAAAAATCTTCTCCCCTGAAATCGCTTGGTCAAATAAAACGAAACTTGACAGAAAGCATCTATGGGAGGTTCTTAACAAAGTTTCCTCATTTTGTGCTGATCAGGCAAAAAACATGGCCGCCATAGACATTTCTTGTTTTTCATTGGTTGATAAAATTTTTTTCTCTGGAACTGCTTGGGCAAATGAAATGAAACTTGACAGGAAGCATCTATGGGAGGTTCTTTACAAAATGTCTTTATTTCAATCCAGATCGGAGTACATATATGGTCACCACTGGCAGTTCTTGTTTCTGATTGGCTTATATAAAAGAATCTTCTCCTCTGAAATCGCTTGCCCAAATGGAACGAAACCTGAAAGAAATATATATATGGGAGGTCCTTTATAAATTTTGAAAATCAAAATTCTAAAACCTTATTGCACATCTACATATATATAGTATGCTACAATACTGTATAGAAATTAAATGCATCAGATTAAAAATGAACGAGGAGTTTAGGTCACAAACTTGAATTCCTAATTTTCAAAATTAGACCCTTGTGGGCCTCAATTTTGAAAATAAAAATTCTAAAACCTTATTGCGCATGTACATACAGTATGTGACAATACTGTATAGAAATTAAATGCATGAAGTTAAAAATGAACGAGGAGTTTATGTGACAAGAAATTGTGACGGGCGGACGTACAGACGGACGGGCGGATGGACAGACGGAAAGACGGGCAGACGGACGAACGGACGAACAGACGTACGGATGGACAGGGGGAAGGGGCGATAACAATATTCCCGAACTTCTTCGAAGTGCGAGGATAACTAGAAATCGGTGCTATCAGAAACGATGTCCATCCCCGCACTGCACAAGTCAAACTAGAAATTGGTGCCATCAAAAACGATGCCAATCCCCGCATTGCAAAAAAAAAAAACAATTTTCAGAGAAAAATTAGCAATTTCACAATTTCAGTCTGAAAATTATCAATTTCACCATTTTAGCTCCCAAACTTTGATCACTTAATAGATTTTCAAAATTAAAAACCTTTTAGCACATCTACAGAAAATAAAGAACAATATGATATACAAATAAATTTGCTTCATCTAAATGAAAAATGAAAGAGGGGTTTAAGGCATAAGCTTATTTTCACTATTTCCGAAATACAACCACTGTGGGCCTCAAATTGTCAAAATCAAAATTCTAAACCCTTATCGCGCATCTACATACAGTATGTGGCAATATTGTATAGAAATTAAAAGTATAAAATGAAAAATTAATAAGGAGTTTAGTTTAAATTTCCTGTTTTCGAAATTCGACCCAAGTGGGCCCCAATTTTTGAAAATCAAAATTCTAAAACCTTATTGTGCATCTACATATGGCATGTGACAATATTGTATACATTAAATGCATGACATGAAAACTGAATCAGGACTTTAGGTCACAAGCTTAATTATATTCTAATTTTCGAAATTCGACCCCTGTGCCCCAATTTTTGTAAATCGAAATTCTAAAACCTTATTGCACGTCTACATACAGTATGTGACAATACTGTATAGAAATTAAAGCATATAATGAAAAATGTATGTGGAGTTTAGGTCACAAGCTTAAACTTGCAAGTTTTTAAATTCGACCCCAATTTTAAAAAATCAAAATTCGAAAACCTTATTGCGCATCTACATTGAGTTTGTGACAATACTGTATAGAAATTAAATGCATAAAGTTAAAAATGAACGAGGAGTTCTGGAGACAAGATTATCTAAAGGACGAACAGACGGACAAACGGACAGACGAACGGACGGACGGTCAGACGGACCGATTACAAATATCTCCGAACTTCATTCGAAGTGCGGGGATAACTAGAAATTAGTGCCATCATAAACGATGTCAATCCCCGCACTGCACAAGTAAAAAAACAATTAACAGTGGAAAATTGGCAATTTCAAAATTTCAGTCTGAAAATTGGAACCATAAATCAAATTTCAAAATCGAAAAACTTATTGTACATTTACACATAGTGAAGAAAATATATTATAAACAAATGAATTCACTGAAACAAAAAATGAATGAATATTTCCAGAGACAAGGCAAAATTAGCAATTTCACCATTTTCGCTCCCAAACTTTGATTCCTTAATAGATTTTCAAAATAAAAAACCTTTTCACACATCTACAGAAAATAAAGAACAATATTGTATACAAATAAATTTGCTAAATCTAAATGAAAAATGAAAGAAATTTAAGATAGAAGCTTTATTTCAGTATTTCCGAAATACAACCCCTGTGGGCCTCAAGTTGTCAAAATAAAAATGCTAAAACCTTATTGCGCATCTACATACAGTATGTGACAATATTGTATAGAAATTAAAAGCATAAAAGGAAAAATTAATAAGGAGTTTAGTTTAAAGTTCCATTTTTTAAAATTCGACTCATATGGACTCCAATTTTTAAAAATCAAAATTCGAAAATCTTACTGCGCATCGACATACAGTATTTGATATTACTGTATAGAAATTAAAAGCATAAAATTAGAAATGAATGAGGAGTTTAGGTCACAAATTTAAATTTCTAATTTTCGAAATTCCACCACTGTCGTCCCTAATTTTTGAAAAATAAAAAATCAAAAACCTTTTAGGCGCGTCTACATACAGGATGTGACAATATTTTAAAGAATTAAAAGCATGACGTGAAAAATGAATGAAGTGTTTAGGTCACAAGCTTAAATTCCAATTTTCGAAATTCGACCCCTTTGGGCCCCAATTTTTATCAATCAAAATTCTAAAACCTTATTGCATATCAACACACAGTATGTGACAATACTGTAAAGAAATTAAAGCATAAAATGAAAAATGTATGAATAGTTTCGGTCACTAACTTAAACTTCTAATTTTTGAAATTCGACTCATGTGGACCCCAATTTTTAAAAACCAAAATTCGAAAACCTTATTGCGCATCTACATACAGGATGTGACAATACTGTAAAGAAATTAAAGCGTAAACTGAAAAAGGTATGAGGAGTTTAGGCCACAAGCTTAAACTTCTAATTTTCGAAATTCGACCCATGTGAACCCCGATTTTTAAAAACAAAAAATCGAAAACCTACATCTACATACAGGATGTGACAATATTTTATAGAAATTAAATGCATGACGTGAAAAATGAATGAAGAGTTTAGGTCAGTGCACAAGCTTAAATTCCAATTTTCGAAATTCGACCCATTTAGGCCCCAATTTTTGAAAATAAAAATTCTAAAACCTTATTCAGTATATACACACAGTGACAATACTGTATAGAAATAAAAGCATAAAATGAAAATGTATGAGGAATTTGGGGTCACCGGATTAAACTTCCAATTTTTTAAATTCGACCCATGTGGACCCAAATTTTTAAAAATCAAAATTCGAAAACCTTATTGCAAATCTTCATAAAGTATGTGATAATACTGTATAGAAATTAAAAGTATAAAATGAGAAATGAATGAGGAGTTTAGGTCAAAAGTTTTATTTCCAATTTTCGAAATTCGACCCCTGTCGGCCCCAAGTTTTGAAAATCAAAATTCTAAAACCTTATTGGGCATCTATATACAGTTTGTGACAATACTGTATAGAAATTAAATGTATGAAGTTAAAAATGAACGAGGAGTTCCAGAGACAAGATTAACTAACGGAAAAACAGATGGACAGACAGACGGACGGACGGTAACGCACCGATTACAAATATCCCCGAACTTCATTCGAAGTGCGGGAATCATAAAATCACTGAAACAAAAAATTAATTAGTATTTCCAGAGACAAGGTAAAATTGGAAATTTCACCATTTTCGGTCCCAAAATTGGAACCCTTAAACAATTTTCAAAATTAAAAACCTCTTTGCACATCTACAGATAATAAAGAACAATATCATATACAAATAAATTTGCTTAATCTTTATGAAAAATGAAAGAGGAGTTTAAGTCACAAGCTTAAATTCACCATTTCCGAAACACAACCCCCGTGGGCCTCAAGTTGTGAAAATCAAAATTCTAAAACCTTACTGTTATCTACGTACAGTATTTGACAATATTGTATAGAAATTAAAAGCATAAAATGAAAAATAAATAAGGAGCTAGTCACAAGCTTAAATTTCGAATTTTCAAAATTCGACCCCTGTGGGCACCCAGAATGTAAGTGCTCCACGGCCGCCAAAATCACCAGATTTGAACCCAATAGACATGATAGAACGTTTATGGGATGATTTGGATCGACGCAAGCCTATCGGGTTTATGCCGAGACGAGTCCGTGTTGTGTTACAGGCTAATGGTGGGCACAACAGATATTGAAATTGAAGTGACGTCATCTGAACGCTATGGGACTTTAATGTGATCAATCTTAATGAACTTCAAAGTCCAAACATCCAGTATGCCAAATTTCAGAGTAATATGATGCTCATTTCTTATATGAAATATGGTTTTGAAACTTTGAAGTAAAATATATTTTGTTGCATTTCTTTTTTGGGAAAGCATACTTAGTAGTATATATATGGTTCTAAATTATTATTTGAGGAGGAGCGAGGATGAACCGGAAGTGATGTCACCGGAAGCGCATATGACGTCACACGATGTCACATAACCGTAACCGGAAGTGGTTTGCGCGCACGCGCAACTGGAAGTAATGGATTTTCTCGCCATTTGTTTACGGAAGTGACGTATGTCACATGCCAGGACCCGGATCTGCCGACCGGGTATGCATGACCGCAACCGGAAGTGGCTTGCGCGCATGCTCAACCAGAAGTAGTGTGTTTTCCCGCTATTTTCCCATTCTTTGTTTACGGAAGTAACGTCAGTCACTAGTTGGCACCTGGATGTGTCGTCTGCGCATGTGTAACCGGACCGGATTTTCCGCCATTTCCCATTATTTGTTTACGGAAGTGACGTTTGTCACGTGTTGGGACCCGGATGTACTATGCTTGACATATTATCTCATCTTTTTCCCGTGCTTGTCGGTCGTCTCTGGGTCTTTCATCGGTCTGTATAGGGTAAGGGTCTCGCATCGAGTCTCTAGGGACTGATACTCTCACTGTTATGTCGATGTCCGAGAGTAATCGATGTACAGAGAGGTGATTGGATTATCTCCCCTTATCCCGCTCTTTTCATTTGCGGGTGATGTTTTCTGTGAGGACCAAAGGTAGGATTGGATTATGTCCTCTTACCTCAAGTGATGCTGTCACCGTTGGAGGGCTGTCCCTAGCAACCGCCTTAGCAACGGAGGTCCATTTCATTCCTCTTCTCTTGCTCAATGCCGCTCTTCGCTGCTCGTCGATGTTCATCGCTACTCATGACCTTACTCGCGTGCTCATTTCGGTTTTTTTGGTGATACTTGTGGCTGTTTTCGTTGCTGATGTTGCTCCTGCTGTTCGTCGTCACTGCTCTTCTCTTGCTCATCGCTGTTTTTCTCTTGCTCTTTGCTGCTTATCGCTATTTTTCTCTTGCTTTTCCCTTGCTCATCGCTGTTTTTCTCTTGCTCTTTGATGCTCATCGCTATTTTTCTCTTGCTTTTTTCTTGCTCTTTTTCTGCTCATCGCAGAAAGTGACTGATTTTCTCACATTTTTCCCGTGCTTCTCGGTCGTCTCTGGGTCTTTCAGCGGTCTGTATAGGTAAAGGGTCTCGCATCGTCTCTAGTGACTGATACTCTCACTGTTATTTCGATGTCCGAGAGTAATCGAAGTACAGAGAGGTGATTGGATTATCTCCCCTTATCCCGCTCTTTTCATTTGCGGGTGATGTTTTCTGTGAGGACCAAAGGTAGGATTCGATTATTTCCCCTTACCTCAAGTGATGCTGTCACCATTAGATCAATGGAGGGGTGTCCTTAGCAATCGCCTGAGCAACGGCGATCCATTTAATTGTTCTATGATGCACTTCGTTTCTCTTCTCTTGCTCCATGCCGCTCTTCGCTGCTCGTCGCTGTTCATCGCTTCTTATGACCTTACTCGCGTGCTCATTTCGGTTTTTGGTGCTACCTTTCGCTGTTTTCGCTGTTGCTGTTGCTCCTGCTGCCTTTTTTGTGCTACTTGTCACTGTTTTCGCTGCTGCTATTGCTCCTGCTGCTTTTTGCTGTTCGTCGTCACTGCTCTTCTCTTGCTCATCGCTGTTTTTCTCTTGTTCTTTGGTGTTCATCGCTACTCATTCCATTACTCACGTGCTCATTTCGGTTTTTTGGTGCTACTTGTCGCTGTTTTCGCTGCTGCTCCTCGTGCTGTTTGTTGCTTTCGATTGTCGTTAGTCAAAGATTGAATCCGTCCGAGAGCACCCTTAGATCCAGGGCATTTGAAAGTTCACTCTGCATTTATTCAGGCTTGTGACTGGGTATCATAAGATAGGCTGCATTAGCCCTCCCGTATTTTTTAAGGCCCCTCTGCATTTGTCCAGGCTTAATACCTGTGGATCTTTCTAACGCCGAAGCAAAACCAGAGAGGTAAAGGAAAATACTTCCAACCAAAGTGAAGAGAACCAAACGGCTGGAAAACACAAGTGGGTGGCCCAGCAAAGTGGATCCAAACAAGAAATGTACAAACTGTCAAATGAACAAGAGCTTTGCGGAATTCTACAAAAACATGAATATCTGCAAGGAATGTATCAGGATTGACAACGAGTGGAAAAGACTTAATAGAGACGTCATCAGAAAAGTGAAATCTGAACTGCAACAATCTCGAAACGAATACTTTGGCAAACGTTTGTGTTTGAATCAACAAGCCGTTCAGGAACCTGTAGCTAATATAAGCAGCACTTGAAGGACGACCGGGGCTCATTCTATTATCGAATCCCAGGAAAGAAAGACGTCTTAAAGCAAGAGAAAAACACCGATGAGCAAGAGAAGAGCAGTGACGACGAACAGCAGGAGCAACATCAGCAGCGAAAACAGCCACAAGTAGCACCAAAAAAACCGAAATGAGCACGCGAGTAAGGTCATGAGTAGCGATGAACATCGACGAGCAGCGAAGAGCGGCATTGAGCAAGAGAAGAGGAATGAAATGGACCTCCGTTGCTAAGGCGGTTGCTAGGGACACCCCTCCAATGGTGACAGCATCACTTGAGGTAAGAGGACATAACACAATCCTACCTTTGGTCCTCACAGAAAACATCACCCGCAAATGAAAAGAGCGGGATAAGGGGAGATAATCCAATCACCTCTCTGTACATCGATTACTCTCGGACATCGACATAACAGTGAGAGTATCAGTCACTAGAGACGATGCGAGACCCTTACCCTATACAGACTGCTGAAAGACCCAGAGACGACCGAGAAGCACGGGAAAAATGTGAGAAAATCAATCACTTTCGGGTCCGGTCACACATGCGCAGACGACACATCCGGGTCCCAGCTAGTGACTCATATCACTTTCGTAAACAAATAATGGGAAAAAGCGGAAGCACACATTAGTTCCGGTTGTGCATGCGCACAAACCAATTCCAGATACTTCCGGTTCCGGTCAAGTAAATCTGGGTCCTGGCACGTGACTAACCGCACTTCTATAAACAAATGGCGCGAAAACCACTTCCGGTTCCCGTCACATGATTTCGTGTGACGTCATTACCGCTTCCGGTGACGTCACTTCCGGATGCTCCTCGCTCCTCCTCAAATAATAATTCGGAACCGCATATATACTACTTTACTTATTTAAATTCTTTACGTTTTTTAATTTGTATTTTGATTTTTTTTATTCATTTATTTTATATAAAATATTACAATCAATTATAAAATATTCATAGTTGTGCATGTATGGAAGATAGGACAGTTCTAAGCTCATTCTTAGAAAGACCATCCTAGAAGGATCACTGGCCTGTCAACACTGAAATTGTGATTTCGAATCTCACCTATAGTGGGCTGTATTCGACTGCGGTCTTAGTTGACAAGGATTGACAAGGTATTCGTCGAAATAGACTTATTAGGGACTATGAAAAACCCTTCGACTATTTTGATTATCGCGCCCATTAATAGTTAATCTATGCAGATTGTTCCAAAATGATCCCCAGAGGCCAACAACGAGATCACATGCGTTCCCTGTATCACTCCAAGTGATGATGGCATTGCGCTTTTTTACAACGGGGAAGATTCCAGTTAGGTAATGCAGATTTTCCCTATATTTCAAGGTCTAGTGTTTCCAATATTATTCGTGATGTTACAGAGTATCTAGTTGGTGTTTTTCAACAGTATGTTGAAATTCCAACGGGTGTATCTAGCTTGCAAGACATCATGCAAGGTTATCACAATTACACTATATGCCAATTTCCCAAATATCCTTGGTGCCATAGACGGGACACACATAAGGATTAAAGCTCCTTCAACGGATGAAAATTTGTAATGTTTATAGTAAGAATTATCACTCTATTAACGTACAAGGTGTGTGCGATGCAAATATGAAATTCTTGAACATTGTTGCGAAATGGCCGGTTGGAACCCACGATGCATGTATTTTGACAAACTCAAACATTAGTTCACTTTTTGAAAACCTTACCATCGGACGAGGTTGGCTATTATGTGATAGCGGATATCCACTCAGGCCATGGCTTCTAACCCTTGTTAATGCCACAACTCGGAGTCAACAAAGATAAAATGGTGCACATAAAGCATTATGGAAAGAAGTTTCGGTGTGTTAAAGTTTCGTTGCATTGACACAAGTGGTGGAACACTTTTATAGTCTAAGGAAATTCTGTGACATTGTTATAGCTGCAGTAGTGTTGCACAATATGTGTATTGAAAATGGATTACCACTTCCAGATGGAAATGAGCATCCCGACACAGGACAGGACATATAGGAAGAAATCAATACAATGGCAATCAGAATGATGGAGCTGGTGTGCATGCTAGACTCATAAACGGATGGTTTATAAATAGATAAAGAAAATAAAGAAAATATAAGGGGACGACCATTTGATATTCTGGTGGGGGCCAGGAGGATTTTTAAAATAAATAACTCAGCCTTGATAATAACAAAAATGAATGGTTTGTTCTGTGGTAGTTTGAAAATAAATAACCTCACCTACAATGTATTGAAAATAAATAACTCGGTAGGTCTTTTAAACCATTTTATAAATGCATGTTTTAAAGCATGAGATGGCACCAGATTCTACCAAAATTCGTCTTTTTTCATATTTTTTTCGGGAAAAACTTCCCAAATCTTTTAATAATATATAAACTACACCATATATAAATATTAATGTTTTTGAAATGTCTGAAAATGGGTTTCATTTCACTTGAGGTATATTGTCTCATGAACATTTACCTCACTTTAATACCTTTTCCCATTTTAACCTATATTGTTTTTTGTACGTATGCAATATATGCAGTTTTGAATTCAGAAGATTCACTTCCAGAGGATGATGATTAATTTCGATTAAATGGTACATAATGTATTTCATTTCATTGAATTTATAAAATGTAAGTATAAACTTATTATATATACATATTGGTATATTTAACTTAAACTTCAGAAATATATATCTGCATTGCATTTTCATGGGCGGGTCCAGATCAGGGCGTAATAAGCGTACGCCCTCCCCCCCCCCTTTTCAAAAAAAAAAAAAAAAAAACCTATCGTTATCTGCTTATATTGTATTGAATATGGCAATTTATCATATTCATTAATTCAACACATAATCTGATTTCTTTAAAAGACTATTGAAATGTTAAGTAACGCCTTATACCCTGGAATTTGGAATTTCTCGTTATTGGTCTACTGCTGTTAAGATCCATCCAATCATTTTAATATACCATGGATAATTAATGGAGAGAATTCGGCATAAAAAATATCAAACCCTGACACTTTAACTATAAAATATACATACTCCAAGTCAGGAACCGTTACATTAGTGCATTTCACAATTATTTTATGTTTTTAGCAAAAAAAAGTCCAAAACATTTTTCGCCTCGCTCCGCTCGGCCAAATTTTTATTATACGCCTCCCCTTTCAAATGTCCTGGAAACGCCCCTGATTTTCCTTTCCCCTTTACTTTAAACAGAGCAATGCACAATACAACATGAATGTACAAGCATGCATTATAAACATTGCATATTTCTATTTGCACCTACAATTCAGTTTCTTGATTTTGCAGTTATGAACTGGGTGCACAGATTTATGACAATGTTGGCCATTTTTGTGCTTGCATCGAACACAATAACAAAAAGTATCTTTGTGATGGTCTTAAAGAATACCACAGTCCTGGACAGTGACTGAGACTGCAAGGTGGAACAGCCAAAATTCCGAACAGATACAACCTTGACTATGTTATTTATTTAAGAATAAAACATGAATTTAAAAATTCTGTATTTTCAAATATTATAAATATAATTGTGAAAATAAATAATCAGTCCCTTGTTTTACTGAAAATGAAAAATCATGCTTCAACGGTGCAGAAAATAAATAATCTGTCTTTATTTTCCACAAAAATAAATAGCCCATCCAAAACAAATCCTCCTGCCCCCCCCCCCCCCCCCCCCACCCCCAGAATATCAAATGGTCGTCCCCTAATATGAAACATCAAGTTTTTTTAAAACACCTCAACAGACAAAATATCATTGAATGCGAGAGTCTTTTCTTAACATGATGTGCAAAAAAGGAGACAGCATAGTATTATATAGTAAAATAGAGTAAAACATGTGTTGAGAAGTCATTGTATTCAACATATACACGTTGCAATATCGTGTAACAAACTCTGATCTGCCCTGATAAAAACCGATGCTAGGTATCGCGTCTTGAACGAGCTAAGTTAAGCTGTTTAGTATTTTGTTGTTGTGAGACTTTTAGATCACCAAGTGTGTAAAATAACTTACCATTTAATCAAACGAGGCAGATGCCATCAACTGAGCAACTGGTAGGAAGAATGTGTCCGACGTCGGACACCTTCAATTCCTTCAATTTGGGTATCCCCAATTATTCCTTCTTCCTTGTCTTACATTGAACTGAGCTCTACAGGGGGAGAGGAGAGTGTCCGTCGCCAGTATTTCTTCTTTTCCTGCGAATGAATGCAGCCTGTTTCTTTGCATCACTTGAATATGTAGTCCATTTCTTTCGAACTTCTTCTATTGTTCTTTTGTGTTCTTGATCAGTTGCATTTATCTTACTACATATAGTGTCCCATATCTTTTTCTTCACTGCATTTGTTGTCACATTTGAATGCTTACGGGACAAAACTTATAGAATTTGAACGTCATTGCCGGTAAAGTCTGGACTCTTTTTCTTACTCATTTTACATGTACATTTAAGTAATAAAAAAAATCATTTCTACCCTTAGTTTTATACAAGATTACACGGAATTCCCCCTTTGAACTCAATGACCTATATAGTGTGACACTTTGAGTTCGTCTCATTTAATTATTTATAACTATAAACGTGTAATTCGTGTATATTTGTACAATGTATATGCATCTTTGTACACATTTTTACGGAATACATTTATTTATTTTAAATTATATCCCCCTTTAATTCTTTAAAAAGATACTAAAACTAATATCTATAATACTAAAATGGCTGGATTTCTTTGGGCCGTCATCACGTAACAACCGCAATAGACACAATTCAAATCGAATTTGACTGATTGAGGATAAATTGTTGTCTGAGAATTTTACACTATTAGGTCAATACGCTTCTTTAAATGCTGGAATTATTGATAAATTAACACGATCCGAACCAATCCGACATATTTTCATGTTTCGTCATTCGTCTACAGGGAAAACGGTTGTATTTATTTTGCCATAGGGATAATTATACACTTTTTTCAAATTTTCACCACTTTTTAACAAAAAACCCAGAGCCAACCTTCATAGTCAATTAAAGTACTTTCATAACAGTATTCATAATTATATTTGAAAAAACATAATCACCATCTTCCTATTAAGCCAGCTTTACAAAACTAGGGTTACCGGTACTTTGCCGCCCTTTTCTGTGCAGTGAATACAATATTTCAAAAAATTGTAAAAAAATCATTTTCACATGGATGTAAAATTCTTTCATATTTTTATACACCTAATTCATCCTACAACTTAAAAAGATATGCTTAGTACACACTGACTTTTTGTTCAATTTACAATGTTCTTATATTTTGACCTAAGTAGGGTACACAATTGAGCAACCTAGTAGTAGTACCTGGAAAGTAAATATATACTACCATTTTCCCTATACTTAGTTCTGGGGATAATTTTTCAGCTATAAGGAGACCAGAGGTAGCCATACGCGTAGTTATTATACCGCAGACGAACTAAGTTATTAATAAACTGCTTTCAGTTCTAATTATTGAAACAGCGAGTTGTTTTGACATTTTTGATATAAACAATGAGAAGGTAAGACAATGACATAGAGATTATGAGCTGAATATTTTTACACAATACGGACTAATACTGGAACAATTATATAAGAAAACTTTATTTCACACTTGAATAAAACACAGAATCATACGTTTGAGTGAGCTTTTAAAACGGACACAATTGATATATATACGACAAGCACATAGCAAGAGATCTTTTATTTTGAAGGGAATTTCATTAGTATTTCGGTTTACTTTTGAATATTTTAATTTATTACAATAAATTGCTACCAATAAATGATTATGGTTATAAGGAAAAGACAAGTCTTAGTACAATAAAGAACAAATGTAGTATATATTAAAGCAATATCACTGCCTTACACGGAGCACACATCTCACTCTCCGAAAATGGCGGAAGTGCTCTGTCCAAGGGGTAAGAAAAGCTATTCAACCTTGCATGGATAGTTACCTAGTTATTACTATAAGATTCAAGCTTTAGCAATTTTAGGAAATTTCATAGTTTTGCATATCATTGTAAAAATAATTGTATTATTCTATTATAGTTCAACAATATACATACGGCAATGGGAAAACAACAATTAGGACATAGAATAGGACGTCTTTGATAATATTTTCTTAGGACACATTCGATGTACAGTCTGAGATATGTCATAAGTCCGTCCTAAGACTATCTTATGATTTGTCTTAGGATACTTTCGATGACACATCCCCGGTGTTTAAGATAAAAATTAGTTCATATGGAATTGATTTGTTAATGCAAGTTAAATAATGTCGTCTTGTGAGAGCATTCCTTTGTTGCATCAAATATAAAAAAAAAAATTAATATAATGGTTTATCGAAATTCAAAGTAGGTATGAACAATTCATTTTTTTTTAAAACTAATTAAAATTTTCCAATCGCTTTAATTTTTCTTTTCGAATTCCCAAATTCTGAAGAACTCTAGTAAAAATATAGCCTTTACAAACAATAGTAAAATATTTGTTTTTCGAAAATATTTTATTACTCTAACAGTCAGACTTCCGTTCCGTAACATAAGAGTAGTTTGTGGAGGATCTACTGGAAGTGACGTCATTTTGAAATGAGATAACAGGAAGTGACGTCACATGAATGGAACCGGAAATGGTTTGTGCGCATGTACACCCGGAAGTGATGGGTTTTTGCGGCATGCTGCATTATTTGTTACCGAAGTGACGTAATAAAATGTATCACAAAATACCTTAATAAATTTGCAGCACTGTATGGCAAGTTCGTTGACCGACAACTCATCAGCAGTGCTTGAGATCAAAATGTTGGAAATCCCATTAAGGATATAATGATGAATTAATTAGCATAACCATCCAAAAGCCAAACTAAAACAAACAGGAATCCAAACTCAGCTAAGGGTTACCCGGATGTTTGTTGTTCGCATGCGTATTCCGCACCGGAATTACCCGGATGTGGTTTGCGCACATGCAAATGCAAGTGATGAATTTTCTCGCCATTTTCCATTATTTGTTTACAAAAGTGACGTCAGTCACATGCCAAGACCCGGAAGAGTCAACTGCGCGTGCTTTACCGGAATTCGGATAAGATTATCTCCCCTTTTCCTGCTCTTTTCATTCCCGGTCGTCTCTTGGTCTTTCATCGGTCTGTATAGAGTTTAAGTCTCTCTAGGGACTGATACTCTCACTGTTATGTCGAAGTTCGAGAGTATACGCAGTACAGAGAGACGTTTCGGGTTATATCCCCTTTTTCCGCGCTTTTCATTCCGGGTGAAGTTCTCCGTTCGTTCAAGGGAATTCCAGCGGTAGGATTGGATTATGTCCCCTCACCTCCAACTACTGTTGTCAACGTTAGGTCAATGGAGGGATGTCCATAGCAACCGCCATAGCAACGGTGGTCCTTCTCATTGCTCCATGCTGCTCTTCGCTACTCATCTCTTACTCCATGCTGCTATTCGCTGTTCGTCGCTGCTCTCCTCTTGCTCCGTGTTGCTCTGCACTGCTCATCGCTGCTCAGCACCATGTTTGCTGCTGCTTGTAGCTGTTCCTTGCTGCTGCTGCCCATTTCCTTCTTCTATTGTTCCATGCTGCTCTTCGCTGCTCAGCACCACGCTCTCAGCAAATGCTTTCGTGCTCATTTCGGTTATTTGCTGATGCTGCTCTTCTCTTGCTCCGTGTTACTCTTCATTGCTGCTCTGCAGTGTACTAATTTTGCTCTTCTATTGCTCCATGCTGCTCTTCGCTGTTCATCGCTGCTCAGCACCACGCTCTCGTGCTCATTCCGGTTTTGCTGCTGATGCTGCTTGTCGCTGTTCCTTGCTACTGCTGCTGCTTCATGCTGCTCTTCTCTATCTGCTCTCATTTTACTCTTCTCTTGTTTTATGCTGCTCTTCGCTCCTCTTCTCTTGCTCTGTGCTGTTTTGTGAGGTCCAAACAGTATACGCAGTACACTGGGACTATTGGATTATCTCCCCTTGTCCTGTACTTTTCATTCTCGGTCGTCTTTCGGTCTTTCATCAGACTGTATAGGGTTAGGGATACGCAGTACAATGGGACTATTGGATTACCTCTCCATCTCTTGGTCTGTCATCGGACTGTATAGGTAAAGGAGCTCGCATCGAGTCTCAAGGGGCTGATACTCTCACTGTTATGTCGAACTTCGAGAGTATACTCAATACAGAGGAACTATTGGATTATCTTCCCTTTTCCCGCACTTTTCATCCCGGATGATGTTTTCCGTTTATTCATGGGAAGTCCTAAGGTAGAGGTGATGCTGTCACCGTTAGCTCAATAAGGAGTGTCCTTAGAAACCGCCTTAGCAACGGCGGTCTATCTCATTGCTTTTTGCTGCTCTTCGCTCCTCTTCGCTTGTTCTGTGCTGTTTTCTGCTGCTCATCGCTGCTCAGCACCATACTTTCGTGCTCATTTCGGTTTTTTTCTGCCGCTGCTGCTGCTTGTTGCTGTTCATTGCTGTTCATTGCTGCTGTTAGTGTGCTGAGGAGGTGGAGGTGGAGGTGGGATTCTGACTGTTTTGTTTTAAATCATCTCTTGGTTTGCGGCCATGTTACGCGGACCTGAAAGAGAGCACCCTATGAAACGGAAACTTTAAAGTTATTCCGGACGATAAGGAATGTTCTCGGTCTCGTTGATGTTACGGTGGACACCAAAGATGGCTGGGCCATGTAACACGGACCTGAAAGAGAGCACCCTTATGAAACAAAATTTTAGTCTTTCCGAACGGGAACAAACGTTTACAGAATCAAGTCCTGACCCTAACCCTTACTCGAGGCGTTACACTAATACTTACACGAGTCCTTACCCTAACCCTAGACCCAGGACTGCCTCTGCTCTTACTCTAACACGGTGGTCAACTTCAGCAAGCGCCTCATGTTGGTCACGTTTGCTTAAGTGGATCACGGACGTGGGGTTATGACTTTAAAAAAATAATTGAAAATGGCGGGAAATCCATCACGTCCGGTTTTGCATGAGCGCAAACCACTTCTGGGTACTTCCGGTTCCGTTGACGTGACTTCCGGGACGTCATTTTAGGATGACGTCCCTTCCGGTGGATCCTCCACACAAAATCTGTCTGAGACATTTTAGAAGACTGTGCCTGTATCATTTTCTATAGAACCTCTTATTTACTACTCATAAGGTTTCCAGACTCACTACTACCTTAGAAAATAGGACGCGCAGAAAAAGCTCCCATGATAATGATCGAAAATCTATTTACTTAAACTGTTCTTGATGTTTGTTCGTGAAAACACTTTACTTATGGTTTGAAATAAAAAGGGACAATTTAAGTCCAGATTTGACTTCGATCTTTATAATATGATATTGTTGATATATTAGATAATGATGTCTTTGGCCATGGTAAACAATATTTTAATTATAAAAAATATATTTCTTTTTCTTTAATGTCTTTGCAGAATTGTTCGAATCAATGAGCATTAGAAACATGTTTTTTTAATTGTATACCAAATACCCAAAACTTATTTTTCATCTCGTCATTAATACTTACAATTATTATTTTTATAAAATATAAAAGAAACTTTGGGAATGAAATATCCCATCATTAGAACAAATTGGATAGTGATATTTTAGACTGAAACAGAAACGTATGTAAATTTAATGATTTCATGAATGATAAATATCTTGATCGAATAACCTGTTTCTACGTAACATGTTTTCAGTTCTTAGATGTACAAAACCACTTTAATGATATAATTTGATGTGAGCAATAATCTTTTTGAACACTTCGGAACAACCTTCTCAAACAATTTGAAGATGAAACCTGCCAGTGCAAACCATTGTGCTCTATTATCACTTTAAACTAGATATGTTTTTAGTTCACCTGCCCCAAATGGTCAAGTGATCTATTCTCATCACTTGGCGTCCGTCGTCCGTCGTCCGTCGTCGTCCGTCGTCGTCCGGCGTTAACTTTTACAAAAATCTTCTCCTCTGAAACAACTTGGCCAATTGAGACCAAACTTTGTTGGAATGGTCCTTGGATGGCCCCCTTCCAAAGTATATCCGGCATCCCCGACTTCCAACTGACATGACTGTTGTTACTAAAAAATCTAGGCCAATTGTAACCAAACGTGGCAATATTGGTCCTTAGAAGATTCTCTTTTAGCATTATGCCCGATGACATGGACTGTTAACCAAGATGACCGCCACAGCCGAACCTAGAGTGCACACAACAGTTTTTCTTAGAACTTTTCATGACGTCATGAATTGAAGGAACATACTCAAAAGATTGATAGCTGGACAATTGGCTGTATGATATAACCATAGACAACCATATATCAAATAAAACATATTTCTTCGAGCTTTCACTGTATATAAGTATTTTTAAGGAATTCCTTTCCAAATTCCTACCATTACAGAAAGAAAACTGACAAAAAATAGGCCCCCCCCTTCAATATTTCAAAAACAGACCAAACTCAGAGCATCCTAGCAAAGATTCCTGCGTAATTTAGAGAACTGAGTATATGTGTTTTCCAAAGTACACATTAAACTGGTTTTAGCACATGTAGTTTCAGGGTACATTCGCCGCCTTTTAAAATTGCTACATGAAGTGGTATAAAAATGTTGTGTTTTCACCTACACTATTTTTGGATGTTTTCAGAGTAGGCTCCCATTAATAAAACTTTATGAAAATAATTACTTTTTTACATTTCATGCATTTTTTTATACTTAAAATAAAGCCAAGACTCTAATTTAAATAATGAAACCAAAAAACAATCAGAAATCAATATCTAGAACTTATAAATAGAGGGAATTCCATAGCTATGACATAATATATTTAGGGAAAAATCATTGGAATTTTATACGAAACTGTTGTTTGCATTCCTAGTTTAGCATATGGGAAACTTAATTGAAAAATTTTCATGTCTGAAACCACTTGACCAATTGGAACCAGACCTGGCAGCAATGGCCCTTAGATGGTCCTCTTTCAAAATGTGTCCGATGACCCGACTGTCAACCACGATGGCTACAACAACCAAAATAACAATCCAAAGATACTAATATTAGATTTGGTAAATTTATACTATGCTGTATACGACGCATTTCAAGGAGTTACCTCTCATCAGCAGCATTAAAACCGAAACATTTGGAAGACCAAAAACCAAACTTATTTTTAAACAAGAAATACTCATAACCAAAAATACCGAAATAGGAAGCCAAATTTCAGCTAAGGAGATCTACCATCTGCTATACAAGGAATGAACCCTTAGTAATTGTGTATTTTTGAATTTTGTTAAATACTGATAATTTCTAGAACAAATCAATGAATAATCATGTCAGACAAGTCTGACGACTGAGTTGGCGAATACCCTCGGGGACCTAGGGTCCACCATGCAGAGGCATACTCCCAGAAGTTTCAAAATAACAATCCAAAGATACTAATATTAGATATAGTAAATTTATACTATGCTGTATACGACACAATTCAAGGAGTTACCTCTCATCAGCAGCATTAAAACCGAAACATTTGGAAGACCAAAAACCAAACTTGTTTTTAAACAAGAAGTACTCATAACCAAAAATACCGAAATAGGAAGCCAAATTTCAGCTAAGAAGATCTACCATGTGCAATACAAGGATTGAACCCTTAGTAATTGTGTTATTTTTGAATTTTGTTAAATACTGGTAATTTCTAGAACAAATCAACGAATAAACATGTCAGACAAGTCTGACGACTGAGTTGGCGAATACCCTCGGGGACCTAGGGTCCACCATGCAGGGGCATACTCCCAGAAGTTTCAAAATAACAATCCAAAGATACTAATATTAGATATAGTAAATTTATACTATGCTGTATACGACGCATTTCAAGGAGTTACCTCTCATCAGCAGCATTAAAACCGAAACAGTTGGAAGACCAAAAACCAAACTTATTTTTAAACAAGAAGTACTCATAACCAAAAATATCGAAATAGGAAGCCAAATTTCAGCTAAGGAGATCTACCATGTGCAATTCAAGGAATGAACCCTTAGTAATTCTGTTATTTTTGAATTTTGTTAATACTGGTAATTTCTATAACAAATCAATAAATAATCATGTCAGACAAGTCTGACAACTGGGTTGGTGAATACCCCCGGGGACCTAGGGTCCACCATGCAGAGGCATCCTCCCAGAAGTTTCAAAATAACAATCCAAAGATACAAATATTAGATATAGTAAATTTATACTATGCTGTATACGACTAATTTCAAGGAGTTACCTCTCATCAGCGGCATTAAAACCGAAACATTTGGAAGACCAAAAACCAAACTTATTTTTAAACAAGAAGTACTCATAGCCAAAAATACCGAAACAGGAAGCCAAATTTGAGCTAAGGAGATCTACCATGTGCAATACAAGGAATGAACCCTTAGTAATTGTGTTATTTTTGAATTTGGTTAAATTTTTAGTTTAACATAGGGTCCTATGGGAAAATTCATTGAAAAATCTTCTTGTCTGAAACCACTTGACCAATTGGAACCAGACTTGGCACCAATAATCTTTAGGAGGATTTCGTGGATTGAACCAAGATGGCCGTTAAAGCCGAACTTAGTTTAACATAGGATCCTATGGGAAATTCACTCAAACATCGTCTTGTCTGAAACCACTAAGCCAATTGGAACTAGACTTGGTAGCAATGGTCCTTAGATGGTATTGTTTCAGAATTGTGTCCGATGACCCGGAATGTCAACTAAGTTGGCCACCACAGCCGAACATAGTTTAACATAGGGCCCTATGGGAAAATTCGTTGAAACATCTTCTTGTCTGAAACCACTTGACCAATTGGAACCAGACGTGGCAGCAATGGTCCTTAGGAGGTCCTCTTTTAGAAAGGTGTCCGATTTCGTGGACTGTGAACCAAGATGGCCGCCACACCCGAACTTAGTTTAACATTGTACCCTATGGGAAATTCACTCAAAAATATTTTCGTCTGAAACTACTCAGCCAATTTGGACTAAAGTTGGCAGCATTGGTCCTTAGATGGTCGTCTTTCAGAAATGTGTCCAATCACCTGGATTGTCAACTAAGATGGCCGCCACAGCCGAACTTAGTTTCATATAGGACCCTATGGGAAAATTCATTAAAAAATATTCTTGTCTGAAACCAACAAGACTTAGCAGTAATGGTCCTCAGATGGTTCTCTTTTAGAAATGTGTCCATTGACCTGGACTGTCAACCAAGATGGCTGCCACAGCCGAACTTAGTTTAACATAGAACCGTATAGAAAAACCAGCAAAATTGACTGCAACACTTAAATTGTTAGTCCTGCTCAAGGTGAAAAGTTAAATCCAGGAAAGTGATACAGGCTCTTGAGAGTCTCTAGTTTCATATTATTTTATAAAATACGTGAGATAATCTGTGAACGTGATGATGAAACTAAAAACATTCTGTTTTGAGGTAAATTATGCATCAGAATATCCATCGTGTTATTTGATATTTTCTGAAATACAATATCGATACAAAGTAAATGTAATATTACCATGTAGACGTTATATACCGGCCAGATTATTTAACTCAAAAACATCAGAATTGAATGCAGCACCTTTAAAGGTTACATACTGTTTTTATAAAATGATTCGAGAAAATAGGTAAAGTTCTACATATATGGTAAATCTGAGGATGAAATCCCCTGCATAATTTTTGTTATTGAAAATGCACCTGCATAATTTTTGTTAAAGCGGAAACCTTCTTCACTTTTAAAATTAGTACCAGAAATCAGAAAATAAATATAGAGAAAACACACCAAATTGAAGTTTCTATGGAGACAAAATAATTCCGGTGACCCCATAATTTTTTCAGCTATTTGGTTTTCCATATCAAAAATTACCTTGACATAAAAATTTGAAACTATAATCACCTGTAGAATTGAATGGACAGTTTAATAGACGATTTTGCTTTGTTCTCAGAAGTCAATTGAATACTTTTTGTGCAATGTAGTTTCATTTGCGTGTAAAAACGTTTTTTATGAAGTGCGGCATAGCTTCATATTAAAAATATGCGCACGGTCAACGCTTTAGCAGCCAAATTAAACTAAATGTACCAAGAATAAGCATATTGTTCTTTTAATTACATCTGACAGGAATTTTAAGCTAATATGTTCACATATTCAAATAATTTTGAAGGGACTATTCATTTGAATTCCTACGCAAAGTTGTAGTCATGGCCTTGTAGTTGATGTTTTTCATTTATATCCTGCAATCAAACCATTTCGGGTCTAATAACAGGGGTAGAATCAATGAAGTATACTGGTACATGTTTAAATGAAAGCGTGGGTAGTGACGTAAATGTGCCAGATTATGACATGGTGTTTTCCGCGTTTTCACGACAGCTGGATTTCGACTTCAAACGTAACTAATTTCAATAATTCTTTGATATCAATTTTGATGCACAAGAAGCACAATTCGTCGATTTACGACTCCTCAGTTGTGCTCATAGCCTAAAATGTGGAAAACACCAAATAACAATCCAAAAAATTGAAGGGCAAATTAAAAAATGCCAAAATGACCAACAGGACAGAACTACGCACAAGGTAGACACTCCTTGGTTTTCAAAAAAAAATTACAATTTTGTTACAGTAAATTTTAAGTATCAATTTCGGGCTAGTATCTAAATACTAACAATTGAGCTCGGGATACCCTCCGGAACTTAGAGTCCACCAGTTGTGGCATCGCCTCAGTTGTAAAACTAATTCGTTGATACCCATTTTGATGCATAAGATGTGCATAATTCGTCCATTTACGACTCATAAGTTGTGCGCAATACCTAAAATGTTGAAATCCAAAACAACAATGCAAAAGGTTGAAGAATTTTTACGAATCTAAAGCAGCAATTTTATGATTGCAGGATAAAGAAAATGCAAAGTAATGTCGGAAAGTTTAAAATTTATTTGGTATCGCAGCGAAACAAGGAGAAAAAGGCTCGCTAAAGCTCACCTTTTTTATGTGTTGCAAAAGCTTCCCAAATAAATTTCATATTTTCCGAAAATGACTATGTATTGTATATGTATTGGTGTAAAATTGACTTTGCCCAAGATTGATTTCTTGAAAGAATTTACACACATTTTTTAGTCCGACATTGACGAATATCAGAAAGTTCGGAGTTGCTGTTGTCTCCGTCAGTGTATCACACTGTCCTGTTGCAATAAACTCCTCCATCATTTTTGGGCATAGGGAATGACTGTTTGCTTAGCATCTGTAGATGTGCAATAAGGTTTTAGAATCGATTCAAACATAAATGGTGAAAAATTGGTATATTTGAATATGCTCATGATATTTCACTTGTTGCTGAAAATATAAACGATTTACACATTCTTTTAGACGGTTTGTTAATTCAGAAAAGTCGGTAGCAGGATCTGCAATTCGGTATTGATAAAATTTAAAATTTGACAAAGCCAAAAGATTTAATTTTGGTTTACATGTTCTCGTCTTCCGTTTTACTGTGTAATATAGATCCATTCCTCACCTTAAAAAAATATTATGTAGTTACAAATTCAGTGAAGTTAATAAGCCAAAGTCAGAATAAAATATCATTCGTTAAACGTCTTTGATTGATTAAAGCAGTACAACTATTAGGACACACCCCTGTAATCGCAATTGGTGAAAAATATTTAAGCTATAGCTGATATTGTATGTACAAGCACAAATATAAGTTAAGTCAAACTATATTTTTGACAAAAGTAGAGAAAGAAAAAATTGAGGTGAGTGGTTTCTTTCTTCTTTTAATCTATGGTGTATTTACATTCAAAAAGCCAGATTAATATCCTTATTTAAGCACAACTGAATGTGCACATCTTAAACTTTATTTTTACCGCTGAGTCGATGACATTGCTGGTGGACTTCAAGTCCAGGAGGGTATCCCAAGCTCAGTTGCTAGTATTTCGATACTAGCCCGAAATTGATACTTAAAATTTACTGTTACAAAATTGTAAAATTTGTTCAAACTAAGGAGTGTCTTCCTTGTGCGTAGTTCTGTTCTTATAGATGGTTTAAGCTTTACCACTTTTGGTCATTTTGGCATTTTTGAATTTGCACTTCAGTTTTTGGGATTTTTATTTGGGTTTTCCACATTTTAGGCTATGAGCACAACTGATGAGTCATAAATCGACGAATGTGCACATCTTGTGCATTAAAATCGGTATCAAAGAATTTTATTTTAATAACCGAATTGGTAGTGTTTGTATAAGATACATATATTAAACTCTAGGTTTTTAACAAATTTCAAAATGTGAAACTTGGCGATTTTATAATTCGTGCACGAATTAGATTGAAATAATCAGTTTTATTTAGTTTCAGCATTTTTTCGATCCTTAGAATTTGGCTTCTACATCAATATCAGTGTCGTTTAACTGCATGTCTTTGGTATGAGGTGTTGAATGCAAATGTCAATAAAAACCACTTTATAAAAAAAACGTTCATTTGTCTGTTCATCAATATTGTAAGAATGAGTTTTTTTTCTGTTGTAAATGTTAAATGATTTTTTTCATTGGGTGTTAAAGAAATGAAATACACGATCAAAGTTTCATTTTAAGACAATCACGAAAACTTTGGACAATGATTCACTTCCGCTCTGGGTCGAATTACATTTTCCATGGTCCCCTGGTGAAATATTTTTCGCTACAAGTATAATCCTAGTTTGAGGCGTATTCACTGTCATTGGTCGCTTTGAGACGCCATGATTAGTGGAATTAGTCTAACACTTGAGCAGGACTTGATTTCCATTCTAAGAATGAGGAAACCCCTATTGAAGTCTTACGTCATTGTTTATATTCAATGACAACAAGTGTGACGTTTTTCTATTGAACAAATATAGTATAGGCGGCATCATTGTACTCAATTTAACAAGATTATAGTTTAATCGAATATGATATATTCACTTCAAAATATGTACGCATTTAAAAATTAAAAGTAACAGTACTGATTTTACAATTACTTTTTATTTCCGTTGAGGTAATGGAAAATTCAGAAATGATTCTCTCCGAATTCGTTCTAACAGACAGGAGTTAAACCCCAAACTTCCTATTGTTTCTGCACACCATCTAGCTCAACGGCATTATGACTTAAAGGCTCACGGGACCTGTCACATTGCCATTAAGTAAAATTCTAATAAGCATGATAAGTACTTCGAATTCTTTTCCTTGTGGCTATTTTTGTACGATGGAAGGACGCAACTCTTGTCATTGAATATAAACAATGACGTAAGATTTCAAGAATAGGAATAATCGCAATAAACATCTACCTCAACCCCAGATCGTACCAGAAATCAGATCACATCTACTTCTAATGTTTTGGTTCTAATGATGTCATGGAACCAGCTTCATTCGTAGTTTTACTAATGTTTGTGAATCTTGCATCGGAGGATTATTAAACCAGAACGACAATGGCAGTGGCTTTAAAACAATTTTACCGAATGTTATACATGAGATTGCCGGCATCAATTGTGTACTAGTCGCGAATTGAGTTCCAACAAATCTCAAAATAGATGCAGGCAGATATTAAAATACAATACTATTACCTCCATTCTAATGCAAACGTAAAGGTTTTTTTAAGAAAATATCGGCAAAAGAATACCGAGGCGACAAAACAGTGGTTAAAGTCCGTAAATTCCAAATCCAAGGAAAAGGCAAGCCATGAGAACGGAAAACGACAAACACACCACAAGGACATACGTATAACCAAAAGAACAAAACAACATACAACATATAACAAACTAAACAATACAGCACAGAAACTATAGCACTAGCAAAGTAAACTCCAACTAAAAACCGGGAGTGCAAAAATGAATGATTGAAATCTGGAAGTGACTCTTTGTAAGTGCCGTCATCACTGAGGGCATTACAAAATTGATTGCTTGAAATTTTACCGTATTATGTCTGTCAATATCTCCGTCCTATTTTTAAATTGGAGAAGTCAAGCACAACAGGAAGAAGCTTTGGCTCATTTCACATTCCAGATTATATCCGGATATCAATTCATTTTGCTTAGAGATCCAGTAAAAACGTTTAAATGTAGAAAACTGACATTGAAAACAGTATTACTGTTCAAATATATCTATCTTTAAAGTTTTCTTGGAAAAGTTCAACATTTTTTTTACGTGAAGAATCTGCCGCAACTGAAGCTTCGCCACTGAGAATTCATTCTGAAATATATAATTCCATTGTAAGATAGATAGTATGAAAGTCTATAAGTACATCTTCATAAGAACTTGGACTAATATATTTTTTGCTTTTGATAAAACAATTTTGTACATCCTTTTCTTTTTCTTTTTCAACAGTGACAACAGAATCATATTCTAGATGATGAATGGAACAAATGAAACATCGACATCATCCTCCGGGGGCTTTCCAGCAATGTTGATAGTTTTTATTACTTTGCAAGAAACGGTATTTCTTCTTGCATTTCTCGGAAATGGATTGGTCGTTTTCGTTTATACAAAATACCTGAAATTTGATTCCAATACTAATAAGTTCATTGTAAGCCTATCTGTGGCAGATTGCATTACTGGTGTAGGTTGCGGAATACAAGTGTTTTACTTTCTGTATCCAAATATAGCTGCAGAGAAGATCGTTTGTTTTATGCGGTACAACATTATCAGTGCTATGACTTTAAGCTCTACACTCACGGTTGGAATGACAACTTTAGATCGGTACATCGCGATTTGCCATCCACATCAGTACTCAAAGTTTATTACCAAGACAACATCAAATGTCATGTGTATATTACCATGGTTTCTCTCAATGTTCGATTTTTTGCCTTTTCTAGGTTGGAACAATTGGTCCCCAGGGATTCCCTGCGTGTTTTCTCTCTTGTTTTCTACAATGTGGTACGGAACGAGTTCCATAGTCATATATCTCATAAGCTGTGTTACATTCATAATGTACTTTCCCATACTTAGAACTGCTTGGCGACACCATAAAAAGATAAAACCAGTTCAAAACGACGAACAAAGTCTGAAAAAGGCAAAATCAATGGAAAAGGACATCCGCAGTGCAAAGGTGACCGGGATTGTAGCTCTTGTATTTTCCATTTGTTGGTTGCCATATATATCAGTACAATTACGAGATGTGATGAGTACAACCGAAAAATCTGCATTACTCAATGAAATTGGCAATTGGTTGGTCTTTTTGGGGATGTTCAACAGTGTTGTCAATCCGTTTATTTACGCGTGGAAACGACCAGATTTTCAAAAACAATGTAAGAAGATATTTTCGTGCATTGAAACAAGAAACCAGTGATTTATATATATATATATATATATATATATATATATATATATATCTTTACACCTAGAGTACCATAAGTTAGAAATAAAATTTTTGACTTCAACGTTTTGGATTTTTGTTTTTGGTTTTCAACATTTTAGGCCTTGAGCACAACTGAAGAGTTATAAATCAAAATTGGTATCAAAGAATTATATTTTAACCTCTGAGTAGATGCCACTGCATGTGGACCCCAAGTCTTCGGGGGTATCCCCAGTTCAGTTGCTGGTAGTTCGATACTAGCCCGAAATTGATGCTAAATATTTACTGTTACAAAATTGTAAAATTTGTGAAAACTAAGGAGTACCTCCCTCGTGCTTAGCTCTATACTTAGATGGTTTTGGCTTTACCCCTTTAGTCATTTTGGTGTTTTTAATTTACTTTTCAACCTTGTGGAGTTTTGTTTTGGTTTTTGAACATTTTAGGCCTTGAGCAAAACGGATGAGTCGTAAATCGACGAAATGTGCACATCCTGTGCATCAAACTTGGTATCAAAGAATTATATTACATACCAATTTTGATGCACAAGATGTAGTATATATAAATCTGTACAACAAAGATACACATTTGTTGTTTTATTTACAACTTCAAGTTGAAGAAGCGACTGGACTTGAAGGACATAAATATTCAATGATACCCATTTTGATGCACAAGAAGTGACCCAGAAGTTGTTCTCGAGACCTAAAATGTTAAAAACCAAACCATAAAACAAAAAGTTGAACAGCAATACAAATGCCGTAATTACCAAAAGGATAAAACCAAACGATCTAAGTTCAGGCTATGCTACAGTGAATATAAAGTATCAATTACATGCTAGTATCGTACTGCTAGAACTGTACTTGTGATACCTTTCGAGATCCATGGTAGAGGTATTGATTCAGGGGTAATATTACATATATTCTATAATAACGATTTGGATGGACAATTGTACTGTGACTTTGAAATATTAATAATACTGTTCGGTAACCAATCGAAAATGATTTAAAGAATACGACAGATATTTTGACAACAAAGACTGATAACTACAGGTCATTTATATGTCGCTTCGTTGGTCTAATAAATCTGAATCTTGGTTAATTTTCGATCTCAGGTAACAAGGTATGTCAGTTTATGCATTGTGTTTCCCCTTCATTAGGTCATGTTTATACATGCAATTGAATACCATTCTAGAGTTTCAAAATTATTATCATTGATAAAGGTTCAGAATTAGGCTAATTTATTTGCCTTGTAGTGGACCTAGTTCGAGGTTATGTTAAGGTCAAGGCGAAGTAATTGAAAGTATCCTACAGTTTTCTCATTTTTGGCTGAATGTACTATCAAGCTACTAATTTTGGTGATTTTTTCAGGCAACGTCATGACGTCCAGCGTTCGATAACGTTTATGTATTGCAGATAATAATTATAGGACAAACAACAAACCGTTTTCTTTCAGATGATGTATATTTTTTAATTTTAATGTTTGTATTAATTTTTATTTATTTATTTATTTATCATTTTATTTATTTATTTATTGCTTTCTGTAAGGAGTTGCAGATTTTATTTATTATTTGTTGAATGACAATGTTTGATTTTCATGTTGTCGATGGATGATTTGTATTGCAACTGTATCCTTATAGTCCTTAAAATATTAAAATAAATCAAAGTGCGTCAGGTGGACCAATTGCAACTCCACGTAATTTGAAAACAATATTTTTTATTTCAAAGTGCGTTAAATTTAGAGGGTATTGTCGTAAAAATTAAAAAAAATTCTTGCATGTGAGAGATAAGTAGAAGTGTAAATATCCGTAAGGATAATTTACGACGGAAACATTTTTCACACAGTGGGAGCTGATAATGCCTTATTTTTGCTGAAATATTCGTCGTTAAATCCCTTAACAAAATTAGGCCAAACCAAACTCATTTTTAGGTCGTTGGATTTCGCCGATGCAATTTTTTGCCGCTTCATTTAAAAATAAGAGCTCAAAATTTGCCTCTACTTCAAATTGAAAATATAAAGTTGTGTCACACTTGAGTTTTATATTCACCTGAATAAACACATTCCGTTAGAAAAAAAATTGCTCGCTCGCATCTTTATTTACCCCTAAAAAAATCCCAAGAACTTAAAATCAATTTTGTGTAACCAAAATAAAAAACAATTAATGTACATTCTCAATGCATCATGTCGTGAGATCATAAAATTGAGCTAATATCGGTCACAATTTCAATCGATTCAGTTTAATTCGCAGTATTCAAATGCCGAAGCGATACGAATTAATTCCAATACCAGGCGAGAAAGGTGAAATTGCAAAGACGTTTATTCAAAAATATAAGTAACAATATTTTTTTAAAAGGATAATGAGGACCGTCTTCACTTGCTTGATATTTTTTATTTCTCCATCAAAGCAAAAATGATGTTATATGCGCAATTTGACGTCATATAAGCATTAGCGTTATTTACTTAGTTCACAGAAATTGAGATGTTTAGTAAATTTATAACAGTGTACACATGATCTAAGTGTCAAAAAAGGTGACTAACGCCATGGTAATACCATGGAGGTAGTACACTGTATATACATACCTAAAATTTAAACTAAGCAAATTACTTGCATAATATTTACTGTACAAATAACAACACGTACCTATGATTCTGAAACGAATTAGTCTAAATATGCGTTTACACAACAAAATGATGCTTTCGAATGTGTTTTGATAATGAAGGGACGTGTGAATGCACAATGCGTTTTGAAACGTTTCGAAAGAGTTTTGCGTTGCGTAATAACTGTACGTCCGAACACATCATTATTTCTACCTTAGGGTGACTCCACTGCTCCTCCGGAGTCAACGTCATAATGGATACGACGTCAGACAATCAGTCGGGGACGTAATACAATGACAAGGGGCTATTACCCTTGAAACGGTAAACATATTAACACTAGATGGCGTTCAATTACTTCGCCTTGACCTAAATCAATCTGTCTTTCTTGTACTGTTTGACCATTGAATGTTAATTAATCTAGACATATAAATCCCGAATTACTTTGTTGACAAAGAGGAGAAAAAAAGGAAAAATGTAGTTGCATAATTTTTTTTTACCAACTTAGGCGGTAAAATAAATTTAGCTCAAATGTATTTGGAATTACTTTCATAGTGATGAAAAGCTATAAATATAATTCATTGATCTTTGAGCAAGTAAAATTTAACAGGATTAACATTAGATGGGAAGAAATAACAAAAATGTATCACAAAATGCAAATAACATATTACACAAGGGTTAGTCCACTGGTATCTACAACACTGATTAAAACTCCTAGAATCTTCTGCCATTTTTTTCCCTATAAAATTCAAAACAGTCAGAACTAGTTTTTTTCATTTTCATCGTAACAAAAATATTTTTTCATTTCTATATGATACATTTTCAATGGTATAATCGATATTCAGTTCATTGCAAACATTTTCTGAAATTGTAACTGAAAGCAGGGCAAGCAAGAAAAAGTGGATATCATCTTCATTGTGAGAGAGATGATGAAGCTGCAAGTGAGAATTATGGTCACTAGACCCATTTCTTAGCTGATACAGTACTACATTTTCATTTCTATTGTAAATATCATAATAGTCAGTTGTTTTTTTGGGAGACCCGGGTTAAAAATTTTTAATGTTTCAGTAGAGGATATGGATTTGATAGAGGTAGGGAGGGAATTCCAAAGTTGTAATGTGGTAGGCAAACTACTCTTACTATATGTACTAGTGTTACAAAAAGGAACTAGAAAATTATCAGAAGATACCTGTAGGCGCAAGTTTATTTTATGTATATTTTCTGAGTAATGTTGTACTATGGTATAAAATACTGTGGAAAGTGACCATTCAATAACTTATACATTAGTACAAGCTTATGTTTCTCTCGTCTTTTATACAATGGTTCCTAGTACAAACTTATTTTTCTCTTTCCTTTTATACAATGGTTCCCAACCAAGTTCATCATATGGTTTTGATTTTTATGGCTTAATTATGATTCCAGTAATTATGCTCCCTATTTCAACTTCTACACTTTCCAAAAGATAAGCTTCATCTAAAATACAATTATCCCAAATCACATCTCCATATTAAAAAATTGGACGTATGAATGATAAATATAATTTAATTAAGACCTTCCTAGACACTTGATATTTTAACATTCTTAGTATTTACGATCTATCACGAGTTTCCTTTTATATTTTGTTTATATGACTTAGCCATTTACAGTTACTCTGGAAATCAAGGCCAAGAAGAATTTGTTCACTTACATCTATCACCTTTATATTTGGATGTCCAAAATAGACTGAATGGTTATCGGGATTTCTCCTCGAGAACAATAAGGACTATGTCTTGGATGGATTATATTTGATAGTCCATTGATTGATTGGACCAGTCATGTAGTCTAGTAAGATCAGCAGCTTGGTCGTAATTTTGATCATCTATGATAACAACAAGTAATCATCCCGTATTCCATATTTTGTAGTTTTTAATATAAGCCCCTCCCCCCCTTTCCCCTTATGCCGTACTCTATCGAAAACTTTTGATACGTCACAAATACAAATCATCTTTATCAACATCTAGATTGATGATTACTGTAAGATAAATACTAACTAATTGATTTACAGTGAAGTCTTTTTAGTGATTTTACAAAGGACATAGGGCACAGACATGGACGGTTATGTGAAAGGGTATGAAAGTTGTCGATACCTTAATATTTATTACAAGCAAAGTCAGGGGATAGACTATTGCTCCAGCAATTTTCTTAAGAATCATTTGAACAATTCCATGTTGTCCACTCGGCTTTGTCATATTAAGAATAGAAATTAAAGCTGATCGTTTACGTCTTGCCCGCTTATCTCAAAATAAGGGAAAGTATTAATATTATTTTCTCTGGAAGGAACTTCAGGTTCGTTATCCATCCGAGACATGGTTGCAAAATATTAATTAAATATATTATATTTTACAGATGGATGAACTGGTTTTTGAAAACCCTCTTTTAGTAACTCATCGTCTTTTATGACAGACAGACATACTATTTTATTATACTGTCACATACCAATATAAAACAATATAATACATCATAACATAAGTATAAAAATACAAAGAAGATTTTAATACAAGTTAAAATATTGGTTCCCAGCCACAACTGACTTATGAGACTCTTTCAATTACATACGTATACTAAACATTCATTAAAGATGAACATATGACATTTTTACAATAAAAGAACATACTATATACAATATTTTCTGCGATTTAAGATAAAATATAAAGATGTCGCTAAAAAGGGTTGTGTAGAGTCATTTGACATACAAAAAGTGAATTTGTCATCACTATTAAAATATTTAAAATTTGGGTTAATTGCACTAGCTTTAAAAAATAAATCATAGCGCAGATCTGAATAAAATTCACAATGCATTAAAAATGTTTTTCATCTTCTACACAATCATCTGTACAATATTTACATTTTCGGTCATTAAGAAGAGTTTTTGGCTTGGTGTAACGACATGTCTCTATTGCTAAAGGTAGACACCCACTTCTAAATTAGATAAAATACGTCTAAGTTGTCAATCATTTACATTTTTCAAAGGGGGCCTCGGTGGCCGAGTGGTCTAGGTAGTTCGTCATGACCACTAATGATCACTAGCCAGTCAACGCTGAGGTTGTAAGTTCGAATCTCACCTGTGGCGGGGTGTGTTCGACTCCGATCTTAATTGACAAGGATTGCCAATTTTCCTTCCGAAGGTCGGTGGTTCTCTCCGGGTACTCCGGCTTCCTCCACCAATAAAAACTGGCCGCCGCGAAATAGCCAAGCGTGCTGAAAACGGCGTAAAACCTCAACTAAACAAACATTTTTCAAATATGAACTTGTAACTAATTCATTTTTATACAGTCTATAAGTACGAAACTTGTTTCCATTTGGTTCCTTTCTATCATCATACAATTTTTCAAACCATTCTAGTTTTTTCAATTTCGCATAATTTGTTTCAATATCATAAATTTTATCTCTGTTTGAATATTGACTATCAATAATAGCATTTATTCCATGGTCTACACATTAATAAGGTAGAGTTTTGTCCTGTAGCCAATCAGTTAACATAGTTAGATAACTGGCAATTGTTTTCAAAGTGGAATTACTAACCTTTAAGTTTTGTAAACATATCTGTTATCAAAAGACGATGACAGAAAAATTTATATAGACCTGATAGACCTTGTTAAAATTCATTTTACACTAAAATGTTTGCAGAAATATAACTCACACCAAGATTTTTACAAAACAGACACATGTACACGTAAAGGAAAGAGTGAATTAATGAGTTTTTACATGGAAAAGATATAAGGCACATAAGGTTTCAAATGGAAAGAATATGCTGTTAATGACAGATGAAAATTCAAAAATACCTTGAATATTAAATGAATGAACACATGTATAGTATTAGTTAAATAACCGGAAATCATGTGCATTGTTCTTTTACTATTTATGCCTTCACTTAAACAGATATGGGGGTAAATGTAAAATACTTATTTAATTATTTATCCCAAATCAGCAAAAGAAAGCTTGGCAATATATCTGAAAAAAAAAAGATTTTAGTTTCTAAATTAATATCCTAAATGACACCTCTAGAATTCATTACCATGATGTGCCATGTGAAAGAGACGACCACCTACAATTTCTGCACTCTATTTTCGGGGTGAAATTACATCACTGGGCTACGCCCTCCTATTTAATAAACATGGGGTGAATTACCAATACTAATACCAAGTTTATGTGCTATTTCATAACATTTTTTGTCCAAAGATCGAAAAATATTTATGCTCCACATATGGGCCTTATGTGTAATTCTAGTGTCATAAGTATATCGCACTCTAAAAATTAGACGCTAAGTTTCTAAAAGTTTGGCTGATTTCGTTGTATTAAAACCCATATCACCTGAAACCGCTATATTCGAAGCATTTGATGAACATCCCATAAAGAGTCTTGTCTTGTCGTTTGAACGAACTTCTCTCCAGTTAGTGTAAACCCCATATTCCGGTCCATGTAATGGCACATGTTCAATACAAGTTTTATAATGTTTTGTATAAACATCAAATAAGATCCCTCCACATGATAAGAATTTAGTGTATACTGCTGAAAGCTGCCAGCTTGAGGATTTGTTATCTCTCGGATCGTATATTTGTGCTCCATAGATTCGTTATATGCAACCCGAAATATGTGTACGCATTGTCAAAGCTAATAGACATATCACCACATTTAGAATTAAAATTTTGTTAGGACAATGTAAAAGTTTTGGTTTTTGTCTCATTTAAAGTCATTCTTCATTTTGTGCACTAAGCATGAATACAGTATAACATCCTTTGAAGACTATTTTCGTCTCGCGCGACAAGTGCAATATAAACGGCATATAGCAAATTGAATCCTTGATATGATCAATGTCCACACCAGCATTTATAGGACGTATATCTTCCGCTAGATCATTCACATAAGTAGAAAACAGTGTAAGGGACATTTTGCCGCCTTGTTTCACACAAAATTTAACGCGAAAAATATCAGTCAAGTAATTTCCTAGCTTCTCTGCACTTTTAGTAGCATCATATAAGGACTGTATAGCCATTAGAAATAACCAACTTATGCCTATACTCATTAATTTATGCCACAACATATCACGGTTTAAGTTTTCTATTCTTTATGATAGATTGTAAACCAGAGATGATCTAAACAATTTCTGTTTTTTTTTCGGCAAACATTCTATTCTTCCGCTAAAATGTCATTTTGTTCAAGCCAAAAAATAACTCTTTTATTTAAGTGATAGTTTTATGGAAAATTTCGAACCCATATTATAAAACTTACTCCTAGATAAGAAGGTTTTGATGTGTTTTATTGATCAATTAAATAAGGTATTGATCAGGGATAAAAAAATAATTACGGTGGCCAGCCATTTTGTTATAGGTGGAGTCACAATCGATGTGGGTTGAGTCCTTAAAGCACGAAGAAGTAAATTAAACGTGGCTTGTCATGGGCATAGATTTTCAAAATTACTTGAAAGGCGAAAGGGTGTTCAACGTGATTCGGGAAAGGAACCTTCTTGTTTTAAGGAGAATTTAATGACAAATTTTGACTACTTCATCGGTTATAAGTATTATTATTATTTTTGTAATCTTATAACTACCTGGAATTCAATATTTCCTTTGCGTGCTTTTCCCTAAATAATCATAAAATAGTAATAAGATTTAAAAAAAAAATGGTTTCCCTTACCTCTTAACTTAGAAGGCAGTCCGTTTTATTGCATTTCTATCGTTTCTCAACAGTATTACAAGAATGTGTCTATTTTGTATACTTCGTGAAATTTATTTTGAAATTAATTTTGAAAAGGATTGCAGAAATCGGTACATGCGCTGCAGACAATAGATCGAAGCTCGAGGTTTCTCCAATAATTCTTTACTGGTGCTTATATATATTATAGTTTTTTTTCACAAAAAGTGAGAATAATTACTTTAACGAGTTAAGCAAAAATGGAGCATTTCAACAAGGTCTAACATTTTGCTTGTTGTATAAACTGTTAAACCAAATAATTTGTCACCCGATCGACATGGTTATTATTTATCAGTTTAATTAACTCAATCCCATTTCACCTAAGCTGTATATTTCAGAAAAGAATTATATTCCCATTTCGCCTTAGAGGGTCGTCCAGGTAATATCTGTCTCGGTAAGGCGAAGCGGGAGCTTGTAAAAACAAGTCAAAGAAATAATTCAATCAATGTCCTATGTTTGGATTACATTTAATATAATTTTTCAATAGGGTAGAAATAAAATAAAGTTATAACATGTAGAGGCTTTATATATAAACCGAGAGCAGCTATTCCAAATAGATTTAGTGATGACTTTATATTAGAGTCTGTACAGTTCATATTAGAAAACAATTCATTTTTCTTCGATGGAAAAAAATTACATTCAAATAAATGGAACAGCCATGGGTACTAAATTTGCCCCGACGTATGCCACTCTGGTAATGGGCTACCTCGAACAGAAATTGTATCAAAATATCGAAAATAAATACGGAATTCAATTTGTGAAACAGTTTGAGGAATCATGGAAAAGATACCTCGATGACTGCTTCATTATATGGACCCATGGCAATGTTTTATTAGAGGAACTTACGCTAAACAACATACACCTATCCATTAAATTTACTAAAGAAATTAGCAGGACAACTCTTCCATTTCTGGATATTACAGTGAAACTGAATGATGGACAATTGACCACAGATATATACTATAAGAATACTGACACTCACCAATATCTGAACTTTAAATCGTGCCATCCATCACATACAAAACGTAATATTTCATACTGTCTAGCGCGTAAAATATGCACTGTAGTAGAGGATACAAACATCAGGGAGGAAAGATTGGACGAGTTGAAACATTTCATTCTAAACCAGAAATATCCATTAACATTAATCCAAAACGGAATAGAACGTGCCAAACAGATTCCAATACAAACTCTTCGCGCAACAAGAAATAACGAATCCGAATCAACTAATATGATACCATTCGTTACAACGCACAATCCTGCTAACCCGATCATATTCAACATTGCTAGAGTTAATTTGCCGATTTTCGCCCAAAACGAAAAATTAAAGGATTTAATAACTCCAAATACCGTTATCCAAAGTAAACTCAACCACCAAATTTGAAGCGTCTATTGACCAAAGCTAGATTTGATCCGCAACAAAACGAGGAACCAAAAGTCGTGTCTCCGTGTAAAGACAAACGTTTTGGTACTTGCAAATACAACATTATATGACATGACACTCGAAAATATCATGCAATACATTATGACGTCAAAAGCGGATGCTTCGCCGATATATAATAACAGACACTAATGTACTAAATATTGACTTCATCAATTTGAATATATGTCTCGCCTTCGTCTCGACCGATATTCAACGTGATAAAGCCAGTATCAAAACCATTAGTGTCTATTGATTTAATTTGATTGGATGAAAAGTATAGACCAACATATTTTATAACCTGGTTTGGTCTTTAATTAATCCGCCACTTGTAAATTAAGTCCAATGTCATTATTGATTCTTGAATCAAGGGATCATTGTACTTCTGTTTTGAAATTAAATTATAAGGAATGTTTCCAATTTTTGAACAGGTTATACTTCAATAATCTGGTTTGGGTCAGTTTATGGCATTCATAAACCGCTGGTTTATTATGCGTAAATTGACCCTAACCAGGTTATATCGTACAAACTGTTAAAAAATTGGAAACTTTCCTTAAATAATTATTCTATGTCATCGAAATAACTATTTTATGCTATCATTCGCATAATACTCTATCGCTATATGAATTGTTGTTGTATAGTAATGTAATATTCCTTGTTAAATACAACCAAAAATTAGCGCTGATATTGCACTGAGTGCTCATCGGTAGTTTTCTTGGTTGGTTGGAAGGTCTTATTTTCTTTGATATACAATGAAGGCGATATTACACAAAATTGGGAAATAATGTCCCTTCGTAGAATATTTTATCATATACTTATAGAAAATAAATGTATAATTTTACCCTGCGATAAAAGGAGAAAAATTCTGTATTACATAACCAAAAATGAGAATCGGCATTGCGGGCTGATATAAAAGTCGTATTAACTGCTTCCGGAATATTATCGCATGCCTTTCCGTCATTCATATCGCATGGAACATCGTGCATTTCCGGTAAACTTCGTAAATATTGACAAAATGGCAGACGACAGCGGGACGGATGATGACACCACTGCGTACATTGATTCAATGAAAAACAGCAATACGAGAAGGAAGACCACAAGCGACATAAACATTGTCAACAAATGGATGACCAGCCACAACGAGCAGAGAAAACTGGAAGAAATTCCACCGGTAGAACTTGATAAAATTCTTGCAAGATTCTTCATGCATGTGAAGAAGGATGACGGATCCCCCTACGAGCCAACAACAATCAAATCGTACCAGAGCAGCATATCAAGACATCTGATGGAGAAATGTGAAATAAACATTCTAGTTGACAAGGAATTTCACCACTCAAGAGAGGTCCTCTTTGCAAAATTAAAGGAACTGAAGTCAATGGGGATGGGATCAAAAAAGAGAAGGGCAGACCCTTTTACAGCTGAAGAGATTAATATACTGTACCAGAAAGATTTACTTGGTAGAGGTAAGCACAGTAAATATATCCAATATCTTGATATTGATGCAGAACAGTTACATGTATGACATAAAGGGGAAAATGATATAAAGTGTGGCCATCCCCCTTGACTCATAGTTCCTTTTGCAAAGAGTACCTTTCTTGAGTGGTGAAATTACTAGTCAGCTAGAATTATTTCACATTTCTCTAAAAGAGTCATTTACTTGAAAATGCCTGTACCCAGTCAGGAATATGACGGTTGTTTCTTGGGTGAACGTGCTCTTGGATTTGCCTTTGAATCAAGTTTGATCATGTTCAGTGTTTTGTTGTCACATTTTTTATGCAAATCAATACAGCATTTAGTGCATGTATACACATGTACATTTACATTTACTACATGAACATGATGTCAGAATAATGATAATACCCTTGCGAAATCAGGCCGTGATGGTAACACAGCGTCTACCACATTATTGAGTATTTTTTCATAGATGATCAGGTCTTGAAGATTACAAAAAATGTATGGTTATATATAAACATGAACGATAAATGACATGAATGGCTGCTATACTTATTCAGTTCTTGTAATTACACTCAAATTTTTTGCAGGAAATCCAAAATGCTTAGTTAGGACAGTGTGGATGAACAACTCGATGCACTTTGGTCTCCGTTCCCGAGAAGAGCACTCTACGTTAAAATGGGGAGATATTCAGATGAAGGTCACGTCAGAGGGAAACCAGTATCTAGAACATACGGAGAGGATAACCAAAACCAGAAATGGTGCCAATAGAGACACTCGGGCCTTTCAAGCAAAGATGTTTGCTGACCCTGGTAAATATAATTTACAAAAAAATTAACGTTATAATTTGTAAATTACCCGATTCGTGACAAAGAATTTTCATTGAAACTGACATAGAGAGAAAGCATAAGAACACAGACATCATGCATTTTTAATAAAAAGACCTTATCGATTCTAGGCTTATGAATTATCGTGCGGTGCAGCCGAAAGGGTTTCATCTCTACAGACTCATCAGTGACGCTCTAATCAAAACAGACCAAAAAAAAAGTTTAAGCACATAGAATACCAAACATTTCAATATATCTGCCAAATGTCATATACTGTATCAATAATTTTGATGTCAAAATAATTTATGTTTAATATCATGAATATTGAATATTTCTACGTTTATTTCAGATAATCCCAGATGCCCAGTAGCAACATTCAAGGAATATTTAAGAAGACGACCTGTTGATATGGTTGAGGATGAATCCCCTTTTTATTTGGGGTGTGCCAGGCAAATTAAAGATAATGTTTGGTACTCTAGACAGGCATTAGGAAAGAACACTTTGAGCAACTTTGTCAAGGAAATGTGCGAGGAGGCTGGTATTCAAGGCAGACATACAAATCACAGTGCTCGTAAAACCACCGTAACAGCTTTAGTTCACGAAGATATACCAGACACCAGAATAATGCAGTTGAGCGGTCATAGAAATGTCCAGTCGATTAATTCGTACAGTTCTGCTTCTCTTGAGCAACAAAGACAAATGTCTAACATTTTATCCAAAGTCGGTACAGGTCAGGTGAACAATTCTAATCAGCAAAAATATCAACCTGACAAACCGTGTTTGTCTGACAATAACAATAATGCTATTGCAGAAGAAATGCCTTCTGATGATGACACTGACTTGTTATCTGCCTCCCAGGAAGCTGAACTTAACCAACTTAACCTTGTCCTTAAAGATATAACAAACTATGAGTCAAAACCTGTCGCAGTTGCGAATGAGTTGCCTGAGATTATACATGATAACTATAAAGGCAAAGCTATCCAAATGTTTGCTGGTGCCACTATAACTGGCAACGTCACCATTAATTTCCCTGGATAAAACACTTTAATGAACTGTTATCGTGGTTATTATCACATTGTTATTGAATTTTGAATTTAATGTTGCAATAAACATTGTTACCGGTAATTGTTATTAACTAGTCTTGCCATACTGAAAAACATCTAAAATATTTTTTTTATTTGGTAAGAAAACTGGCAATAATTTAAGTACCAAACTCAAAGGGATTTGTCAACGTTTATAGTCCCCAAGCATTAAAAAATCCAAAAAATTTAAGGCATAGTAAACAGTCAGATCAATTTGCAAATATTTTTTTATTTTTCTGACATGGTACATGTACATATATTTTCAGCAGGAATATTTAACATCAAAACAAACAAAATATCTTGATGAGCTATCTGTCGTTTACACAATATAATCCAGCAAAATCAAATTACTATTGTTTTGATATGAAGGAAGCAGGTGTCCTGTATATCTGCACCATACACTCACTGTCTACTTAGTATTCATGAGACAATAAAATTCAAATGGAGGATGTGAAGTATATGATAAACAGATCATTACATGTCATTTTTCATATCACACCCTTTATCAGCCCTTGGTCATATATCAGCCCTCGAGCCTATCGGCTCTTGGGCTGATATAAAGACCTTGGGCTGATAAAGGGTGTGATATGAAAAATGCCATGTAATAATCTATATGTATCACACCGGCAAACTCGTGCGATATTACATTCTATTACGTATAGTGCTTCCTAATATTTCACGAAATAACCCCATATTAGAGTCCAAGTACATTATATTGCAACAAGTGACTATACAAAAAATGCAAGCGCCCGTACAGTACACATACAAGCACCTATACAGTCAGAGAAATGATGTGTTGTTTGTTTGCAAGTAATTTACTTCATTTTATAGGCAAAATAATTCGATAAAATTTGGTTTTATGGTATAAAAATGAATTGACTTCTGGATAACCTAAAGAATACCTTCTTATTTCTTACCATTTTTTACTTATTCAGTTTTAAAGTCAAAATTTCAAACACTAAATGTAAGAAGTATCGTGATCAAAGCTTGATAAAAGTGATATTAATCATATTTGTGAAAAAATGTTCATGTAATTTTATCGTCATGTAAACGGCCAAGTGTCAAAGGAGGCAAACATACCTAAAATGTCCATAAAATCTGTGTAAAATTCAAAAATCTATTATTAAGTATGAGCGATCTTCCTCGCAAGTGACCGATTTGCTGCTATACAAAATCGCAACTTAACAACTGACAGAAAACATGTTCATTTCCGCTCCCACACTGTGAACAATAGATGATTTCGAAGCATTATTTTCTGATATGTCTGTTATAATGAATAAATGTAGGTTTTAACAAGCATGAATGAATAACATCTCATTGTTTTAAATTCTTATCCATTTATTTCATTGAAAAATATTTTTGTAAACATGGAAAATAGTCAAAAGCTTACCTTCCCCAAAGCGTTTATCCTTATCTAGCGCTTGACAGAATCGCAACTCAAATGTTGAAAAAAAATACTGTACACTTCCGCTCCCACTCTGTGAAGCTATGTCCTTATCTCTGTCAAAGCTATCTATAAGCATGATAGTGAATTCTGAAAAAGCTCATTTTGTAAATTGCTTACAAGCTTGTTTCTGAAAAATGATTATGGTGAGATTGTGATTAATTAAGTATTTGTACATTCATAATATTAAACATGAAAATTATTTTAATAGTTTTGTTTGTTTGTTTAGTTGGGAATTTACGCCGTTTTCAGCACATTTGACTATTTCGCGGCAGCCAGTCTTTATTGGCAGAGGAAGCCGGAGTACCCAGAGAGAATCACCGACCTTCGGTGGGAAAATTGGCAATCCTTGTGAATTTAGATCGGGTGAAGTTCGAACTCACAACCTCAGTGTTGACAGGCTAGTGATCATTAGGAGTCACGACGAACTACTTAGACCACTCGGCCACCGAGGCCCTCTATTTAAATAGTAATTTACAAAATAACTACTAATGTTCAGTCATATTTATTTAATCAAACAATTTAACTCTTAACTTCATATAAATAAATGTTCAATAATTTTTATACCAAAAACATGTATATAGATTTTATTTTTACAAAGATTTATATTGCAAAAAAAAAGTTTTCCCGAAGCATTTCAGATTTAATTATTTAATTTATGGCTTCACTGAAGTCATTGGCAGGTGTGTCATTGGTAATCATAAATGTTATGTTCCCTCCACGCCAAATTTTCATAACATCATTATACTATGTTGTTTAACGAGTATAGTGGGGTAACTCAAAGGTTTCTTACCTGTTGCGAATTATACATTTATCATATTTATAGTAAGATACACTTCAACATATTAATCATCATGAAATAAAAAAAATTAATATTGTGAATCAAACATACAGTCTTGAACTCTATATTCTTACTTACACATGTACCATTATCCATACCAATTTTTAACAAATCAAACTAGACAAGTGGCAACATAAACATTCGGCTGGTAAAGGCACTTAAAGCATTTCCACCAGTTTGTATTATTTCGGCATGGATTTGTTTCTATTTCACGTCATCTTACTATTATTTCATTTTACTTTTCAATTTCACCCAATTCTTCGGTATATTCATGTTCATATTGGAATGCTAGAATTCCTTGTTCATAAAAGTCTGATTCGCCAAGCGAAAAGGTTTCGTTATCTGAAACCGAAGTTGACATTTCCAAATTTAGATTCCAATGTCACTGTTACAGAGGCAGTCATTGACGCAAATTTTTGAATTTCTGGTACCAAGCTGGTATTTAAATTAATTAATATATTAATTATTGTGCTATCACAGGTGATAAAATTTTAAAAGTTTGAGACATTCGAACTTCTCATGTTTATTACAAATCAAAAAATAATTTGAGTTCTATGATCAATCCCAAAAATTAAATACTGAGATGGTTTTAAATTGATAACCTAATTATTTACCTCTTGTTATATTTTCATTGAAAATGGGGTATCATATAAAATTCTAATTCATGGTGTTAATTTGTGTCAATAAATAACTTCCGTCATAATTTTATCAGCGGGGGTCATTCCCCTGGAGTTATCACCGTTATGGTATGTTGTTCCATAAATTAATTCAAAATGTATGCTCAGCGATACCATTGGTTACCTATGAGAAGTTATAATATCTTATAAAAAATGTTTTTTTTTCATGTTTTGAATTTGAGTACAATTATTTCATATCTTTATTTTTTCGAATTAATGTGTCTTAGTTTACATATGATTATGTTTGGTAAATGTGTTTTACCAGAGTTAGAATAAATAACCGATGCGGATTAACCTGTGATACAATCGTTATAATTTTGTAATTATCGACCAGTTTTCCCTCATATTATGCCCGTATGTAAATGGTAGCATGCTGTGAAAAAAATCCTCATTAATTTTAGGATAGATTTTGTAGGTCGTAACGTCACCACCTACATTTTTGTCGGCCAGATGGCCGACAATGGAATGCTTCATTTCATAAAACAATTTCTTAAAATACACATTTATGACTGTAAATATATCGGAATGACGTTTCGTACAAATATATTTAAGTATATAGGTATGTTTATTATAGAGGAGATTGTCCTATCCCTTTAATATATCTGCATATATTTTACATGGTATGGGTATAATTGAAACGGGACGGTATTCTAACCGATTCAGCGGGTCTAGTTTTCGTTTTGGTATTTGAGTAATTATGTCATTACTCAAATGGTGTTTTGATACCAAAATAATGTCACTTTTTACATCAGAGGACCGTCAGGGCCTCGGGTGTATTGCCATCGCCTAAATTTCCAGCTTATTTGCATATATGCATATATTTAAATTAGTTTTGGAATGATAACCGACCTATAAAAATTATAGACCCGCGGACATTATATAGTGCAAAATAAAATTCGTTATCGCTTCTTTTAAATTCATGTTTTCAATGAACACTCAAATTTTTGTTTTTTAAATCCAAATTAATAATATGAAAATGTTTTGTCGTTAGAAATATTAGTATATTAATCAAACAATCTTTAATATCAATGACGTACCGAAAAATTGTTGTTGCGGATGAATATATATACAGTATATATATAGATTTTTGAACTAAAACTGTATGCTATGAACTACTGTTTGTTCTCATTCCCAATGCATCTATACTAGTCATTACAATGTTAATGCCCTTTTTGCTAAGCCGATGAGGGCAGTCAATGTTACCGTTGTCTGTCTGTATGTAAATCTCTGTTCATCATGAAAGTGATTTCCGTTTTATAATATTAATATGGCTCAACTGAATGTTATTAAATATATAAACAATGTTTATTATCACCAAAAAAAAAAAAAAAAAAAAAAAAAAACCAGATAAAAATTTGGATTGTGTCCCTCTTATCATTATAGTTATATTTCCATTTATATGTGGAAATATTTTTACTATCTTAATAATATTTCGAACTCTTATTTGCCGCAGACAAATGTTAAACAAAACACTATTTATTTTAAAGTGCTCATTCCCACAAAAAAAAAATAATCAAACGCAAAATTGAATGGTGATTCTTTCACTATTCTAGAGACGTGTCCCATAGTAACTAATATGCAAGCAAGTACCACTGATACATTCACAAATTATTTACTGTTATATATAGTTTAGAGTTATGTACAACTATATGTATACATTTATATGCTATGCGATTTGATGAACTTTTTGAAGTTTGATAAATGATTAATTTTTATGAATAATGTATATATGTTAGTCCAATGTATATATATATAGTTTTTTGCATTTTTTACTATTAATAATAGGTATAGATAGTCTATTGAACTGTATTAAATGGAAATAGCATGAATTCAATGGATAATACAATAATAAATCCAAATGTTTATATATACCAGTTATGACATTTTTTAAAGTTATCTAATGGTCAATCCAAAGTTTGATTGTAACACATGTGATCCTTTTAATCCATTTTAGAATATTAAGAGACTATACAAATGCTAGCTCAGCATACAGATAAATGATTTGAAAACATAACAGATATGCTAAATAAATAATAAAATGCTCAATTCTGTTCATATAATATAGTCCTACATTTGAAAGTCATTATAACTGTATGCTTAGCATATATATAACTGGATTAAATCAAATATATGGGATCATGTAAAATGTTTCTCGTTAAATGTAACATAAAAAAATGTATTTTGGTATATGTAAATATTTTAAGGAATATCAAATAGAAATTTACTACATATTGTAGGAAAAGAGAGGTTCACGAAGGGTTAGAATGGCCCTAAATTGGTCAAGCGATTACAAATTTCAAATAGAAATACTTGTGATAATTCTATTAAGACTAAAATATACTATTTTGGCAACTACTATTAAATATCTTGAAGCTATGACCCCATAATTAAACATTATTTGTATTTTTGGTCAATTTTGTCTGAAATTTATATGTTTTGGCATAATTAACTATGGCTGCCATACAATTCCGAAAAGTTTTTATTTTGATGAATTCTTTATCAAATTTTGAGTCTTTTGGTTACAAAACATTTTGGATTGTAGATGGTGGCCAAATTTTCCTAAAGCTTTCATGTCTGAAAATTGCACCAAATCATTATATTTGGACAAAATGGGCCTAATTTGGAGAATGTAATGTACTATTATGAAAGAACTGATTTATTGAGCGTTAATACATTTGAAATCGACCAATTTACGAACCAAATTGTAAACTATTTGGAGTTTAATTGTAAGATTTATATTTTAGACCGTTTTGGGCTATAAATGAACTGTGTTCTTTGAATAAGTGATATCACAATAACCATAATACTAAGTACCTGTTAGAAAATAGCACTTTTACAGTACATTGTTAAAGATGAATACATTCCAACAATGACCAATATTAATAATGTAATATGAGATTATATATATACTGTTTTATATTGTTACATATATAAATGAAAATTGAAACCAAGCTGTTGTCATTATTAAAAAAAAAGAAACGAAAAGGGAGGTATGATTGGTAATCAGACACAGAAACAAAATGATGAAAAAGAAATAAAGCTAACCACACAACATCTTTACAATCAGAAAAAAAACTATACTAAAATCAGTTAGAAATAGATATGAAATGACAAATATTAAACAATATAAATCAGAAAACTAATGGCCACATTAATGTACAAACAGAAAATCAAAAGATATACACCAAAGAATTACAAGCCCTGTTTTACAGGCCTCTAAGGACCGACGCATTCATATTGTAGTTGTGATCTATATGTATGGTGCAAAATCATCTGATTGCTACTACCCATCCAGAGCACTTGAGATCACCCCAACTATTGGTGGGGTTAAGTTGCTCAGGCTTTAGTTTTCTATGTTGTTTCTAGTGTACTCTTATTTGTCTTTTTCAGTTTTAGACATAATATTATCGATATATGAGTTTACTGTTCATGTGGTATCTTTCACCCAAATATTACAATTTATCTGTTTTAATATGATTGTCTTGACCTCTTTCTTCATAATTCAGTGACTAGTCAAAAAATATTGCTATGTTGATTCTCTGTCATAAGTAATAAGCTAAAGTTTTTGCAAGTGTGCAACTATACGGTCATAATGCCAATCTAGCAGTTCTCATTTGACCACGTCAACATTTCATGGATAATTCACAAAGATAAGTTTCTTACTATAAGACAGTATCTCAGATATGATAGCAAATTATATTATGTGTACTTTATTGTAAGGTGAACATCTGTCTGGCAGGTACTATATAAACACCTGTCATTTATCAATAATCCAACATAACTTGAGGTCCTCTTTTGTTCAGTACTTCAGTACTTTGATTGTTAACTGGGATTCTAATATTTCTAACATTTACATGTGTTATGCTCGGTGGTCCGAAAAAGATTGATTTATATTTCTTTGAGGACCAGGATTAGGCTCAACATTACCAATCAGCAGTAATACAGCTACACTATACTTTGCAAAGTGTGAATTTATGATACAAAGACAAGCCTGATTAATTGTTATGATTCTAAACGACACTTTCTCTTTTTAATAATTGAGAAGGCAATCGAAAATACAATCAAACTTTTAAATTCCAAGGAAAAAACAGATTGCAAGATGTCAGGACTTATTTAAATGTTCAAATTATAAGTCAAGTATGTAACAATGTCAGTGTATCATAATATTAAAATTTAAAAAAAAATCGTTAGTGCTCACTCAAAAAAGCTCTTATGCTTAGCAAAATTGGTACAGACAGCAAACGACAACCTAAATATTGAAATGTTTCCATCTGACCAAATCACCACTTTCCATGCGGCAGCTCATTTCAAACTTTTTAAAACTTTAACTTTGAACATTCCACTAATAATTTATAATATAAAGCATCTAAAACTGCTTCTATAATAGATAAAAAAATAAGTATTCTTATATGATGTGCTGCTTTCCCTTTGCAAACAAAGATTTTTTATAAAATTCCCGGTCTAATATGGATTAATTGAACGCGCCTGACGTCATAGTCAAAATCAGAACGCCATTATTTTGAATCTCACCAGAGCAACTGTCATCAACGGGGAAATACTAAAATTGTATGTTCTTTTCTTGTTCCAAAGTACGATAATATCATATGAAAAGTAAGTTTTATTGTTTTCAAAATTATTCGGTTTACTTTTCTACCGTTTTTGATTCCCTTTTCAGAAGTTCCAAATCAAAATGGCCGTTATCTGAAAGACCTTGCATTAATACTTCGTTTATCTACTTTTTATTTTTTTCATATTAGAATAAATAATAATTCATGAGAGCCATCACTAGAAACAGCTTTTGCTTATTATCCTAGGGAAAACATTACCAATAGAGGTTTTTCTTAAATTTCAAGGAAACCCTCCAAAATTACGCTTAAGCCTGGGAGGTTTAGGCAACACGAATAGATTTAATGGTGTTCTGTGATATTAAGGAGCGATCGCTATTATTAAGGAAACGACCGATAACTTTTACCACCCGCGTATGGCAGCTATAGTACTCAATTTATCCGAAAGGTGAAGTTTCCATCCTCTCATGTGTGGTGCAAAATATGTGTATTAATTGGGTTAATTGCACTAACTTTCAAAGATCGCAGATCTGAATAAAATTCACAATGCATTAAAAATGTTTTTCATCTTCTACACAATCATTTGTATTTACATTTTCGGTCATTAAGAAGAGTTTTTGGCTTAGATTAAATACGCCTAGGTTGTCAATCATTTACATTTTTCAAATATGAACCTGTAACTAATTCATTTTAAATATTCTATAAGTACGTAACTTGTTTCCATTTGGTTCCTTTCTATCATCATACAATTTTTCAAACTATTCTAATTTTTCAAGTTCACATGATTTGTTTTAATATCATAAATTTTATGTCTGTTTGAATATTGACTGTCAATAATATACAATTATGGCCTTCAGAAGAAGGTAATATACATAATTATTAAATTGTGGAAGGGCTATTTTTCCAAAGGCCATTTATTCCATGTTATACACATTAATAAGGTAGAGTTTTGTCCTGTAGCCAATCAGTGAACATAGCCAGATAACTGACAGTTGTTTTCAAAGTGGAATTACTAACCTTTAAGTTTTATAAATTTATCTGTTATCAACAGACTGATAAGATGATGACAGAACAAATTATATAGACCTGTTAGACCATTGTTAAAATTCATTTTACACTAAAATGTTTGAAAAAATATTCATCACACCAAGATTTTTACAAAACAGACACATGTCCACGTTTGGTTTTTAAATTAATAGCCTAAATGATACCTCTAGAATTAATTTCTACGATTTGCCATGTGAAAGAGACGACCACCTACAGTTTATGCACTCTATTTTCGGGGTAAAATTCACATCTGTTGATAACAAAAGGACAAGGTCGAACATAGAATAAGTCAGTAATTCACCTCAAGTTTATTAAATCATCGGGCTACACCCTCCTATTTGATAAACAGGAGGTGAATTACCAATACTAATACCAAGTTTATGTCCTATTTCTTAACATTTGTTGTCCCAAAATAGAGAAATATTTATACTCCATATATGGACCTTATGTTAAATTCTAGTGTCATAAGTATATTGCACTCTAAAACGCAGACGCTAAGTTTATTAAATTTTGGCTGATTTTATTAAAACCCATATCACTCGAAACCGCTATATTCGAAGCATTTGATGAACATCCCATAAAGAGTCTACATGTCTTGTTTTGAATCGTTTGAACGTCTCTCCAGTTAGTGTAAACTCCATATTCCGGCTCCATGTAATAGCATGGGTTCAATAAGAGTTTTATAAAGTTTTGTATAAACATCAAATGAGATCCACCTATATGATAAGAATTTAGTGTATACTCGTGAAAACGTCCGGCTTGCTGATTTTGTTATCTCTCTGATCGTATATTTGTGCTCCATAGATTGGTTATATGCAACCCTAAATATGTGTACGCGTTGTCAAAGCTAACAGACATATCACCACATTTAAAATTAAAATATTTGTTACGACAATGTATAATTTTGGCTTTTGTCTTATTTGATATAAGTTTAGTTTTTGGTCTTCCAAATGTTTCGGTTTTAATGCTGCTGATGAGCGGTAACTCCTTGAAATGCGTCGTATGCAGCATAGTATAAATTTACTATATTTAATATTAGTATCTTTGGATTGTTATTTTGAAACTCCTGAGATGATGCCTCTGCTGGTGGACCATAGGTCCCCGAGGGTATTCGCCAACCCAGTCGTCAGACTTGTCTGACATGATTATTCATTGATTTGTTACAGAAATTACCAGTATTTAGCAAAATTTAAAAATAATAGAAATACTAATGATTCATTCCTTGTATTGCACATGGTAGATTCCTTAGCTGAAATGTGGCTTCCTATTTCGGTATTTTTGGTTGAGTACTTCTTGTTTAATATAAGTTTGGTTTTTTGGTCTTCCAAATGTTTCGGTTTTAATGCTGCTGATGAGAGGTAACTCCTTGAAATGCGTCGTATACAGCATAGTATAAATTTACTATATCTAATATTAGTATCTTTGGATTGTTATTTTAAAGGCATTCTCCATTTTATACACAAAGCATGATTACTGTACAACATCCTTTGAAGACTATTTTCGTCTTGCGCGACAAGTTCAATTTCAACGGCATATAGCAAAATTGAATCATTCATATCATCAATGTCCACACCAGCATGTATAAGACGTATGTCTTTCGCTAGATCATTCGCATCAGTAGAAAACAGCGTAAGGGACATTTTGCAGCCTTGTTTCACACAAAATTTAACGGGGAAAATATCAGTCAAGTAATGTCCTAGCTTCTCTGCACATTTAGTAGCATTATATAAGGACTGTACAACCTTTAGAAATAACCCATGTATGCCTGTACTCAATAATTTATGCCACAACATATCACGGTTTACATTGTCAAATGCCCTTTTGCATCTATAAAAAAACAAATGTATCTTTCTTTTTAAGTTTTCTATTCTTTATGATAGATTGTAACACAGAGATGATCTAAACAATTTCTGGGTTTTTTTGGAAACCTTTCTGTTCTTCCGTTAAAATTTCATTTAGTTCAAGCCAAAAATTACACATGCGCATAGAAAGACCGGATGTTTTGGCGGAGAACAAGAAATATGTAAGCACAACAATATGACAACTATTACATTTTAAGCGAACCTGTAACGCACCATGAATTGTTTTTAAAAAGGTTTTATCGTGGTCAGAGGTATTTAAGCATATCTCCATGCACATATTTATATATATTATAACCTGTTCTTGACCTGTATATGACTCAACGGCGACGAGTGCGTAAAACATACATGTACATTTCATATTTACGACTATGAGACTTACATTTTTAATGGTCTTTCAAAACAATTAAAATCTTTTGTTTGGTTATTCTTATTTGTAGCACCGGTCCTGTTTTGAAACTGAGGAATAAGATGTTTTAAATAAAATATGCTGATGACCTTAAATCATTTGTAAATCATATAATATACAGCATTGATAGTATAATATAGGGATATTTTATATGGAACAAGTCCTATATATTACAAAACTGCCCCTAAAACAAATCATATGACTGCTGGTCAGGGAATCTCAATTGACAATGTTTATAAAGGAAAGGGAAGTCGCGTATTTTTAAATAGGCTGCATATGTACCTTTCATTTAAAAAAAAATATGTAATATAAATATGTATGAGGGAATTTAAAATTTGTGCCTCTCTTTTGTGAAATGTTTTTCTTTTTCTTTTTCTCCAGGCAGAGGTACATATTAGATTAATGTAACGCTGTTGATATTTTAAGGGACAGAGATAAGTTAGCAGCACATCTCACATATGTTTGTACATCAGGGTTAAATATGAAACGGAAGATGGGTGGGAAGTTTTTATGGGACGAATGTATTGAGAAATATTTTTTATGTCATTTTCAACTTTATCTGCTTTATAGTATTTATATTCATCATGTCCTGGCTGCGTACATTTTTTTCAGTAACTGCAGAGGCTTGTCATCGAATAATGTAATACGAAGAGATATATTTATTAAATGTAGGGAAATGTATGATATTACCTTTCTAGTAGACACCCACTGTAAAAAAGAACTTGAAGTATATTGGTAGGCAGAATGGGGATATAAGGCTATTTTTAGCTCTCATATCACGAGTAGTAGGGATGTGGCTGTCATGTTTCGAAACATTATTCCTTTTGAAATGTTTGGTAAAAAGCTAGATCAAGGTGAAATTATGTGATTTTAGACATGAAAATTTTTGATCAGAGAATGACTGTTGCAGCAATTTATGAATCTAATGATGATAAGCCAGATTTCTATGATGTTTTTCAAACAGATATTGAAAATTTTGAGAACACGTCAATAATAATTGGAGGGATTGGAATTTACCACAAAATTATAATATGGACACTTCGAATTATTTGCACAACACTTACAAGAATTAAGAATTACAATGTATATCCAGATAGAAAGAGGTTTTCCTGGCGTGGTCTAAAAAACAAGCTAGATTGGATTATTACTTACATATTGTGATATTGAAGTGGTATATAGATCTGATCATTCACCTATATCTCTATCTGTTCAGTTTAATAACAATGAAAAAGGAAAAGGCACATGGAAATTTCATAATGCTTTACTTTACGTTAAAGAATATATTGCCTCCATTAAAACATGTATTGCATTTTTTAAGACCACACATCATCATCAATTACTCTTATTATAAACCACGGTCGTAGAAAAAGAAGGGATATTAGGAAATGCCATAGGTATATCAGAATAACAACAAAAACAAAGATAGAATGAATTCCCGCAGTTACCGAAAGCATGTTAGAATGTAAGTTTAACGTAATGACAAAATAATCAAATTTACAATAATTTAGAATTTAGATTTTTTTTCTGAAAACCCAGACACAATTTTCTTTCTATCCTTTTCAGCAGCAAGTAAATCAAGTGAAGATCAACCGAAAATCGTTTAACAAAGAACAAAACAGACTTTGGAAAGCGTTGTCAGGAGAAAGCTCACTACCTCAGACAATTGATACAATACATAATAAAATAGACACTGGATCTTCATCAAGTCAAGATTCTGATGTCTTTTCAACAACTTTAGATACACAAGTGTATCAAAGAAGAAAGTTTCTAAAAAGAAGGCAGATGGACTCTTTCTTTGAAGTACAGCGAAAATGTTTGAAAATGACTGAAAAACAAAATGTGAATCATGAACATTCATATCCTAATTCTCCATCTCGAAACCAAATACAAGAGGCTTCAACTCAAGAACAGCATATTTAACCAAATGATAGGGTCTGAGTCAGTAGATACACTGCCTGGAGAGAATCAAGATCTCCCCAGCAAAAAACACTTCACAATGAGAAAGACAGACTCAGAAAAGAACAATATTATAAAAACACTTTCTCCAAATGAGAAGCTGCAGTTAAGGAAAAGAAGGAAACACTTGGTCTGCAAGAATTGCTAGAGTTCACAGAAAAGAATACACAAATTCAGTCAACTCTCTGACAGAAGAAAGATGACGTTTCAAAATCAACAGATAAATTAAAGATCGAAAGCGAAAAAAAGACCAGAAATCCACTCTAACTGTTGAAGAACAACACAACATGTGCAACTAGTCTGAGAATAACAATCTTCCAAAACAAAATGAGACATTGTTCAGAAATGTATTACTGAAAGAAAAACGGTTAGTGAACAGAAATGGGTATACTCTACTTGCTTCACATACATCAAACAGGAGAAAATTCCACCACAAGCACATTGTAACTTGACGGAATGTCCTCCTCAACCAGAAGAGCTTAAGATTTTATCATCACTTGAAAATAGATTAATCTCTAGGCGCATTCCATTCATGAAACTTTTAGCATTACCAAAGAGGAGACAGAGTGGACTAAAGGGTTCAGTGGTTAATGTTCCCATTCATGAAGATACTGTATGTAATTCTTTACACACAAAAAACCCACAGATGCAGGGCTAATTCCTCTGAGATTGAAAAGGAAGATCTCGTACAAAAGTCACAACTCATTTCAGTACATTCGACCTAATGCTGACCTAATGCTGTATAGCTGCTGTTCGTTGGCTAAGGTCTGATAACCATCTTTATCAAAGTGCTATAGTAAATGAAGATTGGGTGAGTGATAGTATAGCTGATGATAAGGACATGTGGGAAGACCTTACAGAGAATGAAACTTCACAGCATGACTCAGAAAATGTAGATGATACCTCAATATACCCCATCAACAAGTGCACACATACGCGATACACCATCAACAAGTGCACACATAAAAGATATACCATCAACAAGTGCACACATAAATGAAGACTTGATTGTAAATAGAGAAACAGAAGTTGAGTATCAGGTTCAGTCTATACCTGGAAATTTTCAGGCATCAACTAATGAAAAAGATGATTACACTGATGATCCTGTCACTAAGTTAAGAGATGTAAGATTTGATACATGTATTCAGCCCACGGACCAAGCTCCTATTGTTGAGAAGATACTAAGTATATCTCCCGGAGAAGGCAAGACACCAATTCATGTACTCAACAATATGGATGAACATTTTGAGGAAAATGCTTTCCCTCATCTCCTTTGTACTGGAAAGTATGGTAGAATTATAAATGTCAAATAAAATTCAGTGCAAAAACATATTTTCAACAGAGAATTCTGGATGAGAACCAGACTTTTGGCGCAGATATAGAATATTTTTTGCTGCACAAGTTATTACTGAAACGTAACAAATAATGGACATTATGAGCATAGGTTTGAGGAAATCATTTGTAGGGTCTGTTGATGAAACACCAATAACTGTGAACACTGTAAGAAATCCTGAAATGATCAATCACTTCAAATTCAAAGATACAGGATACCGATTTCTTCAGCCAGTACGAGGTACTCCCCTTTACTGACAAAGAGTACAATTTAAGTTGTTAGCAGCCATCAAGCAACTTGCTATGTTCACATTGTTCATAACACTATCAGCTGCTGACTTAAAATGGGTTGCTTCATAAAGATGTGTGAATTTGACAGAAGCTGATATTCAAGGAATGACATGGGAGAATAAGTGTTCCTGGCTGAGATCTAACCCAACAACTGCAACACGTCACTTCCAATATCGTTTGGACTGACGAAAGATATTATTTAGTCAAACGGTCAGCCATTAGGACAAGAAACACACTTTTTTTATAGAATCGAATTTCATTAAAGGGGCTCATCCCATGCACACGGTTTATTATGGATAAAAAATGCTCCTCATCCCGAAAAGAATACCAGTTCTAAATAGCAGAATTTGTAGAGAGATATGTGTGTGCTGGTCTGCAAAATTAAGAAGATGAGAAGCTATTCACTCTAGTCAACTAAGTCAACACACTCATTCAGGAGCTTGTCGTAAAACAGGGAAGATATGTAGATTTCCCAAGCCAATAACATCAAAACACTTATGTCACAACAATCTACAGATGATCCAGAGGAGACATCAGAGAATAAATCTCAGGCAATCCTCTGTGCAGTTAAACAATTCTTGTCAGAAACAGATGATGTATACACCTTGTCAACTGAGCAAGTATTAGATCAATTTGAATCCGCTATGATGTGTACCATGAAGCTCTCTTGAACTCAACAAAGGACACAACTATTTGTTACTAACGTTCTCCAGCTGATGTGTTCGTAAATAACTACGTCATACTACATACATGGGAAGCAAACATGGACTTATAATATGTGTCTTATCCCTATGCATGTATATAATATGTTGTTGCATATATCACCAAAAAGGAGAGAGAGATGGGAACACGGCTTCAAGATCTGTGAGTGCTCTAGAAGCTCTATATTGCTTGTTAGGTTAACCTCTTCACAAATCTGATTTCCAATCTGGATACAAACTGGAATGCCACATGAACGTGCCCATCTCCTTAAACCATAATATTTACTTTCAAATATGGAGGATGATGAAGAAAATGTTTCTGCTACAGGGACAGAGGATAAATATGCAGTGCATCCACAGTCATTAAAAAATTGGAATCTGGCTCTTTTTGTATTATTCTATAGTCAGAAATCTACTAGTATTCCACATTAAGATGAAAGCATTCAACCAGACCTTCAACTCGGTGACTCTCTTGATAATGAAAGTATTCCATCTGATGTAAACACCCAGGAAGCACCAGATGAAATTGAAATTAATACCTCCAATGGTGAATCTTTTACTATGAAGAAAAGGAGAAAAAACCATCATACGTTTTCACAAGTTCAGTATTGATCGTCAGCCTGAAAGTCACTTCTATGCAGAACTTTTTCTTTTCCTACATTTGTCCTACCAAACTAATTTTAAAAGTTTCCAATAAAGCTATGAGGCTCATAAACAGTCAATTCTTACTGAAAAGGCCGCTTTTCGGCAATATGATGAATTGATAGATGGTGTTATGCAAGATTATGTAGAAAATGGCCCTAGAGAGACAGATTGGGATTTGATATCCCCAGAAACTCAGTATGTAAACCTTCAACACCAATAGAAAAATGGAGAAATAGATCCGCAGTTTGAACATTTACACACTGATCAATTTAGAAACATCACAACAAGAGTCAACACATGTACCAACAGCTTCTTCGTCAAAATCTTGTCGAGTGACATCCTAAATTTTCAATCAACTTGTTTCAGAAGATGAATACAGATGCCACATTCGCTCCTTGGTTGTTTAACTGCGTACCGTCTTGCAAATGGTTCTCAATGGGTGCAAAGATGTTATTACTGTTAAACTACCACGTCAACAACCTCCTCCTCTCTATTTGTTTATATCAGGAGGCGCGGGAACGGGTAAATCCCATCTAATTAAGTCTTTACATCAAATGGTATTACGAACTCTACGTAAAGAAGGGGAGGAACCAACATCAATGAAGGCTTTGTTAATGGCGCCAACAGGAACAGCAGCTCATAACATCCAAGGGTTAACAATCCACTCTGCCCTCTAATTACAGCATGGACAGCATGGAAAGAGCTACCAGAGACTCGGTGATGAAAAACGTAAAACTCTCAGATGCAAGTTATCTCAACTCAATTTAATAATAATCGATGAAATTTCCATGGTTGGAAGTGACCTCTTTCTTCAGACCGATAGACGCTTTCAAGAGGTTTTCCAGTCCAACAATGATTTTGCAGCAATAAGTATTTTAGCATTCGGGGACCTTTACCAATTCCCACCTGTTTGCCAAAAGTTTGTTTTTCAATAACCTTCTAATGACTATGCCAGCCTCTGTTTTCATCTCTGGGATAACTTTAAATTAGTAGAATTAACCGAAATAATGCGGAAAAGGGATGACGCTGACTTTGCTAGATTGTTAAATAGAGTTAGAGATGGGTCACAAACAAATGAGGATCTTGTACTTTTAGAAACTAGAAATACAGAACCAACAAAAGAGAATGACAATATATATATGTTGCATGTCTATAAAACTAATGCAAGAGTTGACACATACAATGAACAAAACTGTCAGAACTGTCTGAAAAATAACATACCTTAACAGTTGAAATTAGGAGCAAGGATTATGCTTACAAGAAACTTATATGTTTCCGACGGACTATTAAACGGAGTTCAAGGGAAAATTGCTGGATTCATATTGAAGGACCAAATTACGGTGGCAGTATTAGTTTTATTGAAAGACTTGAAGTTTCGTTTTCACTTTCAAAATCCAAGAAAAATGTTCAAGTCACAAGAATACAGTTCACGATTAGACTTTGTTGGCTTGTACCGTTCACAAAATTTAAGGACAGTCACCGAAAGAAATGTTTATTTCATTCCAAGGAAACTTTAACGCTTGACAAGTTTACGTTGCACTAAGCGGGTCAACTTCTATTTCTGGACTCTTCTTATATGACTTCTCCGCAAACAAAATTTGAGGCCTACATGCCAGACACAACCACCGATAATGACACATGCCTGCTTTTACTCGGATCATTTCATCCTTCTTTTACAGAAAAAAAATTCATTAGGTACTTATAATCTACAGCTCTCTGGTTCACGATAATGATGTTTCATTTTACTATACTGTCTTCTTTTATAAAAAAATACTGTCCTTGAATTTGAACATTTCACATTTATAGATCTTCACTTCCTTTTTTTTTGGTCAACTTTATACTGATAGAAGAAGAACGAATATGGGAAAATACCATGAATGTACAAGCATACCACAAAAAACATGGAAGGACTTGATTTTTGTTACTGACACTACCATAGGGTTCTGGTGCTTCTTATCGACTATTGTTTATTCATTCTATGTTGATGTTACTTTAATATATTATGATATTGAAGATAAAGCACCTTTCGCCAAACACCATTAGTTGTCAATTGTGTACAATGGGAGGCAAATCTCATTGTACCTAATTGATACCGACTGATACTTGAGTTGTTCCCCCTTCATACCTTCATGCAGGCTTTTATTAACATGTGGTTTGGTATGAAGGAGGCAATATGTCCGCCACACATTATATGTATTTTTTATTCGCTTTTTTTTCATTCTATATTTTAACCCAGATCGGTCCATGTGCTTCTTATGAGATCTCAGTTTTTTGTTTAGTACTTTTCATCTAAAATATTATGCACGTGTTTATAATGCGAGTTCTGATCATATTATTTCAGCTAAATATAAAAAAATGATTGAGTTGTTGTTAAACATCTCCATGATAATATAGGTAAAACACAATTTTCCAAACATATTTCTTATAAACTTTCAAATAAATATTCCATATATTTTTATCAAATTCAACTTTTTTAAACTATAATGTACCGGTTTAGGACATCGCAAGATAAGATAATCATCTCTTATGATAGTCCTAAGACAATCCTAAAATTTGTCATAAGACATATCTTAGGATCGATTTTAGGACAGCTTCGATAACCAGGCCCCAGGTTAAATTTTTTTATCATATATTTAGTAGTAAATACAGTAGTTTTGAATATTTGATAAATAGCCTGCTGTTTAATTCGTATCGCTCAACTTTGATGCGCACCCTTTATCACACCCCTTTATCGCATGTCTACCCTTTATCACACCCCTTTATCGCATGTCTACCCTTTATCACACCCCTTTATCACATGGCTTACCCTTTATCACATAGCTTTTTTTCATTTTTTTTTTCAATTTTAATTGTTTGTATTTTTTTTTTTTTTTTTTTTGTTATTTGTTTTTTTGGGGGGGGGGGCGAATTTTTTTTGGGGGGGTAAATTTTTAAAAAAACCAATGTTCAAATTTTTTCCCGATTCTTTGACTTTTTTTCACACCCCCCCCCCTATTTTTTTATTTTTTATTTCACAAAATATTTTCCCCAATCAATTTCATTTGTAGCAGTAGACTTTAATTTGGAAAATTTGAAGTCCTCTGTTTAAATATATGATAAAGTGTATAATACATGTTAAAATCTGTATCACATGCTGTATCAACCTCGACCAATATCAGCCCTCGGGCCAAGGCCCTCTGGCTGATATTGGTTTCTCGGGTTGATACAGCATGTGATACAGATTTTACCATGTATTATTCTCTATGTTATATCATACAATGTACCAAACAGACATAATTTTACCATCTCTGTAAACGTCGGTTCATGGATTTGACATTTTCATAATGTAATTAAGTCAATTTAATTTTTCTATCGTAACCAAAACAGTTAACCTTACTTGATTTTATTCAGTAAGGTCTCGAGGGGAAATAAAAATATGTTGGCTGTTGAAATTTCATTATAAGTGAGATAACTGTTCTTGTCAAATATCCCAGGGTTGCACCAAATATCAATAAAGTGAATTAAAAATATTTAAAATTACAGTTTAAAAAAATGGTAAGTATGTATGCAACAGTGCATTTTTTTTAAATTCCCAATTCCTGAGTAATTATTATATGGTTTAAAAACACGTTTAAGATAAGAGGTACCTAATTTGGGCTATATTTCAGATTTTTTATAAAATTTGGCATCCAATTAGAGTATGTTGAACTGCTTCTTAATATAAAAAAAATAATGTAGGTCCCTTTAATACTTCCCAAAATATGGTGTTTCAAGTTTTGGCAAACAGATGGGTAAATACATAGAATGCACGCAGTAATCGCTCCAAAAAGTCAAAATTTAGACTTTAAATTATGATTTCCCAAAATCCAATCCCTAGAATTAAAAAAAAGTTATATTATTGCCATTGAAATTCTCTTTTTATTGGTATAAAATTTATTGGGGGTCACCAGATTCGTTGTTTTAGTATATTAGATTGATTACTGTATTGAGTGAAAAGCGTAACGTCGTTACGACGTCGCGATAAAAAATGAAGATTTTTAGTAATTTTACAGACAGAACCTATAGTTGAATGATTTCCACAACGAAAACGAAACTGGTTACCCTATGTTTATTTAGTATCATTTAAACGAAAAAGTTGAAAGCAATAACATATATTTTTATAGAAAATTCTAATCATCAGTTTTTGAGGTATGACCATTTAAAGTGAAATTATTAATTTTTTTCGGCAGTTTTTATATATAATCTACAGTGAAAGCCCTTTATTTCAATGAATTTAAATCAACCTTATTGAAGAAATATAAAAGCTAAATATATTTTTTTTTTCGATATTTAGATGCAGTTTCGAATGTTCTAGCTGCCTGTAAAATTTCATCAAAATCCGCAATTTAGCGGATTTAGGTACCTCCTACCTTAAAATGTTTATGCTTTCTGGGACAGTTCAACAAAGGTTAAATGATGAATAAAACAGATTTATTGTTCCAAAATTCGTACTTACAATTAAAAAAAATCTGTTCCATGAACTGCATAAGGTTGCCATATAGCTAATATAGGCGAATTATCAAAAGAGAGACTTTAGAAAATATGAGTTGTACAACAACTTCTCATGAAAATGATGAACAAAAATCTAAATAATATAGTCACGTTTTCTTAAACTATTCTTAGTCAGATGTTTGTTTAAGGCAATATTTGTACTTCCAACTAGGAAAAAATTGATAAATTTACAAATTAAAGTCCTGAATTAACTTTGATCTTCTTTATAATTTGATATTTAGTATATAATGAGGTTATTTCAACAAATATATTATATAATTATAACTTTGGCCACGGTAACAATCTGTTTAAATATAAAAAATATATTTTTTTTTTCTTTAATGGCTTTGTAGAATTGCTCTTATTAATGAGCATAAGAAATATTGTGTATACCAAATACCCAAAACTCGTCATTAATACTAACAATTATTTATATATCATTAATATTAAAGGAAGAGACCGTTTTCTTTGAGCGGTAAAAACTCTGAAACCATCAAATGTTGGAAATGTTTGAGATGTAACATATAATAGTGACATTCAGTAGTTCCCAAGTTTGAGCTCGGAAGAATTTCTTTTTCTTAGAAAACTGAGTTTTGTGTGAAAATGTTCTAAAAAAAAAAACGCCGTCATTGGGAAGAGTATTATTCGCATGATTAAGGGGGTAGACCTGGGTTAGGCCAAAATTTTCATATTTTCGTCATGCATTATATATGTCTCAATACACCACCTGAGAAAATTTTGTTTAAGTTCAACCACGCGTTTCCTTCACAGGGTTCATTGAAAATGGGCATTTAAGGGGTACCCTTCATTCCATGAGATGACACAAGTTAATGAATATTACTACCTCTCATAGGACATATGTTAGATAAAAAATAGTTATAATTGTTGAACTGAAGAACGGGTATATAGTCTTAATCAAAAATGAAATATGATGGTAAAATTCATTCTTTATATGTAAATTCAAAGTAAAGGTAAAAAGTACCAGACATGTTAGAAATTTTGTTCATTTTCAGTTGCCTCATTAAATATTCAAACATTGCTGTAAAAAAATTCTGTCGTTTAATTCTTACAAAAAACTGTTAAAACAAATATCATATATATGTGTGTTATATGACAAAAAATTATGAAATTTTAACCACAAGTTTTCACAAAATACTCGATCAATTTTGATATTAAGACATTTAAAAAAAATAAAGATTTTCCCATAATACTATTTGAAGCTGCATTATCATTCATTATATGTAGTTTATATATGCTATACAACAAATCATGGTTACTAGTATATGATTTAAGGCAGAAAATATCTCTAAACCATTCGATTCATCAATTAAATGCTATTTAAAATAATCCTGAAAATGTCAAGAGTGCAACATTTTATGTGTGATGGACTATTACTGTTACAGTATAAGACTAACAGGATAATGTGATAATAAGCAACCACGCACTGAGATGAGGACGAGATAAGCACACACTACAAACACACACTTTTAAGGGGGAGGGGGGCTAATTCTAGATTATATATTACGAATTTATGGGACGAGTAGAAAATTCTAATAAGGATTTATGAAATTATTGCAAATATTGACTCAGCATTTTCTTCATTTCGAGCGACTTTTTCATCATCGTAATATGCATTTCATAATTGGCACTGGATGTTAAACAATAATTCATCAATATATCAAATCCTACTTAATTATCGATTTTGCACATATTTCGAAAAAGTTTTAGAATCGTTACGGAGATGCCCCTTACCGAACCTTTTTACTTCATCTAATGCGAGGAAATTTTGTACGTCATAGTAATGCCATGTCATTCCTATTGTCTGACGTCAAGAAAAAAAACATCAATAGGAGTTATCTCCCTTACCCCAGGCCTACCCCCTTAATATTTTAGTATCTCCCCTTTTGACATTTTTGCTAAATTTAATTTCATTTTTGTGATAGTATCTATTTTGGTAAAATTTAACATTCTATAAAACAGGAATAATAATTTAACATAATAAAAATAATTATTATGATCAGATATCTGGTTAAACTTAAATGTTTTGCAAAAAATATAGGTATATGGTACCATGATTTATGATTAGTATATTTGATTTAAAGCCTATTGTTAGGTAGTGTGATACCTGTTAGACTTTCTGTATTTCATTTGGAGCTTGCTTATTTGAATACATTACTAAATACAAATCCAAGTTCCCCGCCTACAAGTTTGGTTTAAATTTTTGAATTTTAATCGAAGATTTCAGTTTCTAATTTACAATGGAGACCAAGTATGTTTTTTCTAGGATTATTATTTCTGGGGTCATTTTTACTTTGCCAGTGTTGTTTCTCCAAATTTATAATTATTTTTGATATAGAACTATTACTTTTTTGTAAAGAATCACTATTTATATTTTTTAATTATATGTTTCGAATCTTTGTTCTATGTTAACATGGTTAATAAAATATGATATCTTTTAAAAAATTCATATAAGCAGCTTGGAGTCCCAGCGAAACGAACTGCATGTCTTAATTGCTACTGTCCGTCAGTCTGTCCATTTGTTTGTCAGTAAATTAGTGCTTAATGTGAAACTTTTAATTGAGGTTTGTCGGAACTGCAATTCTAGACATTTTAATACACAGCGGGGCTTGGAAACGCATAGCTGTCAGACCCTCCTCTTACATTTCCTTTTCGTACCAAACAAGTAACACCGCTGTCAAGGATTGAATGAAAATATTGTTTACACAGCATTAATAGTAGGTAAAATAGATTTAAACATATGATAGCCCCCATTTTATTTGATCATCGTCACAGGAAACGCGTGATTCAGTCAATGTACTTCTTTAAGCATTTTAATGTGCAATTTACATGATTTACAACTCAACGCGTTTCCAAAATCACATGGCGTGTACACAATACCGATGGTACATAATCACTGATAATAGGTTAGTTAGTTAATTAATCCGTCTTGGAATTTTTTTTTCCATCGATGAGGCATCAAAAAAAAAAAAAAAAAAAAAAAAAAAAAAATCAAAAATAATTATACGCTTGAGACGCCACGATTATCTGGACTAATAAATAAACAATAGGTCCCCTTGTGTACAATGAACATTTACAGTATGTTAATTTGTCATTTAAATAAAAACAACGGAGCTGTCTGAGTGACAGCAAACTGGGTTTTCATTCTATTTCATTTTTAGTGAGTAATTTTTCTCCAACAAAGAAGTCAGAGGTCAAGAAACAATCAGAATGAAATGGTTGTCCCCGGATTATCCCCTAAGTATTAAAAGACTAAAGTCTAAAGCTTAGGAAACAAACAAAGACATAATGACAATACAAAATTGTTGAAGAAAAAACACATTAAGACTAACACCACTGTGCATCCCCTTACAGCAGATATATATTGCTCTTTTCTGGTACCTATTGCAAAAGTATACATGTAGGTGTACCGTAAATGGCAACAGGCTGCAATTAACGGTACACTAGCGTCAATTGACGATACACATCTATTGTTGAGATAATCCATTGGTTACCAGTAAATAGCAAAATCTGAACACAATGTAGACACAACCATAAAAATCAGCTGCACCAGCAAATTATGAGTCTTCTCCTCCTTAAAGACACCCGCCCGATTGTCGCATAAAATTGAAACTGTGCTATCAATGATAAAGGTTTTTGTTCGCAATCTCCCTCTTAACATTTTTTTTTACTCTGCAGGATCAGTATTGTTAACAGACTTCAGAGCTTTTCCCCACTTTTTTTACCTATCAAATATCGACTCCCTTACCTCTCTCGCGAGTTCCTTCCAGTATCCTTTAATAAGAAAATACTGGTGAGACGAGCTAATTTAGGTCAGCTATATATATTTCACAATTGCGATTGGCTAAATTAAGGTAAGCCTCGAGCTCGGTATCACTGACTTCGGTATCAAGCTGTAATACACTTAAATGCGCCCTATCTTAGCGAAAGGATGTTCGACACAATAATATGACAAAACTGTTTGCGATAAGTAAGCAATGGAACGGTCATTTTCAATGGTCGATTCAACCATTCGACCTCAAATAATGGCCTCTATCTTTTTTCCGACTTCGATCCCAATTCAAAACTGTATTGCAGCACATAGAGTCGTGATAATTCAGCATTTCCCGGCATATTCAGGACGAGATATTTTCATGTAACCCGAATTATGAACTTATATTGACATGCTTTGTGGAATTTACATGTACATACAAAATCAGGTTGCATATATACATGCAAAAGGTTATTCACATCTGTTTTATGGTCCTTCTGTTCTGAAAGGTTTCATATTTGTTTTTAGGACATTTGAATTATAAGCAAACCCTAGGAAATTCAGTACAGAAACGATAATAGTACGCACCAAATTTGATATCTTTTAATTTCTTGTTACTTTTATAAAAGATCAATATCCTAACGCTATACCATTTTTATCCTATCAATCATTGTTCAAAATTCCTACCCGTGATGCAACAGGGACATCATGAACGTATTTAAAGAAAATTGCGTGTTTTCACAGTATATTTTGGTCAAAACAACCACACAGTTTGAGTAGCAGCCTTTGCCCAAAAATATTTTTTAATATAATGTTTGTCTTACATAAAGACACATTTCAGTGAAATATCTTTTTTGACAAGGCTGTTGCTCATATCAAAATTTAATTTATAGGTCCAAAAATGAATAAAATTTGGTGATTTTCATTGATTTCTTCACAATTAGCCATCTTTGAAAACATATTGCCGCCATGACAGAAATTATTTTGTTAAAAACAAAACATGTTCCTTAAAATGCAACATTTAAAGACTACTTAATGATACACTGTAGCTAAGAGTAAGTTTTTGCCCATGACAAATTGTCCAATCAAGAGGGAAAAAAATCATAAAAGACTTTACATGGATTCTTCCTGTCAAATTTGCCTGACAGTTTTGGCTAAGCAGTTCCTGTAAAGTTTCGTTCCATTTGACCAAGCGACTTCAGAGAAGAATATTGTTTTATATCAGCCAATCAGAAACAAGAATTGCCCATGAGGGCCATGTTTGTTATCCGCTCGGGATGAAATGAATTTCAGAAGAGAATATGTTTTTATATCATCCAATCAGAAATAAGAAATGCATAAGGCGGCCATATTTGTAATCTGATCGGGATGAAATAAGGAAACTTCAAAAATGACCTCCATAAATGCTTCCTGTCAAATTTCGTTCCATTTGGCCAAGCGACTTTAGAGTAGAAGGTTTTTTTTTTATATCAGTCAATCAGAAACAAGGACTGCCCATATCAGCCACATTTGTAGTCTGATCTAGACGAAATGAAGAAATTTTGTAAAGAACCTCCCATAGATGCTTCCTGTCAAGTTTCCTTCCATTTTTCTAAGCAGTTCCGGGAATGTTTTTTTCATCAACCAATGAGAAACAAGAATTGCCAATGACGGCCATGTATGTTACCCTAATCGGGACTAAATGAGGAAAATTTGTAAAGAACCTCCCATAGATGTTTCCTTTCAAGTTTCGTTCTATTTGGCCAAGCGAGGAGAATTTTATATGATCCAATTGGAAACAAGAAATGCCCAATGGCGGCCATATTTGTAGTCCGATCGAGACTAAACTTTATAAAGGACCTCCCATATATGCTATAAGTTTTGTTCCATTTGGTCAAGCAGTTTCAAAGAAGATTTTTTGAAATATCAGCCAATCAGAAACAACAATTGCCCATGGCGGCCACGTTTTTGCCCGATCAAGAAAATGGACCTCACCAACATCATTCATGCAAAGTTTAGTTCCAATTTTCGGCAGTGGTTTCAGAGGAGAAGATCTTTAAAGGAAAAGTTTACGACGGACGACGGACGCTAAGTGATGGCAAAAGCTCACGTCATTTTAGGACAGGTGAGCTACAAAGTCGAAAGAAGAGATCTGCAAATTGAACTCTGATTCTGCCAGTTGAGAAAATAAACAGACGGTTTTTCCAGTATAGTACCTTTACAAATTATTGATACTATGGTCATTTCAGTAATATGTTAAGGTTCGTAAGATTTAGGCACTCGTCATTTTTCTTTTTTATATATATAATAACGCTGTCCAGAATACATGTATCAGTTTTTATATGGCTTTAGAAAATGTACACCGTATGATGTCATTAATGTGTACATAGGCTGAAGACTACTAATGGACATGTACATTTACTGTCTAGATGTACTGTTATAGGTGTAAATAACTGGCTGTCTAGATGTACTGTTATAGGTGTAAATAACTGGAAATTCTTCGGAAGATCGAAAAATTAAAAGTCTTGATAAAACCAAGAAGAACTTAATTTTAGTTGACAAATTCTCATTTTCTTTTGTACTTTTGGTTAAAATAGATCTATTCATCTTATTAAATATAAAAATACTATTTAAATACAAAGCCAGTCATGTTAACAAGATTCGTAGCAAGATTTTTCTTCGGCTCTATGCTAGTGAAAAAATTAAAAAATATAAGTCAAAATGAAACTTAAATTGCTGTATTAACTTCAAAATAAATAGTAAAATTTCACAAAATAAAAAAGTCAACTGAAATTCACACGGTATAAGGAATATAAAAAAGTCCAAAATTTCATTGAAATGGATTGGTATTATGATGCCTACAGGTGGCATGTTGACAAATGTCTTACAAGATAAGACATGATTAACAAAATACAAATCAATTATTGACTTAATTTATGCCATGCATTAGTTATTAAGCCAGATTTATAAAGATGTTTCTTAGTTTTCACGTTATTGGAAATGTTGAAAAATGAGTTAATTTTTAAATTACGACACAAACAAACGTCACAGCACAATATCATCGTGAAACGTCTTTGATTGCTTGAAGAAGTATTAGGACACACCCTTGCAATTTCAATTGGTTAAATAATTTAATAAATTATAGCTGATATTGTATATAGAAGCATATATATGAGTTAAGTCATACAATAAACCATCTTTTCTACTATAGTGGAGAAAGAAAAACTTGAGGTGAGTGGTATCTTTCTTTTTTAAAATCTAAGATGTGGTTTTCATTTAATTTTTGTTTGTTTGTTTAGTTGGGGTTTTACGCCGTTTTCAGCACATTTGGCTATTTCGCGGCGGCTAGTTTTTATTGGTAGAGGAAGCCGGAGTATCCGTAGAGAACCACGGACCTTAGGTAGGAAAATTGGCAATCCTTGTCAATTAAGTTCGGAATCGAACACACCACGCCACAGGTGAGATTCGAACTCACAACCTCAATGTTGACAGGCTAGTGATCATTAGTAGCCATGAAGAACTACACATGTACCTAGACCACGCGACCACCGAGGCCCCTCGTTATCCAATGAAAATAAAAGTTACCATATATTCCTTGCATTAGAATTGACAATGACGTTGTGCGCGATGTACTTTCTCACGTTTTGTCGCGTCATGATCAGATATTTGAACTTAATGTGTAGTTTTCTGTGAAGATTTGTATTGCTATTTCCCAATTCAGGAGAATAAATATAACTGTACATGTACAAATGTACAAAATGTATATAGTCACACAATTCATAAATAAGAATAAATCAAAGTTTTGGAGTTAAATGTGCTGCAGAACATGTTTGTATTATTGAAAATATTTCCTGAATAATGTATAATTATGTTTATTTCATAAGGAATGCAAATTTGTACGAAGAGAAATTAATATGATCATATACAAATACCGTCCAGTGTATATTTTCTGAATTTTATAAACTGGTTTGTTAATATTCTTCACACGCGTATGTAAATACAATAACGGAATTCAGTCTTCGATAGCATGCATTGAAAAGACATACTGTTGAGCAATCACGTGTATTTTTTTTAAAGAAATGTTAGTGTTATTATGAAAGTTTTGATGGCATTTACAATTTCACGGATGCTAGTCAAATACTGAGAATTCTTTCTGAAATATATAGAAACATTAGATTCCATTGTAGGATCGATAGTATCAATGTCTTAATCTACATCTTCAATAATAATTGGACTAATATTTTGCTTTTCCAAATTAATATGTATATCCTTTTATGTTTTATCTCAACAGCAACAAAAGAATCATATTCTACATGATGAATGGAACAAATGAAACATCGATACCATCCTCCGGGGGTTTTCCAGCAATGTTGATATTTTTTATTACTTTGCAACAAACCGTATTTTGTCTTGCATTTCTTGGCAATGGACTGGTCATTTTCGTTTTTACAAAATACCTTAAATTTGATTCCAAAACCAATAAATTCATTGTGAGCCTATCTGTGGCAGATTGCATTACTGGTATAGCTAGCGGAATACAAGTATTTTACTTTCTGTATCCAAATATTGCCACAAACAAGATCGTTTGTTTTTTGCGGTACAACATTATCAGTGTTATGACCTTCAGCTCTCAACTCACGGTCGGAATGACAACTTTAGACAGGTACATCGCGATTTGCCATCCACATCAGTACTCAAAGTTTATCACCAATACAACATCAAATTTCATGTGTATTTTACCATGGTTAATGTCCATATTTGACCTTTTGCCATTTTTCGGTTGGAACAATTGGTATCCAGGAATTCCATGCGTATATGCCCTCTTGTTTCCTAACATATGGTACGGAACGACCTGCATAGTCATATATCTCATAAGCTTTGTTACATTCATATTGTACTTTTTCATACTCAGAACTGCTTGGCGCTACCATAAAAAGATAAAACCAGTTCAAAACGACGAACAGAGTCTAAAAAAGGCAAAATCAATAGAAAAGGACATCCGTAGTGCAAAGGTGACCGGGATTGTAGCTCTTGTATTTTCAGTTTGCTGGTTGCCTTATAAAGCAATACAAATACGAGATGTGGTGAGTACAATCGGAAGGTCTGGATTACTGAATGAAATTGCCAATTGGCTCGTCTTTATTGGAATTTTCAATAGCGTTGTCAATCCTTTTATTTACGCTTGGAAACGACCAGATTTTCAGAAGCAGTGTAAGAAGATATTTACCTGTTTTTAAACAAGAAACAAGTGATAATTTTATATCTATTCACATCTAGAGTACAGTTACGTTGTAGTTAGAAAGTAAATATATATATATATATATCAAGTTGAAGAAGCAACTATAGCTTATCTTTTTTAATGCCTTTTGTCGTAATGATCTCGTTTAAGATAAACAGATATAACGTATTATACGGTGCATTTCAACTGACTGATCAAAAATGAATTAATGTCATAGAAAATAAACCGACGAATTGCTGACACTTCCTTTTCCGGACATTTAGGTTAAGTTAGCAAACAAATGATTTTTAAAACATCATATTCGAAATATTGGTGAGAAAATGGTAAAATAATTAATGTGATTGGATGAGTCGGGAAATATATGTTCACGCACTTGCTTCAATTCAATATTTCTACTCCCATGTTTTTTTATCTTAAACTTCACTATATGGACTTTACAAATGATTCCATTTTTGTGTACAATAATGTGCATATTTCGTCGATTTACGACTGAGGGGAATCGTGCTCGACATAAAATGTTTAAAACCAAAACTATAACCCAAAACGTTGAAGAGCAATTCAAATGCCCAAATTATCAAAAGGACAAAGCCAAAATGATCTAAGTTCAGGGCTTTGCACGAAGGAGTTAGTATTTTTATGTTACAGTAAATTAATATTATTTCCTCCTACTGTATTATTGTAATGCTTGAACTGTAGATACATGTAGTCAGTAGAGATAATAAATATTCTATGATACCGATTTTGATTCATAATTATACTGTGACTTTGGTATATCATTACTAAAAATATTTGTTGTTCGGTAACTTATCTAGAATGATTACGACAGATTTTTTGACAACTAAAAATGATACCTACAGATTATTTGTAAGTCGTTTGGTTTGTCTAATGAAGCTTAGTAGATTTTCGATCTCCGGGAACAAGGTATTTCGGTTTATGCATCGTGTTTCCTCCTCATTTTGTGGTGGCATACCATTCCAATGAAATTATTATTGATAAAGTACATGTTTTCTGCAAAGCGACAGGTTCAGAATTACAAAAACCTTATTGACCCTTGTCGGGCCTTGTAGTGGATTTAGTTCGAAATGACTCTGATGTAAAATTGTCTTTCTTGTACTGGATTTTGGTCCTTAGACCTAATTCCAGCTCCAAAACGAATTCTAACCTTAGTCCTGAATCAAAGTCTAGCATACCCTTTTCCAAGCGATATTGCCATTTTCTCAGTCCGTCTGTTCTTGAAACTTTCTTGTAACATCAACTTTTTGGGTTAAGAGATTTAGTTTCTTTTCAGAATGGTTCCGTCTGCATATATGCAGTAAGGTTTTAGAATATTAACTTTCAAAACGTAGGGGTCAATAAAGTTTTTTCAATATTCAATTTATGCAGCATCGTCATACAGCACATAATAAGATTTTAGAATTTTAGAATCAGCCAGGCAGGTCAAAAATTGTGAATTTAAGCTTGTGACCTAATTTCCTCTTTATTTTTTCATTTCTATAAAGTATTGTTATAAACTGTTTCTAGATGCACAAATAGATTTTAGAATTTTTATTTTTCAAAACATGGGGTCCACAGATTTCGAATTTCATAAAGTGTGAATTTAAGCTTGTGACCCAAACTCCTCTTTTTTCAATTTATGCATTTAATGTCTTCATAGTATTATCATACGCCATATTTAGACACTCAATGAGACTTCAGAATTTTGATTTTTAAAAATTGGGGATGGAATTTCGAAAATTGTGAATTGCGATCAAAACTTTGAATGATTTCATTTGTCATTGGGTTTCTTAAAAGAATTGCTGCATATTATTGGTATCAGGTTTTAGAGTTTATAACTTTAGGAATTTGTCCTACATATCGATTATCTACTTATTGGGGGGGGGTTAGGTCAATTACTGTTGATTCCAATCGTAGCTTTCTATTTAGTCAGTTTGAATAAGTGTTGGATAAATTACGCAATTTAATATCGCAACCAACATTTGATATTCAGTCTGCAGTAAATATTCCCATTTAAATATTTGCATTTCACAATCTTTAAGAAGGGGTAATGTGGATTAATTCTTCATACAAAATCCCTACATATACTGAATAAAACTCCAAGCAAAGGATCGGAGCTTCATCTTACAATTCACAGTGAGTCCTTCAATATGGTATCTTCTTTGAGACGGCTTTATGGATTTATGTCCATTCGTAGATGATGACAGGCCATCGCTGCTAAAGGGCAATGAAACCTGTCTACACATTCAGCCTTAGATAAAACAGAGCAAACAATGTTAAAATCACATATGAAATGTCATGGTCGGATACCTGAAACCTGTCAGGGTTAGATAATTCTCCGTTTCGTCGTGTACAAATTGCATTACAAAAATAAACTGCCATAATGCAAACCTCCCGGTACATGGAAGACGTACATTGGTTTAACAATTGTTAGGCCATTGCTTTACAAATCGATATGGACAAAACAATGAAAACGTCCAGCCGCTATTCAATTATGGTTTACGTGTGTACCAATTTATAGACCATTTAGAAGTGATCGTCAAATTTTACAAGGGAGATGTTCTATGTTTCAGAGGCAAAAACTCCAGTGAATAACAAAAATATGTATTGTTAGCAAACAAGATGCACTACAAAGAAGCCTAAGTACACTTAAAGCTATCTACGTTTTGCGTGGAGAGTATATACGTACTTTATCTAACAGTGAAAAGCTAAACTTCATTCGAATTAATTGAAATATAAGATTAATCAATTGATAGTAAAATTGGTGAAAACTAATGAGTATCTCCCTGGTGCACAGCTCTATCCTTAGATGGTTTTGGCTCTAACCCTTTTGGCCAGTTTTTTTTTATTTTTTAATGCTCTTTGACTTTTTGGATTGTTGTTTTGGTTTTCAAAATTTTAGGCCTTGGGCACATACTGATGAGTCGTAAATCGACGAAATGTGCACATATTTTGCATTACAATTGGTTTCAAGAATTTTATCAAATTAATATTTTCTTCAACTCAATTTTATTCATTGTTTTTTTAAATAAAATAAAATTGAATTGAATATGTTTTAATATAAATTATCTTTTAATTAAATCAAATTAAATGAAATAAAACTTAATTTTAATTTAAATATAAATTAATTCAAATTCCAATTTAAAGGGCAATAACTCCACCACAAGTGTTCAGAAATTTACAAAATTACAGAGTAGATAGAAATATAACGAAAACCAGTAAAAACTAAGTAACTACACTAATTTCAATTATATGAAGTTTTCCAGAAATATGTTAATTTCTGTCTCGCATATGTATGACACGGTATGTGCGTCATAAATATTTATTTATGCCTAAGCATAAATCCAGGCATACATATTTATGCCTAAGCATAAATCGATTTATGCTTAGGCATAAATAAATATTTATGACGCACATACGTATATATTATCTGCATTTTGGCAGCTAGATATCGTAAAATATCATCCCGTGAGCCAGAATATGAAGCTTGGGACGAGTGAGCATAGCGAACGAGTCCCAAATCTTCATATTCTGTCGAGCGGGGTGATATTTTACGATATCTAGCTGTCAAAATGCAGATAATATTTGTATCATCTTAATTACTTATCTGAAACGTGAATATTCGTTAACGTTCTGAATTCTCCCAAATTTTCGCGGGAAAAGTATGGATTCTTCATCGCAACGACAGGTTTTCTGTTACGTTGTTTACCATACCAATAAGTATATATTTCCTAAATGTTTATGTAAAATATCTTATAAACGATATAAAATCCGACATTAAGGTGTATTTTCATGTTTTAAAAAACAAAATCAGTCTGGAAATCTTTGTTCGTGATTTTCCGGGAAACTAAAGCACCCGCTTTCAAACTTGCAACCTCGTTGACGTCATATTGCGTCTCCATTCTCGAAACAACTTCTGACTAAAATATGCGCAACATAAAATAATCACTAAAATTTCCCAAGGAGACGACATATTTAAACAACATTTAGTCGATTTTGTACTAATTCAGGCGAAAATATGGACATATAAAAATAAATCATACATTTAAAAATTTGATTTCATCGCAAATAATGAAATGCAATGGAAAGAGCGGAAAGAAGTCCCAGCATACATTATCAGCATCAAGGAAAGACACATTTTGTTGATGTCACTTTTAGAAATTTCTTCATCATTCATTTAAATAAAATGCCATAATATAAAAAAGGAACACCAAATCTTGATTTATTTATTAATATTTTGCAATTTTGAAAGCTATATAATAAGTTCTAAGCTGCCAAACGTTGGGAGAATTTGTTGATAAGTCCTGCTGACTGTTGATAACTCCTGCTCAGCGCACGCGCTCCTTGATACGAATTTTTCAGAGCTGCTCAACAACCTGATAGAATCACAGGGAAGGATGATAATGCGTCATACATATGGCGAAGTCAATCATATCATATCCGGATGATGAGAATGACGTCTCTGACGTCATCGATTTGAAAAATCGCTGCAAGTTTTGTTATTTTTATAGATTGAAAAATTCGGATTCAAGTTCGGCCCTACCATATGTTTGGACTTTTAAAGCAAAAAAAAGCCATCAAATCGTACCGGAAAGCAAATTTTTGGCAGAGAGTATGCTGGGGCGAAATCAATCATAGTATCTACGTCGTTCAAACGCTTTAGCGATCATGAATTTTGAATGATATGTATACAATTATAATTTAACAGTGCCTTTTTATGCATACTAAAAATACACATCACTTTTTTGTCAGTGAAAAAACTATGTGAATTAAGTTTTTTATCCTACATTGAACTTTTGATGTCGTCCCTAATATGTCTCTATTTTTGAACAATGAACGTTTCGATCGTAAATTGATACCAGTATATTCATCCATTTCTTGAGTAAATTTTTGATTTTGTATTCGTCAAGATAAGGATTAAAAATTTTAAAGCTTGAACAATTGCCGTTTTCGGAGGTCAGTAGTTATAATTTCTCGTTCTTTTCAAGAAGTTTCATGACTGTCTTAGAACATAGTAATTTCAGGGATATCTGCGGGAGATTGTCAACAAATGTCACAATTTTTCATAATCACCTTATACAATCGGCGAACCGAGAAATACAATTTTCACAATCAACGGCCTTTTTTTCTATGACGACCAGTAAACTTAGCTGACAATAAATGTAAAATAGCAACTACTACTGCTAAGGCGTCTTACGAACGATTAAAAATTAAAGGTCGTTCTATCGGCATTTTATACTACCCTCTATCGTAAACATTTCTTTTAAGATATAAACTCAATGAAGCAAAAAATCTAACAAAAAGGTGTATAAAAAACCTGGCTATACATTTACAAACAAAGTAAATATCTTTATACAGTGTTATTTGAAAATGTATATTGAGCATATTATTTTAAAAATGAAAATCAGAATCGTTTTCACTTAAACGTATTTATTAGATATGTCAACCTGCCCCTGATTTCTATAACAACACTTTTCTCAGACAACAAAAACTTTCTCAGGTAAGCAATTGTTGATAAATGATAGTACAATGATACACAAGGTATTTCTGTTACAAACAATTGTGATTTTATGGTTACATTATGTGTTTGTTTGCTTGTTTAGTTAGGGTTATACGCCGTTTTCAGCACATTTGGCTATTTCGCTGCGACCAGTTTTAATTGGTGGAGGAAGCCGGAGTACCCGGAGAGAACCAGCGACCTTTGGTAGGAAAATTGGCTATCCTTGTCAATTAAGATTAGAGTCGAACTCACCCCGCCACAGATGAGATTAGAAGTCACAACCTCGGTGTTGACAGGCTAGTGATCATTAGTAGTCATGACGAACTACCTAGACCATTCGGTCACCGAGGCCCCTACATTATGTAAAGTGTATCATTACAATTACAAGGTTAGGGGTAGAAAATCATTTATGTATATTAAAAACAGTATAGGTTGAAGGACGATTCCTTGGGGGCACACCTGATGTAACTGGTATTGTATCTGATGTTATTCCATCTATGACCAATGTGTGTGTTGTCTGATGAAAAAGCCTGAATCCATTTTGGAGTGTTGTTTTGTATGCCATAATATACTGAACCGCAAAAGAAACGTCGCACAAAATGACATGTTCACATACATTTATTTCAAAGTGACATTTATATATTTTAAATTAATTTTTACAAAATTTAATGAATGATTTACAGTCTTTTGGTTACAATGTTCACAAAAACGTCACAATTGTCGCAACGTCACATGTTTTCAATGCTGTGCTCCCAGGTCCGTTAATAACGTGTATGTCCTCCACCGGCACCAATTACTGCGGCACATCTTCGGTACATGGAGTTGATGAGCCGATTAATAAACGCCATCGGAATACGTGCCCATACTCTCTGAAACGCTTGTGAAAGTTCAGCTGCAGTTGTCGGACTTGGCTGCTCATTATTCAACCGTCTTTGAACTTCGTCCCATAAATGTTCAATAGGGTTTAAATCTGGACTCAAAGCCGGCCAATCCATAACATTAATGTTATTCTGCTGTAGGAAGTCTCTTGTGGCTCTTGCGGTATGCGCACGTGCATTGTCCTGTTGGAAAGTCTTGTTTTGATGACGTGCGAAATGGGGCTGAACATGGGGTGTCAAGACTTGGTCGATGTAACGGGCAGCTGTTACGCCATTTCCGCTGCCTGGGCCAAGGTTCTGAAAGATGACTGGACCAAGTTTAACGTTAAGGCCGATTCCACCCCATACCATGATGCTAGGTCCTCCCCACGCGTCTGTTTCCAGAATGCAGTAACGTTCCCCGCGTCTTCTCCACACTCTGGTTCTGCCATCGGCTGTTGAAATGCAGTAACGGCTTTCGTCAGAGAAGATGATGTTACGCCATTGTCGATTTCGCCAATTCTGTCGCTGAGTGGCCCACTGAAGACGAGCTTGACGGTGTCGAGGAGTAAGAATAGGTCCTCTTGCTGGACGGCGACATCTCATGTTTCTAGCAGCTAATCGCCGACGAACCGTATCATCACTTATGGGTCGTCAATGTGTTCCAACAGTGTTTCTGGCAGTTTCGGCAGCTGGGGTGAACCGATTCATCAAATGGTGACGAACAATGCCTCTATTCTGTCTAGGGGTAGTGACTTGGGGTCTACCACTCCGTGGACGGTCATTTGTGCTGTTTGTTGCATTGTACCGTGTCCGTAGACGTTCAATTGTTCGAACAGCACAGTTGAAGTCGTTGGCAATAACTCTGGCAGATTGCCCAGCATCCAGTCGACCAATGGCCTGTTCTCTCTGTTGTGGAGTCAGACGTGGCATAGCTTCTGTGTCAACACTGATACTAACACTCTTTAATTTTCTCCGGCCTTTTATACCCATAAAGGAGCATGAATTTCACGAACATTTAAGATTTAAGAAAAATTACCGCCAAGTGTGTCCCACGAGCAGTTTTAGGTACGGTCGCTCTACGATATCAACTGAAAATTATTCAACTGAAAATTTAATTCACAGGTAATTTAATCTTACCTGGTGATGTAATCGTAATACTGATTATATAAAAATCATTAATTAATATTTATTTTGAATTTTGCTAACATTTTGAAAAAGCGACGTTTCTTTTGCGGTTCAGTATATTTGAGTATATAGATTAGACGTTTATGGGGTTCTAATGAAAGGCTTTGACTAAATTCATTCTAGTGAGGCCTGTTTGAATATATGTTATTGTTGTTATGCAGTTCTTGTATAGATTGTGTAGTTGTGACTCGCATGATCTAGATTTCCGGAACCATGCTGAAGGTCGTATAGGATGTAATTTGCCTCTAAGTAGTCCTTGGTGTTACTAGTTAAAATGTAATCCATTAATTTGCAGCAAATACAAGTTAATGAGATTGGCCTATAATTTTCAGCCTTGTAGCGTTCGCCCTTTTCAAATGCTCGTGCTACGTTTGCTTGTTTCCAGCCGTTTGGTGTTTTGCCTGTTTCTGGTGATTTAGTTAAGATGATGGTTTAGACTAGTGCGATCTGTGTTTTTAGTTCTTTGAATACTCGACCACTGATTTATCAGGTCCACTAGCTTTATTGTGATTTAGATTATGTATTAATGATTGAATTTTCATTTCTTGCATTTGTGTATATGGGCTTGGTTCATTAGCGAATACTGACTGAAATTGTTGGTTTAGAATGTCTGCTTTTTCAGTAGTGTCCGACTCGATGATTAGTATTCCTTCTTTTTATCCGGGGCGCAATTACTGTATTATCGTTTCTAGTGCTTTTGATGTACTGGAATAGTTTCTTTGGTTTTGTGTTTGAGAACTGATGATGGTCTGGTTTATTGATTGGTAAATCACAAATAATTTGTTCAATGTAGTACCAACATGCTTTCCTTTGTTCTTTTTGGACTTTGTTTCACTTTCTTATATTTTGATGGGTTGCCTTTTCTCTTTTTATAACACTAGTTTTTGAGCTTCCTTAGTTTGTTGTTTTTTCCTTGGAAAAATTTGTGGATCGTCACAAGAAAACAATCTGCACATGTTTACACTATGATAATTAAATGTGTAAAGTTTTATTAAAATCCAATGTAAGGTGTTGTAGAATTTGTGCTCACACACCATATATCCTATATTAAATTGAATTTTTTAAGTCATTAAGGGCCATAACTGTTGGAAAAATTTATGGATCGTCACAAGAAAACGATATGCATATCTTAACATCATGATAATTAAATGTGTCAAGTTTTATTTCAATCCAATGTAAAGTGTCGAAGAATTAGTGCTCACAAATGTTTGGACGGACATACAATTTTGAAGTACAAAAAGGGGCGTAACTCTGGAAAGAATTGTCAGAAAATCTTCATTATCGAACTTGACCTAGAAGTTAATGAGATACATGTACACATACAAACCAAACCTAACTTTTTGTTCACAAGTTATCCTCCGGTAACAAAAAATTAGCAGTTTTGAAGTACAAAAAAAATTAATCTAGTAATTATTAAATTTGACCTAAGTAGTATATGGGGACAGTTCAGGTCGGATTTGTGGAGGTGGCGAGGAGGAGGATTATGAGGATCCGGAAGTGACGTCACCGGAACCGGAAGTCACGTGACCAGAACCGGAAGTCACGTGACCGGAACCGGAAGTACCCGGAAGTGGTTTGCGCGCATGCGCAACCGGAAGTAGTGGTTTTTCGCGCCATTTGTTGCCGGAAGTGACGGAAGTGGTTTGCGCGCATGCGGAACCGGAAGTAGTGGTTTTCCCGCCATTTTCTCATATTTTGTTTACGGAAGTGACGTAAGTCACGTGCTAGGACCCGGACGTGTGGTATGTGCATGTTCAGGAACCGGAAGTGGTTTTTGCGCGCATGCGCAACCGGAAGTAAGGAATTTTCCCCATATTTTGTTTACGGAAGTGACGCAAGTCACTGACCCGGATGTGCCATGTGAATTATCTCCCTTTTCCCGCACTTTTCGGTCGTCTCTGGATCTTTTATTGGTCTTTGGGACTGATACTCTCACTGTTATGTCGAAGTCCGAGAGTATACGAAGTACACTATTAGATTATCTCCCCGTATCCCGCTCTTTTCATCTGCGGGTGATGTTTTACGTGAGGACCAAAGGTAGGATTGGATTATGTCCCCTTACCTCAAAGTGATGCTGTCACCAATGGAGGGGTGTCCTTAGCAACCGCCTTAGCAACGGCGGTCCATTTCATTGCTCTATGATACACTTCGTTTCTCTTCGCTGCTCTTTGCTGCTCATCGCTAACCTTACTCGCCTGCTCATTTCACTCCTGTTGCTTGTTGCTGTTCGTCATCGCTGCTCTTCGTTGTGGTCGCTGCTCAACGCTGCTCTGCACTGTACTCAGACCTGAAAGAAAGCACCCTAAAGACAATCGTTTACCCTAACACTAGTTCTGCTTACCAGCCTGCTTCAAAGTCATGTTTCAAAGTCTAGCCCAATGCTAGATTGGGCTCAATCCCTTATGAATTTGAAGTAGTACTAGTGTTAGGATTAGGGTTAAGTTAGGATAAGATTATTTTAGGGTTAGGTAAGTATTTTTTTTTCTTTTCTTTTTTTTTAATTTTTACTTTTATTTATTTTATGATTTTTCTAATTTTCTTAATTTTTTATTATTGTTATTTTTTATTATTTTTTATAATTTTTTAAAATATATTTACATAATTTTTCTAATTTTTCTTAATTTTTTTTAACAAGTAATATATTTACATAATTTTTCTAATTTTAATTCCTTTTTTTGGGGTTTTGCAACCATTTAGTGAAAAAATTATAATTATTTGATCTATTTTCTGGGTTTTCGCCAACATTCGGGTGTTTTCGTCAACATTCGGAACCATTTAGACGTCTTCGGAACAATTTTCACTCTTCGTGAATGTTCGGTCGTTTCCGGAGGGGGTGCTCACTTACAGGTCCGCGTTCGTGGAGGCATCCATGTTGGATCCCGTTAATGTGACGTCATGGAAAATTTCAGTGGAAATTTCCATTAGAAAACGGATTGAAACATGTCGGGGAACGCGCCGTGAGCGAAGACACCTTGGGTGCTCTCTTTTACGTCCGCGTTCTGGCTATATGTACAGTGCAGAACCTCTCATTTCGTCTTGAACCTTTGATAAGGTAACGACCATGTTCTCTTGCGAGAAGTGCGGTAAGACCTTTACCGTGAAGACTAACCTGCTTCGCCACCAGAAGACCCATGCTGTTGCGGACCAGACGTATTCCTGCCAGGTATGTGGAAAGGAGTTTGCCAGGGCCGACAACCGGAAACGCCACCAGGAGTCCCACCAGCAGATAGAGCCTGGAAAGCCGGATCCAGTCCAGTCCCTTGCCTGCCAGGTATGTGGAAAGGTGTTTGCCAGGAAGATGACAGGAAGCGTCACGAAGCTACCCACCAGCAGAGTGAGCCTGGAAAGCCAGATCCAGTCCAGTCCTTTGCATGCCAGGTATGTGGAAAGGAGTTTGCCAGGGCCGACAACCGGAATCGCCACCAGGAGTCCCACAGGTACACCCTGACGTGTCGAGACTGTGGGCAGTACTTCAACAGATTGGACAACCTTGCTCCCCACAGACTGTTGCATACCAAGCCAGATGCCAAGCCCAGGATGAAGAAACCAGTCAAGAGACCAGCCTCGCCACTACCTGGCCCCAGTGCAAAAAGACACAGGACGCTGTCGCCACCTGAGAGTCCAGCCAGTCCATCTCAACCACACGTTTTACCAGAAGATCCCGATACCAGGGTTTTGTACCTGAGACACTGGCAGTCCATCCGGACAGAAGAAAATACGGCAACCTTGTCCAGGATCGGTTCAACTTTACGTTGAACGAGATTACAACCGCCACCTTTTCTGACATGGTTCGCCACATTTTCGATCTCCAGACCACGGCCTTCAAGATCAACGTGTCGTTTGGATTTGTACTGAGGAACGTAGAGACCGGAGAACTAAGATAATTCCATTCCAGCCAGAACAACGCCCGATTTTTCGACGTACCAAATCTTATTAGAAATGAAGAAGACCTAGAGAAGTTTTTGGAAGAATTGAGCCGTCACGACATTTTAGAGTTTATCCGGCAGCAGAGACCAGATACCAAATGGGTGGTGCATTTACTGACAAATGCCACATTTTATGTCAACAAGTTGGTGGAACACCCGATAGGAGCCAGAGTCGTGTTGCCAGACTTCATTTTGAAAAACCGTGGTGTCGTCGCACTTGTTGGTGGATCAACAGGACCATATGATGACAACCTGTGTTTTTTCCGGTGTTTGGCCGTCCACCGTGGAGCTCCCGTGAAAGACGTAGAATTACCTGCCAAGACTTATTATCGTCAATATTTGCAGAAAACAGAAATGTTCGGTGATGATTTCAAAGGTATTTGTTTAGACGATTGGCGTACATCGAACCACTCTTCCAAGTCAACATCTGTGTGTACTATTTGCAAGAGACAGAAGACGGCGAAATAGCGGCGAGATTGGTACGACGTTCTCCCTACAGTTTCCAGGACACCATGAACCTGAATTTGTATGAAAACCATTTCAGTTATGTCAGTGACATGGAGAAATACAGTCACAGTTACCTATGTTCTAAATGTGACCAGTTGTGGAAGCATGTAGGGCACTTACACAGACACGAGAGAACCTGCACCTGTGACGTACTCTACAAATATCCCGGCGGCGTGTATCATACACCACAGACCGTGTTCGAACGTTTGGAGGACGAAGGAATCCAAGTCCCGGAAGAAGGCAGATATTACCCTTACAGAGCCACTTACGATATAGAGGCGATGCTTCAACCTACAGACAAACCGAGATCTGAAAAATTGGAATGGACCAGTCAGCACGTTTTACTCAGCGTCTCCGTGTGTTCCAACGTACCGGAGTTTACAGAGCCAGTTTGTTTCGTGTCCGAAGGCGATAGCAGTGAAACCGTGGATTCCTGTTTGATCCATTTGACAGAAATCAGTGACAAAGCCTTTCGCTTACTGATGCCCAGGTATGCTGGTGTATTTGAAGAGATCCAAGAGAGACTGGACCGGGAATTGGAAGAGTACCAAGACGACGAAGAGCGAGAACGTCAGGAAAAGAAACATCACCTGTACAAGTTGAAGCAGCAACTGGAACGACATCTCCAAGAATTACCCGTGATTGGCTTCAACACTGGGAAATACGACGTGAACGCCATGAAGATAGATTTCTTCACTCGTCTGGTGGAAAGTCACAAGATAAAGTATACCGTGAAACGCAACAACAATTTCATGTGTATCAAGACGGAGAAGTTGAAATTTTTGGACATCACCAACTACCTGGCTCCCGGATTTAGTTACTCCCAGTTTTTGAAAGCCTACGGCTGTACAGAAGAGAGAGGATTTTTTCCATACGAGTGGATGACCGATTTAGACAAGTTGGCAGTGACGGAGTTACCACCATACCAGGCATTTTTCAGTACACTGAAAAACGAGAACATTGCACCCGAAGAGTACCAGCTGTGTCGGAACGTCTGGCAGGAAAAGAACATGAAGAACGTGAAAGAGTTCCTGATATGGTACAACAACAAAGACGTGGAGCCCATGCTGGAAGCCATCGAGAAGATGTTTGTATATTACAAGGGATTGAAGGTGGACATGTTTAAACACGGCATCAGCGTCCCGGGTTCTCACATTGAAAACCATGTTCGATGGTCTGTCCGATTATTTCACCGTTCCGGACGAGAAGAATAAAGATCTGTAGCAGTTGTACAAAGAACACATAGTGGGTGGACCCAGCATCGTCTTCCACAGATACCACGAGAAAGACCAGACCTTCATCCGTCCTGCAGAATACCAAGACCCAAAACCGTGCAAGAAGATCTACGGTGAGGACGCCAACGCCTTGTATTTGTGGAGTATTATGCAGGATATGCCAACGGGTCACTTCGTCCGTCGCAAGAGCGAGGACGATTTTAAAAGACAGACACCTCGAAGGTACGAACGAATGGCTATCGAGTGGTTGGAATGGGAAGCCCAGGAGACAGGACACCACATACGTCACCAAGGGAACGATACGGAAAAACTGATAGGACGTCGGCGCCTTCCCGTGGATGGTTACTGTAAGGATACTAATACAGTTTACGAGTTCCAGGGCTGCCTGTGGCACGGACATTGTTGTCGCCTGACTCGGGGAAAGACAGAAAACCCGTTGAACGGAAAGAGCTTGGATGAATTATACAAGACTATACAGGAAAAAATACAGTACATAACAGAAAACGACTACCAAGTGAAACAGATGTGCGAGTGCGAATGGGACCGGTTAAAGAAAGAAGACCAAGGAATCAATACCTTCGTGTCTGAGAGGCAGAGACCCTGCGATCGTTTCGCCACGATGACCGAAGACGACATCATGAGAGCCGTGATGGAGGACAAGTTGTTTGGTGCCTTGGAAGTGGACCTGCACGTACCTGAGGACCTAAAGGCAAAATTTGCAGAAATGCCTCCAGTCTTTAAGAACGTGGACGTGTCCAGAGACGACATTGGGGACCACATGAAGAGGTATGCAGAAGAAAAAGGAATCATGCAGCAGCCTAGTAAGTCGTTAATCGGCAGCATGTTTGGAGAGAAGATCATGGTAATATCCCCATTGCTGACATGGTACGTCAACCACGGACTGAAAGTCACCAGGATTTACCAGGTAGTGGAGTACACGCCGTCGGCGTGTTTCAGACCCTTCGGACATCAAGTCAGTAATGCCAGGCGAGCCGGAGATGCCGATCCAAATAAAAAGATAATTGCAGAAAACGAGAAACTGAGGGGAAATTCCAGCTACGGCAAGACGGTGACCAACAAGGAAAGGCACACGGATGTGATTTACTGCCAGGAACACCAGATCAGTCGCTACCTCGTAGATCCCTCCTTCCGCTGGTGCAACCAGCTGAGTGACAGACTTTCGAAGTAGAAATGAGTAAGAAGACCATACACCTGGACCTGCCCATGCACATTGGCTGTTTCGTTTACCAGTACGCCAAGCTTCGGATGTTGGAATTTTATTACGATTTTATGGACGTCTTTGTCGATCGCCGTGATTTTCAGTACTGTGCAATGGACACCGACAGTGCCTACATAGCTCTCTCTGGCGATAGTTTGGAGGAAGTGATCAAACCGGAGTTGCGTCTGCGCTTTGAAGCAGAGAAGAAGAATTGGTTTCCCCGTACTGACACACTACAACTGGCTGCTTGGGACAAGAAGACTCCAGGACTGTTCAAGACAGAATTCAGTGATGACGGGATGATTGCCTTGTGTAGCAAGACGTACTTTTGCTTTGGAGAGGAAACCAAGTAGAGCTGTAAAGGGGTCAACAAGAGAACCAACGACATCAACAAAGAGAAGTACATGGACGTTCTCCTGTCAAAGAACTCTGGCTCCGGAACCAACAGAGGGTTTCGTTCTGTAGACAATCAAGTCTACACCTACTTGCAAGAGCGAGTTGGCTTTTCCTACTTTTATCCAAAACGTAAAGTTTTGGCGGACGGGGTGTCTACGACACCCTTAGATATTTGATCAGATGAACGGCTTACCGACTCGATTGTACATATTACAGTGGGAAAGCTTTTCATTTGATGTATGAACAGACCACTCTTTTTGGAGTCGTCTGTTAACCGATAACAAAAAAAAAAGAAAAAAAAAGAAAAAAAAAGAAAAAGAATAAAAAAGAAAAAAAAGGAAGAAAAAAAATTTAAAAAAAAGAAAAGAAAAAAGAAAAAAAAAGAACTAGGTACCTGGTAACAGGGGCTCAACCCACAGAGCTGCCTAGCGCGTCCCCCAGGTGGCGGATAGGGAATGCCCTCTCGTTGAGGGTTGTCAGGTCGTTAAAAGCCTGACCCCGGACCATAGTGGGTGTTTGGACTTTTTAACAAAAATAATTATAAAATTTAACGAAATTTACACTCATTTTCTATTTATAGAAGAAAGTGTCCCTCCAGCCTGTCAATGCCTCGTGTATAAAAGGAAGTGAAGTCATTCGTACGATGGACCCCCAAGTATACGAGAGAATCGTCACTGCCATGTTCGAAGACGGTGTGGTGAACAAAGGAAGACTGGTCGTATTGTCGGCGTTTACTCGTACCTATTGTGAGCAGTTTCCGGATTGGGCGCCACATATTTGGACAGTGTACCATCGTGTTGATCTATCGAAACGGTTGGAATTGACCAATGAAAATGTCAGATTTTCGATCAATCGGAACGGGAGAAGTTAACCAATCACGATGTCGTAAAGATAGCCAATCCTGTTTCACGTTTCATAATAAAAGAACCAATCCAGTTCATCTTTACAAATATATGTATATAAATAGACCAGCAAGAAGAAGAATCAGTCAGCCGATATGTCTCATAAAGAAAAGACCAGACCAAGCGCGATATCGTCCAAGACGCCATGACAGATTCCAATATTCCTTTGAAAGTACTACTGGGTGGAGGACGTTAAGCTGAACTCACAGAATGGAATGGCAGTAAAAGAGTAGATTTGAGATGTTGGGAAAGTGAAACGGTGCCCACAAAGACCGGAGTCAGCCTGTCGTTAATGCAGTTGAAAATGTTGTGCAGTACTACAGAAGTGGTGGACGACCTGATCACCAGAATCAAGGACAAAGAACCGGTGGACTGGAGATATCACCTAGGAGAAGTTGTTTATGTCATCATTAAAGCACCCTATCCTATCATTCACGTCAGAAAATATTTCGTGCCTAACGGAGAACTGACTTTACAGCCAACCAAGAGAGGTATAACGCTGAGTCCTTACGAATGGCAAGAACTGAAGAAGATCATACCTTTGTTTGAAGAGAAAGAATCAGAACTTAAAACATTGACTGATGTAGATTTTGTAAAATAAAATATAAAACTGTTTCATTTGTGTTTGAATACACGATAAATATTCCAGTATACATTCACAACGATCAGTCTTGATCTACCACTGAAACCGACAACATGAGTACCGAGTGGCCTTCCGATCAGCAAACCCCATTCCTTGAACAAGAAGAACCTTACTATTCTAATCCTACCAAAGACCCCAATATCTTTTATTGTTCCGATGGATTCGATCCGAATCATTTCATGCCTTGGATTCATCCGTTTACCTGTTTGATTGCCGGTCCTACGGGAAGTGGGAAATCGGTCTTTGTCAGACGATTCGTGGCTAATATCCACCACATGATGTGCCCTTTTCCAGATCGAATTTTATGGTGTTATGGCGAATACCAAACGCTTTATGGTACCGTAGACGGTGTAGAATTTATACAAGGACTACCCGATATCGATAGTTTAGATTCGAGTAGGCGACACTTGATTATCATCGATGATTTGATGACAGAAACCGATGACCAAGTGGCTTCCTTATTTACTAAAAAGAGTCATCATCGAAACATCAGCGTCATGTATATCGTACAAAACATCTTTCATCAGGGTAAATACCACAGGACCATCAGTCTCAATGCTCATTACATGGTCTTATTCAAGAATCGTCGAGACGCTTCTCAGATTCATAGTTTGGCTCGACAAATGTTTCCTAGGAAAGCGGATCTTTTATTAGATGCCTATGCTTCCGCAACGGCCGAACCTCACGGCTATTTAATCATCGACATGAAACAACAGACTCCAGATCGACTGAGATTGCGAAGCCATATTTTCCCGGGAGAAGTACAAAGTGCTTACGTGGATGCATAAATACGTCGGTGAATACAGCGTGACGTAAGTCTTGGCCGGAAAACGGAAGAAAGAACATGGTCTCGACACGTCTCCGAAAACTCGCCAACGATCTAGTATATTTACGATACGCAAAGCCTTGTATTCAAAAACATCTCATATAGAAAGCCGATCGAAGTATCATCGTGTGTTTGTGCGAGTGTGCTCATAACGTTTTGAAAGGACACGTCGAGTTAACTCGTGCACAGAAAGATAAATTGAAACGAAATAAAAGCGGACTCCGAGAACTGGCGAATAAGACGGTCAGTCTCAAAAAGAAAAAAATCATTTTACAGAAAGGAGGATTCTTGGGATCTCTCTTGGCACCCATTGCATCCGTCGTGGGACCGTTACTCTCTGGATTGTTACAATGAAGATCTTGTATTTGAATACGTCTACTCAGATCCCGCAGCGACCCAAACCTCCGGTCGATCAGCAAATCCGAGCCATGGATACCTTAGATAGAAAGATGCACGATATCTTGGAACGTGACGATCTATCTACCGAAGAGCGATTGAAATTATACGATCAGTCTCTTTATCGTTATATGAATATACACGATGATTATAGACCCAGACCTGTCGTCCCGGAACTCCCGACAACTCCCGAAGATCCCTTGGAGAAAGAGGTCATAGACAGTGTTCCAAAAACACTCAAAGGAAAAGCAGAACTTTTATTGAAGAAAATGAAAGCCAGTCCAGATATCACGTGGAACGAGAAGGGAGAATTAACGTTTAAAGGAGAAACCATCAAGGGAAGCAATGTGGTGGATTTAGTCAACGACGTCTTGCGTAAAGGGAAATATTTTAACCCGGAAGGGTGGAAAAGGTTTGGCGAAGCGTTAAGAGAAGCTAACGTCCCACAAGATTTGATAGGTCACGAAGAAAGATGGAGACATATTCATCAAACGAAAAGAACACCGAGAGCTCGAAAACGACAACAAAGTCCGTCTCCGAAACGATGGCAAACACAGAAAACGCCCAAGGCATTGACGTGGACACCGTATTAAAAAGAAATGTCACATCCAGCCGCTGTTAGTTTAGGTCATGGACTCAACGTATTACCATGTTCCTGATCCCGGGAGTTATGGAGGTCTTAATAAATTCAGACCGAAAGGGTACACGTAAAAAGAAGTCAAAGAATGGTTACATACTCAAGATGCATATACTCTACATAAACCAACTAGAAGACGGTTCGTCAGACAAAGAGTGGTGATGTATGGAATACATCATCAATGGAAAGCGGATTTAGTAGACGTCGCGAAGATTGCGTCTTATAACGATGGATATAGATATTTACTTACCTGTATCGACGTGTTGTCGAGATATGCCTGGGTCGTACCTCTCAAAGACAAGACGGGTCGGAGTCTAGTGGCAGCTTTCAATGTCATTTTCAAGTCGGGAAGACGTCCGATTCGTTTACAGACGGATAAAGGCACGGAATTTACCAACCGCGTGTTCCAGAATTTTTTAAGAGATCGTGACATCCATTTCTTTACGACTCATAACGAGGAAACGAAAGCCAGTATAAGAAGGTCTTGGGTTGCTTTTGGAAAGAAACTACCACGCCCGGAGATTGTATTCCTGTGCCAAATTCTGATTTTGTATACAGTGATTGTCGTCAGTATTTACAATTTAACGATCGGCACAGAAAACAGTAACCTGTGGACGGCTTTACTGAGCAGCTGTTTGGGATACCTCTTGCCAAATCCGACAATCAAACATAATGTTTTATCTGACGTTACCCAGCAATAGTTCGATGGAATATTATCCGGACAACACCTTGACTCGCTACACGACGAGATTACCTCATATGATGGATTTAGACGGATCGTGGGAGATCGGATTGGCAGAGATACAGTATCCGCATACGTGGTACAACGTAAAAAAACAGGAAGGATGGGTAGCTGTTCATTTTCAAGAAAGCGAGGAATTACAGCGACATCATTTCGAATTGCCGGAGGGGTATTACTCGTCTGCAAAACGTCTGTGTAAAGCCATAGAATCCAAAAAGAGCAGGACGGAACTCAAGAAAAAATTCAACATCTGTTTAAACGAAGTGAATCATAAAGTGTTCGTTCAAGTCAAACCCAACAGTCAAGTTATTCTCAGTCCCTTGTTACAGAACATGTTAGGATTCAAACAGGCCATCTTTCCGGCCGGAGAACATACGGCCGAGTTTGTCGCCGACATCACGAGAAGTCTAAGTTCGTTGTACGTGTACTGTCCATTGATCGAACCAAGAATGGTGAGTGACTCACGAGTTCCACTGTTGAGAATCGTACCCGTAGAAGGTAGAGACGAGATATGATGACGCGTGTGTTCGATCCCATTCAATACTGTACCCTCGTACAACGTTGATTCCAGGACATCGAAATAGATATAAGGGACGACACGGGAGGAATCGTGCCATTCGAACGTGGACGAGTGGTGGTAACACTTCACTGCAGAAAAAAGAAGTTTTTAACATGAAAGCACGTCATTGTTGTGATGCCAAGTCTTACGAAGACTGTTATCTTCATCAAGCCGGAAGTGGTTATCCCGTAAATGGGGGAAGTCGATTTCAAAGGGGACACGGATTGGGAAGCGTGTTTGGAGAATTGTTTAAGGCGGCCATGCCGTTACTGAAAAAAGGAGCCAAGACACTGGGTCGCCAAGCGCTGCAAACGGGACTACGCATAGCCGGAGACGCAGTTGAAGGAAAGAATTTGAAACAAGCTGCCAAGTCCAGATTGAAAACGGCAGGCAAAAACATGTTCAATAAAGCCATCGGGTATGCCGGCCCACCCGAAGAACGAGTTATAAAAGACCTGCACCCAAGAAACGTATGAGACGTCGTCTGACCAAGCAACGGACCACATCGAAAGACGTTTTCGGATAATGTCACTCGTACATCCACACTCGTGCGAATGCACTAAATCGGAACTGGACTTGTTTGGGGTGCCACCCACCCAGACCAGAACACGGATATTGGGAACAGAAAGGTGTGACATCGGCTCTGACGGACCAAGGACCTTACGAATTCGTCGTAAGCGGGGCCGGGGAAGACTACATCGACTTGGCCAACACGTATCTATTCGTAGAGGCACAGATCGTGAAAGCAGACGGAAGCAATTTGGCCAACGATTCGGACGTGGGACCCGTGAATCTATGGATACATTCGCTCTTTAGCGATGTCAGTGTGAGTCTCAACGAGAAATTAGTGTCCCCTCCCACGAGTGTTTACCCGTATCGGGCATATATAGAAACTTTGCTCAGCTACGGACCCGCTGCCAAAGAATCTCAATTGACCGGAGTCATGTGGTACAAAGACACACCCGAACACCTAGAATTTAGAACCGACGACAGCGTGGGATTCTCGAGCAGAAAGGCATTGATTGCCGAAAGCAGAAAAGTCCAGATGATGGGAAAACTTCACGTAGACTTATTTTGTCAAGATAAATACTTATTAAATCAAGTTGAACTGAAAATCAAACTGAGGAGGAGCAGAGACGTCTTTGCTTTGATGGGACATGCCAACGCTTTCAAGGTTAAGATTAGAGATTTAGGTCTATTCGTCAGAAAGGTGCAGTTGAGTCCGGCCATTCGCATGGCCCACATCAAAGCTTTGGAAAAAACGAGCAGCAAATACCCTATACGACGGGTGGAAGTCAAAGTGGACACTGTACCTAGAGGAAACACCAATTACGTCCAAGACAACATGTTCCTGGGACAGATGCCCAAGCGATTGGTCATAGGATGTGTAGAAAGCGATGCTTTGAACGGAAACATCACGAAAAACCCGTTTAACTTTAAACACGTCAAGATAAACTTTGTCGCGCTCAACGTGGACGGAAAACAGATACCCAGCAAACCCTTGCAGCCGGATTTCAGCGGGGAAGGATACATTCGAAGTTACATGGGACTCTATGCCAGCACCGGAAAGATGTTTCAGAGAAGACTTCTCTAAAGGCTACACCTTGTTTGGCTTCGATTTGACTCCCGATATGTCTGAAGTGGGTACCTTTCAACTCATAAAACAAGGCAACTTACGTTTAGAAATTCATTTTGCCGAAGCACTTCCTGCTACCATCAACGTGGTTTTGTATGCAGAGTTCGACAACGTCATCGAAATAGACAGAAATAGACAAGTCCTGTTTGATTACAGTGCCTGAAAAAAAAACTAAAAAAAAAAAGAAAAAGGAAAAAAAAGAAGGGGGGGGGTAATGAAGCCTATCTTATATAGCCAGTCACAAGCCTGGATAAATGCAGAGGACCCACCTCTCTCTCTCGTTCCCGACATGTGGGCGAACAGTGGGCGCCGCCATGTTTCATGACGTCATGCAGACATGTTGCAACACGAACTGTCTTGGATCTCTGATTTAGTGTCTTGGGTGCTTTCTATCACGTCCGCGTTCTGCAAATATATACAGTGCAGAACCTCTCACTTCGTCTTATTCCTTCGAATGGTAAAGATGCAACCACAGCACAGACGAGCCTTGCTCAAGAATTACGTTCTTTTGGTGAACGAAACCCCGGTAGACGAAGTAGTCGATGTTTTGGTACAACGAGGCATAGTGGACGAGGACCAGAGAGAATTCATTTCTCATCAACCAACCAGGAAGATGCGTACCCGTGCCTTACTGCAATTACTACCCAGAAGAGGTCCCAATGCATTTAACGGTTTTTGTCACGCCCTGATGGTGAATAGGAGGGAAGATCTGCTAGGAGTCTTGACAGATCCCAACAAAGAGGACATGGAAATCTGTTTTCCGGAAGAGTCCAGCTTTCATCTAGGAGGGAGCTTACACTTGAAGGTTGAAAAGGAGGGAATCACCTTGACTGACGGGAGGATGGAAGTGTATTTCCCACTGTTTCGCTGGATACAACTCCAATATACCTTGGACGATATCGACGAGGCCGTTCATTACTTGGAACAAAACAGATACGCGTCCCTACACAAACACCTCGGGGGAAACGTGTACGTCACGGCACAGAGTTCGGAATTAAAGTTAGACGTTCGCCATTACTCTCTATCGCCTCTGGACGAACAGCTATACTAAAGGAGGTGGACAAAGTCATCCCAGAACTCGTTCCCGAGTTGAAGAAAACCTTACCTTGTGCAGTAACCCACCAGAACGTGGAAAGTGCCATGTTTTGCAGTGGATGTCAACCAAATGGACCAGACTTGTAACAAAAAAAAACACAAAAAAAATTGTATAGATAAAAAAAAGAAAACAAAAAAGAAAAAAAGAAAAAAAGAAAAAAAAAGTTAATGCAGCCTGCATTTGAAGCCATCATAATGGTTTGCTTCGAATGTTGACAGTTGACAGCCTTGTTTAAATGCAGATCAGCTTTTTTTTTCTCTCCCCTTGTTGAACGGGAAAAACCCTCCCCATTTACAGGGTTATCTTCCCAGTTCCTCCTACACATGAGTTGACCACACATCCGGGTCCTAGCACGTGACTTGCGTCACTTCCGTAAACAAATCATGGGAAATTCCATCACTTCCGGTTGCGCATGCGCGCAAAAACAACTTCCTGTTCCTGAACATGCGCAGACCACACATCCGGGTCCTAGCACGTGACTTACGTCACTTCCGTAAACAAAATATGGTAAAATGGCGTGAAAATCCCTACTTCCGGTTGCGCATGCGCGCAAATCACTTCCGGGTACTTCCGGTTCCGCCTACGCATGCGCAGACGACATATCCTGTGACGTCATTTCCGGTTCCGGTTACGTCACTTCCGGTTCCGGTGACGTCACTTCCGGATCCTCATGATCCTCCTCCTCAAATCCGACCTGAACTGTCCCCATATACTACTGACCTAGATATTCATGAGATACACAAACATAGCAAACCTACTTTCAATCTGACTATTTGTTCACAAGTTATCGTCTGAAAACTAGAGGTACAAATAAGGGCATAACTCTAGTAATAATTGTCGAAAAATCGTCATTTTCGTTCTTGAACTAGATATTTATAAGATACAATCTGACTTCTCATTCACAAGTTATCATTTTGAAACCAATTTTTAACACACGGATGACATCCATTTCTATAGTCCCCTTCGACGAAGATCGGGGGCAAAAAGGGGAATGAATTTTTAAAATCTTCTTATGTGGAACTACAGGGCCAGATGGAACCGAACTTGGCAGAAATGGTTCTTAGGGGATTCTCTTTCAAAATATGTCTGACGACCCGAGGTGTCAACAAAGATGGTCGCCACAGCTGAACTTAGTTTAACATAGGACCATATGGAAAATTCATCAAAAAATCTTCTTGTGTGAATCACTAAACCAATTGGAACCAATCTTGACAGAAATTGTTCTTATGTGGTCCTCTTTCAGAATTATGTCCGATGACCCGGACCGTCAACAAAGATGACAATTAGAACCAAACTTAGCGGAAGGGGTCCTTAAATGGTCGTCTTTATGAACTATGTCCGATGACTCGTAATGTAAACCAAGATGGCCGCCACAGCCGAACTTACTTTAACATAGGACTCTACGGGAAAATTCATTAAAAAAATCTTCTTGTCTGAAACGACAGAGCTCATTTAAATCAAACTTGGTAGAAATGGTCCTTAAATGGTCCTCATTCAGAATTGTGTCCAATGACCCAGAATGTCAACCAAGATGGACACCACAGCCGAAGTAAGTTTAACATAGGACCCTATGGGGAAATTCATTTGACAAATCTTTTTGTCTGAAAGCACTTGGGCAATTGGAACCAGACTAGGCAGCCATGGTAATTACATTGTCCTCCTTCAGAATTATGTCCAATATTACCAACTTTTGTTTCATATGTGCTTTTATGACTGTTGATTGTCAAATTAAATCCAGGTGAGCGATACATGCTCCATAGAGCCTCTAGTTACTATTAGACTAACTTGATTGTTTACAGCATACCAAAGAGTGTGTCATAAAGATGCTAATTAGTTTTACCAACTTTTTGTTGAAACAAACACAACAAATAAATTTGGTATATATTTACTGCATCCAACGTAAGATGGAAAAGTCAAAAGCAACGACTAGTAGGCTTAAACCTCATCATCTTTAATTCTAAAAAAGAACAGTCAAACATATATTTCTAAGCAAAAAGAAAATCCTAATTAGCTTACGGAATACAATACAATGTATCTTACTGACTATATTTAACATACCGTTTAAAACAAAACATTTTTTCTTTATTAACAGCTTAAACATAAAGTAGACCTACGTCGGAGTCAGTGTTCCATTAAGCAACCATACTATTTTGTTAAAAAATATTCCTTTTTGGATGCAAAATTATATTATAAAAATTATCCCATTCTACACAGAAAAATAAGGGAATTTATAGATCCTTCAATATTTGCTTTATTTCCCGCATAGCTTCATATGATCTCATGGTGTTTGAACGGCCTATCAATCCTAACAAGAATACCTAATATAATGTTGACAATAAAATGGGAAGATCCCTTCATAATGCAAAAACGTTGGCTTAACTTTAAAAATAACTCCGAAGCAGTGTCTCTGGGGCCAACGTACATTAACATAAACACTTTATAAAAACATTATGGAACATAGATATTTTCTTTATATCACACACAAAAAAAAACAACTTCATTTCAAATGTTTCGTCTAATATTTCTAACAAAATAGTTTAATAAGCAGTTTTGTCTGACAATATTTACTCAGTAAAAAGGTTAATCAACATGCGTTGTAAATATTAATATTCCTTTATCTAAAATTCTAAATATTTTCATTTTGAATTTTCAACCAGAACGAAATAGGCAAAACTCTTCCACATATGTATTAAATAATTAAACAAAATTTCAAATTATTTTCAAAGTCGTTTTGGAATCGATTTTTTTTTAATTCGACCAAATAGAAACAGGACTTGAAATTGCAGTGAATTAAGTCGATTCACCATAAAAATATATTCAAACTTTGTACCGAACATCCGATTCTTCATATCCATTTCTGGTTTATTATCTGAGGACGGGATTTTAATTTCATCCGCTTACGAAGTAGAACTGACTTTGTGCTCCTTTAAGGAAATTCGACCGAGACATACTCGACCAAATGGCCAGTGGTCATATCCAGAAATGGAAAAGAGGGTAAAAAATTGACCAAAACTTTCCAACTGAAACCTGTATCATGATGGTTCTGTTCATTTGGCCAAGAGGTTTCAAGGGAAAAGATTGAAATGTTTAAAAGTTTCAGACCGACAAAAGCTGTAGTTTATGATATATCGCAAAACCTCACAAAGTTTGTATAGTAGACATTTATTAACGCATGTGTTGCTAACTCAACTTATATAAAGTGGAATAATTTGATTTGAAATATCATATAAACCCAGTACAACTTTTACTGTAAACGTCATACAAGTAAAACAGTTATAACATACAAAACATAAAATTTAAATACAATCGAACATAATATACCAAGCCAAAAGCATGTATTTAATTAACTTGGTCGATTTTTTAAGTTGATTATATGAAATACCAAAAATTGTAAACTAATTGTGACTGAAATATATGCATGATATATAACTGCAATATAATCTATGTGGCAGAATGTATCTTGCTTATTTATTTTTTGACATTTTTATTTGATAATTATAGAATGATATTAACCTTCTCCAAATCAGCACTCTCAGAATCCTGAAACACTATGTGGACCACGAGGACTTAATTGGAGGTTCGATTTTAGTCGAGGGAAGATAAAAGTGCTGATAATGAAAATTTCATTCAATAATCTATCTGGCGCATTTCGATGTTAATGTTGTAAGCTTTGAGTGGGAGTTCCTTGTATAATCCTTTAATGGTTACACAATAATATACATAGTCCTTGATATTCCTGGCATGATGGTTTGTTTTTGCATTCTAGGCATACATCTATCAAACAGTTGTGCTCTACTATACATTGTGTGAAGTAATATTGAATATGGAATGATGTTAAGTATATGTTTTGAAATCAATTTAGAAGAAAAAAATAATATACAATGTATACAGCTTATTCATCTAATAGTATTTGTCTATCTTATAGATGTAAAGAAAATAACCATTTACCATTAAATCTTGAAAACAACTCAAACACGATTTATTTCCTCTTGTTATTAAGAAGATATATAACTTGACTACTATTTCAATTTTAATATACATTCTTTTGTATTAAACGTGACAGTATATGATGCCATAAGTCCTCGTGGCCGGTCCAAGCTTATAAAATTATCCGAAAAAAAGTTGTGTTATATTCCGAATATACCGAAGAAAATATTTTTGAAAAATACTTTAATATTAGATATAATTTTGTGAAGCTGTAGGTCTAGTCAGCTGAAATTGTATCAGGAGTTATGCAAAAAAGAAGGTGTCTGTTTCCATTCAAAAATACATAGTTATACAATTTGCTATATCAAAACTTAGTATGTAAACTTTTGATCTCCTATACCAGTTGTCGGCTTTAATTTCTATACATTTTAAACCATATTAATATTTAATGGAATCTGACTTCAAAAGGATCATAATTTTCTAAGTCATTTTGAGCTGACCATGCAGCATGTCTAGCACCGTCCATTTCTGTTGCTAGTGCATTATCGTCTCTCAGTCTGTGTTGAGTTCCACCAATTTCAGATTTACATTCCGGACATCTCGATTCTTCGGTTGCTCCTCCACAATCACCGATGGCATATACATGGCCTGGAAAACATTAGAATCCTTATACGTTAACACATGACTTTTAAAACGATATATTAATGTCTATTTGAAATATATGATCAAATAAATAGTGCACAAGAGCTCATATTCGATTTGGAAACTCTTTTGAAATTGGACCCAAACCAAACTTGAATTACTGCAAACCATTGGTTGTTGTGCAAGACAGTAATTGTTTTGGCAGATTGATTTCTGGGGTTCCTCAAAGCAATGATCGACTATGCCATTTTTATACAAAAGACCAAGAGAGGACGTATTATCGTTTTCCGCTGTGCGTCCATCTGCTTGGCTCCCTAGTCATTTAGGCATGTCATACAATAACTCAACTTGACGTATACCAAATTGCACACAATTTATGATCAATGAAGTAACATTCCCATTCAATTTGACAATTTTGTTTTTAAAGAGTTACTGAATGAAAAAAAAAATGCATATTAATTTGCAACATTTTTTATCTGAACTGAATCGAAGCTGTATATTATATATGGAGGAGTTTGTGAATGCAGAAATGTTTCAAATAACAAAACATAATCTTTGCAATTTTTGAATATGGGAAATGTATGAATTGCTTTATGTAGTTTATAGTTTGGTGCTAATGTGTGACTCACCAATCTCTGATGTACAATGTATTCAAATGTATGCATTTTACTTCCATTTGATGAAAAATAACGACAGAAGGAAAGTAGGAGAAGGAAGTTTACTAAATATCGGCAAAGGAATACCGAAGCGAAAAAAAAACAGTGGGGAAAGTCCGTAAATTCAAATTCCAAGGAAAAAACAAAGCACATGAGAACGGAACACAACTAACAAACGCCACAATGATACATGTATAGCTAAACGAATAAAGACACATAAAATAAAGTAAACAAAAAAAAGAAAAAGACAGCACAGAAACCAAAGCACTAGCAATGTGAACTCTCACTAAAAAGGGAGGGTAAGCATGTACTGTTCCGTTAACGGCACCCGTCACACTGTCAGTAAGTAAAATCCATTGAAGTGAAGTGTCAAGTCCGGTGAAGTGTTAATTCCAGAAGGATGTGAAATCTTACTGCAGATATTTAGTTTCATACGTGAGATAGTAACTTCGTATCGGCCTATCAATTCGTGGTGACAAACCGTAAAATTTTTGCAGTGATGAAATTAACAGACTGAACATAACCCTCTTAATTAGAAGTTTATATGTGACAGCAATCTCTCCCTGCCGAGAAATTCGCAGTATAAATCAATTGCACGGCTGTAACGAATCACTTGTGAAATGTACATCCCAAAGGCTAGAGACCCTGGCATGTTAATGCTAAATGATGTATTCTAATTATATAAATTAATTTAAATGTATTTCTATTGTCTTTTTTTGGAGGAATCGGGTATATAATTTAAACTTCTATAATTCTCAATACATTATGTCCTTACCCAATCTGCATTTAAACCAATGTCCTTTAGTGAGACCCATCGCCGTCACAACCTGAATTCTTTCGTCTTCTGATATACCAAGACCTGTCAGAGGGATCACATCTTTTAATGATTCTAAAGTATTTTCTACTTCCAATCTTCTTTTGGATGTTAGTTTTCTTCCGTCTGTTAAATGTTGTTCAGCAACCATAAAATCAAGAGTTAACTCCCTCGACAGCGGCGTTTCAAGTATAATCTTTCGTTCCTTGTACCGTAAGAGTTTGTGTAGAAGTCTTAGTCTTTCGAGTTCGGCTTCTAAATCATTCTTCTCTTGTACAGTGAAATACCTGCGACATTTTAAGGTTAATTCATGGACTGCAGCAAGTTGAATTGTTGCCTGCGTGTACATTTCTTCGTATCGTCCTGACCGTCCCTCATTTGTATCAAAATTTTCCCTCAGCTTTTTGATATAGTCCAATATCTTTATTTGATCTTCAATTGTCCTCAGTGTGTTTTCATCTACAGCTCCTGTAGTTAATTCATTATGGAGATGTTTGACTTTTCTTGCATCTGTTGGATCTAATTCTGAAAGTCCTTGACGTATAGACTTTTCTAGAGTTTGGATAGTTTCTTTGCTACCTAGCAGCCGCTGCTTTACTACTTCAATGTAATGTAAAATTTCTTTGATAACGTTGCCATATCTAAGATTTCTCCTGATAGGAGTTTTACATCTAGGGCATTCCTTCATTTTTATTTGATCAGTTTCTTCAACCTCGTCCATCCACTTGTCAAGTCCAGTAACCTCAATTACATGGTTACAATCTTCCAATTGAACAAAACGTGCCTCCGGATCATCCTCTAGCCCAAACATTATATCAGTAAAAGCTTCGTTGCCGGCATCACAAATTTTGCAGAGCTGTGGACATGGTTCTCCGCAAAGACCAATACATGGATGTTGACATTTTGCATTCATCTTCTGACATGAATAGTTGCACCTTGGTCTCATACATGGAGAACTACAAATAAGGTCACATTTGAAATGATCGCATTGCCAATCACAGTCTTCGGCGCATGGACTACATTCCTCTCCGCATTCTTTTCCACAGTAATTATGTTTGCAACGATTTCTACATTTTTCCTTACAAGGTGGGCAGTTCGTACATTTTTCGGTACATTTATGTTCGCAAATAAGTATGCGATTGCAGGTTTCCTCACACTGTATGTGAAGACGTCCATATTGACATTCACCACAAGTCCCTTTACACGTATGTCCACATTCTAATATTGCCCCACATGGTTCATGACAAACCTTTGAGTTTTTCTGATTACAGTGTATATTTGTTTGGTGTCCACATTGCCCTTGTTTTTGTATTAAAACATTACAGTTTTCCGTATGACTCTCTCCACAACACTTTTGACATTCGTGCCCACAGGCAAGTACCTTATTACATCTTCCTTCACATTTAAAATCGGTTGGATCCAAATAACATGGTACATTCTGAGTGTGACCACACTTAGGAATGCGTTTTGGCACAATAACCTCACATTTTCCACATTCTTGGTTACATCGTCTGTTGCATTTATGATTTCGACTACAAGTTTTTGTACACTGTTTTCGACATTCAACGTGCTTGTGATCCCGATCTTTGACGTGACAAACCATTGGACATGTGTGTCCACACTTTAGGCGAAACTCGCATGGTCTTCTGCATCCACCTCCAGGAGAACGTTTAAAGTCAGATGGATACTCAGCATTTACTATCGACCCCTCTTCGTTTGGGTGATTTTCACAATATAAACGCAACGAATTACCAACAAATCTTCTTTTCCTCGCATGATCTACAAATTTTCTCCATAATTTACCTTTCTCTGCCAACATCGTAAAATTGCCAATCACGTACAATCCCATCTTTGCACGGGACATAGCCACGCATATACGGTTATCTTCTCGCAGAAAACCAATTGTACCATTTTCATTGCTACGAACAAGGGATAATAAAATGATATCATTTTCCTCACCTTGATAGTTATCAACCACTGTAACACGGACCCCATCAAACTCTGATTTTGGCATCCTGTATTTCAATTCATGTAGCTGCCCCGAGTACGTCGTCAATACTGTAATTTGAGAAGGCGAATATCCTTGCAATAACAGATATCTACAAAGTTCAACTAAATACTTAGCTTCGTGTTTATTAGAATGGCTTCTAATATCTTTTTCTGGAGATTCCTCTTCCATATGATCTATAAAAAATATATCCTCAGATATCCCTCTTATACTTTCGTATCTTTCAACAACATCGTGGTCTTTCAAGTCTTTATAAACGATCCTCATCATTTCAGATATCTTCGGACGCATTCTATGCTGCATGGCAAGACACTTGAAATCAATGCCATTATCAGCCATTCGCTCGAACAAGGACAGATCAAGTGCGTAATCACGGGCCAATTCGTAAACCGTTGGTTTAGGCTTTAGTTGTTTATGGTCACCTATTAAAATAAGATGTTCGCATCGTCTGCTGAGAGTTGCTATAACGTGACTTTCAAGGACTTCAGCTGCTTCCTCAACTATAATGATCCTAGGTCGAATTTCTTGCAATACGGATTGGTATCTTGCTGCACAAGTAGTTGTAAGTCCAATAATTGTCGAATTTCGCATTATTACTTTGTCTTCCTGCATTAAAATTTCATGATGCTTCTTGCACGTATTCTCAAATTCGACTTCGTGATCTCGTATTTTTTCTTGTAGGTCATCACAGTATACATTCAACCAATATCTATATAAACGCCATCGCTCGTCGGGAAGCAAATCCCACATATCATATACGAATTCAATTTCATCTTCTGTCATACGATTTGCTGATGCTAAAGCTTTCCGTATCTTGTTCTTCAGCTGTTTTTGCTTTTTCTTGGGTTTTTGCCAGTGCATCCCTTCTTTCTCCGATTTCCTCAATAACAGATCTAATTCCGAAACATCTAATGCAATTAAAGGAACATTCTCTCTCAAGATTCTATCCAGTGCATCATTGACAGATTCTTCTTCGTCATCGTCATCGCCTTCTGCCACTTGCCTTTGAGCAATCTCCACATCATTTTCGTCTAATACATTTATAAACTCGTTACGACCATTGTTAGGCTGATTTCTCTCACGCTCTCCATCTTCATTTTCAACGTTTCTTTGTTGACTTGGCTCTGCAGTGTTCTCATTTGGACCTCCATCAGACTGTTGCTCAGCGTAATTATCTTCCTCAAACCTTGATTCAAAGCCAAAGTCTTCACCATATCCTAACCACTCAAGCAAAGCAGAAGTTTTCGTGGGTTTCTCCCAATGAATGTCCTTTTCATACCATTCACGCATTCTGTATTCATACCCAGATATAAGTTTTAAATAAAATTCTCCCATAACATTTTTTAGTGCATCTTCATGTAATATTTCTCTCTTGGCCTTTTCGATACGATCACCTATTTTGTTTACTTCCAACTGTAATGCATTCATGTCGTGCTTTATTTCCATTTTGCTTGAGTGAATTTCAACCGGAACCTCCCTGTTCAGTCTCATCGTCATCCTTTTATTGTAAATACTTAGTGGTTTCAGGATCTCGCTTGAACTGCGACTTCCCATGCGTAGGACCCCGCCTTTGTATTCTTTAACAATTCCCTCTAGAAACTGGTCTAGAGCATGATTAGTGTAGCATACAACAAGTATTGGGCGGTTGTCTTTCTCCCCTGTATTAGGATCATTATTCCACAAATGCCTGTTGTGAAGTAAAGCTTTGACAATTTTAAGCCCTATATAGGTTTTCCCTGTCCCTGGGGGACCTTGAATAATAGCAAATTCTTTTGAAAGAGCTGTTTGTATCGCCTTTAACTGTGACATATCCAAATGCAGCAAATCCGGAGATGGCCATGAATTCGGATCACAAATCTTGACATTTTGCGCTTCCTCCGATTTATCACTAAAGTGGTACGCATTTTCATTCTCAATATCTTCATTACCATCATCCAACAGAATGTTTCCATCTACTAATGGACGTAAATCAAACACTCCGTCTGGATTTCTCTGCAAGTAGGCTGGTTCATTAATATCTGGTGAGCATTTAACTATGTTTTGTTCAAAAGGCAAATCACCATCATGCATGTTTTGTAATCCAGTTAGAACGTGCCTATATGCCTCAAAGTACGCTGTTGTTTCCGCCATTACAAAGACAGTGTCTGGTGGAATAGCTGAAACCTCTTCATAATCTTTGGCAAATTTTACATCAATTAGTCCTTTACGTATATTATTTATTTCACGATTTGTTACTGTAGCGAACCATAATGTCTGGAAGTTATCAGACGATAAACAGAGTAAAGATCCGTAAATTAAATGCTTACATGACTCCCATCTTATTTTGTGCATTCCTTGTATATAGAAACTTATTCTTCTGCAGAGACCATGATGGTTGCACACAGGGCTTATTATTTTAACATCACGGTAAATTCTAATTTCGTGTAACTTTTTGTCTGGTGATGCCGAATTAACAACATTGACATAATCATTTATTCCCTCTCGTAACGGTGCAATGAAATCTTCCCGTAGAAGCCGGTACTGTACATCCAAATAATGTTGAAGACTTGTATATCCTCCAAATTTCTTATTTCGGCGGAGTTTTTCTGGACGACCCATGTGTATCTCTTCAGTGGTTGGAAATACTGGATATTCACGAAAATCATCTTCTGGGCCGTCTTCATCCTCTTCATCACTGTCCCGTCGGCGAGTGTTAGCTTTTTCTTTTGTTTCTCTTCTTTCCATCAGTTCTTCATATAACTCCCATGCCTCGTCGTCAATAATATCTGTGGTTGCTTTTATTACGTTTATATCAGTATCAATTGTAGACAATATTCCACGAATGATTACTGCTGACTTCGGCATTGACAATTTTAATTTCATTAAAACGGTAAAAATATCCCGTAAGGAATTTCTATATTCTAGCTGTTCTCCTGGTTTTTTTATTGCCAAAATGCGCTTTACGAATTCTATAATGTGTATAAGAAGGAAGGAAGAATCTTGCAGTATTGTGAAGATATCGATCACCTGCTGAGGTTGTGATTCACACTCGCAGCACTTTGCCAGACATCGTAATAGTAGTACCACTGTTTCCCTGTTATGTCTCATATCATCTTCATTTAATGCTTTCTTCAGTGCACTTTTGTATTTATCAAATGTATTTACGATTGAATTTGACTCTTTTTCTTGAAGTTCCAATAATTTTTTATACCCCAGACGGAATTTCCATGGAACTTCATCTTCATTTGAATACTGATGTTTAGGTGTCCCAGCTGCACGACCACGTCCACGTCCAGCACCTCTTCCTCTTCCTCTAATAAAATACATTTTGGTATCAAAGAATTATATTATATATAAGTATTCGGAAATAAATACTTTCAGCGTGTAATTAGCACTGAACGCATCATTCAAACAAATGAGCAATGAAGTATATAGTGCACAAACTACTTTTCTTGACACAACGATGTGTTTTTAAAGTTCTATTTTATCTTTTTTAATACTACATATAGCTATGGTTTCTGATGCGAATATTGATCAGTGATATAATCGTATCTAAAAGTATTTCTCGAAAAATTCAAAATTAAACCAGTGTTGTCCGCCCAACTAAGGGACGAGATCAAAAGTTCAATGTAGGATAAAAAACTTAATTCACATAGTTTTTTCACTGACCTCCCACCCCCCCCCCCCCCCCTCCTCTTAACTTAATTTGGGAAAAAATGATTGACCAATATAGGCATATGCTTTGAGAGAATACTTTTTGTATCATGGGTCCTGTTCTTCCTCAACAATGTATGTTTGTTCTGTATATTAACTTGGACATCACTTGAATCCGTATTTTTCAATCCGAAAATCGATATCGGATAACAAAACTTGCAGCGATTTTTACCCCCCCCCCCCAAACTATTTGAATTAAGTTTTTTATCCCACAGTGAACTTTTGATCTCGTCCCTACACGGTGTAGAATGGTAACGGACTTATCGGGTTTTTTTTCGGCGTTTCCGCACTTATCGGGTTCAGCAACGGACTTATCGCGTTTTTAGATGACAACATTTGGCGTAAGTAGTTATTTCTTTCAACTTGTATTAAAGCAGCATAGACATTATCCACAAACAAATGTTTGGGATTCTATCAGTATCTCGTCCTCATAGCAGGTAGCATTCTAGTCCAAATAATTATGATGTCTAGGAAGGCTATTCTAAATTTTTGCTTTTTACCCTGGTAAAACAATAAAAAAAACACGATAAGTCCTGTGCTCAATAAACAGCAACAGTTCGGTGCCAAAAAACACGTCGTTTTTTGGAAACCCGATTAGTCCGCTGCCAAAGAATTTTGAAAAAGCTTTGATATGTGATATTTTTAGTCTTTAAATGCACACAAGTTGTTCCAATATGTATTTTGCATGAAATTAAGGAGCCCAAAAAGTCCACATTCTAATATACTGCGTATTTGAACGGAAACCACACCATTAGTAACAGTGTTCGGCCGGTTGTCCTGTTTAGTGTGGAGCTCTTTGAAAAAACCATGAGTTGTACGGAAGTTAAATGAAACATTTCGCAAATTTATATCATCGGTGCCTTCCGTGATCATATAAAAATAAACACTTTCGACTCCTTTTCGTCTATTTGGTTAATTTTTGTGACACAATGTCTGAAAACAAAGCACGATAAGTCCGTTGCCGAACCCGATAAGTGCGGAAACGCCGAAAAAAAACCGATAAGTCCGTTACCATTCTACACCGTGCCCTAACACTTCCAGCAAAAAGGTCGTTTTAGTTTTGTATTATTAAACAATTATCGTTAATCTAGGTAAAAATCATTGTCTATAAATTAAAAGAGGGCATTTACAGGATTCAAGGGGCTTCTCACAGGTAAAATATAGATAAACATAGCCTTTGCGGAATCAAATCGATTGCAAATACTTCAATAGCTTCACAACAAATTTTGTTGGAGCTTATTGAAGAATGTCATAAATATTACTTTCTTAGATTTTCTTAAAATAAAAGGACTTGAGTGAATGGTCACATATGAGGTTAAAAATCTGAAATAAAGATATACATGTAACCAATACAAAAACTGACGAAGATTTTGGAAAGTGGTGTTTTTTTTAAGAAAAAGGTTAAAGGTCATGATTGTCTGAATCATCTTCATGGGGATGAACATAATGTATGGTCACACTATGGGGTTTAATATCAATTATAAATTACGTCTTTATTATAGGTGTTGACTGAGGTGAAGGGTATATATATATATATATATATTATGTAATAAATAGAGGACCATCTAAGGACCATTGCTGCCAAGTTTTGTTCCAACTGGCCCGGTGGTTTCAGAGGAGAAGATATTTAAAGGAAAGTCAACGACGACGACGGACGACGGACGCCAAGTGATGACAATAGCTCACATGGACCTTTGGGTCAGGTGAGCTAAAAAGAAATATCCTAATTTTTCTTCAGATCCAGCGTTATTTATTTGGTATTCAAAGTATTCTTTATGCAATTCCTTTGACCATTTCAAAAGATATTGCCAAAAAAAGAAAAAAAGCCTTTATATAAAGATTAAAAGATTGTTTTCATGGTATAGATTTTTGGCATTTTGAAAATCTAAATGTTCAGAAGAATTAGGCTATAAGACAATTTTTGTTCGGTAATTAACCTTGTAGAATCGTACATATAGAATTTACAATTCTTTGACCATGTTAAACACTTCAAAAATGATTCTGAATGGGAATTTCCAATAGAATAATGTGCATATTTTACGCAATATACGAATGTAATACTCAATTTAATCAAATCTCATAGAAAGGGTTATCTCCCTTTTACATTGAAAATTCCATAAGAGAAATGTTTTTTCTTCTCTAGAAGACACCTCTGAACAAAATCCATTTGTCAGTTAAGTGATTAATAAAGGAACAAATTTTGAAATCAACCCTGCAGACAGTACACCGTAGTTTAAATATAAGGGTTTAGCAGGAAAAACTGAAGAAATTATTATTTTTATAGTTATTCAAGCATTTAATATATTTAAATTGGACCTGTTGATTTTTTTGTGAATGTATTTTAATCCGCAGGTTCATTTGAAAAACTCAGTTAAATTTTAAGAAACTCCATTTCCATGATTTCTAAATGACAAATGTTGTTTTATCATACTGGAAGTAACTATTGGCTTTTTTAATTTCCCCAAACTTACTACTATTTTTTTTTAAATAACCTGGAATAGAGGTAGAAGTTTTTTCTAGTGTAATGTGTTATGCATATAATTTAGCTAGTAAATGTGCAACAGGGATTTCAATTTCAATTTCGTGGGGGAAAAAACAGCATACAAATGTGATTTGTTTTTCAAGAAACTCGCTGTAAAGGGTTAGTTTTGATGTTTCTTAATCTTATATGTAGATAGGCCTTTTAGAAGCGTTTACAATTTCAGAATATCAGACATCTGGCTCTTAAATTATAATTTCACAAAACCTGTTTCATGTTACACAGGCATTATAAATTAATTTGGTTTTGTGTATTTTTTTTCTTCATGTACATGTGTAATTATGCAAATATGAAGCATGACTGGATTTTTCAGTATCAAGTCGTGGCCTTAGAGCCCATTGATAATAAACCCATGAATATTCGTGTTTCAAGTATGACAAATAATTCTTAAAAGTGCGAGTGATATTGGAAACATCAATTATATAGAAGTTAGGGCCCTGTATACAACTGGTCCAGTATATTACCACGTACCTTGGAGCTTCGGCCATCCCCTTTATCGCTTATGTTTCTGGTTTCTTATAGCTCCGAATAAGTTAAAATATATAATTTTCCTCCTTTCCTGAGCATTTTTTTCTGAAAAAAATAATCGATTATAAAAAATGTGTTTATACTTCGAACAGATATTCATTCTAGTAGATTCGCTGCTTATTGTTCTTCAAGGCATCAGTTGTCCAGCAAGATACTGTTTAGCCATTACAATCTCCACCAAGGGGAAACAAATGCCAATAACTCAGAACTATATATAAAAAAGTTTTTGGAAATTTTGATTTATTTAATACGAGCTGTTTCAAACTTAAATTTCATTTAAAACAAAAATTTTTAAATATTCCTATTTAAAAAAATACTTCAATTTATGATATCTTAGTTGGAATGTCTAAAACATCCTCGGATTTGTATCTAGTATTGTTTGTTCGTCCATGCATATAAATTCTCATTTAGTAAGTCGGAATAATATTCTATCTTCGCACGGGAGATCAATGACAGTGTGGTTGATTAAATTTCCAATGTGATCAGACCTAACGCTTTAAAGTCTGACAAAAAATCGAACAGCAAATGTGTCCCCCTTGGTCCTTACTCACCTGCCCCACAATGTGTCCCCCTTGGTCCTTACTTACCAACCCCACAATGTGTGCCCTTAGTCCTTACTTACCAACGCCACAATGTGTCCCCCTTGGTCCTTACTTACCAACCCCACAATGTGTCCCCCTTGTTCCTTACTTACCAACCCCACAATGTGTCCCCCTTGGTCCTTACTTACCAACCCCACAATGTGTCCCCCTTGGTCCTTACTTACCAACCCCACAATGTGTCCCCCTTGATCCATACTCACCAACCCCACAATGTGTCCCCCTTGGTCCTTACTTAGCAACCCCACAATGTGTCCCCCTTGGTCCTTACTTAGCAACCCTACAATGTGTCTCCCTTGTTCCTTACTTACCAACCCCACAATGTGTCCCCCTTGGTCCTTACTTACCAACCCCACAATGTGTCCCCCTTGGTCCTTACTCAACAACCCCACAATGTGTCCCCCTTGGTCCTTACTTACCAACCCCACAATGTGTCCCCTTGTTCCTTACTTACCAACCCCACAATGTGTCTCCCTTGTTCCTTACTTACCAACCCCACAATGTGTCCCCTTGTTCCTTACTTACTAACCCCACGATGTTGCAGTCTGGAATATCATTATAAAAAAATTTTAAGAACAACGCTGATGTGCAAATTTTTAAAACTGTTCCCAGCTTATCGAAGAGCGGTTTCAAAAATCACTTGGTCAGTAGTGCTATCAAGTCGAGCACTACCGGAAAATTGGACCATATAAAAGGTCCAGATGTGTGACATGTGAAATTCTTAATTTTACTGTTCATCTACATATCTGTGTCCACAAAAGTTCTCGGATATGGATGGACCAATAATGTCAAAAGACCATGCGAAGTTGTGCACCTGACTTTGGAATTTAAAACACGGCTGCCATTTTCATGGAATGAGCAAAAATGTGAAAAAAATGAAAAGTATTCAAATTTTAATTAAACTTTTACGAATTATTACCTGACAAGTGTAGATGGGCAAACCATCTTTGGAATTTCCATCGCCATGGCAACAGGGAAAATGTCTTACATGGGACATTTTACAACAACACTATATGTACTAGCCACTACAAATTTTGTATGATGGTAGACAAGTATGCGTAGATATTTTTCATATCCAGCTATCGCGGTCATCACGTGACCTCTAGTAGTAAATAGGTGTCAAATAATGGCTGTCGATTTATCAATACAAATCAATGGGACTTGTTAATTAAATGCCCATAACTTATTTGTTATCGTGTGTTTGACACCATCCAATAACTCATTGCATAGCTTATCACTTGGTCGTTTTCGATATGTACTTTAAATCAGTCCAGGGCATAACATTTTTGCTTCAAAATAAGGTTGAAATGTGTAATTCTTTACATTTGTTGTGAAATTAGTTCCAATCTCAGCTGTGGCGGGGCGTATTCGACTCCGATCTTATATATATATATATATATATATATATATATATATATATATATATATATATATATATATATATATATATATGTACATGTATTTAAATTTTGTTAAAATCTACTCGCTCAATATTTTTTATATATTTACACATGTGCTGTTTAATTAAACAGTGCTTACTATTAAGACACGCAAGAAATTATTGCGTTTAATAAATGATAATTGTTGCTCATCGGTTACTTCCTTTAAAAAAACTGTAATACCGAACAACGCTAGATACCGTATATGACTAAAGAAAGAAAGGAACGGGTTTTTAGAGATTGCACAAATCCTATATATATCTATCACGATTCTGAGGTAAAGAGATAACAAAAAGATACAACAAGGAGAAAAGTGATTTTAAAAAATCGTGTCCACACACAATGTAAAAATTATAACTCAAAATGAAGATCGTAGGAATATAAGAATGCAAACATTGTTACATTTGTGTTTTTACGGTTTTTATTTGGATTAGAATTAAAATTTCACTATTTCTCAATCATCAAGGCAGGTTTCTTTGTGAAGCATCTAGCATTTGTATGGCAAGCCGTTTCACTATTTATTCTAACTTTAAGATATCTAATAAATCTTATAAGATATCTCATATAGTTTATAAGATATCTTATATAGTTTATGACATCTCATAAAATTTATAAGATATCTCACAGAAATTTCTTTATAAGATATCTTATAAATTATATGAGATCTTATAAACTATATGAGATATCTTATAAACTATATGAGATATCTTATAAACTATATAAGATATCTTATAAAATATATGCGATATCTTGTAAAGTATATAAGATATCTTATAAAGTATATAAGATATCTTATAAACTTTATGAGATATCTTATAAAGTTTATAAGATATCTTATAAAAACTACATTATATAAGATATCTTATATATTATATGAGATATCTTGAAGTTAGAATAAATAGTAAAGCTTGCCATACATTTGCAGTATATGAACCTTTTTTCGTAAACTTTTGAAATAAAGCGACATCTTTTTACAGAATAAAAAATAAATTATCATAAAATAACTCATTAACAAAACGTCATTCGTTTGAGAGTTATTTAAGATACAACGGCTTGTTGGTGTGGATTTACATGATAAATAGTAAGGGTTCCGATGTAATATTACTTAGGTTTTTCTTACATATAGTATAGTTAAAGTAAATTGCTTAGCTAAGTCAGTTCTTAGCAAAATCTTAGTTTAAGAAAGACTTAAGAAGTTTTATGCATACGGGGCCGGGTCATTTAAATTCAGGAAGTCAAGTCCCCAAGGCCGAGGTTTTGTAAGGAGACCCGGATTGGTTTGCTGACGACCCCCCCCCCCCCCCCCCCCAGCCATGAGACCCAACGTTTTATTTCTTATGTAGCTCTGTCAAAAAAAACAACAGAAATAGAGATTCTTTCTTTTTCTTTTTGGGTGAGACGTATATTAAATTTAAGATTACTCTAGTTTTTAGTTTATAAAGATGGTTTATTTATTATGAATTGGACTAAACAGAAAAGTAGAAATTAAAATTGAAAAGATTTCTCACGAAATGGACTTGCTTAGATTTACAGTCTATAAATTAAGTCAGTTGTGGGTACATCTGAAAGATTAGAATTTTTAATTCTTTTACTTTTTAATTTCCACGTAACTAGGGATAAAACTGAACAGATATCCAAATCAGTCTCCAATTTGTTAAATTGTCATCAATTTACATGTATTACTTTATTTTTTGAACTGGTTGGTCGGACTTAATTTTTTAATTTGCAAAAGGCCGTTCGATTTCTATAAAGATTTTTTTCTCCGATAAGAAAATCTTACCCGTTGTTCAATGGTTTTGGGAAGGCAAAACTCTTAGTTATGGTGCAATGATGACCTTCTCTGGCCTCAAAATATGGATGGGGTTCACATTATCATGATAAATGTACAGCAGGTAGTCGGACATCTCAAGAGTCCATTTACCATAATAATTTTTTTAGAATTACTCGCTATTTTCAATTCTTTGAAATCCCTTTTCTCGTTTTGAATGAATTCTGCAATTACTCCCATCAATAACATAAGTCTTGGATAAGATCATGGATGATCTTGCTGTTAAATGTGGAATTTTGGTACTAATTTTTATTTTTGCTCCACATTGTACCTGGATATTTCAATAAGAATGGCGATTTTATGCTTACTCTGCTGTTTTCTGCTCTTTGGTCAGGTTACATCTCTTTGACACATTTCCCGTTTCCATTCTCTATTGTTTTACAATTTTTCCCGAATAGTCTTTGAAACAATAAAATTTTCTCAGAGCATGTAAACATTTTTTTACACCTGCTATATACTAGAAACAGCAATAAGTTCTCTTGTTAGGTTTCTTCGACACAGAGACATATTGCTACAATCTGACTGCGTTCTCTTTGCAATATTTATTTGATCGCCTATTGTGTATCAGGTCTTTAAATTACTCAATTTTTAAAACAAAGGGGATTTCTAAAAACGACTCAAAATCTATTTGGCTTTTGGTAAAAATGCCACTGATAATAAGTTTAAATATTGTTGATAGAATTTTTTTATTTCGTGTTTATAAATGCAGTTTATAGAAATTTATATAAATAAATATTTTTCGAACATTTGAAAATGATTTGATTTTCGTCCTTTATTGCTCACCAACTTCACTACTTACATAGTAAATACAAAACAAAACTAGCTATAGAAATAGAATTCATAAAAAAAATAAGAGTTATTTTCAATTTAATGTTATTCATTTTAAAATACTTCTGATATTTATATTGTTATGCTTTACACCTATGTACTATTATTGTTACGACTTATCTGCTATCAAGGTACGTGTAAACAGAGTACATTAAATGTTTGTTAAAAAGCAAAGAAAAACTCCTGAATATTCCATAATTCATTATAATATAAACATTTTGTCCAATCATTAACTCTTTTTACCACAGTCTTAAATTTAATGGCTGCTTTAAAAGTTTGACTGTTTACTTTCAAGCGGTTGTCGGGGACTATGAGTAGAAATAAGATTTCTATATATGTCTGTATGGAACGCCATAACTGCCTTATATGTACTTATTTCTATATATGCACATACTTTTTCTATATATAATACTTTGTCTATATATGCACATACTTTATCTATATATGCACATACTTGTCTATATATGCACACACTTGTTTATATATGCACATACTTGTCTATATATGCACACACTTTTCTATATATGCACATACTTTCTCTATATTATCACATAATTTGTCTTTATACTTTTTATATATATGCACAAACTTTTTCTTTATACTTTTTCTACATATGCACATACTTTGTTGAAATGACCATACCCCCCCCCCCCCCATCATTTACGGTAGATCGCAACTTTGACCTTACATTGTGTTTTGTATTACATGTATTTTATTCAATGTTTCGGGTTATTTTATGAGATTTTTCAGGGCAACCCTCCTCAGAGCTAGGCCATCCCGTATGTCAACTGAGTTTGTCGATTCCGGTCATATTTGTTTAAAACCAGAGGACACCCACCTAAGACGCAAATATATATAGCAAAGTGTCTATAACCTAGTATGTGTGGCTTAATAAAAAAGTTGTTGTTTAAGGCTATTTTAACTAATAGAGAAAAAACTCTTAAATACAGGCCTAAAAATAAAAACAAAGCGCCACCGCTAGTATTTGCTACAAAATGTAATCCCTGTTTCAAACAGTTAGGAAGAATTATCAGAAAACACTGGAATATTATTGAAAGGAATGATGAAACAAATTATTTATTTAGACCCCCCCCCCCCCGCTCATTGCGTACAAAAAACAAAAGCTTGGAAAATTACCTCACCTCGGCAAAAACGAAATAAAAAAATATATCTTTCTCAAACGTATTCAATAACACACATTCTCAACTGAAAACAAGTTTTGAACACAGTGTGAAAAAAAACTAAAATAGAAAAGCAGAGACTACTGACCACCAAGTGTCCGACTCCTTGTGTATCAGTTTCTGAACAAAAAAAAATTAAAGATAATACGTCTTAAAAATAACACACCAGAGGCTTGAGTCGATGATGATGGGTTCGGCCTTGATCCTATTAATCGATCTAAACAGGTACCCGAAACACTTGGGTAGGTGTTGAATAGTTTGTGGCAGATTGGGAGTGGTCTTAAATTAATCTGTTAATATTTTGCGTATCAACAGGCCACCTACGGACCCCTCGGAAGAGTTGTTGATAGGGTTCTTTATCGTTCGAAGAGCGTGGCTTCTCTCTCAACAAGGAACTTCGGATTTCAACCAGAATTCAAAACGTTTTCTACCACCGAAAACAACTAATAGGCGGAATATACATCATAATACTGAACACACGATAGGAAAACCAGCCCCCCCCCCGATAAGAAAATGGTTGTTGCCTTAAACAACAACTTTTTTATTAAGCCACAAATACTAGGTGATAGAAACTTTGCTATACATATTTGCATCTTAGTTGGTGTCCCCTGGTTTTAAACAAATATGACTGGAATCGACAAACTCAGTTGACATACGGGATGGCCTAGATAAAGTATGTGCATATATAGACAAAGTGTGTGCATATATAGAAAAAGTATGTACATATATAGAAAAATTATGTGCATATATAGAAATAAGTACATATAAGGCAGCTATGGCGTTCCATATGTCTGCTTATTCAATTTTTAAAAAAGTTACACAACAGGATGACCATTTCGTTTGGCTTGATCTTAAGAATACCTACCATTTTTTTTTAGTTGTGTTTTGTTTCTACTATGACACTCACGGATTACTTCCTTTCATATCTGTCAAGGGTCACTGTGTCACATAAAGCACAAGAAGATATACAAATGTATTAACGTCATAAACGATCCCGACTAAAACCCGATTTTATGAACCTTGCCCTTGGCTTTTAATAAGATTGGTTATAAACAGAAAGTGAACATTTCCAAAAAAATTTCAAATGATCGATATGATAGAAAATGGTATGGTTTTCTTTTTTGAATAAAATGGTATACCTATTAGAGAAACATAATCAAACATATTAAAAGTAAAATTCAAGAATTGTGCCTCACCTTTTCATTACCACTACCAGATTTCATTTCTGTCATGTCTGTTGGATCTTCAGTTAACGCCAGGTGCAGCACTAGGTGGAAACATCGATTGTAAACATTATATCTGGTACCCAAATCGTCTATAGATAGGTGATAAATAGTTTTAATCCAGTTTTTAAATAACTTCCGGAAATACAGCTCCGCCTTGCGTTAGTTGAACATTCTAAATTGTCTGTTGTTGAAAATTCCCACTGGTCTATTTCTGAAAATGAGAACGAAAGCGAAAGTGAAAGTAAATTTTTAAAATTCCTGTAAACCGAAAAAAAGGCCGATTTCCCACTACTTTAAATGTACAAGGAACAAACAAATAAACAAATAAATATATAAATAGATCTAAACAATATCTTTAATTGTATTTTGTTTTTTACTCGAGAGAATCTTTTTTAATAAAAGTCATAAGGGAGCAACCATTTGATTATTATGGGGAGGAAGGATCACATTTGAAATGAAAAGACAGGATCACTTTAGATGTGAGAAAAAATGCAGTTCCTGTGTCAATAAGGATTTTTGTTTTGTTTTGTTTTGTTTTGTTTTGTTTTTTTTTGTTTAAAATAAAAATAAAAATTTAGACCGCAATAGCGGCCAAACAAAACCAGGATAAAAATTTCGACGAAAAAAATAGGCAGGATCAAACATTTGGCCCCCTGTCCTTAGTGCTAAAGACTGTTTTAAAAAGGAGACCAGCACTCTAACTTACTTGGTTCTTGGTGTTAGGATTTAATATTTCCCGTAGTTTGTCCATATCAGTATAGTCATACGAGGGTAATTGCGCAATACGGAAACAGCCTGCGCAAAACAAAAACACCAAAGAATACAACTTGTTTACGTACAGTTGATCCAGAGATCATCCCTTTATTGTTGGACTCTTTATATTGACTATATTTTAAAATTTGAATTTTTATCTTCCCCAAATAAACAGATTTCGTATCTTAGAGGGTAGCTTTATTAATGTTAAAGGTGGAGTTGCTGGTAAAGTTGAGGCAGACTTAATACAAGAGCATCATATTAGGCATCAAAAGGAACTCATTAAGCAGCTTGGTGCAAACAAGTCAAACGAGGCTATTTCTCGTGCTACAAATACTAGCAATATCATTCCCAATATTATCGATAATTTTGATATTTCAGATGTTGTAAGTGAGAAGTATTCTTTTCATACCAAATCGGTTTTGTACTGAGGATGAACATATAGTACGGGTGAAGCTTCGTGAATTGAGGCTATTTGATTATACTGCAGGTAGAGAAATGCAAGTGTAAAGAAAACAACCTTGACACATTTTTGTCAAAGAGACTCTGTTTTATATAGAGAGTGTATACAAAACATTATTCATAATATTGTAATTGATTATCTAGTGGGAGACTCTGAATCGGATATTGAGACTGATGATGATGATGGGTGAAAGTGATAATTAGATAGTTATTTGAAGTCTCTAAGTGAATGTAAATTTTTATTTTAATATAATTCCAATACGGTGTGTATTGTTCATTCTGATTGGTCGACAACGTGACGTCTGGAATCTTTTATTTTCCGATAAATGACGATCAGCGTATGAATATGTGAAACAGTACAATAGTGCCAATTTAAACCGCTCATTTCTTATTTCTTTCTTATTTTTCCGAAACGTGTAATTATTATGGAATAATAAGTAATAAGAGTTATTTTTCCGGCTTTTATCGGTGTAAAACTCGACCATAAAGTCCTTCAGTTTGTGAGTGAACTGGTCTCCTTCATACACCGATTCGGACTTTATTCAGTTTGTGAGTGAACTGGTCTCCTTTATACACCGATAAACTGCTTCAAAACAACTCCTGTTACTATAATATTAATTGTAAAATCAGCGTGTTCCTAATTACATATTAAATAATTCTTCATTTAATTTAACACATTAGAAATTGTTCTTTTACTTATTTTGCCTTTTTTTTAAAATATGCCAGTAATTCTTACTATTAACGATGATGTAAAGTTCTCTCAGCTGAGTACTTGATATTTATTATTGTAGAACTATATCAATAATAGCGAGCGCAGCGAGCGCTATAGGAGTATATGCATTTTCTACATATGGGTCATTTAGAAAAGTCTTTGTTTAATGGGGGCAGCCATATTGTGCTACATACTAAGACTAGAAAAAGTTTCGTTCGCCGGAAACAGAAGTAAATATAATTTTAGAGCCAGAATCGTGATACTAGAAATGAGTTTCTGGAAAGCGCTGTTGCTGTGCTAGCATCATTGGCCACGCGAACAACATATTATTTATGTATTACTTATTGAAAATGTATTTAATAAGTAATATATTTACCCAAACTGGATAACCCAAACTCTTGAGGTCTCCATTTGCAAGCATCCTACTGCATGTGCAACTCTACTGACTTTTTTGCACATTAAATATAAAATGGTTTTCATCTTCAGGCTGATGTGAAGCATTATATTAAACTCTTCAGCATTAATTATGATAGATACTGAATTTTATCAATATTTGCAATATACTTTGTATATAAGAATCACACTAAATAAAGCTTATGATCAGTAACTTTAAGCAATATTGAAGATAAGAAACGGGCATGTCTGTTAATGACTAAAAGGAGATACAGTATAGATATCTAATTCTGTGATACTAAATTGTAATTACAAAGTTGTGATATCTTTTTAGGTTAATACATTATTTGTTATTTTAATTAAATATTAACATTTCTATAATAAAATCAGTAGTAAATAGACGTTGTTATACTTGTAATTATTAACACAGACTATGTTATGCTTAAGGATGTTTGCTACTCATTTTCAAAATAACAAGCTTTTCATAACACTGGTAAATATTGATAGTTAATTAATAAAGGAACTAAAAGAGCGAAAAAAAATTAAAGGTCCGTGTGATTGTTTTCGAGATATAAGCCATTGAAAATCTGGCTGTAAAAATATGCTCTCTTGATTTTACATAGCTTTATCATTGACAAGTATTATTTCTCAAAAACCATTAAATAATAACAAGGATTTTATTAAATTTTTACAAATGGCTTATTATTCTGCATGCAAAAGATTTATGAAAAGAAAAATGGGTGTTAGCGGGAAAAATAATTTATGGCATTCAAATGGATAAAACCAAAATATTCTGAACATCTGACAAAAATTTAAAAACATGACCACCGGACATCCTTAAAAAGCAAGTGTATTTAGTATAACTATTACATTCATAATTCTTATAATAAAATTAACAATGTGTAAAAAGTGTTACAGTCTTGCAAATTTATCCAAAACAATGTAACGATGTGTTCAAGTCAGAAGAGCTGTTAGTAAAATATGTAAAAAAATAAATGTATCACAAAATACCGAAATAAATTTGATGCACTGTATGGCCATTTCGTTGACTGACAACTCATCAGCAGTGCTCGAGATAAAAATGTTGGAAATCCGGTTAAAGATATAATTACGATGAATTAATAAGCACAACCGTCAAAAACCAAAACAATTAAAACAAACAGGAATCCAAACTCAACTTATGGTTACCTCTGGATCAAAAGGAGGAGCCTTAGAAATCTGGTAATTTTTGTCAAATTTTGAACGGAAAATTGAAAGGTATTTAAGGAATGAATCATGCCAGGACAAAAATTATGGCTGCTGGGCTGATAATGCCCTCGGGGCCTTACAGTCTACCAGTAGTGACATAGACCCAGTGGTATTATGAAATGTATCACAAAATACCGAAATAAATTCGATGCACTGTATGGCCATTTCGTAAAAATACTTACTACATTTTTTGATAAAATTTTGTGTCTTTTTAAACACATATAATTACATTGGGTTTGTAGTCAATAAAAAAAAAAAAAAACATTTTAAATGGCAAAAATAATGTTAAATATTAGAGTTATCTCCCTTACAAATAACTTATCTGTACTGAGAGGCTTCTTGGACCAAATTTCTTCTTTTATGTCTAAAAATATTCAAATGGGCAAGGCCTTCATCAGGCAACAAAAAATGTTGGAAAATATATCCAAGAACATATAATTAGTTTGTTTGGAAAATATTGTTAGAAAAAACTATTTTGCAGAGAAAATGACAAATCGTCAACTGATGTCTATTGAAGACACCTTCTTCAAAGAGGTCATGTGAACCTATATGTCAGTGGTCTGTGTTGAACTAAAGAAGACGATTGTTGTTAAGTTTTAAATTACTACTTTATGACAAACGTTTAAGAACTTAATTCCTCTAAAGTCTAAATGTACATGTAAGTCTTGAAGAATATTTTTTTTTGAAGAAATAACCAAATACATGTAAATAAATAATTTAAAAAAATAAAACCATTACATCTTGATAACCATAAGATAGAAGAAAGCTGTTGAAATACGACTGAAAGCACTCATCTAACTGTCTAGATACGCTATAAAACTTGCAGTCTTGTGAAAAGAGTAGCTGGAGCAGTCACATACGATAACTAATCCTCCCTCTCGTATTTTCGCTTGTTTTGAACATACGGCTTAGATATTTTACAACATAACATAATATTTTTTCTTGATACAAAAAGTGTAATTTTGGTTGTTATTATGAATATGTATTTTCTATTAACAAATGGAGTAATAATAAGAGACTCATCCACTGGTGAAATATTATACCCATTTGACTTACAATGTCTTAGGACTGGACCTTTACGCAAAACTTAACGAGAGTCACCCAAGCATAAAATGTAGGTCAGGGAATAATGACAAAAAATTATAATAAATAAAATAAAATAAACTAGAAATACTGTGAGCAAAGCTCACTAATTGATACCCCCGCACCCCCTATCACAAGGAATGGCAAAGTCAGTGTTTTGCTATGGAAAACATAAAAAGTTGGTCAGATCAAAATCTAAAATAGGAGGTGCACTATGGCATCATGTGATAAAGATTCTCTGAAAGTCTCATGGAATTTCCTTTAGTGGTTTAGGAGGAGTTGCGGATGGCATACTGGTGCCCCCTATCACAATGAATTGCAAAGTCCATGTGTTGGTATGGAAAACCCCAAATGTTGGTCAGATCAAAATCTAAAATAGGAGGTGCACTACAGCATCATGTAATAAAGATCCTCTGAAAGTTTCGTCAAATTCCATTCAGTAGTTTAGGAGGAGTTGCGGATGGCATCATGGTACCCCTATAACAATGAATGTCGAAGTCCATGTTTTGGTATGGGTAACCCCAAATATTCATCGAATCAAAATCTAAAATAGGAGGTGCACTATGGCATCATGTAATAACGATCCTCTGAAAGTTTCATCAAATTCCATTCAGTAGTTTAGGAGGAGTTGCGGATGGCATCATGGTACCCCTATCACAATGAATGTCCAAGTCCATGTTTTGGTATGGGTAACCCCAAATATTCATCAGATCAAAATCTAAAATAGGAGGTGCACTATGGCATCATGTAATAAAGATCCTCTGAAAGTTTCATTAAATTCCATTCGGTGGTTTAGGAGGAGTTGCGGATGGCATTATGGTACCCTTATCACAATGAATGTCAAAGTCCATGTTTTGGTATGGGTAACCCAAAATATTCATCAGATCAAAATCTAAAATAGGAGGTGCACTATGGCATCATGTAATAAAGATCCTCTGAAAGTTTTATCAAATTCCATTCAGTGGTTTAGGAGGAGTTGCGGATGGCATCATGGTACCCCTATCACAATGAATGTCAAAGTCCATGTTTTGGTATGGGTAACCCCAAATATTCATCAGATCAAAATCTAAAATAGGAGGTGCACTATGGCATCATGTAATAAAGATCCTCTGAAAGTTTCATCAAATTCCATACAGTGGTTTAGGAGGAGTTGCGGATGGCATCATGGTACCCCCTATCACATTGAAAGTCAAAGTCCATGTTTTTCTATGGGAAACCCCAAAAATTGGTCCGATCAAATTCTAAAATAGGAGGTGCACAATGCCATCATGGGATTAAGATTCTCTGAAAGTTTCATCAAATTCCATTCAGTAGTTTAGGAGGAGTTGCGGATACAAAGTTCGGACGGACGGACACAACGAATACTATATACCCCGCTTTTTTCAAAAGCGGGGGTATAAAAACAATGTTGTTCTACAATATGAAGAATAATATTTAAAATGGATGAAGTATTCAATGAAAAAGTATTAATTAACTAGACAGAATGAAGATGTTCTAAAATTTATCATTTAATATATATCGTATTAAATCACTTTAAACAACCTTCTCGAAAGACATGCATGTCGTGACAATTTCTCTTTATAAATTTAACTAACCCTTTTATTTTTTGCAGTTTTGAAGTTTGTACCTAAAATCTTTCAGCATAACAAATTTTATATGACTGAATGATGAGACATACATTAATTGAATACAATACTCGAGACTCCACACTCCCCCCCTTCCCCCCCCCCCCGTTCCTCTTTTCAACCATTACCTTTACGTACCTGACTTCCAAGAAGTCGTGTTGAATCTAGTTTCGATATTCTTGTATTTTAAAACGAGATCATTTAACGTAGAATATTTTGTTATTGGACCTGGTAAAATGCCAATACATTATTACGTAATGTAGAAATATTTAGGGTACTAAAATATTTCATTGTAATGGTGTTTGTAAAGAATTACTGTGACTTTTGGCAAAATAAAGGCCATTTTTTAAGGTCTAGACACAGCAAAAAATCTTATATAAAAGGATCAAAATATTAATTACTTGGTGTAAATGAGGTATATCTAAAAGGTAATTATATATTTTTTATTATATCTTGTACGCACTTCAACCTTCAGTAACTAGTTCGCGATGAATGTATTATCATATTGAAAACATGTTGAGATTGATTATTTCTAACATAAGAAGTTGGATGCCACATCCCGTATTTTGTTTAACTTTGATCCCATTTGAAATTCTTGGAGAAATCCTCTTTTGAGAAACAATTTGGGCATCTAGATACAAACTAAATGTAGATGTCTGCTGAACCCACCTGCAAACCAATATGAGTGCAGTATTCAAACTGAATTTAACATTAGGGAATTATCATAAATTCATATTGGCGAAAAATACTAGCAATTAACAGTTTAATATTTATTTCAGTTCAATATATTAGCGAATGTACCATATAGGGCCAAGTCAATAGAGTCACGTGGTATGCATAACAACTGTTGCTATGTTTCATTATTTACAAAATACGTTACTTTTATAAATAGAAAATATGCATAGAGCAACTAACAACAATTCACTCAGATAATCGATTTATTCATATTATTTTATATTAGTGAAGTTTGGGTTATGGAAAATTATCAGTCGATTTATAGAGCTGTAAATAGGTCAAGGATTCATGCGACACTTTATCTCTAGGAAAGAGATTTTGCTTTGAAAAAAAAAATCATAAATTTTGTAAATTTTTTTTGGGCATTAAAAAGACTGCTTAAGTAGTACATATGCGGTTTTCAAGTCGGGTTTAAGGAGGTGGTGCTGAGGTGGGGCCGGAAGTGACGTCGCCGGAACCAGAAATGACGTCACAAAAAGTGAAGTCACCAGAACCGGAGGTCACGTGACCGGAAGTTGTTTGCGCGCATGCGCAACCGGAAGTAGTGGGTTTTTCCGCCATTTATTTACGGAAGTGACGTAAATCATGTGCAAGGATCCGGATGTGTTGTCTGCGCATGCGTGACCGGAACCGGAAATGATTTACGCGCATGCGCAACCGAAAGTAGTGTGTTTTCCCATGACTTGTTGACGGAAGTGACGTAAGTCAAGTGCTGGGACTCGGGTGTGCTATGCTTGACTGATTATCTTCCTTCTTCCCGTGCTTCTAGGACGTCTCTTGGTCTTTCATCGGTCTGTATAGGGTAAGGGTCTCGAATCGAGTCTCTGATACTCTCATTGTTGTGTCGAAGTCCAAATTAATCAAAGTACAGAGGTACTGTTGGATTATCTCCCCCTTTCCCGCGCTTTTCCCCACGGGTGATGTTTTCTGTGAGGACTAAAGGTAGGATTGGATTATATCCCCTTACCTCCAGCTGATGCTGTCACCATTAGGTCAATGGAGGGGTGTCCTTAGCAACAGCCTTAGCGACGGCGGTCCATTTTATTGCTCTATGATGCACTTCGTTTCTCTTCTCTTGCTCCATGCCGCTCTTCGCTGCTCGTCGCTGTTCATCGCTACTCATGAACTTACTCGCGTGCTCATTTCAGTTTTTTTGGGCCAGTTGTCACTGTTTTCGCTGCTGCTGCTCCTGGTGCTCGTCGCTGTTTGTCATCGCTGCTCTTCTCTTGCTCATCGCTGTTTTTCTCTTGCTCTTTGCTGCTCATCACTGTTTTTCTCTTGCTCTTTGCTGCTCATCGCTGTTTTTCTCTTGCTATTTGCTGCTCATCGCTGTTTTTCTCTTGCTCTTTGCTGCTCATCGCTTTTTTCTCTTGCTCTTTGCTGCTCATCACTATTTTTCTCTTGCTTTTTGCTGCTCATCGCTGTTTTTCTCTTGGTCTTTGCTTCTAATCGCTGTTTTTCTCTTGGTCTTTGCTGCTCATCGCTGCTTTTCTCTTGCTCTTTTCTGCTCATCGCTAATCATGACCTTATTCGCGTGTTCATTTCAGTTTTTTTGGTGCTACTTGTCACTGTTTTCCCTGCTGCGGCTGCTCCTGGTGCTCGTCGCTGTTTGTCATCGCTGCTCTTCTCTTGCTCATCGCTGTTTTTCTCTTGCTCTTTGCTGCTCATCACTGTTTTTCTCTTGCTCTTTGCTGCTCATCGCTGTTTTTCTCTTGCTATTTGCTGCTCATCGCTGTTTTTCTCTTGCTCTTTGCTGCTCATCGCTTTTTTCTCTTGCTCTTTGCTGCTCATCACTATTTTTCTCTTGCTTTTTGCTGCTCATCGCTGTTTTTCTCTTGGTCTTTGCTTTTAATCGCTGCTTTTCTCTTGCTCTTTTCTGCTCATCGCTAATCATGACCTTATTCGCGTGTTCATTTCAGTTTTTTTGGTGCTACTTGTCACTGTTTTCCCTGCTGCGGCTGCTCCTGCTCCTTGTTGCTGTTAGTCATCGCTGCCCTTCTCTTGCCCATCGCTGGATTTCTCTTGCTCTTTGGTATTCATCGCTACTCATGACCTTACTAGCGTGCTCATTTCGGTTTTTTGGTGCTACTAGTCGCCATTTTCGCTGCTGAGGTTGTTCCTACTGCTTGTTGCTGTTCGTCATCGCTGGTTTTCTGTTGCTCTTTGCTATTCATCGCTACTCATGACCTTACTCACGTGATCATTTCGGTTTTTTGGTGCTACTTGTCGCCATGTTCGCTGGTGCTGTTTCACCTAATACTTGTTGCTGTTCGTCATCGCTGCTCTTCTCTTGCTCAACGCTGTTTTTCTCTTGCTCTTTGGTATTCATCGCTACTCATGACCTTACTGGCGTGCTAATTTCGGTTTTTTGGTGCTACTTGTCGCTGTTTTCGCTGCTGCTGCTCCTCCTGCTGCTTGTTGCTGTTCGTCATCGCTGCCCTTCTCTTGCTCATCGCTGTTTTTCTCTTGCTTTTTGTTGTTCATCGCTATTCATGACCTTACTCGCGTGCTCATTTCGGTTTTTTGGTGCTACTAGTCGTCATTTTCACTGCTGAGGTTCTTCCTACTGCTTGTTGCTTTTCGTCATCACTGCTTTAATTCTCTTGCTCATCGCTGTTTTTCTCTTGCTCTTTGCTGTTCATCGCTTATCATGACCTTACTCGCGTGCTCATTTCAGATTTGGGGCTACTTGTCGCTGTTTTCGCTGCTGCTGCTAGTGGTGGTCGATTGTTGCTGTTCGTCATCGCTGATTTTCTGTTGCTCTTTGCTATTCATCGCTACTCATGATTTTACTCGCGTGATCATTTCGGTTTTTTGGTGCTACTTGTCGCCATGTTCGCTGCTGCTGTTGCTCCTACTGCTTGTTGCTGTTCGTCATCCCTGCTATTTTCTTGCTCATCGCTGTTTTTCTCTTGCTCTTTGCTGTTCATCGCTAATCATGACCTTACTCGCGTGTTCATTTCAGATTTGGGGCTACTTAGTGGCATAAGAAAGGTCGAACTAGCATTTACAGACAATGACTAGGTGCCACTCTTTGGGCTTTAAGTGTTATTTTTAATGAAGCGTTAACCACACACATTTGTCCAGCTTTTTCTACTGTCAAACATTTATCCTACTGTAAATGGATACATGTTTAATGGTACAAAATTTGAAACAATTATCTTTCAGCCGGCTTTGATATCCTAATGTAGTTCTTCATACGGTAAATATAAAGCAAAAACGGATGTAACAAGATTTATTTCGAACCCTAATATTACAATTTTCGGCCATGGGGCTTCGTCCCCCAGGACCCCCAGACCCCTGCCTCGTCTGTTTCCGATGCCTAGTTTCGGCCCTGTATGTCTGCTGTTCAGCTGTTTTCGCTGCTGCTGCTAGTGGTTGTCGTTAGTCAAAGATTGCGGATTTTAGTCCTAACCATAACCCTAACTCGAGTCCTAACCCCAACCCTAACTCTAACCCTAACCCTCTCGAAACGAATACTTTGCCAAACGTTTGTGTATGAATCAACAAGCCGTTGAGGAACCTTTAGCTAATATAAGCACTTGCAGGACGACCGGAGCTCATTCTACTATCGAATCCTAGGAAAGAAAGGCGTCTTAAATGTATACCTGTGACATATGTGGATACCATTCCAAGCGAAACTTCAACCTAGTGCGACACAAAAAGAATGCACACGGTATGGAAGAGGATTCAACAGACTATAGTGATTCAGTCTCAGACACCACCACAGAAGCCGATAACGAGGAATCGGAACAAAGCAGTGACCATGAGTCCAACGAAGACTCCGAAGACCAATGCGAACAGTCTCCATGGGATGTCATTTTGAATAGAACATTTCAAGTACATCAATCGGAATACTCACAGAAAGTAAACGAACTAGTCGAATTCGGAATGGAAGAAGACAAGGCACGCTTGGCAGCATATAGAGACATGTTTGGCTCATACAGAGACGAAATGCGAAAGCATTGCCTCGGACTGATGTCCTGGCATCAAGACATGAATAAAGACCCCGTACATAGAAAGATCAAGAAAACTGCTAAACGCTTGAGAGAAGAGGAAGACTACGAATCAAAAGAATCATGGGAATACGCCGTAGAAAAACGAAAGTATCTGCTTAACCGTGTATTGAACGACTACGACCCACCACCAGCTGAAGACAGCAATGACTCTATGTGACGGAGGAATTGGAACATATTACAGAAAAACAGAAAAAAAATTAAAAAATTTAAAAATAAAAAAAAATTTTAAAAAAGGGAAGGAGGGTAATGCAGTCTTTATATGTTTATACATATATATATATATAGCCAGTCACACGCCTGGAAAAATGCAGAGTGGCCTTAAAAAAATGAGGAGGATTAATGCAGCCTATCGTATGATAGCCAGTCACAAGTCTGGATAGATACAGAGTGGCCTTTCAAATGACCCAGATGTAAGGGTGCTCTCGCATAGATCCAATCTTTGACTAAAGACAATTGACCACCACTAGCAGCAGCAGCGAAAACAACAAGTATCTCCAAAACTGAAATGAGCACGCGAGTAAGGTCATTATTTACAATGAACAACAAAGAGCAAGAGAAAAACAGCAATGAGCAAGAGAGGAGCAGCGATGACGAACAGCAACAAGCAGCAGGAGCAGCAGCAGCAGCGAAAACAGCGACAAGTAGCACCAAAAAACCGAAATGAGCACGCCAGTAAGGTCGTGAGTAGCGATGAACAGCAAAGAGCAAGAGAAAAACAGCGATGAGCAAGAGAAGAGCAGCGATGACTAACAGCAACAAGCAGCAGGAGCAGCAGCAGCAGCGAAATCAGTGATAAATTGCCCCAAAAAACTGAAATGAGCACGCGAGTAGAGTCATGATTAGCGATGAGCAGCAAAGAGCAAGAGAAAAACAGCGATGAGCAGCAAAGAGCAAGAGAAAAACAGCGATGAGCAGCAAAGAGCAAGAGAAAAACAGCGAAGATCAGCAAAGAGCAAGAGAAAAACTGTGACGAGCAGCAAAGAGCAAGAGAAAAACAGCGATGAGCAAGAGAAGAGCAGCGATGACGAACAGCGACAAGTACCAGGAGCAGCAGCAGCGGCGAAAACAGTGACAACTGGCCCAAAAAAACTGAAATGAGCACGCGAGTAAGGTCATGAGTAGCGATGAACAACGACGAGCAGCGAAGAGCGGCATGGAGCAAGAGAAGAGAAACGAAGTGCATCATAGAGCAATGAAATGGACCGCCGTTGCTAAGGCTGTTGCTAAGGACACCCCTCCATTGACCTAATGGTGACAGCATCAGCTGGAGGTAAGGGGACATAATCCAATCCTACCTTTAGTCCTCACAAAAAACATCACCCGTGGGGAAAAGTGCGGGAAAAGGGGGAGATAATGCAACAGTACCTCTGTACTTCTATTACTCTCGGACTTCGACACAACACTGAGAGTATCAGAGACTCGATGCGAGACCCTTTCCTTATACAGACCGATGAAAGACCCAGAGACGACCTCGAAGCACGGGAAGAAGGGGAGATAATCAGAGCGTAGCACATCCGGGTCCCAGCACGAGACTTACGTCACTTCCGTCAACAAGTCATGGGAAAACACACTACTTTCGGTTGCGCATGCGCGCAAACCATTTCCGGGTACTTCCGGTTCCGGTCAAGCATGCACAGACCTCACTTCCGGGTCCTTGCACGTGACTTACGTCACTTCTGTAAACAAATGGCGGGAAAACCCACTACTTCCAGTTGTGCATGCGCACAAACAACTTCCAGGCATATCCGTTACCGGTCATGTGACTTCCGGTTCCGGTGACGTGACTTCCGGTTCCGGTGACGTTACTTCCGGCACCACCTCAGCACTACCTCCTCAAATCCGACTTGAACACCGCATATAATACTACTTGCTTGTAATATCGAAGAAAAATCTGAGCTACGGACCTTTCCCACAGATTCATTCATAAAAAGGCAAGTTATGTTGTACTATGCTAGAATTCACGACGAAGAAATAAATCCTTTGATAAAAGAAGCATATAATTTTTTGAAAAAATACATCATAAATTTTGTAAATTTATTTTGGGCATTAAAAAGACTCCTTGTAATATAGAAGAAAAATCAGAGCTAGGGACCTTTCCCACAGATTCATTCATAAAGAGGCAAGTCATGTTGTACTATGCTAGAATTCACGATGAAGAAATAAATCCTTTGATAAAAGAACAATATAATTTAAATTAATAAATCGCGATATTTTCTTGTCAAGAAAAGATCTATGACCTTTTCTGTAAATGAATTGCTGCCACGGGTTTACGTAGAGAAATTTGCTTTCAAAGGCTTTTTTTTTAATGAAATATAATATATTGACTAATTTTTCTTAATTTATTTTGGTCATGAAATAAGATCTAGTAGATAAATTGTCAACTAATAGGGTTTTTTAATTCAGGAATCACGAAGACATTTTACAGTTGAAAAGTCAACGATGGACTATTTCAAAAGCCAAGACGATATCAGGTAAAAATATTCATAAATTTATTACAGAGAAGAACATTCCGACTCACTCCCTAAAATATGCACCAAATAGAGGTACGTGGACGTTTCGGCCAGGACATTTCGGGCTTGGACATTTCGGATAAAGATGTTTCGGACAATTATTTTTAAAAAGGAGGACGTTTCGGCCTATTTTATTCTATGAGGTGTATACTGTTACCTAGGATATTTCGGACAATTTTTTGATTAGTTGATTTTAATAACCTTAATCTACCGTTGATTAATAATAATAATTAATGGCCTTGTGAAAAAAATTGGGAGGATAATTAATTTATTCCTTTAATTATCTAAATTTTAAATATCAAGTGGATTCAAAAATATTAGTAAAAAATCACACAAAATTTAAAATAATTATTATCATACATGTTAAATTAAAAGAATAAGCAAAATAAGAATATATGTATAGAAATCAGACTAAAAATGAAGTTTAATTGAAATACATTAAAATTACTAATTTTGTTAATAGGTATTTATATTTTCTCTAATTCTGTGATATCACCACACGTCGATTTAATGCTCGTAGAATGTCCCGCCAAAAAAACGTTCAGAAGACATCTCAGAGTTTTCATTTACGTTAGAGAAAAAGATTCCGAAACTCTTCACGCGTTAATTTAGCCACTCTGGATATTTAAATTCTCATTTATTTAAACTGCTCGGACAAGCCTCAATGAAAATTTAATTATCTCGAGTTGATAAATACTATAATCGACAGGTCATCGTTGTAGAATCTTTATATGTATTTGAAAATATACATTTGTCCAAAACGTCCGTTGTCCGAAATTAGACAAATGTTAACTGTAATTCTGTAGTTTTCCCACAAAGCATTGGTGAGTATCAACAGGGGTTTGTAGGAAAGGCAAACATGTCTTTTATAAAAAAGAAAAAAAAATCCTAGTTATTATTAGCATTAAATGCAATCCAAACATAAAGAAATACGGCCATTTCCCGATGTATCTATTTCAATTCTATTGCCATTTCAAAATGTAGTCTAAAATTTCTGGAGGAATAGCCTGGTATGTGGTCTCTTAATATCTGCTAAAAATAACTAACTAGTAAGTTATTTTTTTGGCTGTAACTGAGATTAATATGTATCTTCTTTCATATGAAATTAGAATTGTTTTGGTTCTGAACTTCATTCTTGGCAAAACTTGACTTATTAATGACTAAGCATAATATTTCTGTTTGCTGACATAAAAATACATTGTATACAATTACGATAAAAAGTAGGTAAATATTTAAGATTAAAAAATCAATGGTTATGTGTGAAACAAATACACGGGAAAATGGCCCTACTCCCTTCTTTGAATTGTTAACAAATGGGAAAACACAAGAAATCTGAAGGGCTATCAAACAATCATAAATGTAGAGACTGAGACAAAACATGCGGAAATATACATGATCAGGTCTACATTAAACATAATAGAACTGAATAAATCCAAGAAATATTTAAAAGTTGATTTCTATGTATGTATACCTACTTCATAAAAAGGTTTAAAAATGCATTTAGAATCTCCAGTTCACGAATCTATTTATCATCTGTTGTCCATTCACATCATATATTAATTAATAACATTAAAAATGACATGTTAAATTTCGACTTAGCTAAGGGAGCAACGATTTGAAATAAAAAGGCAGGACCAGGATTTTGGCAAAATAAAAAGACGGGATCACTTTAGGTGTAAACAAAATGCAGGACCTGTGTCAATCAGGAAATTATTTGGTTCATATTAAAATGATAATTTAGGCCGCAATGACGGCTAAAAATATATCCAGGACCAAAATTACGACGAAAAGAATATGTAGGATCAAACATTTGATCCTAGCTCCCCTAAAAATCAAATAGTTGCTCCCTAATGCCCCTTATTTCATCATATATTCGAATGGAAAAATAACAGGATGAAAATGATAAAAAGATTGAGGCATTATTCTTATTGATATCTTATATTGATATTCTTATCTGCATTTATTTATGGCCTGAGTTTTCCTGAGCTAAACCCCAGAGGCCTGTTTAACGAAGCTGTCATAGGACTAAGACGTGTCCTAAGACCATTTTAGACACATCTTAGTCTTTTGTCGATTTATCGAACATGTCTTAAGTTAGGATACATCTTAGATTTCGTCCTAAACTTAGGACATCCAAATAAGTGGTCCTAAACTTGATCATGAATGAAAAAAATGGCTGTAATGTTTTTTTTCTCCCAAAAAGAGAACAGTTCATCTAAAAACATTTGTTTATATGATTTTTTTCACTATTGTATTGTTCAATTTTAACTTTGTAAACATCAAAACATTTTCACACACCATTTAACAGTTTTAACAATTGCTTTCGAAGCAAGTCCAAATAAATTCTATATTTTCCGACAATGACCTTGTGTTGTCTTTATCCTGCAATCCCCTTTAGATGAGTAAAATGCCTTAAAATTACGTTTGAAGTTGAAATCCAACTGCCGTAAAAACGCGGGAAACGCCACGACGTCATCTGGTACATTTAGTACGCTTCTCGCGCTCTTCATGTAAACAAGTACCAGTAAACTTTATTAGATCATTGACCTAATACGACTAAAGTTTATTCTACCCCTGTTATTAGACCGGAAATTGCTTGATTGCAGGACAAATAACGTTTTGAACTCTTAGAACTCGTCTCTCTTCAATCTTATAGATATTTTTTCATTTGTTTATAATAAATGATACGTTAATGTTATGTGTCACGATAACACTAAAATTTAACATAATAACTTTTATTGATAGGTCTTTGCGGAGATTTTAATGAAGCAATTAAATAATTAACAATACTAAATATTATCTTAATTGAAATAGTGTTCTGACTGCAGATATGATGTAGAATTCAATCTTTTTCGTTTTTATACAATTTACGTCAACGCTTAAGACATCGTTAGGGCATCCTAACTTGGGATAATTCTAAGATGGCTTTGATGAACGGCTTAGATGTGTCATAAGACATGCCTAAGATCATCCTAACTTTTGTCCTAAGACATGCCTTAGGACCGATCTTAGGATAGAAAACAGGCAACAGTTGTGTTATCGTGACTATTCTCAAGTATCATGTCTTTATTGTCTGTTTAAAATAAATTTTAAAATCGCAGAGGTCCACCTGAAAATTATCATAGAGGACGGAGAGAAGATGGTGTTAGAGGATTTCGGGGACGTTCCTGGAGACAAAGGTATTTAGAACTGAACAAGGGAATTAATTGATTATATAATGTCAAAAAGCAGCAACCTCCCTCCCCCCAGACATGACTAAATGGAACCGGAAACATTTTTTATAGACCAATAACATATACCAAAAAGACAACAACTGACAATTCAGGCACATACAAAATGGACAAGGTTAAACATATTTATGGATAATCAACCCACCCTGTTCATACAGGGTGAGTACACTAAACCACAGAAATAATACAAAAAAATGAAATCCATCTGGGTCAAATACTTGTCACGGTCAAACTCACGCGCACAGGATGACAAAACACTTCTCGAAATGGCATACTGGAGAAGGTAATCATATAACTTGTATAAATAACTGCTTCTCGGCTGTCGCGTTGCCGAAGAAATTCAACAAGATTAAAATACATGTCATTATTTTTTTTATATTATATTTTTGGATAGAAACTGATACTTCGGTGGCTGCTTTGCCCCACCTAGTCAATGATATCAATAGGATTTATGCAGTGATCAGTTGGGAGTACGAAGAATGCAAAAAGAAAATATCGGCTACATATAAATATCCATGATATATACTAAGTCATGAATAAGGTGTCACTCGGTATAAAATTGAACTTTACAAAATTATCAGGGAAATGATTAACACAAAGAAATTTGGTTGTCGAAAACAAAGATAACGTTTATAACTACCCAGTAAATCTGATTACTGATTTCAGTTCTATGCTAAGTTCAACAATAAAATTAATAACTATTTTCAGACCATATGATTCCAGACAAAACTACCAAAATGAAGAAAGTCGGTAAGTTGAAAGAAGTAAAAATTGAAAAGTGTCAAGTGTCCGTTAACTAAAGGGAATCTTAAAATTTCTGTTAAGAATCAGATGGTTAACAGGCCGTTTCAAGGCAGCCCATTTACCAGAGCCACTAGAAAACTGATGGATCAAATACCTGTTGTGTACACAGCATTCATGTTATAAATCTTTACGTGAAACAACTGGTAAATAGACTTATGATTTTGAAGTCTTGTTTGAAAATACACATTGAGATAAGTTTTCCAAATTTTAATGACATTTCGTAAAATAACTTTCTAGCATAAAATTTCTCAAAAAGGGGGAGAGTTCATACATTGTAGTCGAAAACGGAGAATAAAATGTAATCAGCTTTTGGGCTGTCAAAAAAGTAATTGTTCGTTCACGAATCTTACAATAGAATTACCTAAAAATAACCAATTTCGGGCATTAGTTAAGTATTATGATGTCATTAGTTGGCGTTCTGGGTTCAGGAAGAAACGAACATTTAACAAATCATGTATATTTAGCAATACGCAAATCCAAAGCAACCCAAAATCATTTAAGGACAGAAGTATGGCTGAAGGAAATACAATGTATTTATAGGTGTCGATTTTTCGCCTGAAATAATGGTAAAAGAAAAAAATCTTTATTTCGAACGGACCATGTTTGAAAATAATGCATCTTCTGTGTAGACGTGGGTTAAATATTTTTCGTAGGGAAAGTGGCCTATCTTATTTAAATTAAATTGTCTTATGTATTTAAAAATTATATCTAAAAAAAAATCTCTAAAAATGTTTAGAATTTTTACATTTTAATGATTATATTTTTCATATAACTTTGATACCTCAGTTTTTTTTAAATATAGTTGACGCAAATAATTAGTGCGTCATGTTTGACGTAAGAGGATTGCATAACTGCTTATCAACTCTACTAACAAAATTATAGGGTCAAGTTTGATTTGCAGATTTTATTTGTGTGTAAATAAATCCTGTTGCCTCCCTCAAATTTATATGGTATGTTAAGTACTAATTAAAATTAATTGACAAGCTGTAATAATATGAAAAGTAATTCTTGAACTATAATGAAAAAAAAATCTGGTTTGGTAATTTCTTATAAAAACATAATTTGAAAAATGCATTTTGTCGAATCCTTCAATTTATTGTTACACTGACTCCATGAAATAACAAAGTAGAATTTTCGTTGTAAATCAAGATGAATGGTAGTTTTCTTAGCCTAGGCCTTGATAATATTTCGCAGGGGTTTTACTTATCATTGTGTATCATGTAATGGTATGTCATACTTGTCTTTTCGAAAAGATACAGGACGAAGGGATATTTATATACATGCTAGGTACAATGTATATTCAGTCTGTCTGTTTCTAATTTGTATATACATGAGGAATGTGTAGCAATTTAAATGATATCTAGATCTCTCTTGCATAATAAAGTCTGGTGTAGTAAAAGTAACATAAACATAGATTTCTTTGAATTATCTTTGACAACTAGAAATAGACAAGTAATAGCTTTTCTAAAAGCTAGCCGTCTCTTAGCTTTTTATTAATAAAGAGTATTATTTTTTATGTATTATTAAATGTTCGTAATGTCATCCCATTAAATTTTCCCTTATTATATGTATTATTACTACATAGTTTTTTTTAAAGTCTGTGTTTTGATGTTTTTTTGGGGCTGGCTTTTTTTACTAAAGGATATTCAAAGATTTTAATTTGTTATACTTGATTTTTAAAAAAATTTCCATAGAGATATATGTAATAGCCTTTATCTTTAAATTTAACTTCCGAAACGTAAGGGGTGACATTTGACGATATCTATGACAATATTTATGTTGTGAAATGTATGATTGTGGTAAAATTTGTAAAATTTAACAATCATACATGTAAATACAATAAGGCTATTAATAAAAAGTACAAAGACTAAAAAAGTAACCAATTGCCACGACCTGACTTGGGACAGTTACAGGAGACATGTGGTGGTTACTTGAAAGTATTTCGTACATTAGGAAGATTCTAAGTGATATTTGTATTTCTAATTGTCTTAAATCATGAAGTATAAGTTGTTTCTGAATTTTGTTTAAATGAACCGATGGAGCAGTCGGAAACGACAGCTGATCCCCTGGCCCGTTAGTTTGTAATAGGAAATACACATAATGTAATATGTAGAATCTTAGCAGTGGACCTTATTGCAAAACATATCCAAAATAATAAATAAATGAATTGTCAGTGGGAGCTGGGTTACACTACAAGACACACCTACTAGCCAAATATCATTGAGGTACCGCATGTAGTATCCCAAATCTGGACCTTAACGCAAAACTTAATCAGAGTCAGTCATGTGGAAAATGTAGGTCAAAATAACCTAATTGTCGGTAGAAGCTGTGTTACTATGCAAGACGCATCTACTGACTAAATATCATTGAGGAACTGCGTGTAGTATTCTTGATCTGGACCTTATGTTTAGATACTTAATCCCGTATACATGTACGGAGTTAAATCAAGTTTTCAGCTCTTTCATACATTGTATGAAGAACAAATCAGTTATCTTCCCCTCGTTGGGTTAGCAAATCAAATCTATAGTTATTCTTATTCCAAAATAATGCTCTTAAAAATGTATCTCGATATGTATTCAGTCAATGGGTCTATAAATAGACCGCTATTTGTCTAGAATGCAGATGTACAGATACGATAGTGTGAAACACGCTTTTTAAAGCAACAAACTAAAAGCGCCAAATGAAGTTCTGTGTTTTATTAGACACCCAGCCATAAGTTTAAATCTTTACTACAGTAAACTGAACAAATATTGTATGTTGTACAGCGCGTGACGAATTCCCTAGTTTAGGTGATGCTATCCCGTAATCATGTACTTAGTTGCATCCGCAGATCAGCTATTCCAGTTGACGGACCAATCAGAGGCCGTTGATCATGCATGCGTCCATCACGGCCAAACAGGAGACTTATTCTGGTCCTTTTTAACAACTGATTCCCTCTGTTTAGCTTTTGATTACTTATCCCGTCTCGTATGCGAGACTGGAAAAAATGTCTAAAAATACACAAAAGTTATTGAAGAAAGAGGATACATATACCTAAGAAGCAATCTAAAAACGCAATCCATTAGACAGACAAAACCCGGGAAGACAAATGAACAACCACAAGCACAACAAATAAACACTGAAAACTAAAAAACAATGAACAACACGAACTCCTTTAAAAACCAGGAGTGAACTCAGGTGCTCCGGAAGGGTAAGCATGCAGTTTCTGCTCCGTATACAGCACCCGTCGTGGAGTTCAACAAAGTCAATCCGGTGGTAGTCACAAATCGGTGGAGGTACATGAAATGTTACGACAGTGAGAACAGGTCCAACATCATCTTAGATATTGGAACACTGTAACGGTCAATCAATTCGTGATGGCAACCGTAAAATTTCCTAAATGATGACATCAACTTATCCCAGATAAAACCCTGGTAAAGAAGCTTTTGTGACAGCAGTAATCCTCTTTGTCGAATTCATGGTAACTCACGCATGCCCTTGAATATCAGATAAACCGAGAAACGTAGACGCCATATGCAGGCGATGCTGGTATATTGCTACTCATGAAGGGAAAGTTAACAATAGGAAAGTCGAAGTCATCACGTTTGTCAAAAGAAGGAATATGAGAAAGACACAAAAAATATAGAAAAGGCTTAAACATTTGTGTGGGTTCATGACGTCTTTCTACCGTATATCTCAGGACTATCATTTCACGAAATCTGAGTAACATCTTCTGATAGTAAACGATATCTACGTAGCATCTCCAGTCGATTCACGACAGCTAAATAACATCTCAAAGATATCTATCAAGCATCTATCAATTCACAACATCTGACTAGCATCTAATGAGAGTTAATGATATCTGTCTAGCATCAATCAATTCACAAGAACTGATTAACATCTCCTGAGAGTTAAAGATATTAGGATATCTAGCATGTCTTATCAATTGAAGACAAGTGACTAAAATCTCCTGAGAGTTAACGATATCTATCTGGCATCTATCAATTCACGACACCTGACTAACATATCCTAAGAGTTAACGATACCTATATAGCATCTGTCAATTCACGAGAGAGTTAACGACACCCGGCTATCTAGCATCTCTTATCGATTTACTACAGCTGACAAACATCTCCTTAGAGTTAACGATATCTATCTAGCATCTATCAATTCACGACATCTGAATAACATTTCCTTGAGTTAACGATATATACCCAGCATCTCCAGTCGATTCACGACATCTGACTAGCATCTCCTGAGAGTTAACGATATCTATCGAGCATCTATCAATTCAAAAGAACTGATTAACATCTCCTGAGATTTAACGATATCCGGATGTCTAGCATCTCTTATCAATTGAAGACAAGTGACTAACATTTCATGAGGGTAACGATATCTATTTGGCGTCTATCAATTCACGACACCTGAATTACATCTCCTTAGAGTTAAAAACATCTATGAATTCGAAACATCTGGGGCCGGTTTCACAAAGCTATCCTAAGACCTGTCATAAGATATATCTTAGGACATATCTTAGGATCCTCTTATGACTATCTTAGGAAATATCTTAGACCTCGTCTCGAAGCTGTCTTAGGATGATCTTAGCTAAGATGTCCTTAACGTGTTGCAAGTTAAATGTCTACATGAATTTATGAAAAAAAAACTAATATAAATGTAGCATGTGTTTCCCAAATATTGCTTAATATATTGATGAATATGCCTTAATTTAGATAATGAGATAATTTGAAAATTGATTTTTAAAAGAAAAAAATTTAAGTGTAATTATATAAAACCTATAAATTAGACACCAATATACTTACGAAAATTAAAATACAAAATGAAGAGAAAAAAAAATGAAATAATAAGTACATTTTTCCTACAAGTGATTTGAGTTCAATTTGTCACTGTATCCCTTATAAAAAGTTTAAAGGATAAAATCGTGCATAAATTCTATAAATAGATCGAATTTTCACTGTTGTTAAATCATTTAAAACATTCCTATAAAGACACCGTTATGATCCTAAGACCATCATAAGACACCTTCTGTGTAGTCCTGACTTTATGACCAACTATAAGAGATGTCCTGAGTTAAATACCCAGCATTTCCTATCGACTTAGGACTAAGATATGTCGTAAGACAATCCTAAGACATGTCTTTGTTCTAAGACAGCTTTGTGAAACTGGTCCCTGAATAGTATCTCCTAAGAGTGAACGCTACATATCTAGAATTTCCTAGTATTTAACGACATACGACTAACATCTCCTGAGAGTTAACGATATCCGACTATCTAGCATTTCTTATCGATTCACGACAACTGACAAACATCTCCTCATAGTTGGCGATATCTATCTAGCATCTATCAATTCATATCTGAATAACATTCTCCTTAGAGTTAACGATATATACCCAGCATTTTCTATCAAATCACGACATCCAACTAACATCTCCCCAGAGATAAAGATGTATATAAAACATCTATTCACGACATCTGACTAAAATCTCCTAGGAGTTAACGATATCCGAATATCAATTCACGACATTTGACTTACATCTCTTTATAGTTAATAATATCTATCTAGCACCTCCTTTCAATTCACGACACCTATTATTAATTTACGACATCTGAATTACATCTGATAGTTAATGTTATCTATTTACCAACTTCTTTTAATTCAGACACCTGAATAACATCTCCTGAGAGTTAAGGATATCTATCTGTCATTTCCAATCAGTTCATGATATCTGACTTGCATCTCCTGAGAGTTAGAGACATCTGACTTACATCTCCTGAGAGTTAAAGACATCTGACTTACATCTCCTGAGAGTTAAAGACATCTATCTAGCATCCCCTATTAATTCAAGACATCCGACTAATACGGTTAACGATATCCGGTTATCTAGCATTTTCTATCATTCACCAAATCTTTCTAAATAACAACCCAAAGATACTAATATTAGATATAGTAAATTTATACTATGCTGTATACGACGCATTTCAAGGAGTTACCTCTGATCAGCAGCATTAAAACCGAAACATTTGGAATACCAAAAACCAAACTTATTTTAAAACAAGAAGTACTCATATCCAAAAATACCGAAATAGGAAGCCAAATTTCAACTAACATTTCCAATGAGGTAATGATATATATATACGTGTATCTAGAATCTTCTGTGAATTCTATAAATCTATTAAATATATCCAGATTTACCTGGAAACTCCTGCCTATCAAACAAAAATTCAGGTTTTTTTCCAGCTTATACTTATTGCAAAAAGATATAGAGGTTGTTGTTAATATTTTGTATAGCTAAAATCCGTAAGCAAGATCCCAGGTTTGCGATTGTGAACATTTCTGAATTGTAGTTTCCTTATTTATTCAAAATAAATTTGATTATAGAAGAGATCCACCTGGATGTCATCGCGGAGGCTCTAGAGAAGATAGTGGCAGAGGGAGACAGGGACGTTCCTGGGGCAAAAGGTACACTATTTTCAAAATAATTCCGTCACTACATAGTTTATAAACATTTAAGGATATAGAATAAGCATCATAGAATTGGCAACACCACCGGCACAAAATAGAAGCATATATATGACAGGTTAAACATGTTTATGAGTAGCTTACTCCTCCCATGGAACAACAGTTAAACGAGAGAAAACAAACATCAACCATAATACGTTCTTGATTAAATAAGATCGGTACTAGAACAAAATTACATGTTATTACAAAAAACGATGAAAACGTACCGTAATTGAAATAGTCCATGTTTTAAAACAGACAACTACCTTAAAGTACTAACTAAAAAGTCCACTTCTCTTGACAAGCAATGATCAAAATGGATTTCATATCAACACGTCATAAAAAGTCTAGAACAATAATTTAATGTACGAGACCAACAAGCATTAGGACTTTAACTGTATAAATGGTATAGACATCAATAAACAAACAATTTAGTTTGTGGTATATTGATGAATCAATACACCACCGGAAAGCGCAAGATTCAAATATAGGTTCATTCATACATGCGTATGATATAACCGTTATAAGTTGGGTGAGAAATTCCTTTTTAATAAGATTTTTAAAATATCACAAACTCAACAAATTCTTATGACGATGATACAGCTTTGTAGAATTTTGAATAATTTAAGGAATGTATAGCCTTGTCGTAGTAAATAATTTACGGTAAAAAGTTTTGTTATTGAAATCTAGAAGGTTGTTACAAATAGGAGCAAACCAACCCAATTTAGATATGTACGATGGTAAGGGAACAGTATCATCAAGAGAAGTGAAAATCATAACGGGGAAGGATTTATTTTGCAGAATAATTTCATGAAATATATTTCAGTGTTGCATCATGATACATACACTACCTTATACGTTTTATCTTACATTTTGGTCAGTAAAATGTGAAGATGGTCATCATATTAGGTAGTACAAATGTATTTGTATTTCCTATAGAGAATAATTGTTTATACAAAAATCTAAAAATGTCACATACATTCGATTGTTAGTTCAACGTTGTGTCACTCACATTGTAAAGAAATTCCATGAGATTTAGAAATGAATATTTCCATAAAAAATATCTGAAATACGGTCTTCAAAGTATTTGTTTGTTTAAGCTTTTCAAAATTTTCGACCTTGAGCACCTTGATGCTTATTATATCTTAAACCGATGTTTCCAACCAGATGCAATCTGCGACTTACCTAGCGCTCGGTTTTTAACATGTTGATTTTGAAAGAAAGTTTTTTAACAGGGCTATCTGAATACTTGTGGAGGCTAACTGTTTGTCGCTTTTGGTGGATCTGTTTTTATTTTCATACGAAGCCAACTTTTTAAGAGAGCAGCCACATAGGAAAGAAAAGAATCTACCCATGTCCTTTAATCAAAAGGAGACTAGATTTCATTTCGTGTTTGTTGCTGTATGGTTCTAATAATGTTTAGTTAATTATATGGTGTTTTTTATCGTGTATCCCTGTGGTATTTGTCTGTTATATTCCATTCACACGAGTTTATCTTGACTTTAGATGTCGATCTTACGAACAGTTTGCACTGCTTTGTTACTTCGGTAGCCTTTTGCCGATATTTTTCTTCATCAACTATTATCGTAAATTTGAGGTTAACATTTCATATGAACACATATGGAATGAACTTTTGATTAAGTTGCCGGTCTCATTAAACTTTTGCATTAGTCTTTACAGACTCGCCGGTTACTTATAAAATTCGGTGTTATGAAATTAAAAACTGTTAACTAAAGTCAACAGTATCTTATGTCTCTTTATTTTATTACCATTTTTTATTCGTAGAGAGGATTTGGGGCATTTATTATTGGAATTAAAATGAGCCAAACAAATAATTAGTGATAATGGATTTTGTTGTAAAAATGACATTCATTATTCTATAAACAAACAACAAAATGGATAATATTGATAATATCTTCTAGGTAGTCTTGCACACAGTGTTTACCCCATCTCTGTTCAGTGTCTATACGAAGTCAGAGTATCATGACTGTTGTGTTTATGTTTATGATCTTTTATGTTATATTTTGTCCCGAGTTCTATCTGTCGGTCATGGGTGGTGTGGATGTATCAGTATGTCATTTTCTGTTATCCATTATGTTAGAATTTTAAATTCCTGTGGGAACAAACTGTGCGCCTCGTCTAATCTTGCCCAGTGAATATGAAATTAAAGCGACCATCGACACATCTACTTTTGCTAAGTACCTGGATATAGACAACAAAGAGTGATTGAAATCAAACCATATGGCAACCTTTATTATTCTTAATTTCCATTTGTGAAGATCCCATTTCTGTACCAGTTCAGAACATCCTCACTCCATATTACGTTTATGTTTTTACATGTATTTTGTGCTCTTTTATGTTTTTTCCGTGTTTCTGTCTGTTGGTTGGAATGGAATGATTGGTATGCATTGTTGACCATTTCTGTTATCCATTTTGTTGTTTATGTGATATTTGCGGTGTCTTTCTTGGCAGACAGAGTTATGTTCAGTCTTGTTGATACATGTATTATAACTCCAATCGTACAATCGTCATCACAAATTGATTGATCCGTACGAAGGTTCGTAAAAAAGACTAGAAATCTTCATTTCACCTGTTGTCACTTCCGGTTTTAATGGGAGTTCACATTGGTAGTGCTTTAGTTTCTGTGCTGTCTTGTTCTAGTTTTGTTTATTATACGTGTTTTGTTCTTTTAGCTATACTTGTATCCTTGTGGTGTTTGCTTGTTGTGTTCAATTCCCCTGACATTGTCTTTTCCTTGGACTTCGAATTTGTGGAATTTTCCCACTGTTTTGTAGCTTTGGTACTCTTTTGCCGATATTTACGTTGTCGCGAATTAACATCTCAATGAACTCTACACTTTAACTGGAGTAGTTGATATTACTAGCGGTTTTCTGAGAAAATTCGTATTGCTGATGATTTGATTTTTGTGCCGTCTTTTTCGAAATCTTTAGCATGCTATTTCTTTACTTTTTTCATTTGACATTTGGTTGCAATATCATAATAGTTGTTTACCGTGTTGCTGACCGGCTTGTCTCATGCGCTTTTTCCGCTGTCGTCGCTTTGGTATTTTTTTTTGCGATATTTCTCAGTCTGGTATTAATCCGAATTAACTTTAAAGAGCTTTATTGAAAAAGAAAACTTGGCGGATTATTCAGGATACTAGGATACAACTTTGACATTATATATGAACAAAAACCTTATAAAACTTTTTAAATTTTAGAATTAATTTAAAAGTCAATCTTCGTCTTTTGAATAGTTCTGTCCCAAGATGATTTCTTTAGCATTTACATTTTTTTATTTGAATCCGACTTACATCTGGATAATGCCCCTTTCAACATATTCGGATACGAATATTGCCATTGGAGTTAATTATGAGGTTTATAGTAAAGACTAAAGACATTTGGAAAATGTCTTGCGTATAAGATATATACTTGATTAACCCTCGGGTATACTTGTATTCAAAACTTTCGATGTGAAATCATCAAAACAATGTGAACATAAGAAAAAGTAGATGAAATATACTGGTAACACTTTTGCTTGGGATTTGAAAGTACCAATTTATTATGTAATAATTTAATATCCACAATGATGTTATAATTTATGCTCAATGAGCAACTTCGAAATATGCCAGGCCTTGCTTTCAACAATCACAAAAACAAAATTATGTAAAACAATCACAGTTCTTTTGTAAAATAATCCACATGAAAATAAACATACATTAATGTCGTTAAACATTTACAGTTCTGTAGTACTTATGCAAATACAATTTGTGCATATATTATATTTAGGCAATCCCATTCAAGACAGGAGCTAGGAAACACGCATGAAAAGAAGCATTGGAAGGTATACTACGGATATACAAGATTACAGGATTTAAAATTGAAGGAGCCAAATGAGATTCTATTTAATATGGCATCCCAACCAGAATCTCTAAGAGATGCTTTAAATGACGAGAACCACGATGACAATATGGTTGGTCTAATTTTGAAATGCTGTGCTAAGGCATGTCAATGTTATTCCATGTCTCAGAGGATGCTGGAATTCTTGAACATCTTGCTTAGTTCAAAATTTTTTCATACAACTCTTCTAAAATATTTGATTTCCATTAAACGCTATGAAGGCGCTGACATGACGAAATACGAAACGTCTTTACTTGATATATTGACCATATGTTGTGAGTTTAAAAGTAGATTACCACAAGCATTTGTTTCATTGCTCGGACTGACACGTTTTGTGTGTGATACCTGCGAAAAAATAAAAGCTAAATGTTGTGTACTAAACCCAAATCTTGAATCTGCTTTGCAAAGATGGAATTCTTTAGAAAAAGAAACTATTGAAGAAATCGTGTTGTGCAGAACTAAATTAGTTAATAACGAGTTGGATGACAGTAGACAACCTCCGGAAAATTTCAGGGAAATTCCTGTTTTCCCAGAAATAAATGATATCAAAACAGACGATTTACCATTTTTACGTCCAAACAAGAAATATGGAGGTTATACGGACCTTGATCACTATTTAGATATTCAGTTCAGACTACTAAGAGAGGATTTTATTGCACCTCTCAGAAAAGGAGTGAAAAAATACATAGAGATGGTAAACACCACGGGAAGAACAAAACGGATACAAGATATACGAATATATACCGACGCATATATTGTCACCCCGATTTGTGACAAGACGGGATTTTTTCACAGAGTAAAATTTACCTGTGTAGGTTTTGATAGAATACGATGGGAATCAGGCAAGCGTCTTATGTATGGGGCATTAGTTTGTATATCATCAGATAATTTTGAAACTTGCCTATTTGCAACTGTTGCAAACAGGGATCCACAAAATCTAAGGCGAGGATTAGTTGATTTAGATTTTTATACTGGATCAAAGCAGGAAACAATTATTTTGCCAGAGAAAACTTTCGTGATAGCAGAAACGAGTGCCTTCTTTGAATCATACAGGCATGTATTACAAAGCCTCCTGGAAATGAAAAAAGGAGATTTGCCTTTCGAAAAATACATCGTGTATTGCAACTCTAAGGTAGAATCACCTGCATATATTAACATAAATCCAAATAAGGATATGTTTGATTTGCGAGCTGTTGCTGATGATCTTTTCCTTGTTAGAGATGAAACTAAAGAACCAGGTAGCAGATATCCTCATGATTCCTCACAAGAGATCACATGTTCTGCATCGGTGAAAAGAGCAAACAATGTACATATACTTGACGCAAAAAGCTGGCCAGAACCTGAAATTTTGCAGTTGGATAAATCTCAGTACTCAGCATTCCAGATGGCGCTTTCTAAGGAATTTGTCATAATACAAGGGCCACCAGGGACAGGAAAAACATACATTGGACTTAAAATAATGAAAGCCCTTCTGCACAACCACCCCCTTTGGACTTTTAATACAAGTTTACAAAAACAAGAAAGAAAACCGATTCTAGTTGTCTGTTACACAAATCACGCTCTTGATCAATTTTTAGAAGGGATCGTGAAATTTTATAAAGGAGATATACTTCGTGTTGGGTCAAGAGTTTCCAGTGACACTATGAAGCATTACAAACTAAGTAAAAGAAGAGAAATGTTACAACGGAACCGAGATGTCCCACCTTTCATACATAAAGGAAAGAAATGTTCGAAGGAACTATTAGATGAAATAATGGTTTGTATAAACGAGTTATCCGATAGGATAGAAAGGGCAAAATTTGAACTTTTACACGAAGATTGTCTTGAAAGATTTATTGGGAAGTGTTTACTTGATAGTTTGGATAGTGGGTATGAGTTATTGTTACAACAAAGAGAAGAAGCCACAGGTAAAAAAACACAAAGAAAATCTGCCATTGTTGAGTGGTTAACATATGCACAAGCCTTCAATATAGAATCACTTTCAAAATTCGAAGACACAACAGGACTACACACAGAGGATTCGAATTTTGACAGTAAGGAGGAGGGAATGGGTGAATTCGATGAGACTGGTTTGGAAAACCAGAGGAGGAAAATGCATGCTGTTGACGATGATTCTTTTGATGGTAATTTTAATCACAGAGCAAAAAAAGCATCTAGTTCACAACCCGAGGATTTAAATTTTGACATTAATGAGGAGGGAATAGACGTTTTCGACGAGACTGATATGGAAAACCAGCAGAGGAAAATGGATGCTATTGAAGATGATTCCTTTGATGGCGTTTTCAACGAAAAAGCAACAAAAGCAGCTAGTTTAATGTTGAGAGAACTGGGAGTTGAGAAAAAAACCGTTGCACTACACATATCTAAGATGACCGATGATGAGCAGTTATATAATGAAGGGCAACAAAACGATAACGTAGCAGAAACGAACAAATGGACAGAAGTGAAACCTTCCAAAAAGAAGATAAATAAAATGAGAAACGAAATTAAAAAAGAACTTGTTTCATTACAAACAATGGATGAGGAGGAGGTTTCTGAAATTCGTGATGTGTGGAGTTTGAACAAGAATGACAAATGGCGGCTTTATAGGTTCTGGAGAGATGAATATTGCAGACTTCTTCAGGACGAGATAAGCGAAAGGGAGGAATATTTTCGTCAAGCGGTTCAAGCAAACCTAGAAATTCAGCTGCAGTTAGACACAGAAATCATGAAGACTTCTGGTGTTATTGGAATGACGACTACATGCGCTGCACGATATCAAAACATTCTAAAGGAAATTGGGCCTAAAATCATAGTTGTTGAAGAAGCTGCAGAGGTCCTGGAAGCTCATGTGATTGCATCCCTTAGCAATAAGTGCGAGCACCTCATATTGATTGGAGATCATCAACAACTGAAGCCAACGCCTACTGTTTACAAATTAGCACAAGAGTATGAGCTCGAACTTTCGTTATTTGAGCGAATGATACACAATCATCTGGATTTTCGATGCCTTGATTTACAACACAGAATGAGACCTGAAATATCAAAAATAATGCAGATTATTTATCCCAGGTTACAAGATCATGATCTCGTGAAAGACTACGAAGATGTAAAAGGTGTGTCACAAAATATATTCTTTGTAAATCATACTGAAAAAGAGTCCGCAGACGAAGAATCAAAAAGTCATTCAAACGGTTATGAAGCGGAGTACATTTCTAAACTATGTAAATACTTGCTCTTACAAGGGTACAGTGCTAATAAAATAACCGTATTGACTTTATATTCAGGTCAACTTTACGCTCTTAAACAGAAAATGCCAAAATTAGAATTCAACGGGATAAAACTTACTGTAGTGGACAACTTTCAAGGAGAAGAGAATGATATTATTCTGTTATCATTAGTGCGAAGCAATGACGATGATAAAATAGGATTTCTGAAGATTGAAAATAGAATATGCGTTGCATTATCACGTGCAAAGAAGGGGTTATATGTTATAGGAAACTTCGAAATGTTAGCCAGAAAAAATTTGTTATGGAGAAAAATAGTCAACTTAGCCAAAAAAGAAGGATTTTTTGGTAATGGATTATCTTTGTACTGTCAAAATCATCCTGACGACAAAGGAATTCACGCTATTTTTCCATTCGATTTCGACAATGCTCCAGAAGGTGGCTGTATGAAACCATGTAAATTCCGACTTGAATGCGGACATGTATGTACAAAAGCCTGTCATGTAAATGATCCTCTGCATGAAACGTGTCGTTGCTTAAAGCCTTGTTCAAATATCATATGTGATCGAGGACACACATGTCAAGGCGTATGCAGTGAAAAATGCAAAGAGTGCATAGTGCTCATTTCAAAAGAAATTCCTGCTTGTCAACATACCCAAGATATTCCGTGTTCGGTAGATCCTAGTCATTGGACCTGTCGGGAACAATGCGAATATATACTTCAGTGTGGGCATCCCTGCAAACGTTTCTGTGGAGAAGATCACACACAGAATTGTCAAGAAATGATCACTTATAAATGGGATGAATGTAGACATATCTTACAGATTGCTTGTTACCAAAGACGTACGGGATGCCTTGTACCTTGTAAAACTAAATTAATGTGTGGTCACACATGTGTTGGTACTTGTGGTGAGTGTTATCAAGGACGGTTACACAAACCATGCAGGAAAAGGTGTTATAAAATTATGATATGTGAACATCGAAGTCAAGAAAGCTGTTCTATTTATCTTCCTTGCAGACGACGATGTGCAAATTCATGCCGACACAGTAATTGTGAAAAACTTTGTAAAGAACCATGCCCGCCATGCAAGGAGAATTGCGAATGGTCATGTCCACATTATACTTGCACAAAGATGTGTTATGAACCATGTAACAGGCCTCGCTGTAATCAAAAGTGTCATTTGTCACTAGAATGTGGTCATCCGTGTATGGGAATTTGTGGAGAGCCATGTCCAAATATATGCAGTGTCTGTCAAGAACAAAAGTTTACAAAAATAACAGGACGAATAGAGAGAAAAAGTGGATTCGAATGGAAGTTTGTAGAACTTGAAGAATGTCGACACTTGTTTGATGTAAACACTCTTGATAGAATAATGGATAAAAGGGCACCTGGTAATGAATTAGTACAGTTAAAAGAATGCCCACTTTGCATGACGCCAATTCGTAAAAGTCTGAGGTATGGTAATGTCATTAAACCAATTTTGTCAAATCTGGAAAAAATCAAAACGATGACTTTAGCTGATAAGCCCTCAATCAAAAAAGTTTACACTGAAATAACTAAAAATAAAGGATTTCGACCCAAAAAAATCGAGAGCTTCAAACAGAGAATTATGCGCCACGAAGACTTGTCTCAAATTGAGTTAGCTACAGTTCATAATCAAGTTTTATTCTTAAATGCTTTAAGTAAAATACAGTCCGAATTAGAAAATAATTACGGTTTGGAATTGAACTTCAAGAATTGTGCACATCAAGTTCATGAATTTATTATCATGGAAAGGGATGCTTTCACCGAACAAGAAATATGCGATATCTTGACTGAAATTACAAAGTTCAGCCATTTACTTGTAATGTTGAAAATCAAGACAAAGATGGCAATCTCCGTGGATGATTCTGTGAACGTTCATCTCGAAAGAGCATTGCTTTCTTTGAGAAGTCTTGAAAGATATGACGAAAAAAGACAAGCATTTGTTCACAACTTTTTTTCAATTGTCGAACATTTGCTATTAATACCTTTGCACAAACTGATGATTCCAGAAGAACCAGTGGTTCAGCTTGAGGAGTTTGTAACAGGAACGAAAGGTCACTGGATCAGATGTCCGCGAGGTTTGTAATAATAAATTCAAATTTTAACATAATTTAAAAAAAATCTGTTTCTATACGTCATAATTTTGTAATAATATATTTAATTTTAACATAATTTAATTTTTTGGTTTCTCATGTTTTTATATACCTTTTCAGATTCATTTCGTTTGTGTTCTGAAAGTTTAGGTACCACCTATCTGGATCTCTCAACCGTCATCGATAGTTACTATAACAGGAACTCCACATGATCGTGATTTAACAGGTGTTTCATTGTCACATTAATCATGTTAATCATCTGCTGATAGCATCTCTTAATTCTCAAGTCATCAAAGAATGTATTCCAGAAAACCTGAAAGTAAATTATTAAATAACAAAGCGACAAATGAACCTTTAAGTTGTAACTTTTATTTAAATTGTGGATATCTTTATTGATACCTTTTCTGTTGCACTAATAATGATAAGACGAAATTCTTAAATGATTTGAGGAAGTTCCATTTTTTCAGTGTATACATATTAAAATATTTTTATTATATTTAATAATGTATAAATATATCGGTGCATTATCAAGGTGACTATTTAAAATGGAATTTGGCAGTATGAAATACCAATTGATGATGGAATACACATTATAGGATCAAACTTACCATTTGTTTCCAAATTGTATTATTTTATACGACATAATTTTATAGATAATTGAGATATAATGTTCTTCTTTAAAAACAAATCAATTTAAAAATTACCTGGAACTGTAAATTTGAGCCAATGGGCTTCAAAATATTGTATATAATATAAAATATATATCCATATATTAAAATAGTGCATAAATACATCAGTTCATTTTTAAGATGACTATTTAATTGTATCATTTAACTTTGCAAATTAATAAATAAAGTTGAAATGTGTCTTTAAAAAATATGTATTTATGCAGTCAAAGTTACGAATTCTTTTCAAAATTATATCCGAAATATTTTTGATAAATGAAAAAGTGTTCAGGAACTATAAATTTGTGTGTTTCAAAATATTGAAAATAATTCAAATCAATACATAGATGTGGATTTAAGTTGATTATCACAAATACTTTTTAGTCCCCTTTCGGCAACGCCAAAGGGGAGACTATAGGTTTGCACTCCGTCCGTCAATCAGTCACACTACAGTTTTCCGAACTTTTTTTTTCAGCGGAATCCATTTAACCAACTGAACTTATTTTTCATATGTGAGCTTATAACGATGAGTTACAGATCATTCTTCAAGCTGATCGGACAATTATTTTGAGATTTATTGCCATTGAAAAGAAATAATAGTTTTCCAGACTTTTTTCGCAAACCCTTTTACATTATGGTCCTATGTTTGGTGTGTGAGCATATAATTAAGTTTGACTTTCACGCTGATTGTGAAAGTAATAGTCCTTGGAGATAGGAATTATTGTCCAAATATTAGTTTTCCGGACTTTTTTTTTAGAAACCCTAGTACCAAGGGATCTTTTATTGGTATATGAGCTTATAATTATGAGCTACAAATAAAGTGTGAGTTTCAAGCTGATCGTATAATTATTGTGAAAGTTATTGCCCTTGAAGATAGGAATTATTGTCAAAATATTAGTTTTCCGGATTTTTTTTTTTTTTTTGACAAACCCCTTGTACCAAGATATGTTATATTGGCATGTGAGCTAATAATTATGAGCTACAAATCAAGTGTGAGTTTCAAGCTGATCGGATAGTTATTATGAGAGTTATTGCCCTTGGAGACAGGAATTATTGTTAGTTTTCCGGACTTTATTTGCAAACCCTTTGTCGACTGGTCTTATTTTTTGGTATGTGAGCTTATAATGATGAGCTACAGATCAAGTTTGAGTTTCACGCTGATCGGATAATTATTGTGAGAGTTATTGCTTTAGGAATTATTTGTGATTAATTTTAGTTTTTGGACATTTTGTACCATGTGATATCTTTTTTTAGTATGTGAGCTTATAATGATGAGCTGAGTTTCGGGCAAATCGGATAATTATTGTGTACTCCTTGCAAACATAGTTTTAGATTTTTAGGAATCACTCTGTCCATATTATCTATTACAATTCGGGTTTTTGAAAAAACTGAATTCTGAAAAGGTCTATACATAATAATCACTTTAACAGTGCATTGCATTAATGCAAAATGTCATATATGTTTAAGTCTCCCAAACGAAGTGGGAGACTTATAGATTTTGATTTGCGATTTTTATCGAACATTTTTTTCTTCATCTCCGATTTTGTTCGTTCGAGTTCTCAATAACCGTCAGAGATACGGATCTGAGATTTTCCATGATGACGATCAGTGTTTCTAGATGTGCCTAATACTATTCCTTTTTTTGATGGGGTCACTGACACGTATAATGAGCTGTTCAAAGAGGCTATAGGACCCTGTGGGGATTTTTTTTTTCATCGAAAAACTCTACGATAGTGACCAATAACCATCCCATATCATATATTTTATTATACAACGCCTATTACATGAAATATACCTCGTTCCTCTAGGGGGAGGGGGGGTCATCCCACCCCCACCCCCTCCCAAAGCTTTAAATCGTATATTTTATTATTCTCCGTAATGACATGCATCTCATTCTTTCAATAGGGTGATCCTCACTCCCATAAATCAATAATGTCCAATTATCTCATAAACCGTTAAAATCCCCACCCCTAAACCATATATTTTCTTATTTCCAATGGTCAGACGCACCAAATGACACATACCTCTCTTCCCAAGGGTGTTATCACCACTCACATTTTAGATATCAGTTACTTCGTTTGGGAGACTTCGTACCCAGTTCACTGTTACAGTTATTACTCGTTTTTCTCAGTTTTGATCATAGTTAAATGATCAGAAACTAAGAACCGATTAAAATTAACCTTCCCGTTGAGTTTCCTATTCATATAAACCACTGTTTATCAGTACTAACTTTCTGCGGTAGTATTGTATTGAAATAATGAACAAACGTCTTAACAAAGCTTCCTACAAGAGGGAAACTGCATTAAGACAAAATAAACATTTGTTTTTATTTATTTTTCTTTCAGGCCATTTATTTCATGTAACGAACAATAAGTCTTTGCATGCAAGATGTCCAGAGTGCGGGACAACATCCGGAAGACGATATCGATTCCTTGAGACAAACATTTAGATATATGTATATACGTCATATACGTATCTAATTTGATAAACTCTGTTTAACTCTGTTTAAATTTGTTTTGCGTGCGTAGTATGTAATATTTCTGTTTTGTATAGTTAACACGTATATATTTTAGATGATAAGATATAACTGTTTATTGTAAGAATAATTATTTACAATTCTTTAGCCCTGAATCAATAAAGATGTCACTCGCTCAGATCACTGTCAGAAGCAGTGTCCATTTGTATTTTTTGTATTTTTATTTTTTTTTAAAACATGAAAAACATTCATTTGGTGATTTAAATTTTTACAAAAATTAATCCTAATTTACAAAAATGTATACTGTTAAAGTATGTTACAGGGAACTGAATTTTTCACATTTTTTATCCTTGATAAGTAGAAGTCATTTGAAATTTTAACACAACGTTGGGAACTATATGATCCTATATGACTTTGTATACTAAGTAGAGTTCGTTTTAGAAATTGGCATGTTCCACTTCCCCCTTTTAAAATTTATTCATTTGTTTTTAAAATAATACGATACAAATGTCGTTGGGATATGCAACGTAGCTGTCGTTTTTCATTTCTTTCTTTTATATTCCAAATATGGATACAATTAATATTCAATCATACCCTTGCTCATAACTTTTGTAGTCGGTCTTTTTTCAAATCTCATAACTGAACCCACCCCAAAAAATAAATAAGTAATACAATAAAATAATAACCGGGTCCTGCATTGTCAGTCCTTAAATCAAAATCTAAATTCGCCTGTGCAGTTCCGCCGAATTTAGAAGTTACAAATGATTAGAGTTACCTTTCTTTCCATGTCTATAGATAAAATTGTACTCAATTCAGTTAACTTTGCCAATTTTTGCTTATAAATCTTTTTGACAAAAAATATTTTGCATCAGTTTCACGAAGTTATCAAGACTTTTTAAAGTTAAATCAGGAGACAATGCTATGATTTTCAGTAAATATGTACATTTCACAGTAAAATATTAAATTTGAAAAAAATCACATGATAAATAACTGTGCTATTTTTTAAATCATATATTAATGTTCTTCCCAGCATGATGTATGCTGTTCATAGCTCGTACTTTGCGACCAGGGCCCGTTTTCATAAAGCTACTTAAGTTAAGATTTTACTAAGGAAACACTTAAGTTAAGGAAACTCCGCCTATTTTACTTAAGTGGTTTTCATAAAGCATCTTAAATTAAGATTTTCCTGAGTAAATTCTTAGTAAACTCCGCCCATTTGACTTAAGTGGGATAAGTCAGATTCATTAAACATCTTAAACTAAGAAAACGCTTAAGTTTCCCCTTAACTTTAAGGCAGATGGGTACCTTCCTTAGGTATTGGAAAATTCTTTGTTAAAATTGTTCATAAACATGATTTTAAAGAAAGCATAAAGACACTATACTAAAGAACACATTTTCTCACATTTTATCTTAACAATGCATAATATTTGAAAAGTACATGAAAATGAAATCAGGTAATTGACAATCATTCTTTCCGTTATATTTAGGCATTCATTTGCATATGTGTCGTTTGTTTACGAAGTAAAGGTTTAAGTTGTAAAAGTATAACTTTTTGGTTTATTCGGGTTTGGGGTGGGGTGGCCTATATGTGTCAAAATTTTTCAAAATTTTGTCAAAAGGAGATGCTACTATATTTACGGGATTAAAATCCTACTGTTATCAAATCGTTCTGCAAGTAAACACACGAAAAAGTCCCAGGCAAAAAGGAAAGAAAATGGAGATTCACGTCTTTATATTTAGTTATATGTATTGTTTTTTTGTGTTTCATTTGCTTTTCCTTTTACGAATGGTTGCCGAAAAAATTTCCTCTAATCTTTTCTTCATTTACTTTGGAGAAATCCCTTTGTTGCTTTTATCATGAATTTCTTTTGTTTAGTAGACAGTAGCATTTCTATGCCAAAAGTATTTTTTACCGTTCCACTGAATCAGCGTGTGTGTCAGAGTTGTTAAAATAGTATTTTTATACTAGGTAAGTATATAAGTAATGTTTTATTAGCCCAAAAGAAGGAGCCCCTGAGGGCATACAACATATCGTTAAACACAAACAACAATTACACACAATATATTGTAGCACAGTAATAATAGTTTAAATATAAACATACAACACAATGTATTATCACATTGACGCTGCAGTCAACCAGTATTTCAGACTATGCATATTAATTTTCACTGTTTAATGAATGAGTATTTTTCACCAGAAAGCAACTACTAATATAGTTGTACAGAAAAACCAGGATATTCCTATCCTCATTGTTTAAAATAAAAAAATTTTTTGTCTTTATCACTTAATAATGAAAAATTATTACATAATTTAGTAATGTCACGAACAAAGTTTAACCTATCAAAATTGTACAATGGACACTCTAAAAGAAAATGAAATTCATCTTCTATTTTAGACATATTACAATGCATATAAATTCTTTCTATACTATGCATCCTGTCACCTTTTGTATTTCTATTGCCTTTTGTGATACACCACAACACGGGATAATCATTGTAAAGTGAACTGAACTCGATAAATATTTCAAATTAATTTGCATCTTAATTTGTAGGTGTAGTCATTATATTTTAAAATTTCAAATATGCTTAGTATTTAATAACAAAAAACTTCGAGAAGTTCCGAATTGTATGGTGACCGGATGCGGCCATTTCGCCTTTTCGCGTTTTCGTGTTTTCTCCTTTCACTTTGCAATCGCGAAATCAAGAAAGCGAAATCGAGAAATTGAGAAATCGGGAAATTGGGAAATCGAGAAACCGAGAAACCAAGAGAGCAAAAACGCGAAAACGTTAAATGAAATAGATTTCTCGATTTCGCGTTTTCGCTTTCTCGATATCTCGATTTCGCTTTCTCGATTTCTTGATTTCGCGTGAAAGTGAAAGGAGAAAACGCGAAAAGGCGAAATGGCCATATCCGGCCACCATAGAATTGTCAAATACTTAATAAGTATTCCTTTGTTAAGGTAATACTTAGAAGATTTTATGAATCGGCCCAGGACATTATAGCGGATTGAAAGGAAAATTTAGCGAAAAAAAATGGACCTATCAGCGGAAATTTTGTGAACATTTTAGCGGAATTTAAAATATTATGTGGACATTTTAGCGGATGAGTTAAGCATCTGCCTCTTCCGTTAGCCAGACGAGCGAAAGTATGGTTTTGAGCAGGATATCGTTCAATTTAATACAGTTAATGGTTAAAAACCAAGCACTATTATACTCTCAAGTGAGCACTAATAGCAAGATATTTACATATCAAAATTGGCTCTGTAATCGATCAAAATCCAACATGGCAGAATTTGTGGTCTATACTAATTGCACTAATGCTGAACATTTCTGGTGTTCTGGGGCAACTTACATGAAGTCGTTGCCAAATAAATGAAACCAATAAATAAAAGTTCCATGTAAAATTGTTCTGCTAAAATCTCCATTGAATTTGTACAGGTAATCAATTTTTCTTCCGCTAGAATGTCCATTCACACCTTTAGAAAATCCGCTAAAATGTCCTGTGTCCTTATGAATACCTTAGTGAAATCTTAGTCTGTCGAGGTACACTTAAGTTAAGAAGTTTTACGAATATGGGCCCATGACTACTTGTAAATTCAATAGTTCTATCTCTACTGGTTCGGAGTTGGCGACAAGTTATACGAAGGACAATGTATTGACTTGTGCTTGTTCAATTAAACTGTATATGCATTTTGGATTAAATTAGGTTATTGTTCCAGAAATTTCACTCTCCTTTTTTAAATAGCTGTCTAATATTCCGATAAAAACGTGAAAAAGTTTAATATTCTACCACATGCAATTGATTCAAATATTTTTCTCTTTTTTATTGTAAGATTTATTAACCCTGATTCATTGTTGTTATAGATGCTTTGTTTGTTTATGTTTTGTGTGGTTTTGGTTTTTCTTTCTGTGCACACTTTTGAGTATGTTAAAATAACAATCCAAAGATACTAATATTAAATATAGTAAATTTATACTATGCTGTATACGACGCATTTCAAGGAGTTACCTCTCATCAGCAGCATTAAAACCGAAACATTTGGAAGACCAAAAACCAAACTTATATTAAACAAGAAGTACTCAACCAAAAATACCGAAATAGGAAGCCAAATTTCAGCTAAGGAGATCTACCATGTGCAATACAAGGAATGAACCCTTAGTATTTCTATTATTTTTGAATTTTGCTAAATACTGGTAATTTCTGTAACAAATCAATGAATAATCATGTCAGACAAGTCTGACGACTGGGTTGGCGAATACCCTCGGGGACCTAGGGTCCACCAGCAGAGGCATCATCCCAGGAGTTTCAAAATAACTTACTAATAACATGCAATGCTTTATTTACACTAAATAAATTATAAAATTAGGTGATTAATACTGTTTTATACAAAATAAGTAAATAGATAAGAAATATTGCACAATTAAGTAATATTTGTCGTGTCTTTGAATCGTTCTCGGTGAGGATTTCATGCTGCCTTGATTTTATAAGTCTTTATAAACTACACCATCGTTTCTCTGTACAAATCTACAATGAATCACTGATGGTAGTTAAATGTCTGTATACGACACAGGCCCACTGCGTTTCTTTTTGGCAGCATGACACGAGATTAGGGACCACAATAACGTGACTCCTGCACCAGCTGCTGATATATAGAATGACCAGTAAAATTGGCATCCCCCTGAAAATTACATTTAAAATCAAATATTAGCTATTACGTCTTTACACCTACATGTATCACAACGCACGTAATGTGTGTGTTGTTAGAGAACAACCATTTTTGGTGGTGGTGGTGGGGGGGGGGGGGGGAATAAAGGCGTCTGAACATTTGGCTGAAAGAGACATGCTGTACAATTTTGCTGAAAAATGTGATGAAACGGGCAAGTTTCTATATTAACTTGAACCATATAATGGTTTGTAAAAAGATAGATGGGCACCCAAGCCTCGTAACAAAGAGAATCAAGGCTCAATTAGTTTAATGGAGCTACAATTTCAGTCCAAAACCTACGACAGCATTAGCTAGTTTTACAGTTAAACCAGCACATTATGTCTAAATTATGTACCGTCCAACACAAGTTTGAAGGTTCTAGCAAGCGTTATCTTTTTGTTAATCACACTGTATTGCTTTTATACTATGTTTTGTGCAACAGAGTGTCAGGATAAATAAGGGAGAGGCTTGGGTATCCCACCAACATTTAGTGTCAGACTATCCTGACTCTCTGTTGTGTTTCTGTTTAGTGTCTGTACCAAGTCAGACTATCCTGACTCTCTGTTGTGTTTCTGTTTTGTGTCTGTACTAAGTCAGACTATCCTGACACTCTGTTGTGTTTCTGTTTAGTGTCTGTACCAAGTCAGACTATCCCGACTTTGTCTTGTGTTTCTGTTTAGTGTCTGTACCAAGTCAGACTATCCTGACTCTCTGTTGTGTTTCTGTTTAGTGTCTGTACCAAGTCAGACTATCCTGACTCTCTGTTGTGTTTCTGTTTAGTGCCTGTACCAAGTCAGACTATCCTGACTCTCTGTTGTGTTTCTCTTTATGTTTTGTAATCTTTTATGTTATTCTTTGTCCGGGGTCTATTGGTGGTGTTGATTGATTGGTATGTCATTGTTGACTTTTCCTGTTATCCATTTTGTTGTTCATTGAGGCTGCGATAAAAAAAAGAAATCCTCTCACTTGTATAAGATGAGAATATTTTGAGGAACGTGAATTCTATACGGGGAAAAGTGAAATGAACAATACCATTATAATTGATGATTGCCTACAGAAAGAAATTATCTGGCCTTTTGTCGGTCAGGTTAAAATCAAGAGAGAACCTGACAGTTGCTTTAATTCTGTTCCATCTATCTTCGATGGCCTAAACAAGTAACGGTTGTGTATAAACAACTAGTATATCACCGGTATAATGCCTTAAAGTTTGGTGACATCCGGATGTTTGGTGATGCAAGCTCTAGTATTTTCGCATGTTTTTTTTTTTTTTTACACTGAACGAACTGATTTTATTTATGTCTTCATGCACAACATAACGGTTCTTTCAACGAGTTAGAATTTGGCAAAACATGAAGTACATCAACATTGGTATGACAGACCGTTTACGTAGTATGTATAAAAGAAATTTCCCCCTTCATGTAACGTAAAATGTGTTCTTCATTAACAAAATTCGCCTCAAAAGAAACAAAAAGCATAGGCTACTTAAAAACATTGGTTTGAAACAAAAATTGTCTCCGCTCCTATTCATGGGCAATATTTTCCTTTTTAGCTCATCTGGCCGAAGGCCATGTGAGCCTTTGTCATCACTTGGCGTCCGTCATCCGTCAGTCTGTCAATTTTCACATTTTAATCTTCTCCTAAAACTACTGGGTCAGATGGAATTAAACTTGGCAGGAAGCGTCTATGTAACGTCCTTTATAAAGTCTGCTCATTTCGTCTTGATCGGACAACAAACATGGCCGCCATGGGCAATTGTTGTTTCTGATTGGCTGAGTTTTCAAAACTCTTCTCCTCTGAAAAGTGCTGGGCCAAATGGAGCAAAACTTGACCAGAAGCATATATGGGCCGTTCTTTATAAAATTTCCCCATTTCGTTCCGATCGGACTACAAATATGGCCGAAATGGGCAGTTCTTGTGTCTGATTGGCTGATATAAAAAATCTTCTCCTCTTAAATCGCTTGGCCAAATGGAACTAAATTTGGCATGAAGCATATATGGGAGGTTGTTTACAAGTTTCCTTATTTCGTCCAGATCCGGAACAAACATGGTCGTCATGGGCATTTCCTGTTTCTCATTGGTTGATTAAAAAAATGTTCCCTGGAACTGCTTGGAAAATTGGAATGAAACCTGACAGGAAGCATCTATGGGAGGTTCTGTACAAAGTATTCTCATTTTTTCCAGATCGGACTACAAATATAGCCATCATGGGTAGTTCTTGTTTCTGATTGGCTGATTTAAAAACAAATCTTCTCCTCTGAAATGACAGGGTCAAATAGAACGAAACTTGACAAGAAGCATAAATGGGAGGTCCTTTATAAAATTTTCTCATTTCGTCCCGATTGGATTACAAATATGGACGCCATGGGCAGTTCTTTTATTTGATTGACTGATTTAAAACAATCTTCTCCTCTGAAGTCGCTTGGTCAAATGGAACCAAAGTTGACAGGAAACATCTATGGGAGGTTCTTTACTATTCCTCAATTCGTCCCGATCGGGCAACAAACATGTCCGTCATGGGCAATTCTTGTTTCTCATTGGTTGATTAAAAAAAAAATCCGGAACTACTTGGCCAAAACTGTCAGCCAAACTGTCACACAGGAAGCATCTACTAGTATGGAAAGTCTTTTATGAATTATTTTTTTTTCATCCGCATTAGACGACAAGCATGGCTGCCATGGACAATTCTTGTTTCTGATAGGCTGATATAAAGAAATCTTCTTCTCTGAAACTACTTGGCCAAATGAAACGAAACTTGACAAGAAGCATCTGTGGGAGGTTTTTTACAAACTTTTCTCATTTTGTCCAGATAATGCGACAAACATGGCCACCATGAGCAATTCTTTCTTTTTGCCTTGTGAGCGATACTTGCTCAGCCCTCTGAACCTCTAGTTTTATAACGATATCTTTTCTAAAGTACCGAAATTGCGATATTTGTCGTATTTACAATAACAGAATCAGGTGTAGTGAAAATTTGTGTCAGTCATTATTTACAATTTGTTAATATAATCCAGAATCTGTATCCTCTGATTCTCACCTTCTGCGGTATAAACATTCACAAAAAAAGCCTACAAGAACCGGTACCAGAAGGCGTTTAGGCTTCAAGTAAGAGTTTTTTCCACATTGAAGGTTTCGACTTAGAGATGAAAAACAACAATGAATCAATGCATGATAGGAAAAATCATATAAGGGAAGCAATTTTCATGTTCCCTATATGTGTTATCATTTTTAGATACCTTCGTCGAAATTGCATTTTTAAATTCTGTTAAAAATAGGGTTTCAACTGCCCCAGGAAAAGTTTACCATCCCTAAATTCTAGCTAAAATGTGTAGGCCCATTTGGTTGTATCGGTCCAAAGGTTTGGTCACGAGCGTAATGAAGGTTTATCTAGAAATGCATATTAATGGAATTTTAAAAGTTGGTGTGTTTATTTTACCACATTCTATGTTAACTTACCTATCACGTATGAATCTGAAGTATATCCACATGCCTGTTGTACCTCCGGGCTATCCCATCCGTTTGGATATATTGCAACACCGCCTCCTATCAACAGTCCTGCGATAAAAATGTAGATATACTACTAAGACGTATGTAGAAAAGTCACAAGAAAATTGCATGTTTCCATCAACATTTAGATTTTTTTCAAAAGCTTTTTTTCATTTTTTTTTTCTTGAAATGTTCAGATTCTCTAAGACCTTTGTCTTATTCTTTTCCTTAATCCGACTTTTATGTAATATTCTTTATTATTGACTAACAATAGAATATAAGCCTAAATATGATAAAACCTGTCAATACAATATACAATGTCAAAGTACGCCAATACGACACATACTAGTCAATATGACATATTGGACTTGTTAGTCAATAAAGGTATGATTGCGCAAGGTTTCCATATTGGCTTAGTTATTGGTCCTTAGGCTTCGCCTAAATCCAATATGGCTTGCCTCGGACCAAAAACTAAGACAATATGGGAAACCTTATCCAATAATACTATAATATATACTGAACAGGTTTAAAATAGAAAAACATGAAGACGTTTGGGCGACTAGTTTAGGGGTAGTGAAAAAGGCAAGGAATATCCAGTTGTAATATAATTCTTTGATACCAATTTTGATGCACAAGATGTGCACATTTCGTCGATTTACGACTCATCGGTTGTGCTCAAGGATTAAAAAGTGAAAACCAAAACAACTATCCAAAAGGTTGAAAATTGATTTATGTTTTATTGTTTTGATATTTTTAAATTGTTTTGGTGAATGTACTATTATTGTAGTCCGTGTGTTTTTGTATCAGATGTTGACCGAGACTTCTTAAGTTACAGTATAACATACAAGGATGGCGGGTATAACACTTATTATTATACTTCAGATTTTATATTGTATATAAAAACAAATTTCATTGATCATATACAATGTACATGTTATCGACATGAATAAATCTTCATATTTTCCATCATATTCCACCCCTTCGGAAATCTCGCTACTTTTCCAGTATTGATATCAGTAAATGGAATTGACACAAATAAAGTATCATGTTCGATTGAAAAAGCATGTTCTTTGCTGTATTTCCAATACAGTGTGTTTGATTCGTTTTAATAAAAAATGTTCCAAAGTGGAAAACTGTCCTCTAAATATATTGGTAAAAAATCAGGCGATTTACACATTGAAAATCAAAATATCTTTGGTTTTATTCAGTAAAAACATTTAAAGCATGGTAGTGAGGAAATATGAATATTTCTTCTCGTCTCAATATCATATTCACCTCGGACAAGCCCTTCGGAAAATATGATATTTCTGATGTGAATAAATCTTCAAAATGCAATAAATGTATAATACTGTCTCGGAAAGGTTGAGAAAAACATTTTGGTACCTGAAATTTTTTCCAGTTTAATAATTAGTTATCTTAAACGAGAATGTTTTTCTTGAAGAGTTGTAAGCAATATTCAGTTTTATTAGTAAATATTAACTTATTGTCACCAGAAAATATTTTTTCAGGTGTTGGGTCATTGTAGTTGAAATTTTGTGAGTCTTCTACAGATTTCATTCAACAAACTAGCCTTTTAAATTCAATTATTTTTTTTTATTAAATCGCCTTTCAATCATACTGCTCTAGGTAATTATGTCACTTTATCTTAACGTACAATTTAACATAGCGGGTAGATATATGTTTTCTTTATTGTAACAGTAAATGGCTGTCAAACTTGTCAAAATATTTAGATTTCAAACAATGAATTACTTTAAAGGTCCTTGAATGGACCACCAACATAATACAGGGCTATTAACAGTTTTATTAATCTGAAAACCCCTTTTGCGAGATTCAATAGTGCCCGGTGGTTAACTAAATGTAACTATACCCTGTCGAAGGCCTTGCTAACGTCACAAAAAAATCAGACATATCAACTGCCTGTAAAATTTCGTGTACAAGTTAAATTAGTTGATGTGACGTCGAGTGACCAGTTATAAAGCCGGACTGATACTTGTACAGAAGCGAGCTATCAATCAAAAAATTGAACATATGTTTATATACAATCTCCTCGAAAATCTTACTAATAGTACAAAGCAGAGCATTAGGTCTGTAATTTGATACAAGTGATTTGTCACTACTCTCAAATAACAAAAGCGAGTTCCTGTTTTGTGGAAACTTTTTTCCTGAAGCGATTTGTTAAAACGGAGAAGCAATTTCATCTTTAACTTCCTTTAAAATCCTATTGCTAATGCAGTCATGTCCAATAGCCTTATTTGGTTTGATAATGGATATAACATCAATGATATCTTGTAATTCAACAGAAATATTCGTAGGTGTGTCGAGACCTCTATCATCAAAATAGGAAAGCGGTGTATTATCATCATGTAGGTCAGAGGTGGAACAAAAGTAATCGTTTAGCAGATTGCCTTCATCGATACTGTCGCGACAAAATTTGAATCGTCGGGTCTTCTTAAAGGGGGTAATACTGTACTGCAATCCTCATCTTATTCTAATATATCATTATATCCCGGTTTTCTCTATTTGAATACCGGTTCATTTTTTTACCTTTACGTTTTATAAAGTTAAAGAATATGGACTATGCATAACAGAGAAAACCTCTTATCCAATAATATACATGTGCTAAAATCTTGAATTTTCAAAGAAATAGCCGTTTTCTTTGTCTTGCTGGTTTCGGGTTTGATCACTAAAATATCGCAACAAAGTAAACGTGATTATAACTAGGACAGTAATATATTTGACGGAAGGTCAGATTCTGTCAAGTTCTTTTGTTGTCCATACATAGCCAGGCAGTAGATTACAAAACGATAAAATATGACATATCTACCGTTCATCTTGTAAAACAATATTTTACCATTATACTTCAATAAAGGCCTTTATTTCCTTGTTACTGTTTTGATATCTTATTTTCAGATTAGGAATTATGATACGTTGTACTTGGTTAAAAGACATATGCCATTTAAAACATTGTTGTTGATGTTAGCAGAGAATATATCAGTGATGTTAACACACGACATATACTAGAAGACCTTTAACAATTATACTACGACGCAAATATTTCAGGTTTTGGTTTATAATCATTCTATACTTTTACAAAAAAAACTTTGTTTATGTGACGATTTATTTTGTTGTGACAAATAGAGATTGCCTTTTTGTAATCGAGGTATTCGAATTGACCAAACAGAATGTTTATTCTATATTAGCTAATTTAAATTTATGCATACATGTGAAAATTAGAATTAGAACATAAATATTACCGCTCTTCATCTTAAAGTCACAGTTAGACCTTCAATGTGAAGAAAAATCTCGCATATCATTCGCTGCTGCCCCGGGGCTGCGGTGTTAACGAGGCATCTGTTTATTTTTGGATACTTTACTACAGTAACCCCCCCCCTACACACACACACAGTGAAAAATTAGTAAACCGGAATCAGGGCATCACATCGACTATTAAGTTCGCATTTGAAGATGGCTGACCCTATGGTTATAAAATTAAGAGTAATTTGTAAAGATTTGAAATATGATATAATATGTAGATAAACATGCACGAATTCCTTTAATATAACCTGTTTAATCCTCCGTATCTTTGTATAAAATTGAGAAACATATCTTAGATAAGATGAAACAGGAGTTTCAAGGGAAAGATCGCGTGTATGGATGTAAAATTGAAAATAAATCATCGTCGAAATTCATTAATATAAATATTTTAACATTAACGTCTGTCCTTCACAGCTCTAGCAAAAATATTGCTTCCTGGGCATGACGGTATGCGAAGTACACATTACTGGTGTAATGTAATGGGTGATGTAGAAAGTATCCTTTTCAAGTACTTCACACTTTTGAAACCTTTATGCCATCCATTATATATCCCTTTTTTTCTTCCCCATTGCATTTTAATGAAAATGTCCATTTATTTATTGGGTACTTTTACATATTAATTATTTATAAGTTATATCATACATCAGTAAATTCAGAATTATTTTAATATAAAGTTGACATTCGATCATGAGTCATGGTGTGTCACACATGTTTAGAAACAATATTGATTTTTTAACAAGAAATCGTTAATGAAGATGCGATTAACTATGTTCAAATCAAGTAGTAAACGAACAATGTCTATTTGCGGAGGTGGCTTTTTTCTGTGTAAACACCAATATTCCTTTAAATATAATTATAACAGTCAAATGAAAAGGAAGAATACAAGATTGCGCGGACTTCTTATGACATCCTGCAGCCAAATCATGCATACATTTAATTTTTAGCTATGGTTTATTTATTCAGTTGATAACATTTATTTTTATTTACCAATATCTTTCACATTAGTCATTTAATCTAATCTTTCTTGTCTATACTTTCTCTAATTTAAGCTCTTTACCTGCACAAAATTGTACAATGCCTACTGTTCTGGCTACTGTTGGTGACATTATTCCATTGATACAGACAGACAATATAGCAACGAAGGACACTAACAGAGCAAGTCCACATCCTACTCCAATGGTTAAGGTTGCTATTTTCCAAGACAAACTGGGAATATCATTAAATGTGGCATAACGACCACATTCCTTTACAATCACTGGTGACAAACTGGGAGATACAATTTTGGGATAGTTACATCTCCTGAATACTCCGAAATAAACATTGACATTTTGCAGAGTTCCTTTCAGCCAGTATGGTAAATAAAATCCCACAGAGGCACTGAGTGCTGCTATAAACGACGAAAAGGCCCAGAAAGTACCACAACTGTTTAAACTTCCCATCTTAAAGTGGTTTTATCTGTATAAAAAATGTTTTGAACAACTTCCTTGTGCGTGGTGTATTTCAAGACATTTCCTCCATGGTCAGGTATAGATCAAATTAATATGATGAGTTGTTTGTTAAGCTTACATCGTAACTAAAGTATAATTCATAAAAATCTCACGCTAAAATCATTTTCCAGTTTTTAAATGTCACATAGTCAACTATATCCAATACACAGTCAAATTAAATCAAATTTGCTTGTTATCCAATTCTTTAATATACCGTTATTGACATGGGCACAACCGTGTCAGTTGGTAAAATGGTGTTATTTTACATGTCGAACTAATTTACATGTAAAATTATATATTACTGCATGAATCCAACCATAAATTACAAATAATTGTTATAGAAAATTCTCCACGATTTCTCACTGACATATACAATGACTATATATTTTATTCTATAAATCTATATATTAAAGAATTTTCAATATAGGTCACAATTTTACTGTTCAATAACAACCGACCTTTCTCACTACAAGATATTTAATAGATTTTTATATATACCTGTATATCTGTGTTTATTGCAAAGCAGGTGTAAATTCACTGTAATTATCGTATTTTTTATCTATTCCAATATACAGAAACATGCAATCAGCCAAGAAGAATGTAATGTAAAAACCAGATGTATTAGAAAATGCACGTACAATCCAAAGACTTCGTATTGCTTTTGAGTGATTCATCGGATGCGTTTTATATCCATTTGATTTTTGATGGATATTTCATTTCATAATTAAATGATTTCAACAGAAAAAACCTATTATAACTTGAATTTTAGCAGAGCTAGTATCACAAGTATGACTTTAACCAAGATGCCAAAACTTTAATTGGATGCTCGTAGGAGCTTGTAGCGCTGACACTATCAGCATAAAGACATTCAAGTCCACAAATAATCAATCCTTTGAATTTTTTTTTATATGTTTGGCCCGCTTTTTTGTTGAATTTTGTATTTTTAAAAAGGATGGACATATTGGCCTGAGGTTTGGATCACCAAACAATATTTTAAATGAGATAGCCTTTGAACAATTGCTCCAAAGATTGTCGCATTTGGTCAGATTTCCAGAAAATTAAAAAAAACTAGAAATTGTGTCTGTAATACACGGATGCCCCGCACTAAAACCCATATTTAAACACAAAGAAATGAACCTAAACGCATAACTTAACCAGAGTCGCTCAAGCATAAAATGTTGGTCATAATGACCCAATTACATGTATTGTACACTGCTCAGTACTATCCAAGGCACAGCCAGTGATGAAGTTTCATTGATACACAATATATGCTCAGTTCCAAAGAAATGAACCTAAACGCAAAACTTAACCTCACAGTTCCGTCGGACAAGGGTAATTCTATATGCCCCATCCACTGTCGTGGGCGGGGCATAAAAAAAATGCTGTTTACTTTTATTTTAAGTATCGGCGTTAGTCCAAAGTCCATACAAGACAAAGTACTTAACGGGGACTAAAGAGGACAAATATACCTAAGGAGCAAATCAAAAAGCTTAATCCATTGGACAGACAAAACCCGGGAAGACAAACGAACAATCACAAACACAACAAATAAACACTGAAAACTGAAAAACAATGAACAACACGAACTCCTATAAAAACCAGGAATGAGCCCAGGTGCTCCGGAAGGGTAAGCAGTTCCACCTCCGTATATTAAAACATTCTAACAAAGTAGGGCCACGAGTATTTTTAGAGGAGAAATATTCAAAATATTTATGGCCGATTTTCCTACTTTGAGGATCAGTTGCTACAGTCTGGACCGTCTGACACAATTTTCATCAAAACTTGCCAGAAACACGAAGCTGTCTGATCTCATGACGAACTGAATGTTAGGTGAGCTAAAAGAAGTCAAAATTCCAAACACGTTTAACATATGTTGATTTAACTATTTTATTTTCATCTATCTTAGTAAATGTCTGAAGATTGATATTAATTAAGTCAGAAGACAAGGTTATTTCAGTACATTCTTATAGAATGTTAATATCAAGACGACGGAGTGCAATACAATATATCTACTAAGGTTTGGAGAAATTTGGCCCAAGAAAAATGATCATTTGATTATAGAAAACTAGACTATTCTCTAAACATAAAATATGTCCCTGGGACATCGTATACATTATGTTGCTACGAGTCAGCCCTTCATTACTGAGACGTGTTTACTTTAAAATCTTATAAAGATAGATGAAATATTTACACATGAATATATACACCATAACATTACATTCCAGAATTTTTTCTTCAATCACAACTTTCTTTTTGCAAGAAACCAACAAAGTAATTCTTAGAGTGATCATTATTTTTTCAAGGTTTTCATATTATACAGAATAAATCTGTAAGATTTAAATTTGTTATCACTTGAAAGTGAAACAACCAAATTTGTCAGCCTAAATTGAGGTTTATAACTACATTAAGGGGCTGTAATTTGGTGGACTACGTGATTGGAGACTAAAGAGAAGTGTTATCTGAAAAAAAAACCAGAAATCAGAGGAACCATATTCAAAATTATAATCTCTGAATGAAAATAGTTGACATTAAATATAAAAATTATTTTAAAAATTTACATATAAATTACCGATAGCAACACCATAACCTTTTTAGTTTTATAATTAATATATAAGACTTCTCAATTAACCATAGTAAAAAACATTTTATATACATGTAACATTTTCTATATATTATGCACAAGGACGTATAACTAACATACGTCCTTGATTATGCAATATAACAAAATGTCTGAACAAAAAATCATTCAGTATACCAAAACGTGTCTAATGTCATTTAATTGATTAGTATTTCTATGCATGATAACAATTTATCAATTATTATCAATTAATTGATTGATGAGATATTTTGATTAGTGGTTCACTAACTCTGATTAATGATGATTTGTAAATAATCATCAAGTACTTGCAATCCATTTCACTCTCTTTTTCATTTAGAAAAAAAAATTCGGATTACAACAAGAATGGCAGTTTCTGTAAGATTTTCAATAATATTTTTTTTTCCAATTTGAATATTTCAACAACAAAAAAAAAAACAAAATGGGATATGCCAATAAAATATTAATTTCTCTATTTCCAGAAAAAAGTATGTCTGCAAAGTAAAAACTTATATATAATCTTCTAATATAATATAGCATACACAGGAATCAGTTATAATATTTTGGGATGATAGAGAAACAAGAGTTATCTCCCCTTCACTAATTCTGTCAATACACAGTGATGATATAGCCTATGTTAAGTAAGAAGTAGAATTCATTGTGCCTTGAAGCATACTGCTGTAAATATTATCACTCACCTGGATTTACACCTTCAAATTTTACTGGTAGTCAAACTGTTGGTGATTGGTGTGATTTACAAGTATAAGTGATGTCATCTTAATACAACTAAGTTTGGTTTCATTGGGCTTCATGGTATCAGTCAAAAAGTTTTATTCAGTGAATTTGCCCACGGGAACCTATGATAAACTTAGGTTGCTATTGTGACCATCTTGGTTGGCTGCGCAATTCTGAAAGACGCCATCTTAGGACCAATGCTGCCAAGTCTGGTTCCAATTGGCCAAGTGGTTTCAGACAAGATTTTTAAATGAATTTTCCAATAGGGTCCCATGTTAAACTAAGTTTGGCTACAGAGCCATTTAGGTTAACAGTCCTCGTCAGCGTCATCCGACACAATTGTGAAAGAGGACTATCTAAGGACCATTGCTGCCTAGTCTGATTCGAATGGCCAAATGAATTTTCCAACAGGTCCCTATGTTATTCTAAGTTTGGCTGTGGCTGCAATCTTGGAAATCTGATCGGCACCAAATTAACAACAATTGATAAGGACCTTTATAGAAATATATTTGTAAAGTTTAGGTTTAATCGGAGTATTTCGTTTTAGAGAAGTTTTACAAAGATAAGCCAATCAGAAATTAGAATAGCCTCATGCAGCCATGTTTCTTGACAAATAGGCACCAAAGTAACAATACTTGGAAAAGACCTTATAATTTCGTCAAATTCTGTTCTGTGGTTCTCAAGAAGAGATGTGAAAAGTTAATGGACAAAAGCCAAGTAATGGTAATAGCTCACACTGGCCTTTGGCCAGGTGAATAATAATTTGAATTTCTTTCATAACATTTAGCTTATAATTCTGATGTTCATTAATAAATAATGATTATGTATTACATAAGAAATTGGTTAACAGTCACTGGTACTTATAATTTATCATGCTTCTGAAAACACGAAGATCTAGTCTAGTGGAATCAAGAGAGAGAACCTCTAGAAACTAGAGTCTCTCAAGAGCCTGTATCGCTCACCTGGATTTAACTTTTCACCTTGAGCAGGACTAAAAATTTAGGTGTTGCAGTCAATTTGGCTGGTTTTTCTATAGGGTTCTATGTTAAACTAAGTTTGGCTGTGCTAGCCATCTTGGTTGACAGTCCAGGTCAATGGACACATTTCTAAAAGACCACCATCTAAGGACCATTACTGCTAAGTCTTTGTTCCAACTGGCTAAGTGGATTTTTAATGAATTTTCCCATAGGGTCTTATATGAAACTAAGTTCGGCTGTGGTGGCCATCTTGGTTGACAATCCAGGTGATTAAACACAATTCTGAAAGAGGACCATCTAAGGACCAATGCTGCCAACTTTAGTTTCAGACGAAAAGATTTTTCAGTGAATTTCTCATGGGGTCCTATGTTAAACTAAGTTTGGCTGTGCTGGCCATCTTGGTTCACAGTCCACGAAATTGGACATATATCTGAAAGAGGACCATCTAAGGCCCATTGCTGCCAACCAAGTCTGGTTCCAATTGGTCAAGTGGTTTCAGACAAAATTTTTCAATGAATATTCCCATAGGGCCCTATGTTAAACTAGGTTCGGCTGTGGTGGCCATCTTGGTTAACAGTCCGGGTCATCCAGCAGACATAATCCTAAAAGAGAACCATCTAAAGACCAATACTGCCTATTTGGTTACAATTGGCCTTGTAGTTTCATAGAAGACTTTTGAAATTCATCCCCCCTTTTTCTACTTTTAGTAACAGCAGCCATGTCGGTTGGAAGTCCAGGATGCCGGATATAATTTGGGAAGGGGGCCACCAAAGGACCATTCCACCAAAGTTTGGTCCCAATTGGCCCAGTGGTTTTAGAGGAGAAGATCTTTGGAAAGTTTACACCGGACGATGTCTTTAAAGGGCAAAAACTCCTATAAGGGGTCAATCAATGATTTTGGTCATGTTGACTTATTTGTAGATCTTACTTTGTTGAACATTTTTGCTGTTTACACTTTGTCTTTATCTATAATAATATTTAAGATAATAACCTAAAACTGCAAAATTTCCTTAAAAAAAAAAAATTCAGGGGGAATAACCCAACAAAGGGTTGACCGATTCATCTGAAAATTTCATGGCATCTAGATCTTGATCTGATGAACATTTTTACCTCTGTTAGTTTTGCTCTAAATGCTTTAGTTTTTTGAGATATAAGACAAAAACTGCAGTTTACCCCTATGTTCTATTTTAAGCCATGTCAACTATGTTGGTTAGAGGCGGGGTCATCGGACACATTTTTCTAAAATTAGATACCCTAATGATGCTTTTGGCCAAGTTTGGTTCCAGTAGTTTCAGAGACCTTTGGGTCAGGTGAGATAAAAATGAATCAATTCAGAATATGAAATTCCCTTATTGAGGTTCTAAAAAACAGACACTTTACTGAAATAACATTAAAATTAGAGATACACAGTTTTCTAGATCTAATGTATAAAGTGAAGAAATTTGTATAATAAATATTATGCTAAAAAGACAATTTCACATCATCATAGCTTAAAATATCACACTTAAGTTCAATCAATCATTTAACATAATATAATGGTAAAAAATGAGTGTTGTCAGTAAATCAAAAATGAGAAAGTCTTAATTTGAACTATGCACAGAATGTCAACATTCCTAAGATTAGCAATAGACCAAATATGTTACATCTCTAAAATACTAAAATCAATTTTATACTAAAGAAAATATCAAAACATTACCACTACATGTATAGGAAGCCTATACACATGCACAAAATAAAAATAATGGTATAAAACTGAATGGTTATTGTCAAACAAAACAATAAAATAATGTAAACATTATCAATATCCAAACCAATATCTCTCTAACATAACAAATTATATCTGATATTGTTAGTACAGATAACAAAGATGACCCTGTTAAATAGAATGTATATAGATTTTTAAAAACCTCGTTACGTCGAATTCAATGGGGTTCGTCCATTCTATTCAACTAAGCCAAGGTTATAGTTGTCCGAGATTGAGGATGACGTTACGTCTTTATCGGCATGTGGAATAATAGCTGGTTGTATTAAATTAGTTCTGTATTTCCTTCTTGATAAACATTCATAGGTATTGATAACTGGTATTTTATTTTGAGAATTCCATCTATAGCGGTTTTGTTTTGCCAATAAGCAACTTTAGTGCCTAAACATTTGTCCAATGTAAATAAACATGTTTAAAATTTCAAAACATCGAGGTTAATTAACGTCTTTTTTCTTCGAGCGGACCTAAAAACATACTCGAGTTAAACAAGATTTCAATCAATTATTTCGATTCAACAAAGGTAAATATTCATTGAACGAATGGAAATTTCGGCCTGAATGTGGAAATATCTCGAAATATCCAATTTTTTGACAGAAACAATTTAAAATAACACGCTTCAACTTAATTTGACATACTGAAATTTTGAGTACCCCATAGACATGCAAATCTTACCAATCATAACCAAAACTAAACTACATGACCATTTACCTTTAAACTGTAGTATACAAAATATACGTGAACAATGCATAATCATGTAAAGAATGAGCTGAACTGGTTGATTATTCAGCATATCTAGTACATGATATAACAAGACACGATGCCCTGCTGCCCTATCATTCTCTATGTTCAGTAAACCATGAAAATGGGGTCGAAACCGTAATTTGGCATGCAAATTATAAAGTCCACATTATAAGGAACATGTGTATTAAGTTGATGCGACAGTCTATAACTTCACCCTAAACTACCTTCACCTGAGAATGAAATGTTTCCACACTCATATTTCTATGTTCAGTGAACCATGAAAATGCGATCAACACCCTAATTTGGCATGAAAATTAGAAAGACCACATTACAAGGAACACATTTACTAAGTTTCAAGTTGATGCGACTACCTTCACAAAAAACTTTAACCTGATTCGTGACGTGACCGAAAAACATAATGATCCTCTCCTATCATAGGCGGGGCATAAAAATTATAACATGGCAAAGAAATGCAGGTATTTAAAAACTCAACCTTTGGTCAATTCAAGTTAATCGATAGACTATCATCTGACCCTTCTAACAAATATGGGGTGGGTGGGAGGATTTTTTTTTTTACATGTATCCATTTCTGTCATCAACTCATCTTCGGCAAGACCAATGGGTGTGAACATTCCTTCTGTCTGCGAATATCCAGGAAAGGGACTTATGGTTGATTTGTCCACACATAGTCATTTTACACTTCAAATCAGATTTTACCAGAAAGTTGCATCCTATCCCGGAAAAATAAAAAAAAATAGAACTACTGTGAGCAAAGCTCACTACTTGATACCCCCGCCTTACATAAGATGTATGAAAGGAAATGTCAATATTTTGGATAGGAAAACTCCAACAGCAGTGACATGAATTTCATCAAATTCCATTCAGTGGTTTAGGAGGAGTCGTGGATGGCATACTGGAATCCCCTATCACAATGAATGGCAAAGTCCATGTGTTGGTATGGGAAACCCCAAATGTTGGTCACATCAAAATCTAAAATAGGAGGTGCACTATGGCATCATATAATAAAGATCCTCTGAAAGTTTCAACAAATTCCATTCATTGGTTTAGGAGGAGTTGCGGATGGCATCATGGTACCCCTGTAAGTCCATGTTTTGGTATGGGTAACCCCAAATATTCATCAGATCAAAATCTAAAATAGGAGGTGCACTATGGCATCATGTAATAAAGATCCTCTGAAAGTTTCATCAAATTCCATACAGTGGTTTAGGAGGAGTTGCAGATTTCATCATGGTACCCACAATCACAATGAATGTCAGAGTCCATGTTTTGGTATGGGTAACCCCAAATATTCATCAGATCAAAATCTAAAATAGGAGGTGCACTATGGAATCATGTAATAAAGATCCTCTGAAAGTTTCATCAAATTCCATTTAATGGTTTAGGAGGAGTTGTGGATGGCATCATGGTACCCCCTATCACAATGAAAGTCAAAGTCCATGTTTTTCTATGGGAAACCCCAAATGTTGGTCAGATCAAAATATAAAATAGGAGGTGCACTACAGCATCATGTAATAAAAATCCTCTGAAAGTTTCATCAAATTCCATTCAGTGGTTTAGGAGGAGTTGCAGATGGCATCATAGTACCCCTATCACATTGAATGTCAAAGTCCATGTTTTGGTATGGGTAACCCCAAATATTCATGAGATCAAAATCTAAAATAGTCATAAAGATCCTCTGAAAGTTTCATCAAATTCCATACAGTGGTTTAGGTGGAGTTGCAGATGGCATCATGGTACCCCCTATCACATTGAAAGTCAAAGTCCATGTTTTTCTATGGGAAACCCCAAAAATTGGTCTGATCAAATTCTAAAATAGGAGGTGCACAATGCCATCATGGGATGAAGATTCTCTGAAAGTTTCATCAAATTCCATTCAGTAGTTTAGGAGGAGTTGCGGATACAAAGTTCGGACGAATGGACGGACGAACGGACGAACGGACGGCACAACGGCACAACGGCACAATGGATGATTGGACGGGCGGCACAACAGATGGACAGACGAATGGAAGGACGGCACAACGGACGGATGGACACAACGAATACTATATACTTATACAACAATGGACACAACGTATACTGTATAATTATATAGGATAGGTGAATATTTTGGGGGTGGGTAGGGATGACAATCTATCAATTAACTTTGATTGCCATAAGTAGTATTTATGCAACTAAAAATAGGAAAAATTAACAAGATACATGTACTGAAAACAGTTTTATAAATCCTTTAATTCTGTAATTTGTCGCTCTGGTATTCTTTTGCCAATATTTAAGCATCAAGTTATGCTTTAAAGAAATTGTGACCCTGTATTCATATGCACAGAAATTGTTACCCTGCAGAGACAATTGCACAGAATTTGTTAGCTTGTACAGACAATTGCACAGAAATTGTTACCCTGTTCTAGACAAAATCATGAAAATATAAACCTTAACTGCAGCACAATCATACCACCAAATTTACTTGAAGTTGCTCCATCCCCCTCCCCCACCCTCCTCTGCTAAACCTACATCACATGTATCAACCAATGACTAATATAAGCCATAAGGTAGGGACCATCTTACTTATTTTAGTTACTTGGTCAGACACACCTATGTTAAATGTGTCCCATGGTGGCCGCCATCTTGGATTTCAGATCGGCACAAAAAAAAACTTTGTAGAGGACCATGTCAGGATCATTCCTGCAATGTAACATTTCAATTGCTTTTGTAGTTTCAGAGATGATTTTTGAAATTTCAGCCAATCAGAGTGCATAAATGGCCCTGGCAGCCATGTTGAATTTTGGATCAGAACTAAAAACAGGCCAGGTGAGCTAAAAATTGATACATAAAAACTAAATTTAAATGTCTACTAGTCTATTAGCTCCTCTATGCAAAACTATATTTCAAAATGTCTACATAATTCATATATTCTAAGATAAAAACTTCTGCAGTACTTAAAAACTAACCATTACTTCATTTACATCCTCATTCTCTTCCTATCTTTCATTATAACAACGTTCAGATTAGTGCGTGTAACGACCTAAAAGGTACTTACTATGGTTCAAGCTGTCTGTGGGCTGATTTTTTTTGACAAGTAGTCTTTCTGTTCAGATTATTTCCCCTTGTTATTGGTCAAATAAAAAGTCATAAGTAACAGGCAGTAAAGGATATTTAGAAGTTTTAAAGGAGTTAATTGCTTTCAATAGTAACTCAAATCAAAGGCAAACATTAGTGTGGACCTAAAATGTGATCTTTTTTCTACTTGAAGAATTATAATTCTTTTACCACAGGTTAAACTGCGTTATTACAAAAGGTATGACTTCTTATTATCAGAAGTACAATTAACATATTAAGTCATATTACTACAGTGGAACCTCTGTAAACCGAACAGCTATTGGACAGTAAAAATTTTCCCGTTCTGAGAGGTTCCGCACTTTACTGAAATACAACCGGAAGTAAATAAATTGAAATAACAGAATACATAATGACTTCATTTGCATGGTTTTTTCTTTAAAAGTTACTAAATCGTAATTAGCTCCAATGTTGTTTTTCGGTAGAAACAGAAGTTAAAAACTGTTATTTAAACAGAGTTTTTCCTGTACATACCAATAAAGGTGTTTAAAACACGCTTCTCAATGAAGAGAATGAAAGTTCGGCCGGTATTTAGGGGTTTAATTGACAGGAACATATATATTTAGGATGGCAAATTAAGTCCGATAATCAGAATTTAGAGGGGCCAGTTTTTGGATGATTTTTTTACTTGAAAATATAGGTGAGAATTCCGGACCAGAATAAAACGTACGGATTGCAGAGGAATCCGGTTTTCAGAGGGGCCAGTTTAGGGGAGTTCCACTGAACCTTATTACCAGAAGTACAATCAATATATAAACAGTGATATTACTGTCTTATTACTAGAAGTACATTTAACATATAAACAGTGGTATTAATGGCTTATTACCAGAAGTACAATTAATATATTAACAGTTGCATGATTGCCTTATTACCAGAAGTACAATAAACATATAAACAGTGGTATTAATGGCTTATTACTAGAAGTACATTTAACATATAAACAGTGGTATTAATGGCTTATTACCAGAAGTACAATTAATATATTAACAGTTGCATGATTGCCTTATTACCAGAAGTACAATTAACACATAAACAGTGGTATTAATGGCTTATTACCAGAAGTACAATTAATATATTAACAGTTGCATGATTGCCTTATTACCAGAAGTACAATAAACATATAAACAGTGGTATTAATGGCTTATTACCAGAAGTACAATTAATATATTAACAGTTGCATGATTGCCTTATTACCAGAAGTACAATAAACATATAAACAGTGGTATTAATGGCTTATTACCAGAAGTACAATTAATATATTAACAGTTGCATGATTGCCTTATTACCAGAAGTACAATTAACACATAAACAGTGGTATTAATGCCTTATTACCAGAAGTACAATTAACATATAGAGTGGTATTACTGCCTTATTACCAGAAGTATAATTAACGTATTAATAGTTGCATGATTGCCTATTACCAGAAGTACAATTAACATATTGACAGTTGTATTAATGCCTTATTATCAGAAGTACAATTAAATACTGTATTAATTAGATTTGGAGTAATTATTTAATTTGGAATTTAACTAAATCAGAGTTTTCCCCCCAAAAAAACACATCAGAGCATGTTACTATGTAAATAAATTCTATGTAGAATACAGACCAGGTAATAAATATAAATCCTGTGCGTCGCACAGACAAGCTGATGAATATAAATCTGGAGCAGGCACACAGACCAAGTGATGAATATAAATCCTGTGCGTCACACAGAACCAGGTGATAAATGTTGCACAGACCAAGTGAAGAATATAAATTCTGTGTGGTGCACAAACCAGGGGAAAGTAAAACATCCTGTGCGGCGCACAGACCAAGTGAAGAATATAAATTCTGTGCGCCGCAAAGACCAGCTGAAGACTATAAATCCTGTGCGGCGCACAGACCAAGTGTAGATTATAAATCCTGTGCGGCGCACAGACCAGGTAACGAGCTCTGACATGTAAATATCCATGAAATCCATGATTTAGTTAAATTCCAAATTAAATATTTACTCCAAATTTAATTAATACAGTGTTATCAATATATATATATAAAGTAGAATCTGGTGGCTAGAATTCAGATCACTCGAACAACATGGATTTCTTGAACCTTTTCAAAAGTCCCATAATTTTTTCCATTATGTCTATGGAAATAAACTCTCGGTTTTTCAAAAACCGTTTCCTCGAATTCTCGAACTAAGTTACTGGTCCGTACAACAGTAATGTAATGTAATTTAGTCTCAATAACTTGAACACCATATTTAATTAGCATAGGTGACAAATATATCGATAAGTGTGAAAACCCAGATGATTGACAGGAAGGTGATTATTTGTCAATTACAGGTACAGTCGAACTTTGGTAGCTCGAACTCTGATCGCTCGAACACCACCGATGACTCGAACAGTTTTGAAAGTCCTATCAATTTTCCTTTTATGTTTATGTAAAAAATGTGCCCGTTTCTCAAACAACGATTTCTCGAAAATTCAATCAAAAAATTTGGCCCCCACAATGATAAAATTGTGTATTTCAACATGGAAAACTCGAACTCAATAATAAAAGGACAAGTGTGTTACCTGATACTTACAGGTATTCGTCTTACAATCACATATTTAATAAAATCAGAATAGCATGAAAAGTGAATAATAGTTTGATGTAATAAAAATGTTGTATTTACTGTTAATAAGTGATTAATTTTTAATTCTGAAATATTTCATGTTAAAGATCAGCTTTAGAAACTTCTATATGTCTGGCACTGGAAATTTGCTGTACTGTAAAAAAAACTTCAGTAACTCGAACTACAGGTAATTCAAACAGATTTCGACAGACCTTTGGAGTTCGAGCCATTGAAGTTCTACTGTAATTGTTATACTCTGCTTGATGTTAATGGTGAATTACCCTAATTACTTCCACATTAAGATTTGATAAGTGGATGTTGTTTTAGCGATCATTTATATAAAGGATCTAAATTAGACGTTAAAAATGTTTTTTTTTTTTTTTTTTTTTTTATTATTTATAAACAGTTATTTTTTTAAAAGTTTCAAAAGATATCCAAGCTGTAAATAATTTTGAGAAAATTTTATTTGGTATAAAAAATGTGAATGATATTTCCTTGAATGAATTTCACTGAATGATTAACTTTTATATTTATTTAATAATATAAAGACAAAAATAATCAATAAACATACATGAACAATAGTTTTATTCCACATACAAATTAAAAATAAAACAACAATTTGCCGAGCCCATGTCTCGATACAAGGTCAAATATGAAAAGGTATCAAACTTCATACAAAAAGTCAAAGCTGGTTTGGTACCGATATTTTCCCAGACTTTGATGGCTTGAAATACCGATGCCTCAAACTCATTTTACAGACCCCATCAAGTTCGAGATTCTACTGTATATATAGTCTAGCAGAATAAACAGAATGTGTGATAATATTTTTAAATAAATAACTATATTTTTTTGAAAATCTAATTTCTTGCTGCACATTAAAATAGATTTGATATTTTAAGAAAAATAAAAACTAGAGGCACTCAAGAGCCTGTATCACTCACTTGGATCTAACTTGTCCAGCTTCAGTAGGACTGAAAATTTACCTTGGTTGGTTTTCCCATAGGTACAATGTTAAACAAAGTTAGTGTGTGGTGGCCATCTTAGTTGACATTCAAGGTTATCAAACACAATTCTGAAAGAGGACCATTGCAAATGGGCATTAGTTTGGTTCCAAATGGCCAAGTTTAAGGTATGATGATCTGCCAGGTCGGTGGACACATTTATGAAAGGGGACCATCTAATTACCATTGCTGACAAGTCTGGTCCCAATTGGCCAAGCGGTCTCAGATAAGAATATTTTTAAATTAATTTTCGCATAGGGTCCTATGTTGAACTAAGTTCAGATGTGGCAGCCATTTTGGTCGACTGTCCTGGTCATCAGACCATCTAAGGACCTTTGCCACCAAGGTTGGTCAAAACTGGCTCTGTGGTTTCAGACAAGAAGATTTTTTAATGAATATTTTCAAAGGGTCCTAAGTTAAACTAAGTTCATCAGTGGCAGCCATCTTCGGTTGACAGTGCAGGTTATCAAACACAATTCTGAAAGAGGACCACCTAAGGTCCACTGGTGCCAAGTCTGGTTCCAATTGGATTAATGGTTTAAGGCAAGAAGATTATTTAATGAATTTTCCCCTAGTACGAATGTATAATGTTAAACTAAGTTCAGCTGTGACAGCTATCTTTTTTGACATTCTGGGTCATCAGACATAACTTTGAAAGAAGACCGCCTAAGGACCATTTCTGCAAGTTTGATTCAAATTTGTTTAGTGGTTTCAGACAAGAAGATTTTTTAATGAATTTTCCCATAGGGTCCTATGTTTAACTAAGTTTAGCTGTGGCTGCCATCTTGGTTGATATTCTTTGTCATCTGACACAAGTCTGACAGAGGACCATTTAAGGACCATTTCTGCCAAGTTTGGTTCCAACTGGCTCTGTATAGTTTCAGACATCTTGGATTTCATATTGGCATGAAAAACATAAATTTCGTAGAGGACCACATAAAGATCATTCTTGCAGTGTATCGATTCAATTGCTTTTGTAGTTTCAGGGAAGACGTTTCGGAAATTTCAGCCAATCAGAGTGCATCATTGACCCTGACAGCCATGTTGAATTTTGGATCAGAACCAAAAACATCCATTTTGTTAAGGACCATTATCTGATCATTCAGACATAATATTACTTCCATCTGTCAAACGGTTTCTGACAAGATGTTTGCACGTATTTCCCATAGGATTCTATGTTAAATGCATCCCGTGGTGGCACCCATCTTGGATTTCAGATCGTCACAAAAAACATAATGTTTGTAGAGGACCATGTAAGGATCATTCCTGCAATATAACAATTCAATTGCTTTTGTATTTTCAGAGAAAAAGATTTTTTAAACTTCAGCCAATCAGACTGTATAAATGGCCCTGACAGCCATTTTTTTGAATTTCGGATGGACACCAAAACCATCATTTTGCTAAGGACAATTATCTGATCATTCAGGCATAATATTACTTCCATCTGTCAAATACTTGGTATGTATTTCTCATAGGATCCTATGTTAAATGAGGCCATCTTGGATTTCAGATCAGCACAAGAAACAAACTTTGTAGAGGACCATGTAAGGATCATTCCTGCAATATAACCATCAATTGCTTTGAAGTTTCAGAGAGGAAGATTTTTTAAATTTCAGCCAATCAGAGTGCAAAAATGGCCTTGGCAGCCATGTCGAATTTTGGATCAGAACCAAAAACATAAACTTTGTAGAGGACCATCCAATGAACATCCTCAACAAGTTTGGTTTCAATTGGCAATGGGGTTTTGGAGAAGAAGATTGAAATATGAAAAGTTAACAGAGGGACGATGGACAACATACGTAAAGTGATGGCAAAAGCTCACACTGGCTTTAGCCAGATGACCTAAAAATAGAAACAGATAACTATGAACAAAACAGGAGAAACAAAATAAATTATCTATGATTATTATCAAAGATAAAATAAAATTATAATTTCAAGTACAAATGCATTAATAACTTATTATTAATGTTACAGCTGCCTCATTATCAGGAGAAGAAATAATTACAAGGTCTGAGATATATGCATATATATATAGTTTTATTACCAGAAATAGAATAAAATTATTATCAGAGATATGGCTGCCTTATTACCAGATATACAAAATTATAACAAGACATATGACTGCCCCATTACAAGATGTGTTATAAAATTATTACCAGAGGTACAAAAATGTTCAACCGCTTTTTCACAAGGGATATAATAATTTCCATACATTATGTACAATTGCCTTATTACCATAGATATACAATAAAATTATTATCACACAACATTTTTATTACCATAGATACAATAGAATTATTATCACACAACTGTTTTATTATCATAAGTATGACTGCCTTATTACTGTTTTACTTCAGAACCCACAACCGTATTATCAGAGTTAAAATTATATTGTTAAAAAAGAGATTAGAAGACTGAGTATATAAAAAATATAAACACACTGGTATACATTTATGTAAACTTTAATAATTAAAAAACAATTGTATAACAAGGATATTCTAAGTTTCTAACTTTAAAAAACTTTAATGGATCATTAAGAACTTATAAAAAATGAAAATATTAAGGACTTATAACAAGAGGCTCCCAAGAGCCTGAATCACTAGCCTGTTATTTTCTGTTTACAGTTTGTCTTTATCTATAATAATATTCATGATAATAACCTAAAACTGCACAATTTCCATAAAATTAACAATTCAGGGGCAATAACCCAACAAAGGGTCCACAGATTCGTCTGAAAATTTCATGGCAGGTAGATTTTGACCTGATGATTACCCATGTCAGTTTTGCTCTAAATGCTTTAGTTTTTTAGATATAAGCCAAAAACTGCAGTTTACCCACTTTGTTCTATTTTTTTCCATGGCGGCCATGTTTCTTAACAGACAAGAAAATAAAACACACTCTTTATTCTAGATACCCAAAGGATAATTCAGACTAAGTATAGCTCAGGGCCTAATCTTGCCGGCGAAATGACGATTTAAGTCGCCAAATAATTTTCAAAATCGCTAAATCTCGCCGGCCTATTCATTTCTTGGCGAAGTGAAGTCGCTATCAAAATATCAGTAAATGGGAGATAACTCGTGAAATTTTTAGCACAGGTAAATTTTTGAAACAAAATGGCGACCATCAAGAATCGGAATTTTGAAGTGGCCCACGACTTATATTGTCAATGTTTGATTGAAATAAATACAACGGCGACTTTAAACCTATTTGAATTTTATATTCAAAACTATTTAAGGGAAATCGAAATATCGTTTATTCGTTTGTTATGAATTGAAGATGCATGGCGTCAGGACGATGTTGCGTAATCACAAAGTCAACTAATTTTATATTTTTATATGATCAGCTGATTGTTGTTTTGTTCTACAGTTAGGATTACAAGGAAACACCTATGATGAAAGATAATTAGCCGTTTATAGGTTAGTTATGTGATTGAAAGTTGGCTTGAGTGACACTGAGTATGAGAATCTCGAGTTACAATGACACAATGTTTTGACAACTTATCCTTTGATAATAAAATATATTGGTAAGCTGTGAAAATTAAATTACTCAAGTACTCAAAATTAGTAGATCAAAAGAAAATCAAACTGTATATAACTGTCCTAATTTTTTTAGAGTTTATCAAACTTTTATTTATATATATGCCATTGAAAACAGGCACACAGAAAAAGCGCAACCGATACGGTGAATTAAAGTCCACTTCGCCAGAAAAATGACCACTTCTCCCTAATCCATCCTGGAAGGAGAAGTCACTTCTCCCTGTTCAAAATCCTAGATTAGGCCCTGGTATAGCTGTAATTTGTTCATTGGTTTCAGAGAAGAAGATCTTTGAAAAAGTTTATGACGGACGACAAACGGACGGCTGATGGACGCCAATTGATGGCAAAATCTCACATGTCCTTTTAGGACAGGTGACCTAAAAAATGAAAATAATAACAATAATTTGGGATTATACTTCGTCAAGGATTTCTCTACAATGTTTATACAATGTTTATAGGTGACATATTATGTTTACTTTCACAGCCCTAGAACTGCATTCTCATTTTATCATCAAATAAAGTGCAGGATGATATAACAACAGAATGCTGACAGGTGAAAAGTTGAAGTGTAGACACACTATTATGCTTGATCATATATAGTGTTGTCTATTATAATATAGATTAACACACAGTAAGGACACTATAAATGTATCGCCTGATTATGTATGTCAAGAGAGAATAAAGATTATCCAATACCCAAAATTATAACTTAAAGGGAAAGCATTAAAAGAAATAGTTATGGACATGAAATTTTTCTGAAAAATGTGATGCAAATCACTCGAGTCTAAAATTGTTTTCAAAGTCCCCTGACAAGTCTTAGACTGATATGTACCCACCAAGCATGAAGTATCTATAGACCAAAAATGGTGAGTTTACGTACATGTATTAAATTGCTGCAAAAATGGACTTATTTGTAAAAAATTAATATTGTTTGCTGTTCAAACCCCTTTTATCTCAGCACTGAGAAAAGTCACACCAAACTGCCTGAAGTCACTTTTTCATGAACCATCTGAAAAAGAATCATCAAAATCTGATAAGTTTTTTGGCCTGTAAAATATTTAAAATGCTAAACAATAGTGAAAAACAGATCATTCAATTTTTTTCTATTTTCACCATAATTGGATAAAAAATTAATTACATCAAAATTACAAAAAAAACCTTTATAATAATGATCCCTAGAAAAAATAATTGAAGTGCCAGATTCCCCAAAATCAATTCCAACCAGATGCTGTAGCCCACCCACCCCTCCAAAATTGGCCCAATCCAAAACATTTTATTGCTTTTTGCAGGTGACAATTTTTTTTGGTAAATTTCCAATTTTAGTAGAGACATATAAATTATATTTGTTTAATATTGAGTTCATGAATTTAATCATCAATATGATTTCCAAATAAAAATCCTACCTACCTACCATGGGTTGGTAAAGCAAACAAAGAATATTTTGACTGGCCTAAGGATATGTTTAAAAGTAATATAAATGAGCAAATGCCTTACTGTCTATTTATGCCATTGCAGACAGGTTGTTTAAAAATATAAAATTTACTGGTCAAATTGGTAACTTCATATGTAAATTTTGCTTATTTCTCTTTTTGCCTATCAATTTACATATATACAAGGTTGACAGAGTTAATTCCCCTGAGCATTGTAGATTACTTCCTCTTTGTATTAAGGTTCTGAAGCAACTTTTGGTTTTTGTTTCTTTGCATAGTCTCTCACCAATGGAAAACTAAACATGAAACTTCCTCCAATGACCATCAAAGAAGCATTTATGATATTTAACAGTGAATAAGATCCTAAGAAATCCTTTATGGCACCTGAAAAATAAGATACTGGTTAATATTTCATTTAATGTTGTGTATGCCAAATAAGTATCATTTCCTCAAAATAAAATAAGATCAATGTATTCTGAAAGATATTTGATGGACGCAGGATATTTTAGCAGAAACTAGTGGACATTTTAGCGGAAGAAAAATTGTTTACCTGTACGAATTCAATGTACATTTTAGCGGAACATTTTTAGATGTTAATTTTATTTATTGGTTGTATTTATTTGGCGAAGTCTTCATGTTAGTTCATGTTAATTGCCCCAGAACACCAGAAATGTTCAGCATTAGTGGCATTAGTATATAGATCAATACAGAGCAAATGTTGATATGTACATATTGTAAATATCTTGCTTTTAATGCTCACTTGAGATTATAATAGTGCTTTGTTTTTAAATATTAACTGTATTAAAGTGAAATATATCCTGCTCAAAATCCTACTGTCGCTCGTCTGGCTAATAGAAGAGGCAGATGCTTTAAAAAAGACTAAACTCTTCCGCTATATATTTTAAAATTTTGCTAAATACCTTTGAATCTTCAGCTAAAATGTCCACAAAATTTCAGCTAAAAGGTCCATTTTTTTCTGCTAAATTGTTCTATAAATCCACTAAAATGTCCTGCGCCGGATTTGATTTTAGTACATGTATAATATTTAAAGTCTGTACATTTGATTGGACAATGATCATTCACTATTTTTAAGAGTCTTTTGCTACTGTAAATATGGAAATTATTGCAATGTTTTTATCATTAAAAAGATTGTGATGTTTTTATCTTGCAAAAATTGCGATCGGTTTAGCATCACAATATTAAAAACTCGCATTTTAATGCATTTTTTCATCTCCAATTTATTCTAGATTTGTCCCCCTTTGTTTTCATTTACTCAGGTAAGTTTCTGGTCATTGATTGCCGACATCCAGAGACAGTTTATTTGGTAGACACTTTGTTCTATAGGTATTGTTTTCACAGCTATTATATATATAATAACATTTTGAATTCTAATATTTTTAATCCCATTAATTAAAACGATTACATTAATAAAACTTTCATTTTCAATGTTTACTCAATCTCCGATCGCAATAATAAAACTTTTTTTTTACATGGGAGCATTCACAATAATTTAACCTCTCAATTTTGCATTGGGTAGAAGAATCGCAATAATTGCATGCAAAAATTTCCGAATTTACAGTAATCTTGACTCATCACATGGAAATCAATCAACCATTATGTAGAGTCCATTGGAAAACTTCTATTGTCAATTGCCATAGTGTCAAACAATGCTTTACATACATGTATATCAATAAGTGTGAAATAAAGAAAGACAAATAAATTTGATTAAATATCAGTTATAGGCAATGTGTATACCAGTAATCTTATTGATGTTTATATTACGTCACTGACCTTAACTGTTTCTTAAAGCTTTTACAAGCAAATAATGTATTTATGATCGGTGCAACACTTTATAATGTAATAGACACACAATGCTGGTTTGGATGCCTCAAACTAATTTCAAAGGTCCCTTTGAGCTCAAGAAATCAAGGGTCTACTGTACATGAAAGAATATAGCAATCTTTACAACCAAGACAGTAGATATAACAATTCTAATTTTATAATAGTCCTCATTTAGTTTATTGTGTTAGTATTTATTACAATAATAGAAACTATACACTATGGTTAATGCAGTTTTATTCAGTATTGAGACTACAAAATATTTACCCTCAATAGGCTGTCCAATAGCTGCTCCTAGACCCTGTATAAGGAGTATAACACCCAAAGCTTTCGGCATAGTCTCTAATCCAACCATATCTATCAGAACTATTGAAGTTAACGCAATGTATGCTCCACCAAAGAATCCATATAAAGTCGTGTGGATTGCACACCACCAGAAAACAGTGGCAAAGTTGAAAATGAATATATTTATACCACAAAGAATACAAGTTCCACCAATTATTTTATATCGCTCTATTATTTTCAAATCTCCAATAATTCCTACAACAATACGTCCTATCAAATCTCCAATACCAGCACATGAAACAAGCCATGCTTTCTCAAACTCTATGAATCCACGACTTGTAGCATCTAACGGCAAGAAAATTATAAAATTAAAATAACCCAAGAAAACAACAAATGAAAAAATGGTATAAAAAACAACTTCAGGCATTGATAAAACTGAAAAATGAAATATTTTTGGAATAACTATTGATTTTCCACAGATTTCAATTGTTATATGGTTGGAAGGTTTCCTTTCTTCTTCTACCTGAACAACCTGAGCTAAACTTTCCATTGACCCCATAACAACAGAACCAGTACTTGATAAATATGACATCATTTTTTCTTTCTCTTGTTCTTCTTCATCAACATGAATTTCTAAATCTTTCAATGAGGAATTTTTTCCATCCCCAATTTTCTCTTCCAGCTCGGTGGCTTGAGCATTTAGTCTCTTCCGGGTGGAATCATGTTGATCCTCCTGAAGCAGTTTATGTTCTTCGTCAGTTTTTCCACCGTTCTTTTCCTTAGTATAAAATACAACAGGACGGTATAGAGCTCCACATACTGTAACTGACAGATAAAGACCCCCTAAAATAAGATATGTCCCATTCAGGCCATATGTTTGCAGTAAGAATTCCATCAATGGCGGAAGAGCAAAAGTTCCGACACTGGCACCTGATAATGCAATACCATTGGCAATGGTTCTTATTTTCTTAAAATAGTTACCAATCATTACTAGACCATTTCCAAACAAACAAGCATTGGCAATACCTATAACAAATATAAACAATCAATTAATTTGATTCCAGTAATTTGACGGATTCATTGTTTGTAAAAATTTTTAAGAAAAGGAAATATTCCAGAAGTATAAATAAAAACTAGAAGCACAAAGGAGCTTGTATCGCTCACCTTTTGTTTAAACTGGATTAGGTTTCACAGAAAACTTTATGATGTTAAACAGGGTCCTATGTTTAAATAACTTTAGCTGTGGCAGCAATCTTGGTTCACACAATTCTGAAAGAGGACCATCTAAGGACCATGCATTGCTTCCATTTTGGCAAGTGGTTTCAGACAAGAAGATTTTTCAATGAATTTTTCCAAAGGGTCCTATGTTAAACTATGTTCTGCTGTGACAATCTAAGGACCATGGCTGCCAAATTTGGTTCTAATTGGCCAAGAGGTATTGGACAAGAATATTTTTAAATGAATTTTGCCATAGGAATGCAAACAACAGTTTCGTATAAAATTCCAGTGATTTTCCCCTAAATATATGATGTCATAGGTATGGAATTCCCTCTATTTATAAGTACTAGATATTGATTTCTGATTGTTTTTTGGTTTCATTATTTAAATTAGAGTCTTGGCTTTATTTTAAGTTTAAAAAAATGCATGAAATATGAAAAAGTAATTATTTTCAGAAAAGTTTTATTAATGGGAGACTACTCTGAAAACATCCAAAAATAGTGTAGGTGAAAACACAACATTTTTATACCACTTCATGTAGCAATTTTAAAAGGCGGCGAATGTACCCTGAAACTACATGTGCTGAAACCAGTTGAATGTGTACTTTGGAAAACACATATACTCAGTTCTCTAAATTGCGCAGGAATCTTTGCTAGGATGCTCTGAGGTTGGTCTGTTTTTGAAATATTTGAAGGGGGGAGGCCTATTTTTTGTCAGTTATCTTTCTGTAATGGTAAGAATTTGGAAAGGAATTCCTTAAAAATACTTATATACAGTGAAAGCTTGAAGAAATATGTTTTATTTGATATATGGTTGTCTATGGGTATATGATACAGCCAATTGTCCAGCTATCAATCTTTTGAGTATGTCCCTTCAATTTATGACGTCATGAAAAGTTCTAAGAAAAACTGTTGTGTGCACTCTTAAAGGCTTTGATAAGGCTCAGATTTCAACAGTATTTTGGTTATAAAGCTCATGTATTGTATTGTTTATGCAACATTAGACAGATAGAAAGAATTTCATGTACCAAGCGTGGTATTTAATGCATTATTATGTCCCATCTGGCCTTAGCAACCAAAAATAACAGATCTGCAGTAATCATTTGATGTCAAGTGTAAAGACGTCATATTATTTATTCGCAGTTTTTGAAGCCGGTTATAGTTTTAGATGATTCATTGCACTTAATATATGCAGATTTTTTTCTCGCATAAATATTGGGAAAAAAATGAAAGAAAGAAAAAAGAAAATATAAACTTTATTTCCATTTCACTGGTAAAAATTAGTGTCAATAAACTATTCCATAATTACACTGTTATTCAATTCAAGGAATGGTTGGCATTCTTATTTTTTTTTCATTTGAACCTTTTTTTTAACAATAAAATGTAGTTTTTTTCATGTATTTTCTTAAAATTAATCAAATCTTTAAGTATACAAGCATAAAACAGTTCATAAGAGAGAAATATGCTCATATTACATCAAAATATGTCAAATTTACATTTTATGTCATTGTCTGTGAGTTATGCCCCAGGGTATCAAAACCCCCTCCTTTGAATATTTGTTCAATACATTTGATTCACATGTCAGAAATAGACAAACGAGGTATCGTTTTATTCGTAATTGTCTGTAGATTGAGAAAATTTATTGTTATTTTGAAAATAAGGGTATCAAGAATGCCTTAAGAATGCAAACAACAGTTTCGTATAAAATTCCAGTGATTTTCCCCTAAATATATGATGTCATAGGTATGGAATTCCCTCTATTTATAAGTACTAGATATTGATTTCTGATTGTTTTTTGGTTTCATTATTTAAATTAGAGTCTTGGCTTTATTTTGAGTTTAAAAAAATGCATGAAATATGAAAAAGTAATTATTTTCAGAAAAGTTTTATTAATGGGAGACTACTCTGAAAACATCCAAAAATAGTGTAGGTGAAAACACAACATTTTTATACCACTTCATGTAGCAATTTTAAAAGGCGGCGAATGTACCCTGAAACTACATGTGCTGAAACCAGTTGAATGTGTACTTTGGAAAACACATATACTCAGTTCTCTAAATTGCGCAGGAATCTTTGCTAGGATGCTCTGAGGTTGGTCTGTTTTTGAAATATTTGAAGGGGGGAGGCCTATTTTTTGTCAGTTATCTTTCTGTAATGGTAAGAATTTGGAAAGGAATTCCTTAAAAATACTTATATACAGTGAAAGCTTGAAGAAATATGTTTTATTTGATATATGGTTGTCTATGGGTATATGATACAGCCAATTGTCCAGCTATCAATCTTTTGAGTATGTCCCTTCAATTTATGACGTCATGAAAAGTTCTAAGAAAAACTGTTGTGTGCACTCTTAAGAATGCAAACAACAGTTTCGTATAAAATTCCAGTGATTTTCCCCTAAATATATGATGTCATAGGTATGGAATTCCCTCTATTTATAAGTACTAGATATTGATTTCTGATTGTTTTTTGGTTTCATTATTTAAATTAGAGTCTTGGCTTTATTTTAAGTTTAAAAAAATGCATGAAATATGAAAAAGTAATTATTTTCAGAAAAGTTTTATTAATGGGAGACTACTCTGAAAACATCCAAAAATAGTGTAGGTGAAAACACAACATTTTTATACCACTTCATGTAGCAATTTTAAAAGGTGGCGAATGTACCCTGAAACTACATGTGCTGAAACCAGTTGAATGTGTACTTTGGAAAACACATATACTCAGTTCTCTAAATTGCGCAGGAATCTTTGCTAGGATGCTCTGAGGTTGGTCTGTTTTTGAAATATTTGAAGGGGGGAGGCCTATTTTTTGTCAGTTATCTTTCTGTAATGGTAAGAATTTGGAAAGGAATTCCTTAAAAATACTTATATACAGTGAAAGCTTGAAGAAATATGTTTTATTTGATATATGGTTGTCTATGGGTATATGATACAGCCAATTGTCCAGCTATCAATCTTTTGAGTATGTCCCTTCAATTTATGACGTCATGAAAAGTTCTAAGAAAAACTGTTGTGTGCACTCTTAAAGGCTTTGATAAGGCTCAGATTTCAACAGTATTTTGGTTATAAAGCTCATGTATTGTATTGTTTATGCAACATTAGACAGATAGAAAGAATTTCATGTACCAAGCGTGGTATTTAATGCATTATTATGTCCCATCTGGCCTTAGCAACCAAAAATAACAGATCTGCAGTAATCATTTGATGTCAAGTGTAAAGACGTCATATTATTTATTCGCAGTTTTTGAAGCCGGTTATAGTTTTAGATGATTCATTGCACTTAATATATGCAGATTTTTTTCTCGCATAAATATTGGGAAAAAAATGAAAGAAAGAAAAAAGAAAATATAAACTTTATTTCCATTTCACTGGTAAAAATTAGTGTCAATAAACTATTCCATAATTACACTGTTATTCAATTCAAGGAATGGTTGGCATTCTTATTTTTTTTTCATTTGAACCTTTTTTTTAACAATAAAATGTAGTTTTTTTCATGTATTTTCTTAAAATTAATCAAATCTTTAAGTATACAAGCATTAAACAGTTCATAAGAGAGAAATATGCTCATATTACATCAAAATATGTCAAATTTACATTTTATGTCATTGTCTGTGAGTTATGCCCCAGGGTATCAAAACCCCCTCCTTTGAATATTTGTTCAATACATTTGATTCACATGTCAGAAATAGACAAACGAGGTATCGTTTTATTCGTAATTGTCTGTAGATTGAGAAAATTTATTGTTATTTTGAAAATAAGGGTATCAAGAATGCCTTAAGAATGCAAACAACAGTTTCGTATAAAATTCCAGTGATTTTCCCCTAAATATATGATGTCATAGGTATGGAATTCCGTCTATTTATAAGTACTAGATATTGATTTCTGATTGTTTTTTGGTTTCATTATTTAAATTAGAGTCTTGGCTTTATTTTAAGTTTAAAAAAATGCATGAAATATGAAAAAGTAATTATTTTCAGAAAAGTTTTATTAATGGGAGACTACTCTGAAAACATCCAAAAATAGTGTAGGTGAAAACACAACATTTTTATACCACTTCATGTAGCAATTTTAAAAGGCGGCGAATGTACCCTGAAACTACATGTGCTGAAACCAGTTGAATGTGTACTTTGGAAAACACATATACTCAGTTCTCTAAATTGCGCAGGAATCTTTGCTAGGATGCTCTGAGGTTGGTCTGTTTTTGAAATATTTGAAGGGGGGAGGCCTATTTTTTGTCAGTTATCTTTCTGTAATGGTAAGAATTTGGAAAGGAATTCCTTAAAAATACTTATATACAGTGAAAGCTTGAAGAAATATGTTTTATTTGATATATGGTTGTCTATGGGTATATGATACAGCCAATTGTCCAGCTATCAATCTTTTGAGTATGTCCCTTCAATTTATGACGTCATGAAAAGTTCTAAGAAAAACTGTTGTGTGCACTCTAGGGATCTATTTTTAACTAAGTTCAGCAGTGGTAGCCATATTGGACCGCAGTCAGGTTATCTGATGCAATTTTGAAAGTTGACCTCACAGGGACGATTTCAGCAAATTTTGGTTCCATCATGCCATGTATTTTGATAGAAGAAGACTTAAAATTCATCTCCCACTTTTTTCTATTTTGAGTAACAGCAGCCATGCTGGTTGAAATTCAGGACACAAGATACAATTTCAGAAGGGGCCAATGACATAACAAATTAAGTTGAAGAAGAGAGGTAATTCCAAAATTCCAACCAACGTCCTGTAAAGAGCAAAACAGCAATGAATTTGCAAGGATCTTTTTCTTAATTGCGATAATATTTTCAATTTTCAAGGACATTTTCTAACCGGGGACATGTAAATGAAATTCATGGCTTTTTCCCTTTTTCTGGATGTGTGCGAACCCTGTTTGTTCACTGCCAGACAGAATTTCAGAACAATTAACTATTCTTAATACATAATTTGTTGAATTTTCTTTATTTATTAAAATTTCACATACTAGTTCCAGGCTGGATTGCAAGATACAATTATGAAATATTTTCATTTTGGCCATTACATAAAAAGATGATTTCATCTGGCCTGGTACTTCCAAGAAACTTTTGAAAAACTATTTTTGCTGAATCTTTTTTTTCAGTAATGGTGACCATATTATTCCAAACCTTGGTACATGGAACAGATGTTTTAGTATTTGAGAACCTTAATAAATTTGATTTTGTTGAATCATGTCTTCCAGAGAAAAAAAAAATGGCCTATGGAATTTTCAGTCTAAGGTAGATAACTCTTCTGGAGAGATTTTATCAAATCAAGTACCGGTATTACATCTATGGTTTGCATCGAATATGCAAAAAGTGCATGAAAAATTTTAATATAATGGTTTACAAATTTTAGGATTGGTCTGAATTAGTCAATTCAGTTTTTAAAATTTTTTCAACTTTTCCAGTGTTTTTTTTACTATGGGAAAATACCCATTCAGAATCATATTTGAGGAACAAAAATATAACGTTTACAAACAATCACAAATTTTTTTATTTTTCCAGGATGACTCCAAGGTTTATTAACCAACAGAAAATTATCTTATAATTCTAACATTTAGACGTTCAAAAGGACAAAAGCCTATTCCACGAAATGAGGTTTCCAGACAGTGGGGTCTGAATCAGCCAAGTACCCGGTACTTTCAGAGAAGGAGAACGATAAATATTTTTTGCTGCTTTTTTCTGTCTGAGGTCATGAAAGCCATATTGGTTCAAGGCCTAAAACTCCAGATCACAGATAGACTTTTCTATTGTTTGGGTCAGATGTGGACATATATTGCACAAGCTTGTGAGCCAATGTCATGCACTTCAAGAGACAATATTTACCAATAATCCTACAATAACATTTTTGTTACAAAGTGATATACATGCAAAAACCAAAAGCTTACAACAGGAAATTTACCAAAAAATATATTTAATTCTGTTTTCAGAAATCATAATTTATGGAAAATAAAAATCAGTTGGGGTAGGAGGGTTTTTGAGGGGTGGGCCGGGCTGAAAACCTGTCAATTAATTTCATTGACTATAATAAGCAAATATCTTACCAGCTCCAATACCATACATTATGATAACATAGGCAATGTTGTACTTGAAGTAACAAAGGGAAATAAAACAGCAGCCGAATACAGCTCCAGACATCACAACTGCTCTCTCTGTAAAATGTTGGCCTAGCGACACAAATATAGGTGCTAAAAAACATAAGTATAGTAATATCCAATTAATACTCCTTATCTGGTAAAATTTTTTTTTCGATAAGTTAAAATGTCAAAAAAGGAAAAAATTAAAGAGTGTGTTTCTAAAGTATAGATGACCCATTGTTTCAAACATAACTGATAGTTAGCCGAAACGTTGAGCCTCTTATCTTCTGCTTTTTATTTTTGTTTTCAAGTTTTGGGATGCCCACCATTTTAAGCAATACAGATAGTTAGCCGAAACATTGAGCCTCTTATCGTGTGCTTTTTATCTTTGTTTTTGATTTTGTTTTGGTTATTTTTATTTTTGGTTTATTTAACCTAAGACTGTTTGGCAGCTAACTGACATTTATCACTTGAATTTTTAGTATACAAGCTATTTCATAACATTTTAATTTATTTTTATGTGGTAAATATAGTTTGATAACCTGTTAATGTATAAACTCCTCCTCCCACCGCCATTCCCAGGGAGGCTGTGGTCACATCTATTTTAAACTCGTCAATTAAAGCTTTCATTAGAATACCATACGATTTAGCCACACCAACCATGATCAAACTGCTGGTAAAATATCCTGTAATAAACAATCAATGAGGATTTGACCAATGAATTTTGTTTACAGATTTTAAATGTGAAGAGTCTGATATATCAAGCTCTGTTGGAAAATTTCTGCATGATAACATGCAAGGAATCATCATTTTAAATAATCATAGTATCTGTTATAAGTTTAGCAAAGGTTTTCTTTTCTCTGTCTTTTTTTTTTTTTAAATCAAGTAGCTTCTTTCCTCTTAAATGTCTAGTTATACATTATGTACAGTTACTTACTGTAAATCAGAGGGCCTGTTAATGGGATAATTGAATGTTTACCAGTGATATGGGACCTCAGAGCACACTTATAATTAAAAAGTTGGAAATTTTCCAATCGCGTTTGTAGCTTTATAGAATAAACATTTATCAATGTTTTAGACAAAAGTCTTAATATTTCACTTCTCTGACCATTTTTCTACTACCGGTAGTTAAAACAAACTGTCAGATCATGGTTAATAATAAGACGACTAATATCTATGTGCTGACATATCCTCTCTGTGTTCACTCCTTGTACAAACCATAAGAGTAGTGTTTGTCAATATGTGCTCTCAACCAATAATACCGAAAATTTAAAATATACTGAGGTGTGAATAATTATGGGCTTTGAAAGCTATGAAAAAAGTGCTGATTCTCAAAAAATCAAAATAATTATATTTTTGTAAACAAAAGTTGTTCTGACATCCCATGGCCTGGATCATAAAAAAAATTATGTTATGTGACCTAAGAATGCCCAACTAAAACTTCTAACTGGTATCCATGGCATACACTTAGCATAGCAAAGAAGTATTTATAACTATCATTTAATATGTTGTACTCTTCCAATGAAAAACATTGTTTTAGGGGTCATTTACCTGTAACTACTATATGTTAGAGAGAAGTCTTACCTATAACTACCATCCATGCCCATCCCTTGTCATAGGGAACACCTTTTTGGTCTGTCATGCTTCCTCTATAACTTCATCATCTTTTTCATCTTAAAAAAAAGAAGGAAAAAACATATAAAATGAAACACGGCAGCCACGCTGCATATCCCCGTGCCACTGTTGTGTTAATCACAAAATTAAATGCTACGAGTTCAATCAAAGGAATATTTCACAAAAGAACAATAACATTTTTTCACTACCATTTCTTTTTTTTTTAAATAATTCAGTCAGTGCTATGAATGGCAAAACACAAATGACCAAAGAAATTATACTCAGATGTGACAATAACTTTAGTAATGAAGTGGACAGGTGAAATATAAGTTATAATGTTAAATGACGTGGCTGATTGGGATATCATATATTGATAATGTAAATACATGTAGTGAACTGTTTTATGATGACATGTTCTACTAATTAAGAGTAAATTTACCAAAGTTGGAATATCAGTTTTGGAAATTGAATGGTTAGCTTAAGTCTTGTGACAATAATAGTTATTAATATGCATGGATGCTAGATACATTTCCGAAAAAATGAAGATCTTAGAGTCTTTCAGGAAATTAACCAAATTTGGAATTCATTTTTGGAAATTGAATGGTAATTTTAACTCTAATGATATTAATGGTTATTAATATTCATGGTTGCTAGATATAGATACATTTCCAAAAAATGAAGGTCTCTAAGTCTTTCAGGAAATTTACCAAAGTTGGAATTTCATTTTGGAAATTGAATGGTTACCATAACTCTAGTGACATTAATGGTTTTTAATATGCATAGTTGCTAGATACATTTCCAAAAAATGAAGGTCTTAGAGTCTTTCAGGAAATTTACCAAAGTTGGAATTGTTTTTTTTTTAAATCAAAATATTCCATTTAACAGATATTATTCTGCTAGTGTCTGGTAGTATGATTGATTGCTAATTTTCAAAAATTAATAAGTCTGAGACTCTTCCAGAAAATTTTTTCTGCCACAAGGGCAAATTTCAAAATTCCAAAACCTTCAGCACAGACAACTTTTAAAGTGCTCGTAATGCACCAATTTTTATGTTTCTACTGCTTAGGGTGTAAGAGGATTTTGGGATTTTTTAACTCTCTTGTTGCTATGCCCCAAGGGGTTTCAGAAAAATTGTTATGCCATTTTGAATTTGCCGTATGTAATACTAGTCATGGTTTCAGTTTCAGCATTATAGTCCAAATAGTTTAGAAGATTTCACTATTTACTGGATATCGCAATATCCGTTTTATTGTTCATAATTATGCCCTAAGGGCAAATTCCAAAATTCCGAAACCTTCAGCGCAATCTACATCAACAATGCTAACAATTATCAAAGTTTCAGTTTTCTATCTCTTATGGTTCCTGAGATAATCCTGGACATTACACACACATGTACGTATGTACGTACGTACGGCGAATAGCAAAACATTATCCCCGCCACTTTGCTAGTGCTGGGATAACTAAGGTAGGAGGTACCTAAATCTGATATGATACAGATAGCTAGAATATTCAAAATTGGATCTAAATATCAAATTTGATATATTTAAGTGTTACATTTCTTCAATATGGTATATAAAAATTAATGGTCATATACTGTAGATTTGAAGTAAAGATAGAAAAAATTTAAATATTTTCACTAGAAAATGGTCAGAATTTTCTATAAAAATAACATTTTATTGCTGTCAACATTTCCTTTTTATTTATATCACATAAATATAGGGTCATCAGCTGTGTTTTCGCAGTGGAACGATTAAACTCTATGTCCTTTGTGTAAAAACACTAAAAATTTACATTTCATAGCCAACGCTGTTACGACATTACACTTATTTTGGGTTTTTGACACATTTCTCTGACACTTAACATGTAGAACTCAATTTCACTGGCAGTTATATAATTTTTTCTGCTTCTCAAAATTCTAGTGACAGGATTTTGAGAAATCATAAATTAAAGTTCTAAGATTTGACTTATATAAAAGCTATATAAAATGCATTTTAAATATTTACATATCTGTTTGCCAACTTGATACACCATATTTCAGAAGTATTACTTAAGGTGACAAATTATTTTTTGATATTCAGATTTAGTTCAACATGCTCAAGTACTGCTTACACAATTTTCAAAAAATATGCCTATTTTAAGTGCATTCATAACACATGCAACAGTGAAGTGTTGACTAATCTTCATCATCGCCTAAGTACATGTATATCATCCCTATTAATTAATATATGATGGGTTTTACATATGTTCAGGGACCAGAAGTGAACAACCCATATTTGCACACCTCAGAGTAATAACCGGGGCCTCGGTGGCCGAGTGGTCTAGGTAGTTCGTCATGACTACTACTGATCACTAGCCTGTCAACGCTGGGGTTGTGAGTTTGAATCTCACCTGTGGCGGGGTGTGCTCGACTCCGATCTTAATTGACAAGGATTGCCAATTTTCCTACCGAAGGTCGTGGTTCTCCCCGGGTACTCCGGCTTTCTCCACCAATAAAAACTGGCTGCCGCGAAATGAAAACGGCATTAAACCCCAACTAAACAAACAAACAGAGTAATAACCCATCATTCAAGTGCTATTCAAACGTACCCAGGCTGAAATGGCCTTATACAGATATCAGACCAAGTTTGTCATGTGGTCAGGCGAATATAGCCATATCAAACTGGGTGTGAAACGTGGTCAGGCTGATATGGCCATATCAGACAGGGTGTTTTCAGAATATGTTACTTAGGCAGTATATGATAAACAGATTAATACATGACCTAATAAATATTGGACCGGGTATTATCACTCAACCCATATCAGACCTTGGCCAAGCCCTTGGTCTGATATGGGAGTCTCGGGATGATACCTGGTCCGATATAGATTAGGTAATGCATTAATCCATAATTAGTTAAATCATCATGGCAAAAGTGTAGGTGGGGAATTAAAACAATTTTCAGGAATCTAAGGATGTTGGAAAATGGAGAAAATAACTAGTATGGACCAAATACAAACACATCAAATATATACAAAAAATTGGTCAATTTTCAATAGCAATAAACTGATATAAATCAAATATTATTGATGACTGTAATATATTGATAGATTCCCTTGTTATAAATATTTAGATAAAAATATAAATTCTATGTACAAAATGTATATTAGTAGTTTTATTTTAATGACTGTAAAGATTTCAAAGAAACAAGTGAATGGATAGATCAAGTTCTAACAACAGCTTTAACAACACACAACAAATTATTAACGTAAAGCAAGCATGGAAGTGTGTAAAGTTCCAGATTTTGACCTGAACAGACATCTTGCATGAATACCATCATTATTGTTTCAAAAATAAGAAAGATTTCCAGAGAATATAAAATTGCCTACAGAAAAAATGGTTTGAGCTCTTCATAAAAAAAATACATGAGAAAAGATATATATTTGTTACCTACCTTGAATTTTTAAGAGCCACTAGTAATTAGTATACAGGTATCCCCGGTATATTGTGAAAATATTAATTATTCTATCCAATAACATTTGTTTAATCTCAACTCATGTTATATTTTTAACAATACATTAAATTAACATAAAATTGATAAATATTTCACATTTCTGCTTCAGTGACTAATTCCCAATTACCTTTTTCATAAAAATATCATAAATCATGTGTACCCCAACAACTACAACTTTAAAATAACTTAACCTATATTTTATTAAATATATCGCGTTGTTACAAAAAGATTGGATCAAAGAAAGCCAAATTCTCATTAAAAATCAGAATTTTTGCAGTAAAATAGCTGTTTTAAAAAGCAATAACATGACTTAAATTAAATGCATGATTTTTAATACTTAATTTTTCCGTCCCTCATGTAATGACTTTCAAATTACTTTACATGATAAATTTTTCCCTGAAGGTTCTAAAATTGTTTGAAATTTTGTTGAATTTTTTGGCACATTTGAAAGTGTAAAGATATAGGATATATAATGAGTTAACAACCCATACAATTAAACCTGAGGCTAATAACTTATCAGTACCATACTGATGCATGTGATTATATATTTGTTGTGCTATGGACTCTGAGATTATTTTCTGATGTTCATTCAGATTGATTTCTTCAGGATAAATGTTTAGACATGCATTTTGTTAAAAAAAAAACCCATAAAAGCAACAGTAATATACGACACCTGTAGCATGGAAAGAAGATCAGTGGTATTATCAGTCACCAATACAAAATGGTAAAATACACAATATGTTAGGACTAAGCTTATACACATGTAGCTCACATTTCCAAATGTATGATGTTCAACTTTTGTTTTAGACATTTCCTGATTTTCATGTAAACAAATACGTTTCAGAAAGAATTATTCAAAACTGCTCATTAACTAGAAGCTCAGAGGGCTGAGCCTGTATCGCTCACCTGGCAGGAAAGCTGTTTTTATTCATGTACCTTGAAGAGAGAAGTCACTTCTCCCTATCATTATGAACTTTGGTAAGCCTTGTAGGGACCAAATTTTTCTGCATCAAGGTGCTTCTACTTGCAGGTCAACAAGATTTGACAATTTGAATAGCTTCACTTTAATTGTTGGTACTTCTTGAATCAAAAGTAAAATGTGATCAAATTGTAAAATAAATGTTGTATAAGAAACCAATTTTCTATGTTTTATGATGCAAAATTACAAATTTTTACTATAATAATCACCTCTCATTTCACTTTATTTGTTTTTAAAAATCAAAGTTGTTTGACTGAACCATCAATATGTGCACTTTGAAAATTGGTTTAACCAAAGGAGAATTTATAAATACAAGGAACCCTTTTTATTTTGCTCTGTTCTAATTTGGCTTTATTATCATGATTATGCCAAGTTATTTTAGAGGATTTTTTAGAAAACATCCAATCAGAACATGAATTGTATGTGGCAGCCATGTTTGTTGTCCAATTGAGAGGAAATAAGGAATATGCAAAGGACCTTCCACAACTGCTTTTTCTGAAGTTTCGGTTCATTTGGCCCTGTGGTTTCAGAGGAAAAGACTTTCTTGTAAATCAGCCAATCAGAAAACAAGAATGGTATGTGGCAGCCATGTTTGTTATTCAACAGGAACAAAATGAGGGATAAAGGACCTTCCATAAGACACTTTCTGTCAAGTTTGGCTCTTGATTTGCCAGCAGTTTCAGAGAATTTTTTTTTAAATCAACCAATCAGAAACAACAATGGCCCATGGCGTCCATGATTGTCATCTGATCTGGACAAAATGAGGAAAGTTTGTAAACCAGAGGACCCCAGAAGCCTGTATCGCTCACCTGATATTTCCATTTGTTCAATGCTAAAGGACCTTGAGATTAACATCCATGCCATTTTTGGTTTCACTTCATTCAGTAATTCCTATAGGGTCCTATGTTAAATTAAGTCTTCTGCTGATGGCCATCATGAATGACAGATTGGCACCAAAGTAACAAAACTTGGTCAGGACGTTATAATGAACATTCATGTTGTGTTTGGTTTCAATTTATTTAGTGTTCTCTAGAAGAAGCCGTTTGTATGTATTTCCCATAGGGTCCTATGTTTAGCTAAGTCCCCTGTTGGTGGCCATCTTGAATGACAGACAGGCATCAAAGTAACAACACTTGGTCAGCACCTCATAAGGAACATGCCATGTTTGGTTTAAATCCATTCAGCAGTTCTCTAGAAGAAGATTTTTGTATGTATTTATCACAGGGTTCTATGTTAAACTAGTCCCTCGCTAGCAGCCATCTTGGATGATGGACGGGCAACGTCAGTTTTTCATAAGGAACATTCATGCCATGTTTGGTTTCAATCCATTCAGCGGTTCTCTACAAATATTTTTTTGTATTGTATTTCCCACACATGTAGGGTCCTATGTTAAACTATTAAGTCCCCTGCTGGCAGCCATCTTGGATGACAGATCAGCACCAAAGTCAGCACTACATAAGGAACATTCATGCTATGTTTGGTTTCAATCCATTCAGCAGTTTTCTAGGAGAAAATTTTTGTATGTATTTCCCATAGGCAATTAACTGGCTTGGTACATTAAGTTCATCTGACAAGAAGACCTTTGTACAAATTTCCCCATAGGATCCAATGTTAAAGTTATTCCGGCTGTGGCAACCACCTTGAATTTCTGATCGGCACAAAAAACTTATCATGATCATTCACACATCAAAAACATTTTAACTTGGCTTGCTAGTTTCTGACAAGAAGACCTTTGTACAAAATTCCGCATAAGTCCATCTGTGGTGGCCATCTTGAATTTATTTACTATTGTTTGTTTGTTTGTTTGTTTTTTTGTTGGGGTTTTATGCCGTTTTCAGCACATTTGGCTGTTTCGCGGAGGACAATTTTTTTGGTGGAGGAAGCCGGAGTACCCGGAGATAACCATGACCTTAAGGGAAATTGGCAATCTCTGTAAATTAAGATCGGAGTCGAACACACCCCGCCACAGGTGAGATTCGATCTCACAACCTCAGCGTTGACAGGCTAGTGATCATTAGCATACTATTGTAGAGGTTCATCCAGGTTCATCAATTCAATTGGCTTGATAGTTTTTGACAAGAAGAGCTTTAAAGATAAGTCCAATCAGAACAAATTATCTGCCCCTGGTAGCCATGTTGAATATCCTACCAAATTTGGTTCCATTTAGTCTGGTTTCAGAGAAGATGAATATGTGAAATGTGGACACAAAGTGATGGCAAAAGCGCACATGGCCTTGTAGGCCAGGTGAGCTAAAAAATCTCCCACAGATGCTTCCTGTCAAATTTCGTTCCATTTGGCGAAGCAGTTTCAGAGAAGAAGACTTCTTTATATCAGCCAAACAGAAACAACAATTGCCCATGGCAGCCATGCTTGTTGTCCAATCAAGATGAAAAAAATAAAATTCGTAAAAGACTTTCTATAGATGCTTCTGGTCAAGTTTGGTTGACAGTTTTGGCCAAGTAGTTCGAGAGAAAAAACATTCTTTTTAAATCAACCAATTAGAAACAACAAGAATGGACACACTACATGTCTCACCTCAGTATGCACATGGACACAAAGAAATGATTATCTGATACCCGACATTGCAAGTCAAAGGAAAATGGGTTAAAAGAAATATTATTGGTCAGGAGATAATTTGTCTGAAAAATCTCATGCATGTCATTCAAGCCTAAAACTGAGACTGGTATGTACCCACCAAAAACTATCTATAGACCAAACAAGAGGCTCACCAGAGCCTGTATCGCTCACCTGGAGTCTGTTTTCATTGGACAATTAATCAACTATTTGACCAAGTTTGTTGCAATTGGTTCAATTTTTCAGGGAAAATTTGTTGAAGATTTATTTTTCATAAGGTTTAATGTTAAAATATGTTCCCTGGTGGTGGTAGTCCTGGCAGGAAGTTGACAAAATTGACCAGGAATAAGGGCAAACCTTAAATAAATGTAACAGAACCCGACCTCAAATTACACAAACCAATAACTCCTAAATAGAATTTGGGATTCCCTTCAGAATTTCAGGGTAGTTAGATCTCAACATGGCAAACATTTTTAAATTTATATTTCACTTCTATCTCAAATAGTTTTGGAGATATTCAAAAATGTTAAAATTTTGAAAATTTGACAAAAAAATGGGTTTTGGGATTTCCTTTAAAATTTCAGGGTATGTAGATCTCAACATGGCAAACATTTTTCAAATTTAGATTTCACTTCTATCTCAAATAGTTTTGGAGATAAATGACGAAAAATGTTAAATTATGAAAATTTGACGAAAAAAGGGCAATAACTCCTAAATGGGTTTTACGATTTCCTTCAAAATTTCAGGTTAGGTAGATCTTGTCATGCTGATCAATTTTACCCCATGTCAGATTTTTTATATCTGTAACGGTTTTTAAGTTATAAGCCAAAAACAACACATGCACCCCTATATTCTATTTTTAGCTACGACAGCCATGTTTTACGTCAGATCAAAATAAATTGAGGATCATTTGTAGAGGACATGTCATAGATCATTCCTATTAAGTTTCAAACCAATCGGCCCAGCAGTTTCAGAGAAGAAGATTTTTGAATAAAAAAATTTTGAAAATTTGACAAAAAAAGGGCAACAACTCCTAAATGGGTTTTGGAATTTGCTTTAAAATTTCAGGGTAGGTAGATCTCAACATGGCAAACATTTTTCAAATTTACATTTCACTTCTACCTCAAATAGTTTTGGAGATAAATGACGAAAAATGTTAAAATTTTGAAAATTTGACGAAAAAAGGGCAATAACTCCTAAATGGGTTTTGGAATTTCCTTCAAAATTTCAGGGCAGGTAGATCTTGTCATGCTGATCAATTTTACCCCATGTCAGATTTTCGATATCTGTAATGGTTTTTGAGTTATTAGCAAAAAACAGCAATTTACCCCTATGTTCTATTTTTAGTAACAGCGGCCATGTTTTTCGACGAATCAAAAATTCCCACATCAGTTCTATGCAGGGTACCCCAAGGAACATTCATACCAAGTTTGGTTCTAATTAGTCAAGTAGTTTCAGAGGAGAAGATTTTTGAAATAATAACATAAAAAAAAGCCAAAAATGTCAAAAAAGGGCAATAACTCTAACATCAGTTGACAGATTTTCACGAAAATCAGCATACAGGTAGCTCTCATCATGCTGAACACTTTCAACCTGCCAGAATTTGCCAAAACCTAATGATTTTTGAGATATTTGCGAAAAACTGTTGTCTGACCCCTATGTTCTATTTTTAGTAACAGCGGCCATGTTTTTCGACGGATCAAAAATCCCCACATCAGTTCTATGCAGGATACCCCAAAGAACATTCATACCAAGTATGGTTCCAATTGGTCAAGTAGTTTCAGAGGAGAAGAGTTTTGAAAAATTGTTAACGACGACGACGGACGACGACGGACGACGACAGACGACGACGGACGACGATGGACGACGACGGACGCCAAGTGATGGCAATAGCTCACATGGCCTTCGGCCAGGTGAGCTAAAAAAGGTGGGTCTACTATAATACATTTATAACATTTGTTGAGAAATGGACTTATTTGTAAAAATGGGACAAGAGTCACTCAAGCCTGAGGTCAATTTAGATATAGGTATTACAGCTACAGAAAAATGGACTTAATCATGAAAATGGGACCCAAGTCTGAAATTCAAGTCAAGGTCTCAGACAGCCATGTATCCATCAAGCACTATTTATTAACCAAATATGGTTGGTCTATGTACATGAACATGTATTGCAGTTGCTGAGAAATGGATATTATCCCAAAACGTGAAACAAGTCAGTCAAGCATGAAATAAAGGTCAAAGGTAAAGTATCAGATGTTAAAGTGGTATATACTCACTTAAAGAATTCCTATAAACCAAATACTGTGGGTCTCGTTACAAATGTAGTACAGTTGCTGAGAAATAGACAATCATGAAAATGTACATTAAGTGACTCAAGCATGAAATTCAGGTCAATGTTCAGCCGACAGGTGTTAGACTGGAATTTATCCACTAAGAAGTACCTACAGACTAAATATTATGGGCCTAGGTAAAACAGTTGCTGAGAAATGGACTTAATCTAAAAAATGTAACACAAGTCACTCAAACATGAAATTGAGGTCAGGGTCTAGGTATTAAAGTTGGTGAAAAATCAACTTAATCAAGAAACTTGGATGAAAGTCACTCAACCATGAAATTGAGGTCAAGGTCCAGAGACATGTATCAGACTGGCATGTACCCACCAAGAACTATCAATAGACCAAATACTGTGGATCTAGGTATTACAGTTTCAGAGAAATGGACTTAATGGCGAAAAATGTGACGCAGGTCACTCAAGCATGAAATTAAGGTCATGGTCAAAAGGCATGTGTCAGACTGACATGTACCCACCAAGAACTATCTATTGACCAAATATGGTGGGTCTAGGTATTCTAGTTGCTAAGAAAATGACTTAACCACAAAAATGTGACAATGTCACTCAAGCATGAATTTGAGGTCAAGGTCCCAAGCCAGGTGTCAGACTGGCATGTACCTACTAAGAACTATCTATAGACCAAATGTGGTTGGCCTAGGTATTAAAGTTGCTGAGAAATGGATTTAATCAAGAAACTTGGATGCAGATTTCACATTTGTGTTTATGAAGTCAGTGAACCATGAAAATGTGGTCAGGGTCACTACACAAGTATACCGAGGCAAACCTTATACGATAAGCTATCTGTGGACCATAAATATTAATTGTAGGTATTATATGTCCAAAGTTATTAAAGTTTTTAATCAGTTTACACGGCATCACCACCGCAGTTGCCGCAAAGTAACACCTATATCTCAACTTCGTGACTTTGTTGCAGGTAAGACAAAAATTGACCACAATGGCCATGTTTGTAGCCCGATCAGGGCAAAATGAGGAACCTTTGTAAAAAATCTCCCATTGATGTTTTCTGTCAAGTTTCGTTGCATTTGACCAAGTGATTTCAGAGGAGAAGATTTTTTTATATCAGCCAATCAGAAACAGTACAATGAAATGCGTAGCGACAAATCTAATAATACATGTAGCAGAAACAAACATCCCAACAACAATTTCTAACATAGGTTTTCATTGGTTTACACAGACTAATCAAATTCAAAGGGCAGGGCGTAATCGCAGGTAATTAAATGGGAAATACCTTTGGTAAAAATAACAAAGTTAGGTTGAAAGAAGACTGCTAAAGTTTTAAACGGATGAAATGCAAATGTAGATTCTTTCGTCAAAGAATTTAAACAGGTTCGGCCCTTGAATGTTAAAATAAAAAAGATAATAATCCACAAGATTTTGTTGAGACATATTACCCTTTATATAATGAACAATTACTGAAAACAAATAACATACGAGCGGCCAAAAAATACAAATAATGCAGATCCTCCCATTCATTCTTGCATCATTTAATCTGGTTTCAGCCATATAAAAAGGGTAGAGATCCCAAGGAATAGGTGTTCCATCTCCCAACTGTTTACAACATATTTTGGTTACAACTTCCAACAACCGAAGGGGGTTTGAACCCCCGGAATCTATATCATAAAATTTTTTATGAATTACCAAGTGCAAACAGTTTTTATTAACAAATTACAAATATAGAAAAATATTGGCTATTAAAACTGACACTCTTAAAAATTTATTTCTAAATATTTATATATTCTGAAAGCAAAATATGGCAGAAAACAGAATATGTGTATATTTAACTTTTCCATCTGGCAACATGTAACAATGAATTTGTTCATTGGGTTCGTATACACATGCATCAATATGCAAGAAACAATTAATAAAAAAAATCAACATAAGGCAAGGTGGCTGAGATCTTTCTGCCCATCTGTATATATTTCTTAGCAATAACTTACAAAAATAGAACATCTATGCAGAAACTGGATGAGAAGTTCTATGACAAGTATTTCAGACAGACTAACAGACCAATGATCTAATTATAATATCCTTGAACATTCTTCAAAAACCATGGTGTTATTACTGTACTGCATACCTACCATTCTCAATTTTCAAGTCTCAGAGTCAGCAAAGTCCTGATGGGCTATCTATACAGCAGTCTGAGATTTGTAATTAATTAATGATCATTTTCCAAGTTGTTCGAGATCTTGACCCATTGCAGCCATATATTTAAGAAAATTCTCAAGTCTCAAATCAAAATCTAAGAATTACTCTGCCGTCATATTAATGTGTAAAGAATATTCCCAGACTTAAGAATTTTCTTATCTTAACAGCCTCATTTCTAGCTCAGGAAATGAAGGGGGCACTTACTGTTTTGTTGGACGGTTGTGCAGGTGAGGCAGTGTACACCCCACCCGTATCATATATTTAAGATCTTAAAATTGTATACTTTCTTTTTTATATACTGTTTTGAGGAATTCCCATATTGCATATGTAGCCATATTTATTCTTTTGTAGAACAATATTAGAATATACTATATACAGATTCTTCAAAGTAGATAAAACAGATGTATTTATCTTAACTGATGACATGTTAGCAACTGAACAAAAAATCCAAGTCAGTGTTATCTATTAATTATAACCTTGTCATAATTTTTCATATGGATTTCAATACATAACATATTAGGGATGGACCATTTAACTTGAAAGGGGGGGAGGGGGTTTTTTCTAAAAAAATATTCTGTTTCCCAACATTGAAGAAAAAATAATAATCTGATCATGAAGGTGTTTCTGATGAGGCATTTTGACAGAGGTTTTTTTTCATACTCAAAATGTAAGAAATTTTTTCTGATTTTCATTCCTTGCAAAAAAAAAATTTCTGAGCTGGGCCTAAAAACCATAGTCCATCCTTTTCAAGTTAAATGGTTGGTCCCTTATGATGCAGAAAAATGCTAACTTTTCCCTATCACTTATTATAGAAGTGTACCCCCTCCCGCAATCTAAAATTAATCAAAATGATTTACACGGATATTTCAATGTCTAAAATACTGTGAGTAAAGTTTATATAGTAATAATAAATTCTTTGTTTATACATTCCATTGACACAATCACAACTTCTTTATTTGGAAATCTCATGTAGTCTCTGTCTATTTGATTGGTTTGTGTGAAGACTGCGGCTAATGAAATTCTATGTTATAACTTTTGCGTGTTCGCTGAAACTTTGTTTACCAATTGTTTGTAAATTTGTAGCATTCATAGACGAAAACCATAAAAGATAGGAATAATCTGTTGACATACAACTTAACATACATGTACAGAAGGTGCCAGAAACCAGGAATTGGGAAGAATCTGTTATTTTATATAGGAATATATAAAAACTAAAATGGTCAAAATCCAGAAATCAGGTAAATGCCGGAAAATTTTCATGCATCCTGAAAGCACTCATCAAGATAAATTAAAAGAAAAATCTCCATTGAAATCGGATGAAAAATAAAATTTTTACTTTTCCTCCCAATTGCTGATTTTGACTCCTTAATTATGACCCTTTGTTTCTCGTGAACAATAAAAGGTAGAAAAAATTTGCATATTCATGAAAGCACTCATCAACATGATCAAGATGAATTAAAAGAAAGAATCCCCATCAAAATTAGATGAAATATATAACATGAGGCTCCCAAGAGCCCAAACTGCTCACCATCATACATTAATGATTATTTTTGCTATTTAATGTATACTGTTGCATTTTACGCCTTAATATTGACTTGTAAAGCTAAAATTATATAGAATCCTGAACCCAAATATATATGATTGCTAGGGAGTTTTTCGTCAGTTGCTATGGACTTTTTTGATGGCATTGACTCTTGACCTTCAATTTTGACTTGACTAGGTCAATTGTGGGGTCCTGAACTAACATTTATCGTATTTCCCTATGGCTATATCGACCTGCTGAGGCCTTCAGAATTTCCCGTATTTCGGCACTGACGTCATAAAGAGTTGACCCGACCCTAATATGAGCTGACCCGAATATATCAGCGACGTCATAATGTTTGACCCAACGTTGACCCGAATATATCAGGAAAACATCCGGTTATAGGCGGATGGCCATTGAAAAGTAAGAAATTCCATTAAGATTGCTAGTTGACAATACGATAAATTTATCATCAAGTTTTCTTCAAACAAATATTGTAAAATATAAGCCGCTCAACACAATATGAAGCTTTTTGGCTCGTTCGCTACACTCACTCGCCGAAAAAGCTTCACATTGTGTCTCGCGGCTGATATTTTACGATATACGTTTGCAGAAAACCTGATAATATGTACATATCTGGTAGCTAGGGACTTTTTCAATGACCTTGACTCTTGACCTTTCTATTTGACTTGTACAGTTAAATTACAGGGTCATGAACCCAAATAGATATGGTTGCTAGGGACTTTTTCATCGGTTGCTACAGACTTTTTCAATGGCATTGACTCTTGACCTTCCATTTTGACTTGAACAGGTAAATTGTAAGGTCCTGAACCAAAATATATCTGGTTGCAAGGGACTTTTCCATCGACTGCTATGGATTTTTTCAATGACCTTATCCCTTGAGCCTCCACCAATGTCCACACTGACTTGTACAGCTATATTATAGGGTCCTGAATCTAAATATATATGGTTGCTAGGGTCTTTTTCAATGACTTTGACTCTTGACTTTCCTTTTTAACTTGTACAGGTAAATTATAAGGTGCTGAACCTCCATTTTACTTGTACAGTATACTATCATTTAATTTATTTCAAGTTATGCTGAACATTTTTAATTTTCTGTTTACAGTTTGTCTTTATCTACAAATTTATAATAATATTCAAATTAATATATTTGACATGCGTTAGTGAGGTGTAAAACATTAACAAATATAAAGCCTAACCATGTTAAAATAACCATACAGTATGGCACCAATGAATTATTTCGATTCTAATAGGACAATATGCATCATTTCTGTAATCACGAACCATGTAAGGCATCATGTCAGTTTTAACAAGGCAAAAACTTTTACAGAATACATAAAATGTCTTTAAACAAAATAAAATCAGACTTACATTTTTGTGAGATTTTAAAGCAAATATCAGCATTCCAGATACTGTACAATGGACGATTTTCTGTTTTTGATTGTCCATTTTGCGTCATTTGAATGTATGACGTTATACCTTGAATTGTGCCGTCGCACTTTCGACTGTCATACCATTTCACATAACAGTTATCGTTGTTGTATTTCAAGCTAAATGTTTACAAAGCGATATATGTACATGTAAGATAGATTCAGTGAGATGGAAGAAAATGACTTTGAAACTTTATTTTATCAACAAAATACAACAGTTAAGTGCTTTCATGTGTGCTTCACACTTCACGTCAACAACACATTGTGTGCATGTGTCAATAATAATTGTTTTATTTAGAATACGATTGTGTTTCTATATTGAAAATATTAAAATCAGGGGCAATAACCCAAAATGAGTTAACCGATTTGTCTGAAAATTCCATGTTAGGAATATGACCTTATAAATATAAACAGTTTTGCTGTAACCATTTGCTAACTGCTTTAGTTTTTGAGATATGAGCCAAACAGTGCATTTTTCTCCTATGTTCTAATTTTAGCCATGGCAACATGTTTCTCAATGGACAAGAAAATGAAACACAAATTTTATACTAGATACATTTTTGTACCCTATGATCATTCAGCCTAAGTTTGGCTGAATTTCATACTGTAGTTTCAAAGGAGAAGCTTTTTGAAAGTTTACAAAGATGACCAAAAAACATCTGAAAAATTGTCTTTAAAGGGCAAAAAGTCCTATAAGGGGTCAATCAACGATTTTGATGAGCTTATAATGATGAGCTACAGATCAAGTTTGAGTTTTAGGCAGATCGGGTAATTATTTTGTACCCCTTGCAAACATAGTTTTTAGGATTTTTGGGAATCACTCTGTCCCTAACTCTGATTCTCACAGTTCAAGCAAAGGAGACAATGTATTGCTCAGCAATACTATCAAAATGCTTGTTTTTTTATTTATTATTTCATAGGTAATAAATAATAATGATCATAATTATAATTTGCTAGCAATAAATATTGCAAAATTGTTACTTTCTAACTTACATGTAAATATAAATGATCAAGGCCTTACACTTCTTGCTAGATAACGTTTTTGTTCTTTTTTGTGCTTTTGGCAAAACTGTGTCGTTGGGATTCTTATGGGTACAAACTGTGCTCCTCTTATTGCCGACTTATCTTTCTTATGAAACACTCTGTAAAAGTAAAATACAGAATCATCATAAATTATTTGTGTTTTTAACACCAAGTTTAGGTATCTTGATGATGTACTTACTTTTGATAACCCTGAATTTCTTAAATATGCAAAAGACATTTATCCAAAAGTGCTACATTTGAACAAAGCTAATAGCAAATGTATAGCAGATGCAGTTCCTTTTTTTATCTATTATAAATATGGAAAATGGAGAGATACATAATAAAATTTATGAAAAAAGGGACAACTTTAATTTTCCAATTATTAAGTTCCCTTTTTTTGATGGAAAGGTGCCTGTGGCACCATTTTATGGTGAGTACATGTACATATCACATATTGTAAGTTTTGCATTAATTTTCTCAAGTTATTAGAAGATTTTAACAAGCAAAACCATACCATTACTAAAAAACTTCTATTACAGGGTTATCATGGTTAAAGATTTCACAAGCTGCTCAATGCTTTTAAAAAGTTTGTAATGGATATCAATATCTTTTAAATACCCAGCCTCCAGAAAAGTACTTACATGTACCACCATGAACAGTTTTTCCCATCCTAGTTTCTATTTAAATAGTGTGAATAAATGAAAAAGTCTCGCCAACAACCTACAGAACCTTGGATGTTACTTACGATTTTTTTGCAATAAGGGCCACAAATAAGAAATTTTATGAAATTCTGTAAAAACTGCTCCTTCTCCTAATGATTTGAAGACTAATTTTAATTTGGCCTCCCATGAATGCCGCTGATTTCTATTGAACACTATGACGAGAAAGCATTAAAACCTTTACACATACATTCAATCTTAGTTTAGATACAGGTATATTTCTCGAAAAATGAAAGAAACTCAGATTACTGCTTTGTTTAAAAATGGAAATAATGCAGATATGAATAATTATAGACCAATTTTTGTACTTACAGTTATATCTAAATTATTTGAAAAAAAAATGTTTATTCTCAAATATATGAATATCTAACATGTCTAACAAAATATAATTTGATACATCAAAATTAATCGGGTTTTAGATCATAACATTCATGTTTAACAGCACTTACTAAAATTGAAGATGAAATTCTTATGGAAATGGACAAAGGAAATTATACTGGAATTCTATTTCTTGATTTTAAGAAAGCATTTGATTTAGTCAATCATGATATCTGACTTTCAAAATTAAGAGAATATAAGTTTGATATACAAAATGTGCAAGAATGGTGTAATGAAAATGATACAATGTATGATGATAGATCTAACAAAATCCAAATCAATGCTTGTATCATCCAAAAAAAATATTAGAAACAATACTATCAATGTTTTCTTTAATAATACATTGCTAAATAATGTTAAATGTGAAAAATTATTTGGTGTAAAGATTGATAGCTGTTTATCTTGGGCTGATCATATTAACAAACTAGTTTCAAAAATTGCTTCTCGACTTGGACTGATGTGCAGATTAAAATCTTACCTTCCATCAGAAGGTTTAATTTGGTACTATAATGGTTATATCTTACCATTGTTTGATTACAGATGTACAATATGGGGTCAAGCTAGTTTAACAAATTTAGAAAAGTTGTATAAGCTACAAAAAAGGGCTGCAAGAATTATACTAAATGCAAAAAGAGATGTACCTACCAATATACTATTTAAAAAATTTCTATGGCTATCTATTTTTAAAAGAATTGATTATCACAAAGGTGTTTTAAGGGCATACGATACAGTTACAGGGGAGATAATCGCGTCGCTAACGTCGAACAAGAACTTTTCGCGGAACATTTTCCTTTTCCCGCAACGTCGCTAATTCGGACGTCTCCTTTTCGCGGAAAATAACGTTACGTCATAAAACGGTTCAAGCAAAGAGGGAAATCAGTGGACAAAAAAAAACACGATCAGGAACACCAAAAAGGCGACAGTCAAACGACAAACAACACAAAATACTAAAAAGTACACACAGAAACGAGTAGCAGAAACCCCACCAAAACTAAAGGATGGAGTTTTAATGGGTTTCATGGCGGAAAGTTTTCCATTTTGGAAAAGATAAAGATTCCGATACATTGACATCTATATTTATAGTTCATGTAGTTGTAAAATCCCTTAGTTCAAATGGTGCATGAATATTGTGAGGAACTTCCATGTATCAAGAAGATACCTTTACATTTTTGTACATCATTTAATAAAAATGAAATTACAGAATTAATTTCTCGGACTTCCTAACTTATGGTGATTTGATTTTTTCAAAAGAGACTAAAAATACTTAATTGGACATATATATGCTGAGAAACGCTAGTCATATACATTTAAATACATGTATTGCTTTGGATAGAAACAGAAGTTCAATAATCGGCGAAAATTGTCAGTATCTCCAGATATATATATGGAAAAAACAATTTTATAAAAATTATTTTTACAGAGGCAACGCAATCCACAGCATTATTTCCCATTGGTGACAGGACATTTAACACAAAAGATGAAATAAGCAAAATTGTTGTAAAACATATAATTTGATCAGGAATTCTTTTCAAAGAGAGTGATTCCAAGCCTTTTATTCATACACGTGGGAATCGGGACCACACGAGTATCCGTTTTGCGTTATGGTGGCACGTCATTTCCCGCGTAAAATCAACAGTTGTACAATGCCTAAAAATTCGACAGTTTTTTCAAAATATCTAAAATATGAGATCATGGACCCCTTAATTTCGAAACTGCATTCGATAGCAAACTATAAGGACAACATTATGTGATTTTTAGATTAAATTATCAATAGCAGATTTTTTTTAATATACTGATGTATCGTGCCAAAATACAAAGTTTTTGGTAATATATCACATATTTTGAAAAAATGAAAATATCTTGTAGCACAAAATCGTCTAAATTTAATTTATCGGAAAGGAAGAGATATTCGTTTTCTTTATGCAAAAAACCCGATGCATTTATCTTTTAAAACAAGAAAGTACTTGATTTTTATCGAAATAGGTGAAAAGACGATATTTGCACAATCTTAGTAAAAATCCCGGAAATTGAACATTAAATATCTCAAAAAGTAGCATATGAAGGTGTAATTTTCTTTGTATTTTTAGAAAGATCGGTGAAAAAACTACCAATATGCAAAATCTCAAAGGAAAATCAATAGTAGATCGAAACTGTATCGTATGCCCTTAATGTTTAAATGCGGTTTATCTTTATCTATAATAATATTCAAGATTACAACCTAAAACTGCAAAATTTCTTTAAAATTAACAATTCAGGGGCAATAACCCAACAAACGATTGACCGATTCATCTGAAAATTTCACAGCATGTAGACCTTGACCTGATGAACATTTTTACTCATGTCAGTTTTACTCTAAATGCATTAGTTTTATGAAGAAAAGTTTTTACTACCCGGAATTTTAGCTGCAAATAAATATTGCAAAATTGTTACTATATTCTGGAATTATTTTATGGAATTCTTTACCAACAAAATTGAATAAAAATATACAAACCTTTAAAAGAAAGTATACAGCTGATTACTTAAAGCTCTGTGAAGCTTTCTAAATTTGTTAACTTATAGTCACAGTATTGGAAGGCGAGATATTCTATTGTTTCAATGTTTATATTAAATGCATATAATTTTAATGATTGTACATGTATATATGTATATAGATGGTCTACATGATGTGGCCTGATCTTTGTAGAAATTGGATCAATGTTAGATTAATTTATTTTGTGTGTTTTATTAATCTATATTTTAATTGACAGCCTCACGGAAGATTATCTTATTATTGCTGACTGTGGGTACTTTGGGTACTTCCAAATGAATATTTAGAAATCTTCTAATTTGTTTTGTTCATTATCAAACTTTGCTCAATTTTGTATCAAGCAATTTTAGTGTGCATCAACAGTCTGTCCGAGTAATGGTTTTTTCTGAAAGATCTTTAAAAATGCTAAGACCCCATCTGTAAATGTCTTTTTGTTGCAAACTGAAACAACACTTTGATGAAATAATTTAGAATATTAAACTTTTCCTACCATTCTGCATCTGCTTTAACTGATGAGATTCCTGTTTTTGAAGTACAACACCACCGATGTCAATTTCTGAGCAAGGTGCGCAGAATAAAGGGACATTTGACAGTCTTACAAAACAAGGGGCATGGTGTTTCGACATGAATTATTTGGAAAAAGTATAACGATTTGAATTAACCTGCCTATAGTTTTCACAAAAGAATAATTATTCTTCCGTAAATGGCCACTTTCAATGAGATGACCCATTGAAGATCAGTTCATTTGACCTCACCTACCACTGCACCAGACCTCATCTTCAACTGCTCTTAGACCAATCAAATCGCGCCGTTCACGAATGCACATACCTTTTTACCAATCACTGAATCAGGCATAATGAAAGTTAACTTCGTCGACTGTGCTCACTGAATTTACGTAGATACAGGAAACTTATAAATCAAGTATTTACGGAAGAAATAGGTACTTGTACCCGTTCAAAAGTGAAGAATTGGAAAATCTTCCACTTGTTTTTAAAATTCAGAAATGAATTTTAAAAGCCTGTTGAAGATTTTCCAGTCTTCACTTTGGACTCGTGTAAGAACTTCATCAGGTATTATTTATATGTCATTCACAAATATTTGTGCGTCATTCTTGGCTATCAGTCTTCAATTTATTTAGGAAAATTAAGGCTTAGGTGCACAGACATAGGGGACTGCATTGTATGGGAGTGTTATTTCCTGACTTTTTCTTTAACAGAGTGACAGTATCCGACCAGCAGCTATGATAACCTTAGCTAGTTTTAAAGTTAAAACGAACACATTCTGACCCCGCTATTTAAATTATGTAACGTCTGACCAAATTTTGCAGTTTTAGAAAGCGGTCACCTTGTTGATATTCATACTTATACTTACTTGGATACTTGGTTGTTGAAACCAACTCATTGAAGGTCGGCTCTCACTATTTGCTTTTATAGTATTATTTATACACAAGAGTGTGCCCCCCCTCCCCTCTTTACAACCCTAGCCTCATAGTAGTTGAAATTTTGTTTGTCTGATGATGATGACCAGCTTCTACAAATGTTTTTATTGACAAACAAACATGTCGCCCTTTCGGGCTGTAAAGTTAGAACAATTTAATACAACGATTGATAATGAAATTATTAGGCACAAAATATATACACAAATAATAAAAAAAACTGCCTCAATTATCTTGGACAATTTCTATAATAAGTACAGTAACCCCATGCAGATATAAGGGGCAAGGCTCCCAGTGATATCTTTTTAAGCACTATTGGATAATAAATGTTGTTTTTCATCATTTAAATTTACGATCGGCTTAAAACCACAGGGATTACATGTACTTTTAATAAATATTTACCATAACAACGAATATTGTACGTTTATTATCAATATGCTATATATATACTATCCACGTCATATACTATCCACTTACTAGTATAAGGACGTGGATATCATATATTTGCACATTGATAATAAATGCAGAATATTCGCTGGTATTGTAAATATTTATTAAAATTACTCATGAAATAAGACAAAAAATAAATAAATATTCAGAAGTCGGGCCCCTGTGGCTGAAACATTTTGCATTGATTAATTGAAAAGACTGTGCATCTATTGATATATATAAAGCGTGTACATTTCCAACACACTTACACCAGTAACAGTTACGATAACTTGTAAACACAACGTGACAATGTTATAATTAATACGGCTTAAAGATTCCGGAAACGATTTTGAATTATTATTTTTTCTCCACGCAACCTCTTCCGGTTTGAAGAAAAAGCTACTGAGATGTGAAAAGTGTAAACAGAAACATTTGACAGCTAAACAGATACATTTGACAGCCAGCATAAATACCATGGCTGTAATTATAAAGAATATATTTACGAACTAGAAAAATATTTAAATATTATGACTGTTAGTTAGTGACAGTCTGATTCTGAACAGCTGAAGATTGAATAACTTTAATCTTTATTTTGCAAGTTGTAACTGTCATTGACCTGATAAGGTTTCTGTATAAAATAAAGCTTTACACACTTATTAAATGAATAAAGCTTTGTGTGTGTCCGAATGCTTAAGCTTTGACTTTTGTGATTTTGGCATGTCCTAGTTACTAAGTTAGTCTGAATTTCCTCTAGCCTCTGTCACCCAGCTACCCTCCTAATTATTGTGGATATTGATATGTTGGATTGGGGTCAGAACTATTTGCATTCAAAAAGTTGGAATTTCAGCGGTAAGTTGTGGTACAGCACATTAAGTAGTTCTTATGCTTTTCCGTTATTGTCGTGTGAACCCGACCTACCTATTCTGGAATGTTTATCCTGCAAGATGGTATCATTTTATTGCCCATATTTCATTTTAATTAAAATTCCAAGTATTAGAAAATTGAAAAAATCAAAATACACGAAGGTTTATAATATATTATGGAGAGTGAAAGTTTTGTTTTTGCAGGAGATGGTAAGAACAGAATTTGGCAAGAATGTGAATGTAATATATAAAGTTAATTCTGAAAATGTTATATTAATAATAATAATAAAAAAAACAATCGATAAGTCTAATTATTCATGGATATATTCTTCATCACTCAAACCAACCCTTCAAGTCATGATCAGATGGTCTCTCCTTATTACGACCAGCATGCGCAGCAGTTCAGATGATAAGACTTGCTTTGTCAACCTAATAACTTTTTTAACAATGTCCACATGGGAGAAATGTTCAGTTTTTAAAAGTGCTTGTACAAAGAAAATTGTAAAAAAAACTTACTGGTATGCACAAAAAATAAATAAGGGCTTGTAAAAACCCTTAATCCATGCAAATGGATTATTTAGACAGTATCATAGGGAGAGCCTGGAATATCTCCACATACAGTTAAATGATAATGATGGCCTTAGGCAGACCCTGGATCATATACGTGTTTAGATTTATAGAAACACCATTTTCAAAATCTCAGTCCTTTTAAGGACCATACAAATATTTCAAAAAGATATGTTCTTGTTGTACCTAAATATATAATAAAATATTCACTAATTATTACCCATCCTCGTTCTCTTTTTAACCTTATTTTTATACCCCTGCTTTGTAAAGCGGAGGTATATGGCTACCTGCATGGATAGATAATTCATTCTGGTTGGACTTATCTTTAAAGCTCTTCTTGGCAGAAACTACTGAACCAATTGAAATATTTTTTTATGTATGAACAAGCATTGGATGAACCTATACAAAGGGTATGTATTATGTGCCAATCAGAAATTCAAAATGGTCGCCACAGCCGGACTTAGTTTAACATTGGAGTCAATGGGGAATTTTGTACAAAGGTCTTCATGTCAGAAACTATTAAGCCAATTGAAATATTTTTGATGTCTGAATGATCATTTGATAGACCACTACAAAAGTTTTTTTTATGTGCTGATCGGAAATTCAAGATGGTTGCCACAGCCGGACTTAGTTTAAAATTGGAGTCTATGGGGAATTTTGTACAAAGGTCTTTATGTCAGAAAATACCAAGACAATTGAAATGTTTGTGATGTGAGAATGATCATTTGATAGACCACTACGAAATATATGTTTTATGTGCTGATCAGAAATTCAGTATGTGTACTAGAGTCAGAATTGGTTTAACATTGAACTCTATGGGAAATGTGTACAAATGTCTTCTTGTCAGAAATTACCGAGCCAATTGAAATATTTTTCATGTATGAACAAGCATTGGATGAACATCTACAATAGTTATGTTTTTTTTTTATGCCAATCTGAATTTCAAGATGGTCGCCAAAGCCAGATTAGTTTTACATTGGACCCTATTGGGAAATTTGTACAAAGGTCTTCTTGTCAGAAAATACTAAGCCAATTGAAATGTTTTTGTTGCATGAAGATCTTGGATAACTTTCTACTACAAAAGTTATGTTTTTGTGCCGATCGGAATCTAAGCTAAGCTACAACAGCTGGACTTAGTTTAACATTTTTAACATTGGACACTGGAATAATTCTTTGCATATCTTATCTAGAAGTGCAAGATACTGTAGAACAATTCCTAATTACTGATCTTATCTAGAAGCGCTTTGTCAGTTGTTAAGTCTCCTAAAATCCAGGTGATCGATTCAGGCTCCATGGAGCCTCTGGTTTAAAGATACAGTCAACCTTTAGTACAGATAAAACCTTCACTGTAGTAATGTAAAATTTATTTTTATTACAAAATCAACAATATTGTTTAATTTTAGCAACCTAATAAAAATTTTAAGTCGAAACAATGATGTTATCAAAACATAATTTGAATGAAACAACATTTCTGGCATCAGTTGACAGATTGACGTGTGTTTATTTGGTTTGCCTGTATACATGTAGATATCAATGAATTCGACAAAATGAGGTTATTTTGCATTCATTATATTTCCTGGGTAAGTTATATCAATTTGACTAATCAAATTTCGAGACAAGAGGAATAAAAATACATAGATTATACTGTCATCTGCTCTGGACCAGAAAAAAAATTCAACATAACCAAAATTTCGACTCAAACGATTTCGAGACTACGAGAATCAACTGTATAAGAATCATCATTGGAGGAGACTTTAACTTAGACATCAGTAAATATTCAAATAAAGTGGTCGGATATATAAATGAAATATTAGATTGCAACATCTACAACCCAGAGTTTATTTCACATTGATCATATATGTACAAGTGTTTCCACAGTCAAATCTTCTACTCATTTAGCATATTTCAATTTGACATTAAACAGTGACCACAAGCAAATTTTTGTTGACATTGTAATATTATAAATTGTAGGGTAAGCTTCAGAAAGTTTGTACATCCTTGTCTTCTTGATCAAACAGTCTTTATCAAAATATTCTCCTGTGATTCCCTTTATGACATTTCATGCTTGTTGAGTGATACAGGTTGCAAGAAAAATTTCCGAAAGGAATATTCAGTAGATTGTAGATCAACTGTTTTTTTTAAATTGTTATAAGGATAGTTAAAAATTGAAAGTCCTGTGATTCCCTTTATGTTTTAGGATCAACAAGAAGGAGATAGTCAGGGAAGAAGTCCTGTAGCTTCCAAGGTAATTTCACAAAAGAATCTTATTGAAATTTTTTTTCATAGCCAAGGCCACAATTTTAAAGATGAATGTGTGGACATTCAGTGCTTTTCATGTGGTGTAAGCTGTTCACCCTTACATGTAATAATTTTTGTGTGGATTCCTTGTGTCATTGGTGATTACCTCAAAAACATTTTCATATACAAAAGTTAAGCATGATTTCTCATGAAAACAGAAACATATAATGATATCAAACTGTATACATGTATGCAAGAAATGTCTAATGATAGAATTGTTTATTAAGGGTATCTTAATTTATTTATTGCTTTGGATTCATATATTTTTATTGATAATTGAAAATAGCTATTTTGAGAATATTTTTTACCTGACTTGGTTTTTCATTGAACCCTGAAATTCATATTTCCAGTTTATTTATATGTAAAACTCCAAAAAATTGATCCATGGAAATAAAATGATCAGTATTAAATCCACTTGTCGCACTGGCGTTCAAAAACTTGTCGCCAAAAAAATCGCGAATGCATCTTTTTTGTTGCCAGTTTCAAAATCTGTTCCCCAAGTCACCCTCCCCATTTTTGAAACATACATGATTGTTCTTTTATTCATTACTATTTGAAATAACATGACTTGTAAAGTGTTTTTGATGAAATAAAGTTTTAATGACAGTTAACTTTCGTCTGAAATGAACTTTATTTTGATGGCAAGCCTAACAGGACTAAGACTAAGATGCCAAGTTAGGTCAAGTTCTTTGTTCAGTAATAATTATCCTCATTTTGTGTCATATACATGTGCTATGAAAGATAAACTGTTAAGCTTTAGGATTTTAAAAGTAAACTGTCATTAATTTAGAAAACAAAACTTTGGTTATATCCCCTTTTAGGATTTTGTAAAATATGATTGGTTATCAAATTTTAGGCACTGTCAGTTAGTTTTTGGTAATAGAATATTGAAGTTGATATTTTATTTTTCTATAGCTGAAAATTGTGTAAATTGTGAAATGAACATTTTGCGACTTAGAATTTCATAGATATATTGTGCCTTGGAATCATATGACTTAGTAATAGTAAACGGACTGGATTTTGTATATATGTAAATATTATAATGTGATTGACAATAATAATCTAAAATCAACAGACTTATGTAGTTATTTACAATATGGACATGATGGAGTTACAATGTATGCATTTTCCATACTAATTCCCCAAGATTCAAGGTTGGGGCTGCTTTATTAAGTTCATTAAATCACTGTGCACCTCGGTAATAAAAACATTGATTCTTCCACATGTGTTTGTTGATGTTAAACCGGGAGTGATATCACGTCCGTAGACCGTTAGGTTTCCACTTATTTACTTTTGTTCTATTGAATATAGCCTATTATTAACTAATGTGATGAAATACAGTAAAAACTTTTCAGTTAATACAAAACTGGAACTGGTCATTAATACAGGTCTAAACTGGTCATTAATACAGGTCTAATACAGGATTTTCTGTATTAGACCTGTATTAATGACCAGTTCCAGTTTTCCTGTATAAAACCTGTATTAATGACCCGTTTCAGACACTTGGGATTGTATTAAATAGACAATTTATAATGTGTGTTAATGTGTGTAAATGTGTGTTAAGTCATTGGTTAATAGAAGTACTGTAATTTTAAGTCATTAGTTAATAAAGGTGTCATAAAATTGGTATTTTTATGTAAAGCTTAATGTTTTTTAGATATAAGGGAACCAAAAAAGGGACACATTTTAGTTTTTGAAACTTTATTCGATTTTGATGGTTCGTCACAAGAAATACAATAAAAGTTATTCAGGGCATTTTTGTGTAACTTTTGTCATTTCAGAGATAAAGGGGATTAAAGGGACAAAAATTAGCCATTTTCAAGGACACCTAAATTTTTATTTTTCATCCAATTTTAATGGGGATTCTGAATATATCTTGTGTATGCAAGAAGTCATTTAGTTTTTGGCAGATTTTGTTCATATATTGTATCATTAGAAAAAAACCTGCTGGATTTGCTCTAAAATTAATGAACAGTGAATTAGCGCATGCTACTGCTGTATTAATGTTTCAGCTCATCTCCATGAAATAATTTTGAGTGGTATTAGTATATATTGATTTCTACATTGGCCTGATTTAAGGGGTTTATCGAAATGCAATTTGGAAGTGTAAAACAACTGTATTACAATATTATATCTATTGAAATGATTGACAGCCAGAATGAAGACCGGAAAGAAACATCAAAGTCAGGCGATTTGAAGCATTGTATATCCAAACTGGTTATTCTCTGTTTTTCCCCCAAAATTCCCTAAAACAGATCTTTACTCGGTGATAACAAACTACACTGTTTGTTCATCATTCCTGTTATAAAACTAAAAAGAATATTTATGAATTTTGAGTCTCTTTATTTAGTAATATAGATGGGCATGACAAGAACATGCATATATTATGCCTATTTCACAGTTGATGGATTTTTGCAAGAGGTACTGCTCTTTTCATATTTGTTGTCTGAATATCTTGTGTATGCAACTTAAGTCATTAATCTTTTGGGGGATTTTGTTCATATGTAGTATCTTAGTTGAGTATGACCTGAAAATGCATAATCATTTTACATTTGATTCATTTTGCAAGAGTTATAGTCCTTTTCATAAGCGTTAACTGAATATCTTACATTAGCATTTGGTAATTTATTTTTTTGCAGATTTTGTCCATATTTGGTGTCCTGGTTGGGCATGACAATAACATGCACATATTTTACCAATTTCATGGCTCATTGATTTCAATATCACGTGTGGGCATGTGGTCATTCTTCTTTTTATGGATTTTGTTCATATTTTTGTCAGTTGCTCGGGCATGCACTGATCATTTCCGTATACAAATTTCATTTTTGCAAGAATTATAGCTCTTTTCATATCTGTTGTCTGAATATCTTGTGTACTCCACTAGTTATTCATCTTTTGGCTGATTTTGTTCACCTTTTGTAAGTATGTTTGCATTGATTGGGTAGATGTCTTCATATCATAGTTGGGAACGGTGTAAGTAGCTGCATTATACAGATTTTCTGTTAAGTTACAAGTATAGTGGAACGTTTTGAAGTCAGCTGTTTGCTTGTTCAAAGTCTTATTTTGTGTATGCATCTAGTCATTTTTCTTTGGTTGACATTTTTCACATTTTGACTGATGGGCAGTGAGTGGGAGTATAGTAGCGTGACAATGAGTGCATTTCCATTAAACTCTTTTATAAAAAAGAATAGGGCAAAGGGGTTACTATGCCAAAATATGCGCCACTAAAAAAAGATGAATATTAGAGAATCAGTTGCAATTGCAAGTACATGTATTGTCATACTTACAATACTGACAATAAATATTGACCACTTTTTGTATAATTATATTTTTATTTACTCTAAATAAAACATTTTACAGCTGGATAGCTTGTCAAGAGAGGACCTGATCAAGTTTGTAAAGAAACAGATGTTAATGTTACAGAAAACAAGACAAAAATGCGATGGTAATCTTTTAGATTTTGGTCTATGTCAGGATCCAATCAAATCTGTTTGACATTATACCGGGATTATAGTGCCTCGACAAAGCAAAAACTGAAGGCTTAATGATATAGGAATAGGGAAATATAACTTTTTCCCCCTAAAAGGTTGATGGGGATTTTTAAGATACATGTATATGTCTTACATACTCAGTGAATGTATAAGTGAAAAATGGCAGCTGTTTCTCTTATCTACACAGGGTGTGGAATTTTTATTGTGGGGGCATGTTTCTGTCTAGTTTTTGTATCCTCCTTCAGTTGATATTTCATTAGATAAAAGCAGTAAATTTGTATTTTTATTTGTTTTTCTTCTAGAATTAACTAAAAAAGTCACAGAACAAGAATCAGATGTTGGTTCTGGAGACAGACAGTCAGTTATGGTTTGTTTCATATTTTGTATGAGAAATAAAATAGCATGTGAAAGCATGGGTTAAATCACATATGGATATCATCATAAAAATTTTCTAATGATGACTTTGTTATAAATCTTAAGGGTATTTTTTTCATCTTTTAAAAACTACAGTCTTGACCTTATCATACAAAATTACTGACAAAGCGTAAACCTAGTGTACTTGTAATCTGTAATATGATTAGCAAATGTACTCTTTAATATAATCAGCTGTAATCAATTACATTTTTTGTGTAATCAAATGTAATCTGTAATCAGAATTTTATCAAGTGCATTAATTTTACCTTTGTAATCATGATTACATTATGTTTGTTTAGTTGGGGTTTAACGCCGTTTTCAGCACATTTTGGCCATTTCGCGGCGGCCAGTTTTTATTGGTGGAGGAAGCCGGAGTAACTGGAGAGAACCATGACCTTCGGTAGGAAAATTGGCAATCCTTGTCAATTAAGATCGGAGTCGAACACACCCCGCCACAGGTGAGATTCGAACTCACAACCCCAGTGTTGACAGGCTAGTGATCAGTAGTAGTCATGGCGAACTACCTAGACCACTCGGCCACCCAGGCCCCATGATTACATTAAGATTACTTTTTGATTACTTCTATGAAATTACTGTTTACCTTCATTGTTCCAGAGTTTCATTATTGGCTTTTAATCTGTTATATTTCTTTATTTTGTGAGAGTGTTTTTTTTTTTAATGAAATATCATTACAAAATCATATATTAAATATTACAAACTAATTTTTTCTTCTGTAGAATATAAAATTAATAAAATGATGAATTTTATTATTTGTTATGGAAATTTTCGTTACAAAAAAAATGTTCTGATGTTGATTTTAGATTTAACTGGGATGAAACCATATAATTTCTATTACAACTTAACTAAATGAAATTTTGCTGCTTTTTAATACAAGATAAATAATAGTTTATGTTAATTTAATCCATTACAGTTAACTTTATGACAAGTCCTTATATCTGTTATTCAGTTATTAAATGCTATGTTAAATATTACTATTAATAACATATGCCAATATATTATACATATAAATATATCACCTTAGCAATCAAAAAGGTGTCATGATATGAGACATATAATTACCTATGAGACAATTATTTTTAGTTATTCAAATTTAATTAATTATTCTCTAAATATTTCATTTGTCCCTAGGGTTAATCTACACCCCTTGCATTTTAAAAATGTTTATTGAGATCTTCACCTTGTATACATTGCATACATATATTCCTATTATTCACCAAAAGACATAAAGAATCTAACACTGGGGAAAATCTCAGACACCCAAGGGTTGGAGACGTTGCAATCTTGCCCGAGGGTGTCTGAGAATTTCCAGTCTTGTACTTTCCATGGTGTTTGATTCTGTTTCTCACCCCAAACACTGGAAACAACAAGCCAAAAATGAGTTGCATGCCATTGTTTACGTCAACGAGTTACTTCCCCATTCGTGACGTCATAATATATGAAACATCCGCCCGACTTTGCAGAATTGTTTTAATTACAATTCTAATGAATTTAATGGTTCTTTTGAAGTGGAATAGCATTTTAATGTAAACTTTATATTTGACTAATACTTCTCGTAAAGAATGTACAACTTTATTTTAAGCGTATTATGTAAAAAGCCTGAGTAGACGGTTTGGTTGTAAAGGGCACATGAATTTTACTCTCACACAGGAAAAAATGGAACTGCCCAGTCTCAAAAGTGAGAAAATTTCATCTGTATCATCATAAGACAAATTCATTGAAATACTGCCCAGGGTAATTCACCTGACAATGTCTTTAACCACAAGTAACAAACATTATTTGTACACTAAAAATAAAAGATAGACAGTATTTTCTACTCATATTTTCTTCTGTCAGTAAATGTGCATTTTGGGGAGCATCAGTTGGCAATAACAACTTACTTATTGCTGTTTTGTTAGAAGTAGATTTTTGATTTTTTTAAATTTGGGAAAAGTTTTTTTCTTTGAATTTATAAATCTACTTATTATTGATCCTGTGTTTTGTAGGAACTTACATCTAAGATACAGAAACTAGAAGATGAGAAAAAAGATTTATTAGCAGCTTATCAAACTGTTCAAGATGCTGAAGAATTATCCATTCAAAAATTCCATGTTTGTATATATAATTTATTTAGTTTACAATGTTTTTGAAATATGAATACCTGAAGGGGTTAATATGATAAGGAAAACATTTACATATGAGCCCTTTTTGACAAGAATTTAACCTCATTTCAAACTGATTTATATATTTATTTAATTGACCATAACTTGTAGTTGAAAATATATTTCTGATGCATTAAATTCAGTTTAACCTTGATAAGTTTGATTTGGTAAAAAAATCAAAATATGTTTAATAAAACAAAACAAAAATTTATAGTCATTAAAGAAAAAAAGTGACAGGAATTTGTGAAAATAATGTGCTCTGAATATTTTTGATAACAGCAAGCAAAAGATTTTTAGATAATAGGGTTAGAGGATAATAAAAGTTAATTTTAATAAGAAATACATATACATGTTTTACCAAGTGAATGTTTTGTTGCCTGATCTCTTTCTGTCTTGAACATAGTTTCTTGACTTCTTAAGTTCTTTACCAATACATCTTTTGATCATTGTATGCGAAATGCATCAAACAGTTAGTCTCTTCTAGTTAAATCCTTTGGTCCATTAATGTTGTCAAAATATATGCCTGAAATGTCTGAAAATGATTCTGACACTTATACACTCCTGAAAATTAGCATTTTCCGATTGTGCTAAAAAATGTTATTTCCTTTCTCTTCTTCTTTATTTTTATTGTTGCCAAATAAATAAACGGTTTCTTGACAACACACAACTACAAGGTGTCGTGTTGTTATTTTGTTTCCAAACTACGTTTGGAGAACATATTGTTTTGTTACTTGGTTTCTTCTTTTTCTTCTTATTATTATTATTCTTTCATCCGACCAACTCGGTCACAGCATCTCTCAGAAACGGCTCAGTTGATTTGTATGAAACTTGACAGACTTATAGATTGTAGTCTGTAGATGTGAACAACCATTTTACAATTTTTAGCTCACCTGTCCTAAAAGGATGTGAGCTTTTATTATCACTTGCCATCCCGTCGTAAACTTTATCAAAGATCTTCTCCTCTGAAACTACTGAATCATTTTCATCCACACTTAGGTGGAATGATCCTTAGAGTATTTAGTATGAACTTTGTGTTTTATTTTCTTAACTGTTCTGAAACAAGGCTGCCATGGCTAAAAATAGAACATAGGTGGTAAACTGCAGTGTTTGGCTTATATCTCAAAAACTAAAGCTTTTAGAGCAGAACTGTAAAAATGTTCATCAGGTCAAGATCTACCTCCCATGAAATTTTCAGACGAATAGATCAACCATTTGTTGGGTTATTGCCCCTGAATTGTTAATTTTAATGAATTTTTTTTTAGGTGATTATCTTGAATATTATTATTGATAAAGACAAACTGTAAATATTCAACAAAGTAAGATCTACTTATAAATCAACATGACCAAAATCGTTAATTGACCCCTTATAGGAGTTTTTGCCCTTTAATCACAATTTTTCACATTTTTTTCTACATCTTTGGAAACTTTCAAAAATCTTCTCATCTGAAACTACAAGATCAATTTCAGTCAAACTTAGGCTGTAAGATCCTTTGGGTATCTAGTACAAATATATAAAATTAGTGTTTTATTTTCTAGTCCATCAATAAACATTGCTGCCATGGCTAAAAATAGAACATACATGAAAAATGCAATTTTTGGCTCATGTCTCAAAAACTAAATCAGTTAGAGCAAAACTGACACAAGGAAAAATGTTGATGAGGTCAAGATCTACATGTCATGAAATTTTCAAATGAATTGGTCAACCCATTTCCGGGATATTGCCCCTGAATTATTAATTTTATGGAAATTTTAAGTTTTAGGTAATTACATTGAATATTATTATAGATAAAGACAAACTGTAAACAGCAAAAATGTTCAGCAAAGTAAGATCTACAAATAAGTCAACGTGACCAAAATCGTCAATTGACCCCTTATAGGAGTTTTTGTACTTGAAAGATGTAAACAGAAAATAATGGTCTGACATATTGTTTCAGATTTTTAGAGCATAACTTGATATAAATTAAATGGTAGGTGTACAAGTAAAATGGAGGGTCAAGGGTCAAGGTCATTGAAAAAGTCCCTAGCAACCATATCTATTTGGGTTCAGGATTTTATATTTTAGCTGTACAGGTCAATATTAAGGAGAAAATTGTGACGGTATAAATTTAATAGCAAAAATAATCATTGATGCAAGATCACAAAATATAACAGGTGAGTGATTCAGGACCCTGCAATTTACCTGTTCAAGTCAAAATGGAAGGTCAAGAGTCAATGCCATTGAAAAAGTCACTAGCAATCATATCTATTTGGGTTCAGGATTCTGTATTTTAGCTTTACAGGTCAATATTAAGGAGAAAATTGCGACGGTGTACTTGAATAGCAAAAATAATCATTGATGCAAGATCTTCACAAAATATAACAGGTGAGCCATTCAGGCTCTTGGGAGCCTCTTGTTAGCTCACCTGGACCACATGGCATCCGTCATTGGGCATTGCAATCCATCATCAAAAACTTTCCTTTGCAGATGTTCTCCTCTGAAACCGCTGGACCAATTGAAACAAAATTCGGTGGCAGTAGTCCCTATCAGAAATATATCCAATAACCTCACCCACCATTTAAGATGTCTGCCAGAGCAGAACATAGTTTAACATGTGACCCGAGAGGATAATTGACCTAAAAATCTTCTTGCATATAACCAGAATTCCAATAAGAACCCAATATAGCAGCAATGGTTCTTGATCAGAATTGTATCTGATTACATGCACCACCATCCAAGATAGCTGCCCTGGGATATTTAATTTAATATGGGATCCTACATGGAAAATTCACTAAAAGATCTTCTTGTCTGTCAATTGGAACGGAACTTGACAGCAATGGGCCTTAGGTGGTCTGATGGCTAACTCTGTTATCCAAGATGGCCACAAAAGCTGAACAAAGTTTAACATAGGACCCTTGTCTGAAACCAGTAAGCCAATTCAAACTAAATTTGTCAGCAATGGTCTTTAGATTTGCACAAATTGTAATTCTATAATTAATTATATTTTTAACAGGATATGGAATCGGAAAGTAATTTATTACGGGAACAGAAAGATGATCTTGAAAAGCAGCTTAAATCTTTAAATCAGGCAAAAAAGGTAAACTTTGTTGAAGATCAAACCATAGGATAAAAAAGAGCACTTTTGTATAATTGTGAATTTTTTTTAGTTATACTGAACATTGTTATATATACATGTGGAATAAGCATTAATGAGATAAAATTTGATTATCATAGGAAAAGTTTGATAACAAATGTGCAATAATTTTATCATCTGTTAAAATTTATTATTATTTAGTGATCATAAATATAAATGATATTAATTTTCAAGATATATCCTTAACTCTTTGAAACAAGGGTATGTTCAATTCTATAACACATCTTCAGTAGTATTCCCATCTTAAGACATGTCTCAGCACTGTGGCATGGGGTATTCTTATCCTGAGTACTGTCACATTATCAGTATGAGGGGTATACCCATCAGTTCTAAAATATATACCACTCACTGTTACACTATGAACCAAAGGTTATGCTTTTAGCCACCAGTTCTAAGGTATATCTTGAGCAATATGACAAGAGGGATATGCCCATTAGTTTTGAGAAATATCGGGATTATTGTGACACAAGAGATGTGCCAATTAATTTTTGAAAGACATATCTTGAGTTTTTTTTTTCATAATTTCTTAGAATATTCCGAGTACTGTGACATGCTATATGTTTTAAACCAATTCAGTTCAAAGACATATCCTTAGCTCTTTTCCATGTTATCTTTTGCATGTGAGCAATATACTCTTCTATTTGTTAAATATTAGTAGATACAATCTAACCAATTTTAATATTTCAACCTAGCGGTCACCTTGTTGGTAATTATACTCCTTTGGCTTTTATAGTGTGCTTTATACACCAGAGGGTCAGGATAGATAAGGTTCCACTCCACAACTGTTCAGTGTCTGTACCAAATCAGATTATCTTAAAGCTTTGTTGATTCTATATTTGATTATTGTGCTCTTTTATATTATTTTTTGTCTGAGGGATATTTTAATTGATCGGTTTGTCGTTGTTGACTTTTATTGTTCTCTGTTTTGTTTGTTTATTTGTGAAGTTACAATTGCTTTTTTGGTCAGATTACCTTTTATTACATGGTAATGTATAATATTAATGTAATAATGTAATAATTAATAATAATGTAATATTCTGGTATTATCTGAATTATTAGAGAGTAAAAATCCCATGATACCAAATGATCATTGGCTAATTGGATTATGGATTTTTTTATAACTCCTTGGCTACCACAATATAGCCATTTGCACTGAAAGTGACATAAAAACCCAAGAAATCAAACCAGTCAAATAAATGAAATTTTATATTTTACAACAAATCTCTATTAAAAAAAATTCTCATTAGAACCTTGTATGGGTCCATGATTCATATGAATAAATTTGATCATGTATATTTGTTATAGAGTCTTGAAGAAGAGGTAGAATGTCTGAAAATGAAAGATGAAACTTTACATACATCATTACAGTTTATGCAAGAAGAACAAGAGAAAATGAAAACAGAAAATAATGTAAGAGCACTTTATTTTCCTATTGTGAATTCCTAGTCGGAGTGAACATATTATTCAAATTGGCACATATCTCATAGGATGTAATGTTTATAACATATAACTTTATAACTCAGAAAAAAACCCAGAAAATATCAACTTAATCCTTGACTTGAAAATACCAGACTCAGAATTATTAGTATGTAATCTTACCACAATCTCTGCTGAAAGGGTCTACCTTTTCTTTTTATATCTGTATAGAATTTGAAAGAGCAAGTACAGTTATTAACAGATGCTAGAGATCAGATGATGCAGAAATTAAAGTCTATGAAACAAAAACAGGAAGCAGATACTCAGATCCACCTTCAGGAATTGACAGAATCTAGAGAAAAATTAATGGCAGATCTAGAACAAGCCGCAACAGAACAACAAGTTTGTGTCCAATGAAACTTTCATTTTAAGTTATAATAAGCATATTCCATCATAATCGCCAAAACAATATAAATCAGTTGGAATTGTCCTCAGATGATATCCTTTCAAAATTTTGTAAGATGTCCAGTCCTTGGACTAATAAAGTCATTGTTGAAAAAGATCTCCATTGGATCTAGAAGGGCAAGTGAAGCCAGACCTTCATGGAATGGTCTCCTTTCAAATTTTATCAAGGGATTCAGATATTGTTCCAATATCGCCACTGTTACTAAAAGTAGAAAAACACATGACTGCTGTTCATACAGTGTACGTGTATTTATATTTCACAAAATTATGAAAGTGATAATATTTTATAATGTATGTATTTTAAATAGTCATCAGAAATAATGTAGCATGTCATATCTACACTCGATTTATACATACCATAATTTGCAAAGAAAATTTCTTCTGATTTTCTGATAAGAATGAAAAGCAATATTGTTTTGAAATAATGATGTCCTTGACAATACAATTAAAATTTTTCAGGATTTTTTATTTTGTTAAACTATATTAAATGTTATTGCACTTACAAGTAGATAATTATCATCCCTTGTAACTTTCAATTACATTTAAGCTCATCCGCATTACTACTTAGTAACTATTATCTAATATTCATGCAGTATTTACAAAAATGTTTTGTATTGTATGATTTTAATGGTGGTGTTTACATGTATTATAATATTTATTCCAGAAGTATAAAAAGAGAATAGCATCCCTTGAGCAGGAGGTTGATTTGTATATGTCAGAGCTGAGTGCAGAGAAAGTGAAAGTTGAAGATCTCACCAATAAGATTAAAATAGTTGAAGGGAAAAACCGAGAATTACAGGAATCTTTGAAGAAGGAAGAACAGTATGAACTGGAAAGTGACAGTCAGATTCAGGAATATAAATTGGTATGTGATAAATTAGAGGAGGACAAAACTGATCTACAACAAGAGATTCAACAATTAAAATCTGTTATAGACAAAAGTAACAGTAACAATGTTACAAAGGATACTGATGAAGAAAAGGAAGCTTTAAGATCAGAAAATGAAAAGTTGAAGGAAGTTATAACCACTCAAGAAGCCAATGCTGAAAAAATGAAAGAAATGATGCAAGATCGACTTGAAGAGTTTAAGAAACATGCAGAATCATTTGAAAATTCAAAATTTGAAATTTCTGAAAAGTATTACAAACTTTCAGAAGAATATGGAACAGTTAAAGATGAGAAAGCTAAATTGGAAGCAATGATTGAGAAATTGAAAGAGGAATTAGCTAATCAGGATAGTGCTGTTGCATCATTGAATAGTGATTTGGAAAAAGTAAAACAAAAAATTCAGTACATAAACGAGGAGCTGAGTGTTAGGAATAAAAACATTCAAGATGGTAACATCTTTGTGGCATTGGATCAGATTAAGAAAATGTTGATCGATCAGTTAGATAAAACAGGAAAAGGTCAAGGTCAAAAACAAGGGAAAGCTGGTTCAAAATCTTCTAGCCCTTATGGTAGTAAAACAGATGTGTCAAAAAGTCAAAACTCTTCAAGGTCAAACAGCCCAAACAGTGTTGCAGATCTATTGAAGAAGCTTGAACTTTGTACAGCAGAGAAAGAAAATTTAGCTTCAGAACTGAAGAAAGGTATGAAAGAAAAGGAAGATTTATCATATGAAATCAGTGAGCTTCAGGAAGAAAAAGAAATTTTACAAAATGAAAAACAAGCTATGAAAGAGAAATTAGATGAGTGGGAAAACATGATGCACATGTTAAAATCTGAAAAAGAGGCTATACTACAGGAAATTGATGAGTTTGATGCAAGAGAAAAGAAAACCATAGAAGAGCTTGGTCTCTTAAAAACTGATCTGAATCCTGCAGATGTTTTAAAGGAAGAAGAAGTTGTGGAGGATGGGGAGACAGATTTAAGTGATGATGTTTTTAAATCTGATAATAGTGTAATACTTCAGCTGGTATCTGATGTGAAAGAACATGTAAAGAAATTAATGATAGAAAAGAACAATCTCGGTCAGAAAGCAAATGCAGAAGACGTGAGAAATAATTCTGTGGAAATACAGGAATTGAAAGAAGATTTGAAGAAAATCCAATTGGAGAAAGATTCTGCAGAAAGGGAGAAGGAGTCTTTAGGAGTAGTTTTCCATCTCTCTCAGGAAAAGGAAAAAAATGCCTTAGAAGAAATATCATCTTTAAAAGCATACATTGAAGAAAATGAAAAACAATTTTCAGAAACGAGGAAGTTACTGGACAAAAATGAAAGTGAAATTACAGACATTAAAAATCAAAATGAAATTTTAAATGAGCAGAATTTGGACTTGAATAAATCTAAGGATGAACTGGAATCAAAGTTTAATGAAAGACAAACATACATACAAGAGCTGGAAGATAAATTGTTGAATCTTTCTCAGAATTTATCTGAGAGCAAGAGAAAATTTGAAGAAACTGTGTCAAAATTAGAATGTGATGATGAAAATGTGAAGTCTGCTATACAAGGACAAATTGAAGAACTGAAAAATGTCAATTCCTCTTTAAAATCAGAAATGTCTGAGACTCAGAATAAAATTGAAAGTATGATTTCAGATAAAGAAAAGATGGCTTCTGATTGTCTTAAAAAGGAAGAATTGCTGAGAACGTCAAACTGTGAAAATGAGAAAATTGCAAAAGAGTTAAATGATACTTTTCAGAAAATTGAAGAATTACAATCTGAAAAACAAGAAATTGATGAATGTTTAAAAGAGGAAAGAAATACAGTATCAAGGTTAAAGGAAACACTCACTGAAATGGAGGAAAAACTTGTAACTCTTAAAACCTCTGTTGCTTCTGAACTCAGTGCAAAAGATGAACAGCTGGAACATTTAACAAATTTGACAGAATCAAACAAAGAACTAATTGAAAAGTTAGAAAGTGAAAATACTGAGTTGAAACAGGAATTTGAAAAATGTAAAGGAGATAATGAAATAAAAATAAAACAGCTTACAGAGGAACTTAACGGAGAAAAGATGAAAACTGTAACACTTATAAAGGAAACAGATGACATTTTGGAGGACAAGAAAAATTTACAGATTTCTAAAAATAACCTTGAACATGAAAATTCTTCATTAAAAGAAGATGTCAGTAGTTTAATCAGTCAGCTTGAAAGTGCAAAATCTGGAAATGAATCAGCACATAATGATACAGTTGCTCAATTTGAGTCAAGAATTTTGAAACTGAAAGAGGAAAGAGATCAGTTCTACAGTGTCGTTCAGGAACGAGAATCACAAATAGAACAGATGCAGAAAACTGTCGATGAAAAATCAGAAGACATGTTGTCACTGAAGCAAGAATTGGAAGAAAGCAGCCATGAGGTGGTGCTTTTCAAGCAAGACATTGAAAAATTGTCTGCAGAAAAACATTCTATTGAAACAGAGTATCAAGAAATGAAATCTTCTTGTAAACAACTATCTGAAAAGCTTAAAGGGTGTGATAATGATATTGAGGAGCTGAAAGTATTGAATGGTAGTTTGAAAGAAAACTTAAGTATAAAGCTGGAGGAAAATAAGAACATCCAGGACAGTTTAAGAAAGTTTGAAGAGGAGAAGGCAATACTACAAAGTGAAATAAGTGTTCTAAAAAGCTCTACACATCAGAATGAAGAGGCTATGAAAGACATGCGTTCTGTGGCAGAAGAAAAATCAGCTTTAGAGAAAGAACTTACAGAAAAGTCATCTATAATTGAAAAACTTGAAATAGATTTGAATGAACTTAAACATAAATTGGAGGAGTTAATTTCTGAAAAATCTGCTTTAGAGGCAGAAAACAAGAAAATGGCTTTGAATTGTCAGACTTTGCAAACAGAATTGTTGTCTATCAAGGAAGGTACGTCTGCTACAGAACAGGAGGTATTACAGTTCAAAGTTCAGGTAGAACAATTAGCCAATGAAAAACTAGAAAAGGAAAACAAGCTGAAGAATATTGAAAATCTATTGGAGGAACTGAATGAACAGTATAAAATCAAAAACGAGGAGTGTGAAAATCTAAAATCTGTGGTAGATAAAAAAGATAATGAGTCTAAAATTCTCAAGGAACAGAGTGAAGTCTTAATGCATGAAAAGGATGCTAGTAATCAGAAATTTTCACATGAAATGCGAACAGTTAATGATGAATTGACTAAAAGTACATCAGAAAATGATCAATTAAAGTTGGAAATTGAGGAACTTCAAAAGAAATATTATTCTGCAGAGGAGAAATTGATTCAGACGGAAAGTGAAAAAACTCAACTGCTAGAAAAATTGAATGATATAAAACAGATTGAGGCAAAACAGACTAGTCAGGTAGGTTTATATTTAAATGTGCATTGAATGGGTGTTTCATGAGGAAGAGATGTATTGCAGTATGAGTAAATCATTTTCAGTTTCAAACAGGTAAGATGGGCTGGAATAATCAGGGTTTTTGTTGTAAGGTTCTTAAAGACCAAACTTCTTATTGTTTCTGCACACCAGCAAGCGCAACGGCATTATGACTTAAGGGTTCTATGATGTTGATTTCTGCTAGTCGAAAAATGGTAGATTGTTGCGATGTGTTTCATGCAATTTACAGTGTCCGATATGACGTCATATTTTAGAAAATACTTAAAATTATGTATGTACATGTATCCAATGATGAAACTTAACACCGTACAATTAATATACCTGTAGATTTTTTTTTATTGTACTGTGAACCCCTATTTTCACTCTTTCAGTTGCTAGCAAATAATGAATGACATTCTTCATGAAAATATGGAGCAAAAAAGATGTTCAGGATTTTTGTCAGTTTTGAAATAATGTAGCCTAAATTTCCCCCATTTTTTGGCGGGAAATGTTATTTTATAAAATTTTAAGCAAAATACTTTAGCCAAATTTCTATTACGGAAAGATATTGAATCTACGGAACTTTTTCTTTGAAAAACTGAAATCCGTATATACTTACGAAACTATTGAACAAAATTACGATGAAATCATTTGATGTTACATTTTTTTTACTCCACCTGTTTTTTTCATGTTGTCATAGCAACGAAACTATATCTTTGACTTATACATTTTGTTTGTTTAAATTGCTTTAAACTCTTCACATAACATCTCTGTGAATTTTGAAGAAAAAAGATGTTCAAGAACTGAATAGGCTGTTTGGTCATTAAATTGACATTGAAATTTTCTTTTTTCTAACACAAAATTTATTACTGTCATTATGTGAGGTGGAAAAAAAAAGTGTCCAAAAGTCAATACAAGCATAATGTCGTAATCACATCATGCATTTAATGTTTTTACACACACATCATATACATGTATTATTTTTTGAAACAATTTTCAATGTATGAACCCATGAAAAAATTGCCTTATTTCTTAGGTTTGGACAGGTTGGAAGTAAACCCTCTTTTGAGGGTAATCCCATTTATTAGGTAAATTTTCATGTCTATTTCAAATAATTTTGTAGAAATTTTGCTTTTGAATTAATAAAAAGGGCACAGTTGTGTCATTGTTAATATAAGTACAAAATTAAAAAGGTTTTTTATTTGGAAAAAAATTATGCAGTTTACAAGAATTCCTGCCATTTTGAATGAAAAATTATTTTTTTCACCATTTAAAATTTACCCCTCATTCAACTCAATATAAGTTGAGAGTTTACCATTTGTTTGACCTTTATATACATTCATCATGTTTATGGCATCTGAATTTTAAAGACAACATTTACATTTTTAATTTTCTATCACTATGAAAACCCTACTCATTTGAGCAATACTTAACTTTGTATTTTATTTTACCTGTGATATCTGTTAACTTCTTCAAGTTCGTCCATGATGTTACAGATATGTAGCAAATCCAATTTGTAACAAGTTTACACTGACGGACATTAATTTTCCGGAAATTACAAACAATAATGGAACTTTGAAATAACCTCAATGCATATGGTGCACACTTTTAAATAACCTACTTCGTGTGTTATTTAGTGTGCACCACGTGATTGAGGTTATTTCTTCATAGAATGAAAAAAAAATGACAGTCAATCCTTAAATAAATTCACCCTTTTTGTCACAGTTTTAGCTCACCTGGCCTAGAAAGGCCATGTGAGCTTTTGCCATCACTTTGCGTCCGTCGTCCGTCCACATTTCACATTTTCATCTTCTCTAAATTTTTCCTGTCCAAATTGAACTAAACTTGACATGAATGTTAATTGGGTGGTTCTGTACAAAAATATGTTTTTTTTTGCTGATTGGATATTCAACATGGCTACCAGGGGCAGATAATTCATCCTGATTGGACTTATCTTCAAAGCTGTTCTTGTCAGAAACTACTGAGCCAATTGAATTGATTTGTTGCATGAATGATCCTTGGATGAGCCTCTACAAAAGTTTGTTTTTTGTGCCGTTCGGAAATTCAAGATGGCCACCACAGCGGGACTTAATTTAACATTGGAGCCTATGGGGAATACAGAAACTACCAAGCCAATTGAAATATGTTTGATGTGTAAATGATCATTTGATAGACCAGCACAAAATTTATGTTTTATGTGCCGATCAGAAATTCAAGATGGTTTCCATAACCGGATTAGTTTAACATTGAACGCTATGGGAAATTTGTACAAAACTCTTCTTGTCAGAAACTACCAAGCCAATTGAAATATTTTTATGTATGAACAAGCACTGGATGAATCTCTATAATAGTTATGTTTTCTTAGGCCAAAAATAAATAATTGTTTGTTTCCCCAAACCTGACCCTATCAAGTCAGGTGTGGGTAGGTAGGTAGGTAAATTATTTTATTTTTTTGGTAAATTTGTTTTTTTTTTTTGGTACTTGTAAATAGGAAATTACAAACCATCATTATAGGGCAGTATTTTAAATTCTAGGGTGTATCAAGCTATCAGTTTCCTCATGTCAGATATATTAAATAAAACTCTATGTATAATTTGAAATAATTTATTTAATTGGGTGGTAATTTTCCAATAATGACACAGTCTCTGCAAACTGGCAGAACAATACGATGTGTTTTAATAGCATCTTGGTCCTTTGTTGCCCCCACAGCTGCACAGAAGGCACAGATATCGGGCTGTGCCAGGGTAGAGGCATCTTTCTTAAAGTTTCCAGCCGAATAAACGGCAACAAAAACCGACAGAACAGCGTCCATGTTCTGACATTTAAATGTATGAACAATCTAGAGAATATCATAAAGACCCGAGACCACGTTGAAGAAGAAAGCCAAGTCGCGTCATCAAAGCGTTTTCAACTATGCCGATTACAAAGGCGCTTTGAAGAACAGCGTCTCCTTCTTATGTCTTATGTATTTGACTCCTCCATTTCATAGGAGCACCGCACAACCACATGAATTTCGATAAATAAAATTTCTACACAAAATCGGCAATAAAATTATTTCGGTTGCGGCGATTTTTCCGGGTCGGTCGGGATTGGGGAAACAAACAATATTTTATTTTAGGCCTTATGGCAATCTGAAATTCAAAATGGTCGCAACAGCCTGATTAGTTTTACATTGGACCCTTTGGGGAAATTTGTAGAAAGGTTTTCTTGTCATAAAATACTAAGCCAATTGAAATGCTTTTGTTGCATGAAGATCCTTGGATAAATGTCTGCTACAAAAGTTATGTTTTCATGCCAATTGGAATCCAAGCTAGCTGCCACAACTGGACTTTAACATTGGATACGGGAAGAATTCTTTACATATCTTATCTAGAAGCGCTGGACACTGTAGAACAATTCCTTAAAGATCTTATCTAAAAGTGTTTTATCAGTTGTGGTCACCTAAAATCCAGGTGAGCGATTCAGGCTTCATGGAGCCTCTGGCTATAAATCAATATCAGCGTTTCATGGTTAATATTTGTTTTCAGGTATTGTAAATTTAAATAATTTAGACACCACTCAAATACCCACAAATGACTTTCTAAGCTTTCCAACAATATATAACACTTTAATTATACCATATTTCATCTGGTTTTTGGCCCAGACAAGACTGTCATTTAATACAATAGTAAAAATGGAAATGGGTTTTGTGTCATAGAAACAACCACCCAAACAAAAAGTTATGCCTTTTCTTTCAAGAAATAAAATGAAATCGATTTTTTGCTGATAAGATGGATATAGAATAACCTACTACTAATTATATACATGTAAAAAGAAGCCAAAGATGTTTTAACTTGTTTTATTTGTAATTTCGTAAGTCAATAAGTATATGTTATCATGATTATTCAAAGAATGTTTATGGTGAAACAGGAGAGGTGTTACATTAAGTATTTTCAGAACTTCAGAAATTAATTTTCTACTATACAGAATATTTAATTTAGATTCAAGTTTTTATATCTGACAAAAAATTGCACTGAAAAGATTTATGAAAGCTATGTATTTATTCCTGTTATACAGATAAGTGAAGAGAAGGAATCATTACAGAAAACAATACAAGAAAAAGAAACTGTAGTTGGGAAACTTAAACAGCTTATAGTCAAAAGTAAAAAAGAAGTAACAGATACTAAAAACAAGGTAAAAATTTATATTCAATTGTCAATTTATGATGGTAACATACTTACTCTATTTATTTGACCCTAAAATACACCTATTTTGGGAGAAAATTGGAAAATCGTTGAAAAACTGTATTTTTTTGTCTTTGTGTCCATATCATTATCATTTTTTAAGATCGACCTGTCAATGTACTTTAAGAATAGACAATCGAAATAATGGGTCATACTTGCTGTATTGTTATTTCATTTTTCATGAATTTATCTTTTTGTACATTCAACATGTTAAAATTAATAGTTGTTTTAATGTTGAAGATCAAAACAGTAGCAAACTTCAAACAATCCGAAATGTTGTTGACTAATATGCAAAATGTGATCTGGATTCGGAGCATCTCACAAATTATTTTTACGATCTGGATTCAGAGCATCTCACAAATGATTTTTACAACACATGTTAAACGTTTCTTTTCTCGTCATCTTTTTAACTCACCTGACCAAAGGCCATATGAGCTTTTGTCATCACTTGGCATCCGTCATCCATCCATTAATTTTTTACATTTTATTCTTCTCCTCTGAAACCACTGGGCCAAATGGAATGAAACAAGGCAGCCACGGTGCATATGAAATAAAACTTGACAGGAAGCATCTGTTGGAGGTTTTTTTTACAGAGTTTCCTCATTTTGTCCAGATCAGGCAACAAACATGGCTGCCATCGGCAATTCTTGTTTCTAATTGGTTGATTTAAAAAAACAAATCTCTGGAACTGCTATGCCAAATAGAGCCAAACTTGACAGAAAGTGTCTATGGCTTATGAAAAAAAATCTACAGAACTGCAGAATTGCTTGATACCAATCATGGCCTGAATGTTCCTCATAATGTGCTGACCAAGTGTTGTTACTTTGGTGCCAATCCCTAATTCAAGATAGCCACCAGCAGAGGACTTAGGTTAACATAAGACGCTATGAGAAATACATGCAAAAATCTTCTGGAGAACTGCTGAATTTTAGAGTATGCTGACCTGCACCTTGATGCAGAAAAATTTGGGCCCTACAAGGCTTACCACACTTCATAATGATAAGAAGAAGTGACATCTCTCTGAAACGGTTTTCATGTCCAGGTGAGTGATACAGGCTCAGCCCTCTGAGCCTCTAGTTAGAATATATTATAACTATAACTTTTATATGTCTAATAAACAATGATAAGAGGATTTGTTTTGTAAAAACATTATTCATTTCATTTGAAAATTTGAAAATTGATTTCTCTGAGAAATGCAAATATGCAATTCCGTTCCACACTTGTTTCAGATTTCCTTTCAAAAGTAAACTTCCAGGTATGAAAAAATTTAATAAAATTTACTTAAAAATCTATCTTGTTTCAATCAAATTTGTTAAGATAGATGGATTAAATGGTTTATAACGACAAAATAAACACTCGATAAGGACTGAAAGTAAGTAAATTACCTAAGAAGTTAAAATTACCGACTGTCATTGTAAAAATGGAAATTGATTGTAACTTTGAAAAATTTGAAAGTTGAAAATGAAGAGTTATCAAAAAATTAGATTTCCCTTGATTTTTCAAAATTGTTGAATAATTTAGCCATCGAATAATTAGGGCTATTACAGTAATTTCATGTAGTGACACTTTGTGTTGAACACTGTTTAATTATGTCCATGTAATGTCATCACTTTCAATTTGAATGTATTGCATTGAATACCTCACAACAATTCTCTTAATTCCTACCACATTGTCAGTCTTCTTAAAGTCATATGGACTTTTAATGTAGTTACCAACCAAGTTTCACTTTATTCTTGTATTATTATTTTTATGTGTTTGGTTTTGTCAAGTATATTAGGCATGACAATCAAACTAGGACATTTTTATTTTTAATACAAGTACATGTATGTATCCATTCACCATTTTCCAGTTCCTTCTCTACTTACATTTAATGCATTTGGGGGAAGACGTTAAAACCTCCTTCTTACAGCTTTGTTAAGTACCTACTGATGTGGAGAATTTTCATAACATGGAGACAATCCCAATACAAGATGGAATGAAAAACCACACCAAATCATTTTATTATTCTAATGGATTGCTTGGTTGTTAAAAAACTGAAGTAGGAAATAAATTACTTGATACTTTTTTATTCTTTGAATTGTCTTACTAGACTCAACACTGTCGTAATTGGAGAATTTTAAACAAAATATGAACACTTGATTCTACAACAAAAGATTCTTAGAAAATGATTTAAATGCTTTTTCCTGTCCTCATTTTTAGTAGGGCCAGGTGAGCTGTTGCCATCACTTGGCATCCATCGCCGTCGTGATCGTAAAATTTCTTTTAAAGATGTTCTCCTCTGAAACCAACAAAAGTTCACAGCAATGGTCCTTAGGTGGTCCTCTTCAGAATTGTATCCGATGAGCCTGCCCTCATACAAGATGGACATCGGTCCGAACATAGTTTGAAATAGGACCCTATATGGAAGTTTACATAAAAATATTCTTGTCTGAAACCACTTGGAAATTGTTGGTCCTCTTTCAGAATTGTGTCTGATGACCCTGTCCGCCATTGAAGATGGTGCCAGAATGGACCATAGTTTAACATAGGACCTAATGGGAAAAATCACTGAAAGATCTTCTTGTTTGAAACCTGTAAGCTAGTTGGAACTTGAAAGCAATATTCCAGGCTGCCAGTCAAGATGGACATAGTTCACTTGAGCGATACAGGCACCTGGGAGCCTCCAGCTTTACTAGAGCAATAGGAAAAAAAATTGCTGTTTTGTTCCAATAATTTTAGTAGGAAAAAGAACAACAAACCAATTGGGTATAGCTTTCCAGATGTTGTGTCCAAGTTAAAATAAAAGTCAAAGGAGCCGCTTTAAAAAAGGATTTACATTTTATAATTGAATATCACTTTTAATATTCCCCCTTCAGGTAGAAGTATAAAGTGTCTAGTTCCCTTTTTTAAATGATTGATTATCAGAAAATTGTTATTTATGTTGTAGTATGATTCCTTGAAAACAGAATTTGACACATTAGTAAAAGATAAAGAATATTTAATGAATCAATTAGACACACTGAGGAAAGACCAGGATGCTGACAAACAACTAATGGACAGCTTAAAGGTTGAAATACTTAATGTCTTTATATAAAGCTCAGTGAAACAAATTTTGCATGGGGAATTGGTTTGCTGTAGACAAAATTTTTTTGATAAAATTGTTTGTTTGGTTTCCTCAGGATTTGATTTATAATTTAAATGTTACACAATTTCTAGACAAACTTTGTTAAAAGTAGGTTTGAGTGTTTCTGCTCGTCCATTAAGGCTTTGTTTAATGATTAAGGTCATATGGAGGGAGGATATTTACATAAGCGAATGAAACTCCTTATCAGCTTGACAACACATGAAATAAAAACTATGAAAAATGTTAAACGAAAATAACCCTAATACTACCTTGTTTGATGTGGCTATGACTCAGTGCTGAAGGTCACACTACATCTAAATGCTTTTATTCACTGATTTCTTAATGTGGCTATTGCTCAGTACTGAAGGCCATACATCTCCCAAATGCTTTCATTTACTGATTTCTTGATGTGACTATGGCTCAATGCCACACTCCATCTCCTAAATGCTTTAATTTTCTGATTACTGATCACTTGATCAGAGGGTGTTTTATTAATGTCTCTCCGGCCTGTTTGTTGTATAACCAGTGATTTCAACACCTACGATGTTTATTCAAAATGATTTCAAGTTTCGTCTATATTTTTTGGTTGGAATGGTAAATGGTAAATCAGTCCACAGATACATGGTTTCTTTATAGACTTTAATGGTGGAGTTGAATTATAATTGAAACTGTGTATTTAAGAGTTCAGTTTATTTTATGTGACAAAGTAAGGACAAGTCATTAGCTCCAAATCAAAATTTTTCAGTCCCTACAAGAAGAACACAATAAGACAGTAGAAAACCTACGATTGGCTAAGAAAACAGAAGAAGATTACCAGTCAGACTTACAGAAAACAATTCATGAACTTTCAGAGGTTAAAGAACAGCTTGTTTTATCTAAAGAAGAGAAGGACAAAATGAATAAACAAATAGAAAATCTTTCTTCTGATTTAAAGGTGAAATTTTTAATAAGAATAAGAAACATGTTAAGAACTACTTCAGCTTTATCTAACATTGTCTGATATTTCTATTCTGGCCATTAAAGATTTGATTGATTACTGAAAAAAGTAATCATTGATATGAACTTACAAATAAACAAATAGAAAATCTTTCTTCTGATTTAAAGGTGAAATTTTTAATAAGAATAAAAATATTTTTCTTGCAGTCTAAAAAAATGTTCCAAAGCAGAAACCTGTCCACTAAATATATTGGTATAAAATCATGTGATTAACACATTGCAAATCAGAATACCTTTATTCAGTATAATAAAAAATTTAACGCATGCTAGTACGGGAAATATGAAGAATTTTTCACATTTCAATTTCATATTCCCCTCGTGCAAGGCCTTTGGCAAGTATGATATTTCTGATGTCAATAAGGGAGACTTGCATTTGCACACTTTCATAAATCTTTGCACAATTTTTTTCCTTGGTTGAGCACTTTTATTTGCATATCAGTTGCACAATTTTAACTTAAAACCTTTCCGCTAGCCAAACCCGAAGTTGCTGTCTTTCCAATTTTTGTTTGTTGGCTTCATGGGTGTGCTCCCCATTCATTTCGGTGATCATCAAGTTGTCTGCATCAGTTTTAAGACTTATTTGAGCATCTCCATGCCACATTTCCATTTTATAAAGTTTTATGTAAGCCGTAAATGTAGTCCTCACATTTAAGAGATTTGTTACCCCAATTTGTTTCCATGTCGTACTCAATGAAAATTAAATTCTAATTGTATTTGTGTGTCAAGGTTCCGGAACTCCTTCTGTTTTCTTGACATGACCAGAGAAATGTTTATTTGTCCGGTCATAAAAAGGGTCAAACGGATGATCAATCAGGCGTTTTTCAGCCCTTTCTACTTTGAAATTAAAAAATCCATTACATGGTATGTTTCGCATGATCTAACAGTTCACAATCACAAACTTGAGAAGATAAGATGCCTTGGTAGTTTTAACTCAGCAAAACTTATAGATTTCCACATTGTTGCCATTTTCTGCACATGTAGTTTATAGAAAATATTCATTGAGCATGCCGCATCACCCCGAGGGCCTCTGGTCTGGGGAATGATATTGATCGAGGGGTGATACAGATTTTGACATGTTTTAGGTGCTTTATCATATATTTCAACAGTGGTGAAGAACTTTTTTCTGGTGACATGACCAATATCATTTTAGGGGGAATGATAAAGGGGTGATGATATCGATATCATCAAGGTAGAAAATACAGCTGACAATGTTCTTTCAGTATCTTATATGCAATTTTTCTTTATTTAGTACTAAGTACCGTTATATAATAAATCTTCATATTTCCCTCACTACAATGTAATAAATATATAATGTATTATATTTCAAAAGAGCCTTATAATAAAATAATTCACAAAGGATAGTTAATATATATTTGAAGTTTGAATATTTTAAATAGATCTGCAATGGCCTTTTGATGAATCTATACATAGATGAACATTTGGACGTTTGTCGTTTGAATTGAAATTCTGCAAAGGATGGTAATGCTTTGTAAATTCTTACAGGAAAACTTGCATTCTTTGGCATTGTTTCATGTTAATATAGATCTTACATTCAAAGACAAAGGTAATGAGTGATAAGTATTTACAATGAAAAATTCTCACTGTAAAAATCTGTACAACAATACAGCTGACAACACAAGAATGGTTTAAATATAAGATACAATGCATAAACGGGGTATTAGTCCCATAAGGACAGTTCTAGTTTTTAAAGCGTTGTATCTCCTATACTCAAACAATAGTGCAGTGAAAATTATTATTTAGACTTCAGAAACAAGCTTAGTAGATGTGGACAGCAAATTGAAGGTTGCTGAACAAGAAATTGAAGCAAACAGAATTCAGAGAGAAGAAATGTTAAGAGAAAAACAAGAGGTAACCTAGGAATTTGATGTGTCTTGTTGCTTACTTGCCAACTGACCTACAGTCAGTGTTTTACAATTACAAAAAAAACTCTTTTAACTGCGACTGATCATGACCCGAAGTGGGTCATCAAAATTACCTTTAGATTGTTTTCACCTATAACTGACCAGGCCTGTGCCATTTTTACAAATGAGCGATACCTCTTGCCGATTTAGCATATTTCACCACTAGATGTCACCAAAATTGGAACAGAAATAAACAAGCTAATCAAAAAAGATATTAAATAATACCAAAAAAAATATTTAAAGTACATTTAGTTTTTGGTAAAAATTCATTAATCCAATCAGTTCTGATAAAATATTATCTATAATTGTAATATCTTACACGTATACTTGAATTGTAGATTCAGTCAGCCATGTCAGAAATTGAAGAACGATGGAAGAGAGACCAGGAGAAACATTCTGAAATCACTAGTGGTTTACAGCAACAAATACAGATAATGGAAAAGGAGTTACAGATGGCAAAACAAGTATGTTTCTACTACATAATGATTTGTATACATGTAGATAGTTTATATTGATATTTTACAGTAGGAAATGGTTCCTGATAATTTTGGATTAAGATGAAAAATACTATATAATCTAAATTTTTTTCGCTAGGTGAAGGTGGCATTAAGTGTTACCCTTGACTGTCCTTCTGTCTGTCCATCTGTCTTTCGGTCCGTTTTTCTGTCCATCGGATTTTGGTTTCCGCACTCTCACTTTAGTTTGCCTCATCAAAATTTTATGAAACTCATACACAATGCTGAGAACCACAACACGCAGACAAAGTTCAAATTTGGACAATGAGTCATTTGCCGTTCTAGGGTTAAGCCCATTTATAACTTTGAAAATTGCAAAAAAAATCATTTTCACAGTGTAACTGAAAATTGCAAATTTTTTAAAACTCATACACAATGCTAATAACCACAACACATCAGCAGAGTTCGAATTTGTGCAGTAAGTCATTTACCGACTAGAACAATAGAACTCTTTAAAAACTAGCAGTGACATCAAATGCTCTCAAAAAGTATTTTCAAGTATTATAACCCAGCTTGAGCGGGGACATTTGTGTCCTCAGACACATTCTTCTTTGATTTTGTTAAATATGTTATTTTACCTGTCATGTAAATTTTATAAAATTCTAACAGATAGATCAAGCAAGAATTTTTCAGTACAAATTTTTTTTTTCAATATTTACAGTATGTTAGGTTTTATTTATTGTTTGGAAACTGATTTTGAAGAATTTGTTATGCTTTTAAACACACTGTTTTTAAGTTTGCATGATATTACATATGGTGATGGTTGAATTAGCATTTTAATTATCTGTATTTTGATGATCTGTTTATTTTGGTACAATGTCTTTATAGGAAGCTAAGCAGAGTAGTATGATGGATCTAGAAATGGCAGACTATGAACGAACAGTACAGATACTAAATAGTCAGGTAGAGGAGAGAGACAGGACAATCACAGAATTGAAATCTGAGATCAGTAGACTGGAGGATCAGAAAAAGATTCTCAAAGAACAAATAGGTCTGTATTATAAAAAAATATATCATAATTGAATACATATGTTTAAAAAAATTTACATGAATCTTGTGTTGACAAACATTTATTTCTTTTTAAGATTCTGTGGATGAACAGAGGGCTCAGGCTGATGAGAGGGCCAACAAAATGAAATCCATGCTAGTTAAAACCAAGAAAGAATTGAGTGATGCAAAGAAATTGGTAAACAAAAATTTTATATTTTGAAAGGATCAAAATTAGCATTATCATGAAAGATTATTGATGAACATTTTATCTTTAAACTATTTTATTTCTTTGCACAGAAAGAAACTCGATTCAAACAATAACAATCATTTCCCAAGTATTCATGCCTACCTTGTAGTATTTTTTTTCACTTTACAAGCCAGATTCAAACATCAAAACCTGTTTTTATCATGACATGATAATATGTCAGTGGACATAATTCCACCTAAAACTATTGTAAATATGCTTGCATAAAAACTTATACTTTTAGGATGCAGAACAGAAGACATCAGATGCTCAGTTACGTGGTCAGCTGGAATACCTGACTCAGCAAATAGAAGATTATAAGGTATAAATGTAATTTGTGTAAAATGTAGTTAACTCGCATTAAAAAAATGTATTAAACTCACACTTAAAACAAATCATTAGATAAAAATATGCAACTTTAAACACTAGAAATGTTTGTGTAGTATTGAAAAGATAATTATGATAAGGCTTTCATTGTTAAACTTGGTCTAAGGTAGAAAAAAAAAGATACCATTTTAACACTTCATATAATTTTTATCATTGTCAAATCTGATTTAGAATATTCCTGTAATTTTACGTGAAATTTTATGTTAAGATAAATGATTTGTATTTATGTCATTATATTTTGTAATTTTTGATGGTCAGCCTTTGCCGTTTGATATACATTTAGCTGTAAGTGTGAGTATGAACCATTAAGGAAATAATTGTAAAAATTTTCACATGCTGCTTTATTTTATAGGTACAGATGTGTGAAGTAGCTGCAGAAAAACAGAAAGCCTTAGACAGGTACCAGTCCGTATCAGATTCTAGTCAGCGTACTATAAAAACTCTTGAGACCAGGATACAATCATTACAAAATGAGGTCGCTATGACTAACAGTGAACTGAATTCAATACAAGCTGAATATGAAGGCTATAAGGTACTGATATATTTATTGAAGGTTTTAAGTATATACAGGTCATTTTCTGTGTGGTAAGAGTTACAAGTGTTGTTGGCATGTAATTTGTCATTTTTATTTTCGTTGATATGAATCAAATTTACATGAGAGGTTGTAGTTTTTATTAGGAATTATATTTTAAAATTTTTTGGCCTTCAAAATAGGAAAACAAAAACTTCTCCTTTAAAAAGGTATCACTTCTGAAAATTTATAAAAATATATTAGTAAAATTTGACATAAAGTTACTTACAAAATTTATATATTTTTTGCACATTTAAAAGGCCATTAAAAATTGTAAATCATTTTATATATTTCCCAAAATATTGAAGATGCAAATTTACTTTGAGTTATCTTTCTTTGATTTATAGAAATTTTACCTCACTATGATTTTCTTCACATTGATCCATGGATTATTTTGGCTTTATTTAAATCCACAAAAATTTTTCAAAAGTTGGAGGATAAAGTATAACTATCTTAATAGAATGTTTTTAACAGGACTTACTACCGTATTAAAACCTTATTTTTATAAACAAAATTCATGTCTGCTTGTTATGAATGTAACCTATTTGGTATTTATTTCTCCAGTGAAGACAAACTTTCCATTTGCTTAATGAATTTTGACATTTATTGAGTCAAAATCTCAGTTGACTCAAGTATGTGAAGAAAAAAGACGTAAATTAACCTTGATCTGTCAAAATTTCAACTTATGAAAATTTTCAACTTTGATAAGAATTAATAGTTCAATAATGAAATTGAATGTTTTCATTGTTTTTCCAAATTAGTTAAATTAATGATATTATGTTAATGATTATGTTTGAATAACAGCTTAGTGGAACAACTGGAATACTTATTTATTGTTTGATTAAACAAAATTCACTTGGGATAATAATGAAACAAAATTTTAACCTGCAAGATTAGCACAAATATTCGTTAGGAAAAAAATTCTTTTATCATGGAATAAAAATTGAAAGGATTACGTGTTTGATTGATCAATTTCCAATACTGATCATTCGATCTCTTACAACTCCAAATTCATTCTTGTTCCATTTTGCAATGGATTCTGTAATATACATTGATACATGATAAACATTTGTGAATTGACATGTGACAAGTTAATGAAGGCCTACTCTAAAGTCGGCTGTTTACAAACACCAATATCGATAGAAATCATAGTGTTTTCAGAATAAAATATAACATGTTAACAAAACCAACAATATATATATCGATACAAGGATACCAAACAACTGCTTTCAGAATGTAAAAAATATGACATTTTAGATCTCGGATGACTTTAACCTCCGCTTAGTTGAATAGAACTGTCAGGTCCCAACATAACAAGGCTTCACTGTACAGTAATTTTTATACTGTTTTATCTAGAACATGAAACATAAATTGTTCTTAAGAATTTGTTTCTCATAATTATAAAGAACCATCAAAATTGTTAAATAACCAATGAAGTGTTATGTTTATGGAATTGTTCTTTACAGAAATTATAGGAAAGACACTGTAGTTTTACTCAGTCTCAATAAACATTCCTCATTTGTCTGCTTTAATTTGTAGAAAAAAATTCAGTATGTCTCCCTATTAAATAAAATTTGAAAAGAAGTAAGAAAATTATGAAAATATTATCGTACAGTACTTATCATAAATGTCCCTGAAAATATTGCTGTATAGACAAGTTATATTGTTTAAGTAGAAAAAGATATTCTTGGGATTTGATAGATTTAAGCAGAAGGAAGGACGGATTCATTTAAATAAGTGCACTATTTTTATGTAAACATGTGACAAAAGAAACAAGAGGTTAGATCTAATTATATAAATGTTTGTTATAGGTTAGAGTTCACAGTGTACTCAATAAACAGAAAAGAACAGAGAGCACATCAGAAATTGACAAGATAGAAAGGTAGGGTAAAAAAGAGAAGAACAATAGAGTACAGACATTTGAGGGCATTACTGACTGATTCAAAGATATTTTACCCAAAATTTATATTTTCATTAACCTTTGTATAAAGGGCAGCCAACAGATATGAAACAAGGGCAATGCAAAGCCTGGCATCACCTCACTGTAAAAAAATTTGACCCTGAAATTTGTGCATGTATAAATATTTTCTTGTCATTTGATTTTTGACCTGGAAAAACAATATTCTTATAGATCCTGATATGTACTATCCTTAGTTTTTGCAAATCATGGTTTAAATGCATCTGAAGAAATATTGAACCTAGAATATTATGGAAAGATCGGCAGTAACATTATAATATCACCTTCTCAACACTGAACGCATTACCATCCCATCAAAATCTTTAGGCTTCTAAATCTTGATAAATTTAAACTTTATATAAAGTTAGGTAAAAATCCACTGAAGGCTGTTGATTCTAGAGTGTTCACAAGGCTGTTGCGAACAATTGTTACCTTGACCTTTAACGTGGAAAATCAATAGCGCTCCAGATTTTCCTAAGGAATAAGTGGTACATAGTTGGATTTAAGTATCTACCAAATTTGGTCACAATCCATTGAAGTATGTTGCTTCTAGAGTGTTCACAGGAGTGTAAAGAATTTACGTTCTACTGGACCTTGACCTTTGACCTATGACCTTGCAAATCAATAGGGATCTAGATATTCATAAGAACTAGTTAAATGCCGAGTTTGGTGAAAATCCATTGAAGGATGTTGAGTCAAGAGTGCTCTAGTCAAAGGGAGGCAACTCTGACTATTTGGACAGTCATGTGGCTTTCAGTGAAATATGAAATATTGGCTGGGCTTGTCAAAAGGAACAGGTTTATTGTCATACTTGATAAAATGAACTATATATTGAAGATCATTCAATTTGAAGAAAATTGAGGGCAGGCATAAGATAAATTGTCACATGAAATAAGAACAATATCCAGAAGTCAGGGCCCCTGACTGATGGTAATGACAAATTGAAACAAATAATTAGGTACTGTTTTATAACCATTATGGTTCAAGAATGACCATGAAAAAGATTCAAATTATTGAATTTAAAAAGAAAATTTCTGAAGTAACTTTGAATAATTGTAAGATATTTTTTTTTTTCCAAATTAGGTCCCCAGGGGGGCATTTACCTTTAACAATAATGATTTTTTTCATACATTTTGTTTGAGAACAAACACAATTTTTTTTCACATAACAAATACATGTATTAGCACGTAACATACTAGTTTATATTTCAATTATATAAAGTTCAAATCTTTGGTGTATAATTTAATGATTATGGCTACTCCAGAGATGTGGAAAATATTCCCTTCCTAATTTGATTTACAATTGATGAATCCAAGGGACGGTGCTCTAGGTCTATGGACATGAACAATTCAAGATCTCATAGACCTCCTCGTACCTTATGCAGAGAAACAAGCAAATAATTAAAGATTAATATCAAACAATTAAAACCCGATCCTATGATTGGTTGTTTAGCCATAACAGATACCAAGGAACGGTGCTCTAGGTCTATGGACATGAAAATTTCAAGATCTCATAGACCTCCTCGTACCTGATGCAGAGAAACAGTTAAAAACCATCACATTTACAGCCAAAGAAAAGGTGTCCCTACTGCATCAGACACCAAGGGACGATGCTCAAGGAACTGTGTGATTCTCACACAGCCCTCCTCGTGTCCAATGCAGTCAGGAGAGTTATTTACAGTTCTTGAGTAAATATCTACTGACAGCACTGAATTTATTACAGTGGAATAAAAAATGATATTCATCCTCCACATCTCCAGAGGCACAATAGGTACATGTTCTGTCATTTAGGAGAGTACCCTGATATCTGCCAGTCTCAATTCTTAAGTGATGTGATGAAATTCAGAATCTTGTTAAATTTCTCCTCTACTCAAAACTGCCCAAAATAGAAAGATATTTTTCTCTACCAAAGTTTGATTTAAATGTGACATATGTTCTAGGTTTACCATCTGAATGTTTTAGCTGTTCACTGTGCCACAAATCTATAAAATTTGATTTTAACATTTTTTGCATATTATTTTTAAAATTTGTTATATTTACAGAAATATATTTTAAAGCACAAAGTTCGCATATATATTCGACGATACAACCGTCTTCTTCAGATGCTGAACGAAAAATGTCTGGAGACACAAGTTGTTTATCACGACGTCATAGTTACGGCTGGCAACTAGACGGGATTCGTGATGCGAATTGACCAAAAAATCTTGAACTTCATACAATGAAATCAAGGGATCAATTCATTTTATACTTGTTAGAAAAATCAAATTCGGACATTAATCCCTTCTTGCTGAGTATTACACAGCTTTATAAAAAGGAACTCGCGCGTTCTCCGATATTCAATATCACTTTTTCTCGGGATTTCTATGCCGGCAAATTTAAAATTTTCAATTTTCTAGATACAATTACCACTCTGGAGAATGGGTTTATAGTTACTAGTTTGTTCGAAAAATCAACGGACAAGCACATGTACCTACATAAAACATCGGACCATCCGAAAACGGTAAAGAAATCTATTCCCTATGCAGCGTTCTCCCCAGCCCCATATGGCGCTGCGGTCCCGCAGCGCCTTCCCTTTGAAGTTGTCATTCACCGCAGTGCCTTCAATGACCGCAGCGCCTTGATTAGTAACACCGCAGCGTCATCGTAATTAAAAGTCAATTTGCAATAAAGAAGTTTTCGACAACATTCAAGCACGTGTGTTTGCATTGTAATTAATAGATATTTAAATTTACTTGTCAATAGAAATTGTAGAATCGGTAATTATCTATTATGGATAGCCGAAATATGAAAATCAAGATGTGTATTTCCACTGAAGTAAAAATAGATTGACGTTTTCTATTGGTTGAAAGTGACGACATTTGACCTACACATTTCTATTTTTATACAGACTGTTTTAAATACAAAAAAGCATGCAAAAACGTGTTTACCTCTAGAAACTATGGATTTTATGAAATAATTGCGGTTGTGTAAGTTTTTGGGATTAAGAAATAAAACGATCGTGAATGGCTGTTGTCAAAAATATATACAAGCGATCGGAAATGGGAAATCACCCTTTTACATGTCAAAACGATTGGAAGGACTGTAAATAAACACGCAATCGTACCTAAATATCTGCATACTGTCATCCAGAATAAAATAATTTCAAAGATTAAAACATATGTTGATATTTGACAGGAAAAGCCCTGCCGTTGTTTATACGTGAACACAAGTTGATAAAATTCACCCATCATGAAAATCCGTTTTTTTTTTAAACATAGAAGATCATGGAATATTTGCGAATTATTTTGTCTTGGCATTTGCAAGGACGTATGTTAGATATACGTCTTTGGCATTTGTGACAAGTGAGGAAAACTGGATTCTAAATACAAGACACAGAACCATTCTTCACATTCAAAAATGTTGTAGTCGCAATGAATAAAAAAGGATTTAAATGTCTAATTGGAGGGGGACAAGGGTGATTTTAATGAGCAGAAGCAATAACTGAAATAGGGGGATTAGGTGTGCAAAAATTTAATATTCTGGCAGGTTCTGTTTGACAAATTTTCAAATAAATTTTGCAACACCAAATAACGGAAATCAGTTTTAAATAACTGACTAAAATCATCCCGGGGGGGGGGGGGGGGGGGGGGGGTTCAGTTTTGCATTCAAACAAGGAGAGTTCCAAGCATTTGATGAAAGTTATTGTTCACACATTTAACCAGGATACTATCCAAAATAACAAATGCCCTGATGATCATTTCTATAAAGGGAAAATTAAAAGATGGACATGAAGATTGCTGGCACATAAAAATAGAAGAATATTTAACTGATTTATTTTATATTGTTCCCTTATCTCTATGTATACATATTGTATAATACTATTCATTTAGTTATAAACATTTCAATACACAGAAAAAATATTTTCTGTTTGTCAATACATGTTTTTTATATACACAATATTCGCGCTATGTTTATTTCAATAAAAAATGTCGTTTGCGCGCTATGATTTTTGCGCCTTCAGAATTTTCTGGGGAGAACACTGCTATGGGCTCGGCGTCCGCGTGAAACGGATTTGTGAAAAGGAAGAAGATTATCAAAAAGAGCGGAAGAAAATCAAACAAAGGCTGAGGAACAGGGGGTATACAGGGGGATTAGTTGAGCAACAGCTTTTAAAAGTTGATGAGAAGAATAGAGAAGATACGTTAAAATACCGTAAAAAATCCAAAAACAAAATGCCAGAAAGAGTCCCGATAGTTCTTACATACAGTCGGGCTCTACCTGATGTTGGGAAAATCCTAAAGAAACACCACCATCTTCTAGGCAGATCAACGCGTTTGAAGAAAATTTTTAAAACTCAGCCAATGTGCGCGTATCGTCGGGATACAAATTTATCAGACAGGATTGTACATCAGAAAACATCGAAGGTGTTAAAAAATAAAGAAGTCGGTAAAAAGGAAGATAAAAAACAGAACGGGTGCGGTAGAAATTGTGTCACATGTGACAAAATTTACAGAGGCCAATGTAACACAAAATCCGGAAGAATAATTCGAATGAATGATAATATTCATTGTCGGTCGCATAATGTAGTGTATGCCGTGTACTGTACAAAATGCAAACACATCGTGTATGTTGGAGAAACTGATACTAAATTGAAAGACCGGATCCAAAACCATCTTTCAGATATACGAACAAACAAGACTAAAAAAGATAAACCCGTCTCCATTCATTTTAATTCAAAAGGCCATTCAATTGAAAATTTTAAATTTGCCGGCATAGAAATCCCGAGAAAAAGTGATATTGAATATCGGAGAACGCGCGAGTCCCTTTTTATAAAGCTGTGTAATACTCAGCAAGAAGGGATTAATGTCCGAATTTGATTTTTCTAACAAGTATAAAATGAATTGATCCCTTGATTTCATTGTATGAAGCTCAAGATTTTTTGGTCAATTCGCATCACGAATCCCGTCTAGTTGCCAGCCGTAACTATGATGTCGTGATAAACAACTTGTGTCTCCAGACATTTTTCGTTCAGCATCTGAAGAAGACGGTTGTATCGTCGAATATATATGCGAACTTTGTGCTTTAAAATATTAAATATTCTCCATGAAGAAACAATTTTATTGTTAAAATACAGAAATATAAATACACAAATATAAAATTCTTTGAAACCATCACATTAAGGACATATAAACAATTTATTAATTTTTTAAGCAAAGGTTAAAAGGTAGAAATAAGTTTTTGTGATATTTTATGATAATGGTCTATGGTGTTCCATGTGTTTTGATATTTTGATACTGTTTTGAAAAAAAATCCTGCAAAGAAATTTTTCAAAATATTTTTTTTTTTACCTTGAATGGATTCTAATGTTTAGTCTTTCACCATTCAATAGAATAGAAATGATGTTCCAATCAACAATGTGTTTAAGGATGTGATAGGCAAGGCAACTGTTTGTTCTTCATACAGAATGTATGCTTCATGTGCAGTGCATGCAAAGTATATTTAATTCATTGGGTAAAGAAAAAAGTCATTACATTAGTGCTTAATTAATTTTTGTGGATGTTTAAAACACACTATACATTTCAGAATACATATATATTTTGCTCAAATATTTTGGAAATAAATTCGAAAAAAAAATCTTTATAATTTTTCAGAGAAAGATTAGAGAAAGCTGTTGACCAGTTGAAGACAAAATTACAGACTGTAAGGTATATTTTGAGTGTATTTTACCTGATGTGTACACATGTACAAGTGATATTTTTCAGTTGATTTATAAGTTGTTTCATTTTAGATCTTACATGCCAGAGGAAAATGTATTTTGTCATGAGGATTTTTTTATGAAGAAGTAAAGAAAAAATATATAAAGCAATGTCCAAGGATTTTACTCGCCTTAGCATACTAAATAAATATGTAAAGCATGTGTTTTATAACTTGATACGGTAGTATATTTGTTATGTCTGTAAAGAATGACTTCAATACCATTATTGTATGTTTTTTATTAGTGAGACTCTGACTTCTTCACAACAAGAAAATGAACTCTTACAAGAAGAACACAACAGACTGTTAGCCAGGCATAATAAATTACTCCAGGAATCTCAAGAAAAGGAAACTGCATTAAGACGGAGGTATAATTTTTTTTTAAAGACATCTTGTGTATTTATAAAAATTTTACTAAATGTTGAAATAGGTTGAAAATGTGATTAATACATCATTAATCTTCTGTCTGGAAACCTTCAATCAGTTTATGGAATGGTTTTATGCCGCTGTGAAAGTCTAAATGCTGGAAAATAAGACTGTTGTTTTATTCATAATATGAAAACATTTAAAATTTTACCATTGTTTGTAAAAAATTAAGTATTATTCTGAAGTGGAAATTAACAATTGAATATAAATGTACTTGAGAAGCTGAAAATAATGGCCATTATTTTCATACTCCAACTCTCTGAGTAATGGGTATAAAGGAATATCTTAGAATAGAGAATGTACGTGGGGAGTTTGTCAAAGAGACAACAACCCGGCCAAAGAGCAGAAAACAGCTCAAGGCTACCAATGGGTCAATGCAGTTAGAAAATCTCACGCCCGGAGGGCATTTGTCTGTCTGCATATCTTGTGTATATAACTTGTCAGTCATATTATGACATATTTATTGTCATGGTTGGGCATGACCTAAACATATTAATTTTATACTTATTTCACAGTTGATCAATTTTTGCCCTTTTTGTATCTTTTTTATGAATATGTTTTGTAAACAAGTAGTCATTCAGCATTTGGTTTTGTCATGGTTGGGCATGACCTGAACATTGACATATAATACTGATTTCATCGTTGATCAATTTTAGCAAGAGTTATCATACATGTGATATCCCACGCATTGTGCGTAAGAGTCACTCATTTTGGACCAATCTCATGACCTCACGCTTGGGCAACGATTTCTCACACATACCTTAACTTCCGTGGAAAAATAAAATTTTTACAAAAGCCACACAACTTTAAATGGTAAATGGATATTTTTCTTTTAAACATCGACCTTGACATGAAAAACACAGAAATGTTTGTTAATTCCTTGTTATTTCATATTGAAATAAGCATTTGAAAGCTAATTTGTGTCCTTGAATAGAGATCGCCATCAGTAAACTTGTAAACATAATGTAAGTAAACAATGTTGAGTCTGTGTAAGTGGATGATTTTGGATAATGATGAAGAAATTATAACAAAACAATGTTTTTCCTTACAAAGGAAAAGTAACAATACAATATTTTTCATAGCAATTTAATTCACAAAGCAAATTTGGATTACAAACAAAAGTGGAAATGATTAAATCGATTATTTGCTGCATGGTATTCGAGAATATTTTATTGTGAAAGCTTATATTTTGATGTCAATAAAATCTCACCCATACAAATTCTAAATTTGTCATATGTATGAGTTATAGCCCTTTTGATATCTGTTGACTGAATGTCGTGAGAGCATGTATTCATTGATCTTTTGGCAGATATTGTTTATATTTGGTGTCTTGGTTGGGCATGACCTAAACATGCCGATATTTTACTGATTTCATGGTTGATTGATTTTTGCAAGAGTCATAGATAGCCCTTTTCATATCTGTTGACTGAATATCTTGGTATATAAATGGTCATTCAGCTTTTGACAGATTTTATTTATTTTTAGTATCATAGTCAGACATGAGACAAACTTGCACTATTTTACCAATATCGTGGTTGATTGATTTTTGCAACAGTTCATTTTTTTTGTTGTCTGAATATCATGTTGATCTTCTTGTGGATTTTGTTCATATTTTGTCAGTTGCTTTGGCATGCCGTGACTTTGTGCATATTATAGCAATTTTATGGTTGTTGGGGTTTTTTTTGCAAGAATTATAGCCCTTTGCATATCTGTTGTCTAAATATCTTGCTTACTCCACTTGTCATCCATCTGTCTGATTTTTTCCTCTTTGGTAATTGTTTTTGCAAAGCTTGTGTACGCAACAAGACATTTATTTTTTGTTCGTATGTGTTCATATTTTGTATAAAAGTAGAGTATGATCTAAGCAGTGTAAGCTATTTTTGCAACAAATATTTATAAAGGGCACATATTTTGTGTAATCAACTCTTTCTACATATCTTAACTCTGATCTTTGAAACTTTTCAGATTGTTTATGAACATATTGAAGATGTGCATGAAGGAGTTTGATGTCATTTGATTAATTTTTTCCAGATTTTCAATTTCGTGGAACTCCATTTTCACAAACAATTTATTCGCGCCCCGATCCCAATCATCAGTAGTTATTGCTCCCTCCTTTGTAAGGTGATTAGAACATGTCTTCTGAGGCTTGCCTGTAATACACGTACTAATATGATAAAGCGTGATAGATTGTTATTCGTATAGCATCATACTTGATGCTTTTGCCATAAATCTGAAACTTATGCTCAAAAAAAGAAGAAAAAATATGATTTTTTGTGTAGGTTGGAAGATTTAAACAATGAAAAGTCAGCATTTAACAGAGAACAACAACAAGCAATGCAACAACTCCATCTACAGAATCAGAATATTACATTGTCATTTAAGGTAAAGGTCATTTATATACTGTATGAATTCAAAAATTTATATGTATTTACACATTTCTTATAGAAAATATCAGCATTCTCTATCAGAAGACTGGATAACATTATGGCACTGCAGGGTTATTGTTACTGAGTAAAGCTAAGCATTAATGAAATTTTGCTTGGAGTTATAATATTGGAAACTGCATCTAAACACCAATAATTTTATATATTTAACTTATATTTCTTCAATAAGGTTGATTTAGAATTTAAAAATTTTTAAAAATAAAGACCATTTTTATTTAAATTGAAACATCATGTCTAAAAAATTATTCCTAGAATTTTCTATAAATATACTTTACATTTCTGCTTTGTTGATAAATAAAGGTTTCACGACTTCATTTTCTCATTGGAAATCATAAATTAAAGTCTAAAGTTTTTACTTTTTCTGGAATTTTTTGTGTTCTATTTGTCAAAACTTAATACACCATATTTTGTGAAGTATTAAAGTGACATATATAATTTTTTTTTTATATTTAGATGCAGTTCAACATCTCCAGATGCATGCAAAATTTTATAAATATCTGAAATATAGCAAACAATGTTATTAAGATGATACTGGTCTGTTGAAGATACCTTTTAAAAATTCAGTTTTAATTTACAATATGAAAATGCATGAATATAATAAAGCTAGGTTAAAATGTAAAAATATTACAGGAACAGATCAAAGCCTTACAAGGAGATCATCACAAGACTACACAAATGTTACAACATCAACTGCAGAAAGCTGAGAATGAAAATTTCCGTCTACAGAGAGATCTGCAGCAACAGATACAACATGTTACCAGGGTAACCACAGAAAGTCCTGTGCTATCATCACCAGTTGAATATATAACAGACATCAGACATGTAGAACGTCAGGAAGGGGAGGTAATTAATTACTTAAAGTCTTGGTGTAAATTAATGTTAATAAAGTAAAAAAGTTTGGGTTGACCCTAGGTCACAGCACATAACAGGCAACTATGAGTTTTCTGACATTTTGATTATGGTTTGTTAGATGAAGTTATTACATTGTTATATCCACATACACAGATGTGTACATGGTTAGGACATTCTAGGTCGTCGGAGGTATCCATATTTATAACCCTTTGATTTTACCCTCCCCACCTTTTGGTGCTGGAATTTTGACCCTTCCCAGTAATAAACATTTATAATTAAGGCATTATTTGTTAAACACACTTGAAAATAGGTACCAACTCATGTGTAAATGTATGTCCACTTTACAGGAATTGGGCCAAACTTTGTGAAGGGTTTTAGTCCTGCTCAGCAGACAAATTTTGGTTTTCATGTATATGGTGTTTTGTAAATTCATTTTGTGAAACTTAAATATTGAACATTGTCTGCTAATATTTAATTACAATACAGTTTTTCCTAAATGTATGTTAGAACAATATTCAGTATTGGTGTGATGAATCCCTAGTTTTTCAGTGATGACATTTGTATGTTGAATTTTTCAGGGTTCAGAAATAGTAGAACCGGAGCCATGTCAGAAGGTAAATAAGAAATTCAAGTATCTGTTAGTTTGATTCAGTTTAATTCTGTTTATCAAGGTCATACACAAACAATCAGGGACTATTGGCTAGAATAGCTTCTTATAATTCCAAGATTTGGTCAGTTTTGCAATCTATAATTGAAAGAAAATAGAAATATATTTAATATTTATGATTTGGAGTTTTCTCATAATGGCAAGAATATCAAATCTTGGAGACAATAAACTCAGTGACAAAAAAAATTGTACATTGTACAATACAGTACATATCTGTGGTTTATAATATAGTCAAATGTGCTGAAAACGGCATAAAACCCCAACTAAACAAACAAACAAACAAACAAACATATTTCCATGTTTAATTCAAGTTCTTTAAATAAACTCGTCTTACCTGTATTTTTATACGACCGCAAAATTTTTGCGGTCGTATATTGGTATGACGTTGGCGGCGGCGTCGTCATCGTCCGTCGTCAGCGTCGTCGTCCGAAGACATTTGGTTTTCGCACTATAACTTTAGTATAAGTTAATAGAAATCTATGAAATTTAAACACAAGGTTTATGACCACAAAAGGAAGGTTGGGATTGATTTTGGGAGTTTTGGTCCCAACAGTTTAAGAATCATGGGCCAAAAAAGGGCCCAATAAGCATTTTTCTTGGTTTTTGCACAATAACTCTAGTATAAGTAAATAGAAATCTATGAAATTTTAACACAAGGTTTATGACCACAAAAGGAAGGTTGGGATTGTTTTTGGGGGTTTTGGTCCGAACAGTTTAGGAATTAGGGGCTAAAAAAGGGCCCAAATAAGCATTTTTCTTGGTTTTTGCACAATAACTTTAGTATAAGTAAATAGAAATCTATGAAATTTAAACACAAGGTTTATGACCACAAAAGGAAGGTTGGGATTGATTTTTGGAGTTTTGGTCCCAACAGTTTAGGAATTAGGGGCCAAAAGGGTCCAAAATTAAACTTTGTTTGATTTCATTGAAAATTTAACTATTGGGGTTCTTTGATATGCCGAATCTAACCGTGCATTTAGATTCTTAATTTTTGGTCCCGTTTTCAAATTGGTCTACATTAAGGTCCAAAGGGTCCAAAATTAAACTTAGTTTGATTTTAACAAAAATTGAATTCTTGGGGTTCTTTGATATGCTGAATCTAAACATGTACTTAGTTTTTTATTATGGGCCCAGTTTTCAAGTTGGTCCAAATCGGGGTCCAAAATTAAACTTTGTTTGATTTCATCGAAAATTGAACTACATGTATTGGGGTTCTTTGATATGCCGAATCTAACCGTGCATTTAGATTCTTAATTTTTGGTCCCGTTTTCAAATTGGTCTACATTAAGGTCCAAAGGGTCCAAAATTAAACTTAGTTTGATTTTAACAAAAATTGAATTCTTGGGGTTCTTTGATATGCTGAATCTAAACATGTACTTAGTTTTTTTATTATGGGCCCAGTTTTCAAGTTGGTCCAAATCGGGGTCCAAAATTAAAGCTAAAAAAGGGGTAAATTTTTTTTTGGGGGGGGGGGGGGGGGGCAATTCTCAACAGCATATTGTATTGCACAAGAAGCAAAAAATTGAATATAAATTCAAATCATATGACCAATTCTAAGTTCTTTATTTCAGTTATTCTGTGTCAGAAACCTATTATGTGTCAAATATTTGAAGAAATTTTCAATTGCACAGTATTGCGCAATAGCAATTAATTGATATGTGTGCCCTGTTATCAAAACTTTATTATTAACAAATTTCATTGGAAATTTGCCAATAACTCTAATGAACTTCATTGTAAATTTGCCAATATAAAATGTGCTGATGAAGCTTTTTTGTTTATCTTATCTAAACTGCTTTTAAATTATGTATATTTAAAATTTGCCATCCATGACTATGATGTCATTTTCTATTTTAATATTTTATGGTGTATTTAAATGGGCTGTTATGGTTGCAAAGTATAAAGAAATGGGGGGGGTGGTTGAAAACAAAATTTAGGGGGGGGGGTAAATGAGAAATTGGGGAGGGGGCAATTTTTTTCTCATTTCATATTTCATAAATTAAAAAGGAAATTTCAAATTTTTTTTAGCAAAAAAAGGGGGGGGGTTACAATAAATTTTATTGTTTTTTTTTTTTTTTTGGGAGGGGGGGGTCAATGTGCAACTTCATAGTGTATTGCACAAAAACTAAAAAAAGGGGTAAATTATTATTTTTTTTTGGGGGGGGGGGGGGGGAATTCTCCACAGCATATTATATTGCACAAGAAGCAAAAAGTTGTATATAAATTGAAATCATATGACCAATTCTAAGTTCTTTGATTTCAGTTATTCTGTGTCAGAAACCTATTATGTGTCAAATATTTCAAGAAATTTTCAATTGCACAGTATTGCGCAATAGCAAGAAATTGATATGTGTGCCCAATTTTAAATTTTAAATTGGTTATTTCTGATTTATATATAAAAACAAATAATACTGATATGGTTTGAATAGGTAAATTAAAAATTTTTAAGTTCTTAGACAACATTCATTCTGTGTCAGAAACCTATGCTGTGTCAAATATTTATTCACAATCCAAATTCAGTATTGTATCAAGCTTGAATGTTGTGTTCATAATTGCCCCAACTATTCAGGGTTCGACATCTGCGGTCGTATCTAGCTGTGCCCAGCGGAGCATTTTATTGTAATTTCAGTTCACTGAAAATTATGTAGCCTTTAAGTATTATGCCTCAAATGTCATCATAATCATATCAATGAATGAACAAATTTTAAAGGATGGGGTCTTGTAAATCTTATAGAAATATAACTATGGAATGCCAATTGCTACAATGAAAAAAAGTCTGGTTTTCAGATTAGCAATATATGGTGGGCAGCTCCAGAAAATCTTGTTTTCTGTCAGTCAGACAGATTTTTGTCTATAACTTAAAGTATTTTTTGTTTTATTGGAATTAAAAATTGTACTGAAAAAAAATTCGAAGTTTCAGGTGTTGGAAAATAGTGATTGAATAAAATTTAATATACTAATATATGTACTAAGTATTTTTTGTAAATTTAAGAACAGTTCTCATCCATCTTCAGTGCTAGTCACTATAAATGATTGAGATATATTGTTTCCCTTTAAAAAACATTAACATTACATATTATGTATTTTTATTAGACTGCTGGAGCCCCAACTGTATCTCCGATGCCTTTAGACCAGCTTTTGACATCTGCTGCAGATGAACTAGGTAATTTTATTTACGCCTTGAATTTATAAATGTTTTGCATTAAAATGCTGTAGAAATGTACATGAAAAAACTGTCTCAACTATCGAAATGTTTTTGTCTAATAATTGTATATTTTGGATTCATCTGATTTCATGGGTATCAAATTTTTGTGGCACAAGGAAAGTTTATTGATCAAATTATTCTCTTCATCTTGTACAAAGCAGGGTTTATATTCATATCACATCAGTATGTTCTCATTCTGATATGTATGTAAGGATTTCGGCTGGGCATTAACCAGTAATCGATCTGTTGGTCAATCAATCAATCAACCAATCCCAAGCAACAGCAGTGGTCTGTTTGACTTGGATTTTACTAATGACTAGTAGCTTATTTCAGGTATGAAGGGCACATTACAGAATGAAGAATCACTAAGAGAAAATTTGAATACTGCAGAGAAGAAGATAGAACACTTAACAGAGGTAAATTATAATGATGTTAAGAGGCTATTGCTACAACATACAAACTCTTGACCACCTGAATAGCCGAAGGTCTTGCGTTTAATCCCTGGCCAAGTCCAACCAGAAATTTAAAAATTGCCATTTGCTGGTTCTTCACCAAGCACAAGGCATTTAGGAGTAAGAGCAAAGACTGATCAGCTCAGAATAAGAATAATGTGTCCAGGTAGTGTGACATGTCTTCTTGCTGATTGTTTCTTTGAGTATATTAAAATCTGATTCAGCGTGTCGGCTGATTCAACTCTTACAATTTTCAAATTCAACTTCCAGGTACAAAACATCAGTGGAAGCCCATTGATCTAAAATTTGCTCGAACATTTGTGTGAATGTGTGAATTTTGTATGAACAATTTATCCAATATTCCAACCATGTTCTTCTATTGAATTCTACATATTTGTTATTTTAGTTATTAAGTGACAATGAAGCCACAGTTATGAGATTAACAGAACAGGCTAAAATATTGAAAGAAGAAATTAGAAGAATGGAAAGAAATCAGAAACGAGAAGAGGAAACTTCTAATATGGAGTATCTAAAAAATATATTGCTCAAGGTAACAATTGAAATGTGTAAATAAAAATAAATTACAGAAATGAATGGGATCTGAATACTCGTGTTAGGTGACCTCATTTTATAATAAATATCCCATTTGATTTCAATGGAAAGCGATCATGCAATACGGAAACATTCCAAATCAGATTTGTAACTTATTGAATAACTGTCTGTTTACAAAAATTAAAATGGCAGAAATGAAATCGACTCGAAATCATCTGTTGTTGAAAATGCTGATCTAAAGAAACAAACAGCTGCTAATGAGCTGATTTGAATATTTCTAATAAGTATAATGTAAATGGGAACAATTTGAAGATTTTATTGGCAAGAATCAGTGAGTTAATTCCAAGGTTTAGATTGACTTCATATCTTAAAATCGTGCAAATAAGTTTTGTCGTTCATATTGGCACTAGTTCAGTAAGTTATTTATTTTGACATGGTGCTCAAAATATTTATTACTATATAATAAAATGGTTATTGCTTGATTGATGAATATTGTCCCTTGCAGTACATTATATTGCACTCGCAAGCTCGTGCAATATTAAGTCTGCTTGGAAAAATATTCTCCAATATAAATGCAATCACCATATAGCATTAAATACCTACATGTAACAGAATAGTATGCTTGGTATTGGGTAGATTGTTGTTGGAAAAAAAGAATTATGTGCACCATAAAATAAATATTATATATATATAACCACTGCATGTTCATGAAAAGGGTCGACATACATGTGTGTTCAAAATAATTTTTTAGAGCCTGCTTACAAAAAATATTTGAGCAATGATATGTAATATTATTTATATGTATACTAGTATCTAATATGATTTATGTTGTTTACGTGACATTTATGATGTAGGATGAAATGTGTTATGACAATTAAACAACAACAAATAAACTGCAGTTTTTAGCAGAGTGGATATATTTTGTATATAAAAGTTTTTTGTTATAGTTAAAATGTATAGGAATAACATGCTCTTTAGTTATTGGAGACAACTGTTTATTGAAAATCAAATAACATATGAATGTATGTCTTTGTTTTGATCGACAATTATTATTGATTATAACGATTTATCCAGTGTACATAAAGTTCGATTCTGCACAATCAGTCACTGGGTTTCATAAAAACATGGCAAGTGGACACATGTCAATCTGGAATATCAAATTTTTTACAGAGATAAACATTGGTAAATTGATGGTTGTTTGAAAACTACAAAGGTGTTTGTTTCTTTTTGGCATCCACCACTGGATTAACTTAAAAATATTTGATCTCCAAAATCTGAACTTTTGCCTGCAATATGCGACTTTATAAAGCAATCATTGTACTTGCAAAAATGAGGTCCGTGTCGGTCAAAAGTTTTTACATTTATATACTATTTGTTCAATTGACATTTTGTTTCTTTCTTTCTTTAGTGTATGTATTTGCTTGTAATTTTGAAAATAAAGTTATTATTATTATAATAAAAATGATAAACCTTCATGAAACAATTATTTCCAGGTGAAAGGTAACAATATTGGTTCAAAATTTATTCAGGACAAGTCTATTTTTTACATTATTAGAAAAAGGTGACATGATGATAATAAAACAAAGGGGTCATTGGTAGATTGATATCTAAAATCTCTTTGATTGATGAACTTTTCAAAAGTAAGCTCAGACAGTATAGATCTGTGAAAAAGAATCATTGGTTGATGAATAGAAAGAAATTATGAGAATGGTTTAACTGCCCTGACGTGAACATGAACACATGGTGTTTACAATAAATTGACCTGCATAAAGCTTGGTCATTGAGATATACATAAGCAATAACTTTTTGTTCATGGTCACTTTTGGTGTTTAGAAATGATATGTTAGAAAAAATATAGTTTACTACTGCAATTTCTTTTCTTGGTGTGTACACAAAGAAAAGTTATTTATAGAATAAACTTCAAAGTTGATAATATGAGTTTGTATATTTCAGTATATAAGTCTAAAGGTCGGTGAAGAGAGACAACAGTTAGTTCCAGTATTAACAACAATGTTAAAACTTAGTCCTGAGGAGAAAAATAAACTAGAGGCTGCAGCACAGGGTAAATGTTATTTTTTTAAAAGGAACAGAATGGCAGTTGTGATAAATGTATTTTTTCAAATTTTTATGGTTATTTATCAAGGAAATAATTTTTTTTTAACTTAATTGGTTGATGAAAAATTTGACAATCCGTGTGTGATTTGTTGCTCTCAATTACTGAGTAGTTTATGCAATTACTTATGGCATTACTGTGAAATATGTCATTAGGTCTATAAGGCCATGTGAGCTATTGCCATCACTTTTCGTCCTTTGTCCAGCATAATCTTGCCTTTAAACATCTTTTCCTCTGAAACCACTGGGCCAATTTGGACCAAACTTTGGTGGAATGGTCTTGGATGGCCCCTTCAAAATTATGTTTGACTTCCAACCAACATGGCTGCTCTTACAAAAAATAGAAAAAAGGGGGGATGAATTTTAAAAATCTACTTTTAAGAAACTACATGGCCAATTGGAACCAGACTTGGCAGCAATGGTCCATATGAGGTCTTCATTCAGAATTATGTCTGATGACCTGGACAGCTGGCTGCAACAACATAACTTAGTTCAACATAGGACCCTATGGGAAAATTCATTTAAAAATCTTCTTGTCTGAAACCACTGAGCCAGTATGAACAGACTTGGAAGCAATGGTCCTTAGATGGTCTACTTTTAGAATGACATGGACTGTTAACCAAGATGGCCACCACAGCCAAACCTTTAGCTATAGGCCAGGTGAGTTATTGCCATTACTTGGCATCAGTAGTCATCTGGCATAAACTTTCCTTTAAAGATCTTCTCCCCTGAAAACACTGGGCCAATTGAGAACAAACTTTGGTGGAATGGTCCTTTGGTGGATCCTTCCAAAATTATTTCTGCCATCCCCGACATTCAACCAACATGGCTGCTGTTACAATGTACTAAAAAAATAAAAAAGGATGGCCGCCACAACTGAATTTAGTTTAACATAGAACCCTTCTCTATATTATACCATTTTTCAGATAAAAGATTTGAAAGGGTTAATAAGTTTTATTATTTTTTTAGCATAACTGTCATCCATCATCTGTCCATCTGTAAACTTTTACATTTTGATCTGACTGAAATTTGATACAACTGAAATTTTGTATGAAGCATATATGGAAGGGCCTTTATAAATTTGCATATTTAGTCCCAGTTGGACAGCTAATATGACTTCCATGATGAATTCTAATTTCTGATTGCTCAAAATTTCAAAAATGTTCTCCTCTGAAACCGCAAATCCAAATGAACTATAGCTCAGTATGAAGCATATGCAGAAGGACCTTTATAAAATTTGCATATTTCGTTCCGGCCGGACAACCAATAATTAAATAGCTAAATTAACTGATATTTGGTATGAAGCATCTATTGAAGGTCCATTACAATTTCCTCTTGATATGAAATAAAATGGATTGATTTTGGGACTGTCAGGTGAGATATACAGGCTTTCTTGAGCCTCTTGTTTAAGCTATCCACATGCCGCATTTGTATTATTAATTTATTTTACCAAAAAAATTCTTTCAGGAGAGGATGTTGCAGCTCAGGGTCAAGGTGCAGGATGGGGATCCTATCTGCACAGATGGTCTGGACTGGTATAATCCATTTGATAATGACCAACCTAGGAACATTCCATGTAAATATTGGGACCAGCACTAGTAATTAGACTGTGTATGGCTTTGTGCAATCAAACTTGTTACATATCATCACCATTTAATATAATCAATTGATGTTTGTTATATATTGAAAACTTGCTATGGTATTGATTCTAAAATATTGAATTATCCTCTCCTGTTGGGCTTTTCATACAGTGTACATGTAAATTATGAATTTGAAATATTCGATAAAGTTGCACAATTTTTGTTTTAATGATACTAATTAAGGTTTTTAAATTTTTGTATTGCATGTTACTGAAATTGATTTTTACTTTTAATATGGTAAAACTGGCAAACCAGATATATTGATATTAAAAAAATTAATGTCATTGAAATTTTTAAAATTAATTTGGGTATAATATATATATATGTGCGTAGTTATTTGTTAAATATGTCCCATAAGTGATACTTGGGAGACAGATTAGTATGGACATGCTTTGTATATGGTACATGCTACATTATATGTAAGTTTAAAAGTAATATTATATTGCATTAGGCCATATCAAAGTCATTCCTGCCTAATCCAATTCTCCTATCCCGTAGTGGGGTATTGTTAGTGCTTTGTATCTATTGTCGACTCACATTTACAAATAAGAATTTCTCTTAAACCACAAGACCAGTTGTGATCAAACTTTTGAGGAACCATCCAGAATATCCCATTTTAAAATTGTGTCTGTTGTCTTAAGCTTTGGGTAGTATAGGCACTGTTACTAAAACTGAAAATTAATTAAAAAGGTTTTCTCTGAAACCTATTGGCACTAAAGTAAATAATTCACTATAATCAAAGTTAAAAATATATTTAATCTTACTAATTATGATACTTCATACAAAAATCTAGCCATTTCATTGGATAAACAGCAATTTTAATTTAATATAATTTCTGCAAGGTTTAATGTAATTTTTACCAACTCATGGCAACGGGTGTTATTGTATAAAATTATCACACACTATGACTGAACATTGCCGATCCGGAAAAATATAACACCCACTCCGGCCGAATTTTCACAATTCATTAGTTTACTTCCTCAATTCAATCAACATACAAATCATGAGGCATTCAGCAGTTCAGTATAATAAAAAAACATACTACCCTTGGATGAGGGTATTATGGTGCTTATCACTCTCTGAAAAAAAAATTATCACACTCTGGTGATAATTTTTTTCCTCGTGTGATAATCCACCATAACACCCTCATCCATTAGGCATTATGTTTATATTTTTGTTAAAACTGGTTGTTAGCTGATAGTGTTTTTGTTATTATGAAAAATCTACATACAAAAATATATAATATTTTAGATATTCTTAAAAATACTTTATCATGCTACTTTCAGTTTAAGGATAATCTGTGACTATCTGTTATATTTAAACCAAGTGTTTTTTTTTAAGTTTTCATATCTTTTTTTGGTTTTTGAAAAATTCTTTTAGAAATTGCTTGAGCAGATTTGGATTATATAGTAAATAATTCACATTGTTGAATGCAAATGTGCCAGTATTACTTGTTTTATTTGTTACAATTAAATAAAGTATCTTGATGGTAAGTTCTACAACTGATGGGGTACAATATTATTTCACATGCTACTCGTATTCCTTAAGAAGTGTTTTCATTGGAAGCAGGGAACATGCATTTTTGAATTAATGGTCAGTTGTTGTATATTTTAGGTATCTATCATAAGTTTTACTATAACATGTATAAGTATTTTTTAACTAAAATGGCTTGTTTTTGTTTGGTCATGTATGTTGGAAAACATATTACATTATATCAGGAATTTTGCTGAAACGTATCATTGAAAAAGTCTTTTTTCTTGAAAATGTGGGGAATTTATTCAGATAGTTTTTGTCTCGCCTTGACGGAGTCAAAAGGCGAGACATAGGTATGCTGTTTCCGGCGTCGGTGGCGGCGGCGGCGGCGACGGCGACGGCATCAACAATGTATTAGTTTGTGATTAGCTCAGTTTTATGGGGATGAACCAGTGGTAGGTCAATGATAATTGGTATGCAGATGTATTACCATTGCCACATCTCATTGCCATGGAGATTATTTGGCTCCACCCCCTCAGTCATGGTCTATTGACTTTTAATGATTTGCTTACTTCACATGTATTAGTTTGTGATTAGGTCAGTTTATGGGGATCCACTAGTGGTAGGTCAATGATAATTGGTATGCAGATGTATTACCATTGCTACATCTCATTGCGATGGAGATTATTTGGCTCCACCCCCTCAGTCATGGTCTATTGACTTTGAATGGTTTGCTTACTTTACATGTATTAGTTTGTGATTAGGTCAGTTTATGGGGATCCACTAGTGGTAGGTCAATGATAATTGGTATGCAGATGTACCTGTATTATCATTCCCTTATCTCATTGCCATGGAGATTATTTGGCTCCACCTCTTCAGTCATGGTCTATTGACTTTGAATGGTTTGCTTACTTTACATATATTATGAGTCTGGTGAAGAGGAACCTTGAGAGATCCTGCACTGGAAATCAACTATAAGTAACTATAAGTAACTATAAGTAAACAAACAAAATTATATTTTATTGGACACAAAGCCAAGCAAAAAGATTTTTGTCTCGCCATGATGAGGTTGGGTTAAAAAGCTACATATAGGTATGCTAATTCGTGCATATTCATTGACTGAATATTTGCATAACTTACATGTTAAAGTATTGCTATCAGTGGCGGATCCAGAACTTTTTGTTAGGGAGGGGGGCGCTGACCGACCTAAGAGGGCCCACTCCAGTCACGCATCAGTGATTCCCTATATAATCAACCAAATTTTTCCCACAAAATTTTTGTATTTAGGTTTGGGAACGACTTATAATAAGTCAATGGTATTTGGTATCCAGTTGTATTAGCATTCACACATCTCATTTAAATGGAGATTGTTTAACCATGTAACTCAGTCATGGTTCATTGACTTTGAATATTTGCATAACTTGTGTAAGATGTTAAGGTATTGCTATTATGATTTCAACATTTGCATAATCAAAATTACAAAAAGGCGAGACATATCTCTGTGATAACAGTTTATCTTTTAATATATTAATACCCTAGTCTACATTTATAGTTCGTTAGAAATTTTCTTGACAGTTTGAAACCTTTGTGTGTAATGTTTTTATGTTTCTTTTACAGTCAAACAATTTTATCAATCCAACACTTGCTGTGGTTAAATCATAATGTGATTAACATATTTTTAGTAGTTGTATACAGTGTTTTTAGGGATAATATCAACCAGTAAAAAACGAAAATGCTGTACGTGAAGCCCTTTTACGATATGTAATAAAGAAATTGTATTGGATAAATATGTATCTATCTAGACAAAAGGATTGAAATATAGAACGGAGAGGAAATAATAACCTACATGTAGTTGGCAAATTATCTTATATACATGTAACTATATGGATATATTATTACCATTAAATATATTCAAAAGTTTGATCCCAAATCCCAGTCATTTCTGAGTGAAAATGTTTTATTGGGTTTGAAGTCCTAGTTGTTATATTGGTCTAATGTCTTGGACACAATTTTTAAAAAAGTTCCAGTTATTCAGAATTTAATTTACTTGCTCTTTGTTTATTCCATTTTTGTATTGGATCCAATCTTCCTCGGGGGTAATTTTCAAAATGGAACTACCCAAAAAATATTTCATTAAGTGCAGACCAAATTTGCCTGATGGTTTCAAAGAAATTTAAAACAAACAGTTGCTAGCAACAGCAAAAAAACGTTTTTAATTGATAAAGGCTTTATCACATGAAATAATAACTTACATAGTTTAGTAGAAATCAAAGAAATGAATGAAATGTGTACTTGTTGTAGAACATGTTTGTTGTAAATATTATTTATCATGGCTTATCTGTCTAGTCTTTCATTTTGTAAGTTAAGAAAACTATGTAATACTACATTGTTCTGTCTTTCATGTGGTGCACAATGCAACAATAAAAGGTTTTTGTTTAAATGTTGTTTTAAATGTTCAGATTTCATATTTGTAGTTCACCTTGTGAAAGGCCACTGCGTGCTATTGCAATCACTTGACGTCCTTTTGGGTGTCCATTAACTTTTCATAATTTCATGTTTTTCTTGAGAACTGCAGAACTTGGCTGAAATGTTCCCAATAAGTTTCTCCCAAAGTTTTATTGTCCCCCGCCGCAATGCAATGGAAGGACATAGTAATGGTCTGCGTCTGTCTGTCCGTCCATCCGTCTGTCACAGTTATTTGTGGACGCAATTAACTCCTCTGAGACCGCCAATTGGATTTTGTTAAAATTTTGTAGGACTGTTAGTCACCATATTTTCTTGATCCTGTTGCACTGCCATTTTGATTCAACAAATTTTAATGAGTTACATGTATGGGACTTTACCTTTTTTCTGCATTTGACACTATAGGAACACTTTGTGGACGCAACTCCTCTGATACCGCCGATTAGATTTTGTTCAATTTTGTAGGATTGTTAGTCACCACTTGATCCTTTCACTCCGCGATTTTGATTAGACAGATTCTACGGGAGTTATGGGACTTTAACGTATTTGTGCATGTGACACTATATTAACACTCTGTTGACGCAACTCCTCTGAGATGTGATCGGATTTCGTTCAAATTTTGTAGGATTGTTAGTCACCACATGTTCTTGATCCTATCGCACCACGATTTTGATTTGACAAATTTTTCGGGAGTTTTGGGACTTTAACTTTTTTCTGCATTCCACCCTATAGGAACACTTTGTGGATGCAACTCTTCTGAGACTGCTGATCGGATTTTGTTCAAATCTTGTAGGATTGTTAGTCACCATATGTACTTGATCCTATGCCACCATTTCAATAATATCTTGTGGGCTTCGACTTTTCTCTGCAGCAGGGGACATATGGCTACATGTAGCAATCTTGTTACATTGGTGCCTATTCATAAAAAACATGGCTGCAAGAGCCTATTCTAATTTTAGATTTGAAAAAAACTTCTCAAGAATGACTTGCATGTCTGCCAACCTTGCCAAACTTGGATTATGACATTTCCCTTGGAGTTCCATGTTTAGTAATAAAGTTTATTTACCTAATTAAACCAAACCGAAAATATGTTTCTATAAAGGCACTGAACAAATGTTGTTTTTACCTTGATATTGATACAAAATCCAAGATGGCTGCCAGCATCCGACTTAGTTAACATTTGGAAAGTGTGTCATAAATTCTGATTTTGGAGAGCAATTGGGACAAGCTGTGTGCCACTTTTTGCTGATCTTTTCTTATTATCTTATGATGCTACTACTGTAACAGAAGAAAGACATAAAAACTTTATGACCAACGTGATGATTTTAAAATTTTTAATCGGGAACTTCCCCTTTCTTGGAAGTAACATGAGTCTCTAGCTCATGGCGTTTCCATTTCACAGTAGACTTGTGTGGTCTTAAAATAGAATTCAATATTCACCAGACTTGACACTCCACCAGCAATGTGACAGGCTGTTAACCATCCCGGAGCACCTGATGTCACTACAGGTTTATTGTGGGAGTTCAGGTTGCAAATTCTTTAGTTCCTGTGCTTCTTGTTCAGATTTTTAGCTCACCTGGCCTCTAGGCTACGTAATTATGTCATCACTTTGTGCCCGTCCATAAATTTTTCACATTTTGATCTTCTCATCTGAAACGTACCGCCTCGGTGGTCTCGTGGTAGCGTGCTCGCCCCGAGTGCGGAAGGTCGCGGGTTCGATCCCCGGCCGGGTCAAACCAAAGACATTAAAATTGGTATTTGCTGCTTCTCCACCAAGAACGCGGCATCTTGGAGTAAGAGCAAAGACTGGTCGGCTCGGAGTCAGTATAATGTGTCCGAGTGAGGTGATATGTCTTCCTGTGGACAGTTACTTCGTGAGCTAGCACATTAAAAATCCGACTCACCGTGTCGGTCTAGTACAAAGCAGGGATCATTTTCATTATCATAACATGTTCTCGTCCTGATATGCACCTGGTTGCCACTGGACGTTAAACAATAATTCATCCATCCATCCATCTCATCTGAAACTACTAGGCGGATTGTAACCAAACTAGGTAGGAACAGTGTATGGAAGGACCTCTACAAATGATCCACCTTTGATTCCAGTTGGATGAACATGATCGCCAGAGACCATTTTTAGCTCACCTCTCCTAAACTGAGGTCTGAATGATCCTAAGGGTATCTAGAATACACTGTTTTATTTTCTTGTCTGTCGAGAAACATGGTGGCCATGGCTAAAAATAAAACATAAGGGGTAAACTACAGTTTTTGGTTTATACCTCAAAAACTAAAGCATTTAGAACAAAACTGACATGGGGTAAAAATGTTAATCAGGTCAAAATCTACCTGCTATGAAATTTTCAGACGAATCGGTCAACCCTTTGTTGGTTTATTGCCCCTGAATTGTTAATTTTAAGGAAATTTTCTTGAATATTATTATAGATAAGACAAACTGTAAACAGCAAAATGTTCAGCAAGTAAGATCTACAAATAAGTCAACATGACCAAAATCGTCAATTGACCCCTTATAGGAGTTTTTGCCCTTTAAAAACAATTTTTCACATTTTTAGCTCACTTGACCCAAAGTGGGCTATTCTCATCACTTGGCGTCCGTCGTCCGTAAACTTTTACAAAAATCTTCTCCTCTGAAACTAATGGGCCAAATGGAACCAAACTTGGCCAAAAGCATCATTAGGGTATCTACTTTAAAAAATATGTCCAATGACCCCGCCTGCCAACCAACATGGCTGGCAAGGCTAAAAATAGGACATAGGGGTAAACTGCAGTTTTTGTCTTTTATCTCAAAAACTAAAGCATTTAGAGCAAAACTGATAAAAATGTTCATCAGGTCAATTTCTACCTGCCATGAAATTTTCAGACGAATCGGTCAACCCTTTGTTGGGTAATTGCCCCTGAATTGTTAATTTTAAGGAAATTTTGCTGTTTGAGGTTATTATCTTGAATATTATTATAGATAACGACAAACTGTAAACAGCAAAAATGTTCAAAAAAGTAAGATCTACAAATAAGTCAACATGACCAAAATCATTGATTGATTCCTTATAGGAGTTTTTGCCCTTTAAAGACTGCTTCCGGCGTATACTTTCCTTTAAAGATCTTCTCTGAAACCACTGGGCCAATTGCGACCAAACTTTTGTGGAATGGTCCTTCCAAAAATATGTCTGGCATCCCCGACTTCCAACCGAACTGGGTGCTGTTACTAGAAATAGAAACTAGAGGCTCATTCGGCTGAGCCCATATCGCTCACCTGACAAAATGCTTCTACAAACTTCCATTAATTCTTTGGTTGAATTTGCTTCAAAAGTTTCAGAGCAGATGATCAAAATATATTTTTCTCATAGGGTCCAAAGTTAAAAGTATTCCCCCCCTCTGGCGGCCATGTTTTTCTCAGATTTGAACATAATGAGCCAACTTTGTAAAGGACCCTCCATACATCATTCCAGTACAGTTTTATTCAATTTGCTATTATAGTTTTAGAGGAGATGATCAAAATATGTTTTTTTCCATAGGAATGTATGTTAAACTATGTTCCTGCTGTCAGCCATGATGTTTGTCGCATTCGAACGAAATGAGCAATCCCTCTAAAGGACCTTCCATACATCATTCCAGAACAGTTTGGTTAAATATGCTTCAATACTTTCAGAGGAGATGATCAAAATATGTTTGTCCCATAGGGTCCAATGTTAAACCACGTTCATCGTTGGTGGTTATGTGTGTTGTCGAATTGGAACAAGTAGTTTCAGAGGAGATGAACTTTAACATGTTTTCCCATAGGGTCCAATGTTAAACTATGTCCTGCGCTGGCAGAATTTTTTTACAGCGGATCGGAAAGTTTTCAACAATCTCAGTATAGAACCTTCCATACATCATTCCTGTAAAGTTTGGTTAAATTTGCTCAAGTAGTTTCAGAGGAGATGAACTTTAACATTTTTTCCCATAGGGTCCAATGTTAAACTATGTCCTGCACTGGCAGCCATGTTTTACGGCGGATCGGAAAAATTTCGGCAATCTTAGTAAAGGACATTTCATACATCATTCCTGTAAAGTTTGGTTAAATTTGCTCATGTAGTTTCAGAGGAGATAAACATTAACCTGTTTTCCCATAGGGTCCAATGTTAAACTGTGTCCTGCTCTGGCAGCCATGTTTTTTGGCGGATCGGAAAAAATTCGGCAATCTTAGTAACGGACCTTCCATACATCATTCCTGTAAAGTTTCGTTAAATTTGCTCCATTGGTTTTAGAGGAGATGATCAATATGTGAAAGTTGACGGACGACGGACGGACGACGGACGCCAAATGATGGCAAAAGCTCACATGACCTTTGGCCAGGTGAGCTAAAAAGGGAGGACGATTTTTAAAAATCTTCTATGAAACTACAAGGCCAATTGGAAAAAAGTTGGCAGTAATGGTCCTTAGAGTGCACACAACAGTTTTTCTTAGTACTTTTCATAACGCCATGAATTGAAGGAACATACTCAAAAGATTGATAGCTGGACAATTGGCTGTATCAGATACCCGTAGACAACCATATATCAAATAAAAAATATTTCTTCAAGCTTTCACTGTATGTAATTTTTTAAGGAAATTAACCCTTTCAAAACTCTTATCATTACAGAAAGATAACTGACAAAAAAATAGGCCTCCCCCTTCAAATATTTCAAAAACAGACAACCTCAGAGCATCATAGCAAGGATTCCTGCGTAATTTAGAGAACTGAGTATATGTGTTTTCCAAAGTACACATCCAACTGGTTTCAGCAGGGTTTCAGGGTACATTCGCCGCCTTTTAAAATTGCTACATACGTTAGGCTTTTTACTTGACGTTTTTCATTAAGTCAAGGGTAAACTTCATTAAATTAAAACACAAAATAGGAGTTGAAGCTATATGTTTAGCATTGATTAGCAGTTGACCATTGAAATATACTTATCTTAACAAAGTATGTTTCAAATTTAAACAATATATATTGAGCCCATCTAAGTCGACACGTTTTTTATTTTACCCGAAAATTGCTAATTTTGTGATTTTTCGTGCATATTTGATTTTTTTATGGACAAGGCGACTTAACTCCAGAACAACATCTTACTTTCGTAAGTTAACAGTAGAGGAGCCTAAGGAAAATGTCACTAGACAAGTCTAGTGAGTCTTGTACCAGTCTTTTTAGCGCTTTTTAAATTCTGATCACAGATACAAAAAACTTGGCAATATTTTGTAACCATTTTTACCATTTTAGTAACGATGAGTTTAGCTTTTTTAGAATAATTTTTAATATTTACACTGGAAACAATAAGAAAAAAGTTTTCATGTACTTATTAATACAGTTTCATTTTTTTCAGTAGAAAGGCTACATACGTGGTACAAAAATATTGTTTTTTGGATGTTTTCAGAGTAGTCTCCCATTAATAAAACTTTTCTGAAAAAAATTACTCAAACTAAGACTCTAATTTAAATAATGAAACCAAAAAACAATCAGAAATCAATTAATATCTAGAACTTATAAATAGAGGGAATTCCATACCTATGAAATAATATATTTAGGCGAAAACCACTGGAATTTTATACGAAGCTGTTGTTTACATTCTTAGGAGGTTCTCTTTGAGAATAATGTCCGATGAGCCGGACTGCTAACCAAGATGGCCACCACAGCTGAACTTAGTTTAACATAGGGTCCCTATGGGAAATTCACTCAAAAATCTTCTTGTCTGAAACCACTAAGCCAATAAGAACTAGACTTGGTAGTAATGGTCCTTAGATGGTTCTCTTTCAGAATTTTGTCCGATGTCCCGGACTGTCAACCAAGATGGCCGTCACAGCCAAGGTTAGTTTAAAATATGACCCTATGGGAAATTCACTAAAAATCTTCTTGAAACCATTAAGCCAATTAAGATGTAGAGAGGCCAGGCAATAATATAAATAGTGAATATTAATCATTTCTTGTGTTATTTGGAAAGAGCTCATCAAGAGAAAAATTTTGAGCACTCATTGATCAAAATCGGACCAGCGGTTACGATTTTATAGCTGTTTAAAGTTGTCGTTTCATCCCACCTTTTTTTCCAAGATGGCCGCCAAAGGAAAAGGTGAAAATCTCCGTCTTTGAAGGCTTTTTTAGCAGAATTTACTGAACATAAAACATCCATATATTGTTTTCTTACAGAAATGAGTCCAGTTTCTCAAAATATAAAGACAATTTGTATACAGGAAAACCACATTTACCAAATTGTGTAATCAAAATTGGAGAAAACCCCAATTTTCAAAGGGTAATTAGAGCCAGATGACCCTACTTCACATACATATTTTTAAAATTGTATATCATATAGAGCCTTGTGTGTCATTTTCTAAAGAAAACTTCCTATAGTTATTGCATTCATTAAAGAAAATGATGGCAACAAGTAAAACTTTTGTTTTTTCAAGTGACTGAAACTGTTGTCAGACCTCAGAAAGCCTTTAAAAGCTGAATGGCACCGAAGACAAAAATTATTGATATTATAATACAAGTAAAGAATTAACATATCAACTTAATTATCTGCTCATATCTTTAAAACTATTTGAGATATCCTGATGAAATTTGGTATGTATAAAGCTCAGGTGTAAATAATCATTTTTGTTATAGTCAGTAAACAAAAACTTGAATATGGCGGCCATTTTGACTCAAAATGGCTGCCTTAATTCATCAAAATTGCCGTGAAATTACACATTATTCAATGTAATTTCTATAATTCTAAACCAATTTTAACAGTCTAGGAATCAAAATGTTTGGAATCTTGTTTGCTTTAAACCCATGTAAATTTTGTTTCAATGAGATATATATGGCGGCCATTTTGATTCAAAGTGGCCGCCACAATCCTCGGAATAATCATAAATTTACATATTATCTTACGTAAATCAAAAAATATTTGACCGATTTTAACAATCTAGGTATCAAATTGTTCAGAATTAAGTAAGCTTTAAAGTGATGTTTAGTGCATCAAGTTAAATACATATATGTGGCCATTTTGAATTTGAATCAAAATGGCCGCCATATTTCATCAAAATTATCGTACGGTGAAATTACACATTATCTAATGTAATTTCTATAATTCTAAACCAATTTTAACAGTCTAGGAATCAAAATGTTTGGAATCATGTTTGCTTTTAACTCATGTAAATTTATTTTCAATGAGATATATATATGGCAGCCATTTTGATTCAAAATGGCCGTCACAATCCTCGGAATAATCGTAAATTTACATATTATCTTATGTAAATCAAAAAATATTTGACCGATTTTAACAATCTAGGTATCAAATTGTTCAGAATTAAGTAAGCTTTAAAGTGATGTTAGGTTCATAAAGTTAAAAACATATATAGTGGCCATTTTGATTTTGAATATATATCCTGTGATTCTCATTTAAGGAAAAAATTTATCATTGAATTCAGACAGACAGTCTTTAAGGACTTTCAGTTAAAACATTGATGGTAGAAAACACAAGACAATAAAACAGGGTAGGAAACTCGTCTGAAAATGTTGCCAGCCCTGAACTCGCTATTCAAAAATGCTTCCTATTAGACTATACAAATTTTTTTAAACATTATCCTGCCCTGCTTCAAATTGATCCAGTGGTTTCAGAGAAGATGATCAAAATGTGAAAAGTTTACGGACGGACGACGGATGCCAAGTGATGGCAAAAGCTCACATTGTCTTTTAGGTGAGCTAAAAATCAAAGTAAAAAAATAGGGAGCTTGAAGGCTTAGTGTATGAAGTCAAAAGTATGAAATTGAAAACTTTTCTTTTCTTAGCTATACGAAAATTTAAAATTTTATGTTATAATTATAGTTATTAGCATTTATATATCAAGGTGAAATATATACATGTATACTGGTTTTGCATTGTATGTCAAAGTTAAGCTACAGTACATCTATTTTCAGAAATATTTTGCCTTATATTGTTTATATTTCTCAACTAAAACATCATATGTTGGTATTTTCCAAGTTCGACAGTTGTTATCATTTGGGATTAAATCAAACCCTGAATCAAACACAAAAATGTTTTCAACTTCGATTATATCATCTTTGTGAGGCCAACAGAAAACTGCCTTCTTATTGGACTGGTGAATGCATTTTATTAATGTGGTGTGTTCATTTATAATTCTGAGAACTTCTCCAGGATACCAATTATTGGAATATGCAATAGCAACCAGTTCACCAGATGTAAAATCATGCAAGTTTTGTTCTTGTTCTTATATCAGTTGCGATTGTGTAACAAGATAAAGGCATTGATTTATCTGTGACCAGCACATATCGTCCAGCAATAAAATCATCTTTGGCACATCTAAAATCCTATGACCAGCATATGGAAGAATGTTTTGTACTGAAAAAGAAAACAAAAGGAACCACAAAGAAATAGCTCTAATAACATATCATTTGTCAGTAATATGGAGGTTATTTTTACATGAATTAATTTCAATTCATTTTCACTTTACAAGTACTTTTAAGTGTTAGTAATAAACAAATTCTTATTCAACTGATAAGTTTAAATGTTAAAACATTTTTTTTTCAATTTGCATGATTTATTATTTTTAATCAGTACATAATTAAGTATTTTACTAACCGGCATATGTCTCATCAGTGAGTAAACCCTGCAATAGTTCACCAGATATGTTGGACTCCAACAAATATTCTTGAAACATTCCCAGTCCTGAAACACAGAAAAATAATCAATTGTGACTTCATGATATAAATGAATAAATCTGATATCTATATGTCTGCCTTTATTGAATATTCCAAAGATTCCCATGAAATTACATCAAAAGAGAAAAGTCAGACATTTTAAAAGAGGGTAGTAACGGGATACCCCACATGACTAATGACGGTGAAATATATTTGTTCAAATAACGTTAACAATAAATATTCAACTCCAGTTGACACTTACGGAAGCTACATGTACAAAATGAGATTTGACAAATATGACAATAAAAAATAAAAGCTGTTGATGCTAACTGTAGCAAATAAACCTAAGATTGATGATACAAAACGTGACTGTTCTTTAAATTAATGTCATAGTTCAAGTGTCCAGAATTGTATGTTGAAATGTCGCAAATGTTTATCCTTGTCTCATGAGTTTTCGTGCTATTATGATTCGAATGCATTGTGACGTCACATTTCCATTGAAAAAGAATGCACTGTACGAATTTGTATGACGTATGAAAACTTATGATCTGACCATAAATAGCAAACAGATTTGGGTTAGTGAATAAAATTTTAATTCCCTGAAACAGAACATAGAATAGATATAGGAAGATGTGGTATACATGCCAATGAAACAACTCTCCATCCAAGTCACAATATTTATAAAACCAGAATGACCAGTGTAAAACAATTCAAACTAGAAAAGCGACATGCAATAGCCTTATTTATCACGATTACGCTCCTTTAATATTAATGTCATGTCATTAAAAAATTCTATACAAGTTATCATTTTTTAATAAAGAAACAAAACTCGTTTCATGTCACTTAGTGTGAAGCCTGAAGAAACATACTATTAAATAAACAACACAAATGTTTCATATAAACTAACTAAATTGAAAGAACTCCAGATAAGGCTTCCAGGTAATAAGAATATCAAATCTTGTATGGTCATTTTCTTCTAAAATATCATTATGATTGTTTAAAAAAGGGACACTTTTTTCAACTGTTCAAATTATACTGCCTTACTGGACAGTAGTAATGTCCAATGACTTTTGTTCGCTTTAAAGCAAAAAGAAAGATGACAAATAATTTTTAACCAAAGTTAGTTCAAATATATAACCAAAAAAATATATATGATTTGCTAAACTTACCGTTCTGTGTACTGACGTTACAGTAACTCGAGGCAGCTTTCTGATCGGCGTTCATTTCCACTTGCGTTTTGGTTTAATCGTAAAAAAGAAATATGTTCCTGATTATTAATTGCTACCAAATTGGGGTGTTTAGAAAGAAAAAATGTCAAGGTAAACGATAAAGGACGTGAAATTTCGGTTCGAATTACTTATCTGGTTGTTTACAATCTTTGAAGTTTTCAAACGTGAAAGTCAAGGACGCAGTAACCGGAAATAAATTTTCACTGCGCATATGAAAGAAATGGGAATCTCCTTTTTCATTGGATAGTAATTTTATAAATTTCTGACCTCAGGAACATATTTCTATTTCTGTTTGAAGTGGGTAATCCTCTGGAAAAAACCGTGCCGCCGTCAACGTTTTCATTAGATATACGCCGCGATTGATCAAATATTACGTTGGATTTCATTTTAAATTATCATATAAAGTTATTCTTTTTAATAAACTTTATATTTTTATAATATTTAGGTTAACTTTTTATTCTTCATTATGGCAAAAATCCGACAAAACAACCCGTTTCAAATCTGTATATTTTGAAAAATATCGCGACCGGAAAACAAAATGGCGGACGTAATTACGACAAACCGGCCTCTCTATAAGATGTAAGAAAAACAAATGTCCAATTTCACTACCACTTACCCGTGTAAGCACAGCAATATACTGAAACAAATTTGGGGAGGAAGTTGCACATAGGAACGGGCGAAATCTTGATTTTATTTTCTTTAAAATTAAAAATTCTAGATAGTGAAAATAAAGAAAGAAAGCTTTTACGGTTTAAAATAAAATGACAAAAATGCAAATTTAGCAAACTCCGAATCTCCGAGATTCGAACTCGCATATATAGTTTAATTGTTATTTAGTAACCAAGAACGGTACCGAGTTAGCTGTGACGACTATACTTTTATTTGGTAATTTAAAGGTACATGTATCTTAATTAAAGTGTTCAATTGATTTTTTAAAGAAAATTCCATTTCCCTCACATAAAAAGCATTTTTAGAACCAAAATAGGAAACACACTGTTAGTGCAATCTTTCAAGAAAATATTTTATGTATTTGGTGTTTACAACAATTTCATTACAAGATAAGGGACGACTTTGTAAAAATAGGGTACGAGTTGGTAGGGTACAAGTTGGTTAAGGTATGAATTGGTAAAAATAGGGTAGGGGTTAGTTGGGTACGAGTTGACCTGTACCCGTAATGGGCAGTTCTTGTTTCTGATTGGCTGATATAAAACAATCTCCTCCTCTGAAATCGCTTGGCCAAATAGAACGAAACTTGACAGGAAGTTGGGAGGTTGTTTACAAAGTTTCCTCATTTCGTCCTGACCAGGCAACAGCAGGACCGCTATGGAAAATTCTTGCTTCTCATTGTTTGATTAAATAAAAAAAAATTCTGTGGACCTACTGGGCCAAATGGAACGAAACTTGACAGAAAGCATCTATGGGAGGTTCTTCACAAAGTTCCTCATTTCGTCCTTATCGGGTAACAAACATGGCCACCATAAAAAATTATTGTTTCTCATTGGTTGATTTAAAAAAAAATGTGGAACTGCTTCCCAAATGGAATGAAACCTGACAAGAAGCATCTGTGGGAGGTTAAAAAAGTTTTCTCATTTTGTCCAGATTATGCGACAAACATGGTCGCCATGGGCAATTCTTGTTTCTGCCAGATGAGCGATACAGGCTCAGCCCTCTGAATGAAACATTTTCTCGCCCTATTGGCCCAACCTCTTTGTTTCATTTTTAAAGGAAAAACCGAAACTAAGCTACCGTGGGTTATTATTTTGGATTATTCCATGATACAAGGATCAGGATTATAACAATTTTTAATACACACCCCTGTTTTTTGTGGTGACTGAACCGGCAACTATTAAAACTGGCAGATATGGAATGTTCCATTTTAAGACAATCTGCAAAATACACATTAAATATAGCACTGATTGATTCAATGTGATACCCAATCCGGCTTTTGTTGTTTTTTTACCAAATATGGGATGCTGCCTTTTTCATCCTAACCTATCCATAAAAATCAAACTTTGTTAGTTCTATTATAATGGAATTTTTGCATTACTTAATTTTTTTCCGGCGAAATTCAGCTATACTTTATTTATTCTTCAGCTAAGAAGTTTTGGGAAACTGAATAACATAACATTTGAATTGTAACTGAGCTAGTTAACATGGCCTTAAATTCCAAGGCGCCCGAGACAGCTGCCTCAGTATTTTTTTTTTGGGGGGGGGGGGGGTGGGGGTGGTAATTTCGGGAGTCGTCATTAATTATTCTGATTGGTTTACCTCCCCCTTTCCTGCGCTTTTATTTTCTAATTTTTTTTGTGTTGAATAGGGATACAGTCCCTCTTCGAGCTGTTTAGGCTAGGATCTATTGCGGGAATGTCTATTACTGAAATGGTATGCATGACCGGAAGTCCATTTTCTGGATTTAATTATTTCCGCTTTTCTTTCTATGTGGTCTTTGGGTTTCTCTTGCCAGTAGATAGACCTTAAGTACCTCTATGAGTTCTAGAGACTCGAATCTTTCAGTGAGCTCAATTGCCGATAGGTTTTCCTGGATTGGATTATCTCCCATTTTCCAATCAAGGTTGGATCTGTTTTTTTTTTTCGTGGTAATATATAGGGTTTTGAACTCTTAATGAAGTCTATATGGTTAAACCTGTCATTGCCAAATCAAGGACCGAAACAATGTCATATGGGGTTATCTTCCCATTTTCCTGCGCTTTTTATTTAGGTTCTTTTCTGAGTAATTTATCGACCAGAGAAGCAACAGTGGTGAAAAAGGTGTTAAAATGATTCGCTATTTCCTTTTAAACTATGACGTTTGTCCGGCTATATTCAAAACAATACTTGCACCATCCGATTGTTTGGAACTATATCCTAGGGAATTCAATTGCTCCCAGAGTTTGTAGGGATATTTCTTATTTTCTTCGATTTTGCCTGAAACATAGTCTTCCTTAGCTTTCGTCTCTATTTCTGATGTTATCTAGGATCTCAGATGTCTTCCATGGTTCAGTTTGTTGTCTTATTTTTGTATCTCTGAATGGGGCAATTTCTTCAAGGGTTGAATGAAAGAGTGATCGAAATTTCTCCCATGCGCCTTGAACAGATCTACATAAAGACAAAGATAACCAATCTATGTCATTTTCTTTAAAGACATCTTCATTATAATTTTAGTTGATTGTATTCTGAATATGTTTTGTTTTTCAATTTTCTCTTTATGGGACTTAAATTTCTTAAATGATCACTTAAACCTGATGAAATAACCCCAGATTGACTTATTTTATCTTGATTACTACAAACTATGTGGTCTATATGATGGTTTTAGATGTTTGAGAAACTCAAGTAGGGTCATTAATCAATTGCTTTAAATTGAACATGTTTAGAATATTTTTATAAGATTTACATATAGTAGATGTATCGTTTTTAAAGCTAATATTAAAATCGCCTAGGATAATTTAATTCAGTGAAGTTTACCCTTGACTTAATGAAAAACGTCAAGTAAAAAGCCTACTACTTATTAATAAGTATCTACAGAGAAATGGACATAATCATGAAAATGTGATGCAAGTTACTTATGTATGAAATTCAAATCAAGGTCTCAAACAGGTATATACCCACCAAGAATTATCTATTGACCAAATATGGTTGGTCAATGACCTAATTAAAAAATTAAAAAATGTGACAATCAAGCACAATATATATAGTTACCTGTCAAGTGTTAGACTGGTATTTACCCAAGAACTTCCATCAACCAAATACTGTGGGTCTAGTCAGTAGTTAATTTTCCATTTGCATATCATTGCATGAAGTGTGAATGGACAAATTCACAGCAGGATAGATTTGAGAACCATCTCTTGAAGGTCCATCTTTCATGCCCCCTACTGTATAACTTAATTATGTAATGGTTTGCACCTTCAGAGGGCTGAGAACCCAAATAATCATCATTTAACAGAGTGTTTTATGAGAGAGATTTACAATCACACAAGTTGTGAACACAGATCTATGGTCTACAAAATCAAAGCCAATATTTTGACTTTGCATACTTTCAAGGTTGAAATTTTAACACTATTTGCAAAAAACTTTCTACTGGTGGAGAACAATTAAAGTATCATTATTTACTGGTAACCTCAAGAAGTATTGAAGATAGAGAATGCACACAGTTTGTTTCTAAGACTGTGAACTTGACCTTTAATTTGAAAAAAAAAATAGAACTGTCCTGAAAGGGACTAATGCCCAGCAGCAACATGTCTGTTTTGAAAACACATGAAACAAAGTTTTGTTAAAAATTGCCTAGGTAAGTCCAAACAGCCATATCTTTTACATTTCTTGTCCAAACAGAAATTCCTGATAGTGATCTAACACTTCATAAAGTTTCATGAGAATCATGCAAGTAATGTAGGAGGAGTTGTGGACGTTATTTTGGACAGACGGACAGACAGACAGAAACGTATATACCCCCCAAACTTCATTTGCAGGGTGTATAATAATGGTGTATAACATGCATGTAGGTGTACATTAATAATTATAATATAAAGTATAGCCAACAGTTTGTGAACATGGACCTATAGTCTGCTGGATTTAACTAGTTTGTGACCTTTACATTAAGTGAAGAACATTCATACAAATTATCATTTATCATCGAATATTCAATTTATTGAAGACAGAGAGCAGACATGATACGGTAACACGACAGAGAGTATTCAGATACTGAATCCACGGAGAAAAATTACTCAGTGGAATAATTATCATCGTTTTTCCATTGATGTTAGGATAATAATTCTACAGAGAAGCTACTCACTCATTATCCAGTCTGCATGGAAATATTACCATCACATCACAGAAAAAATAATGACAATTATTCCACAGAGCAAGTTTTCTCTGCACATTCAGTATCATGATACCTGGTGTGATAGCCAAATTTTAGACAATTCAAGTCCAACAACTCTGAAAATACAAATCTGACAATTCATGAGTTTCCAAAATAAGTTCCACGGGGGAGAAATTCCAAATTTACCTGGAAGACTGAAATGAATAGCAATTTAGAAGGCATAACAGACCATGTTAATATTATCAATTATAACAGCTTTAATTTACAAATACCAGGTGGGTGAACCTTATAAGGTTAGGCACAATTTGATAATAAAATATACACATGCCCAGGTAATAAATATTAAATTATTAAAATTTGATCCAAAAATATAAGAAAAATTATAGTTTTTACAAATCCAACAGCATTTACTTGTAGACTAGTACAAATGTATATACCATTTTTATTCATAAATTTAACCTACAATTTTATAGAATACATTTAATTCCTTAAGTTTAACCAGATTGAACATATCAAATACAAGAATGGACACACTACATGTGTCGCCTGAGTATGCACATGGACACAAATAATGTCAAAGGAAAATGTGTTAAAGAAATAGTAATGGTCAGGCGATAATTTGTCTGAAAAATCTCATGCATGTCATTCAAGCCTAAAACTGTGTACAAGGGGAGCTGACAGGTCTGAAATTCAAGTCAAGGTCTCCGACAGCCATGCATCCACCAAGCACTACCTATTGACCAAATATGGCTGGTCTATGTATTGCAGTTGTTGAGAAATGGATATTATCAGTCAGTCAAGCATGAAATAGAGGTCAAAGGTGAGGTGTCAGATGTTTAGGTGGAACTTCTATCAACCATATACTGTGGGTTTCCTTACAAATGTAGCAGTTGCTGAGCAAATAGACTAAATCATGAAAATATATATTGAGTCACTCAAGCATGGAATTCAGGTCAAGTTGAGCTGACAGGTATCAGACTTGCATGTACCCACTAAGAACTATCTATAGACCAAACAAATTGGGTCTACGTATTACAGTTTCTGAAAAATTGACTTAATCAAGAAAATTTGATGAAAGTCACTCAAACATGAAATTTAGGTCAAGGTCAACAATCATGAGTCAGACTTGACATGTACCCACCAAGAACTATCTACTGACCAAATATGGTTGTCCTAGGTATTCAAGTTGGTGAGAAATGGATTTAACCATGAAACTTGGACACAGATTTTACATTTATGTTTATGAAGTCAGTGAACCATGAAAATGACATCAGGGTGACAAGACAAGTATACTGTGGGAAACTTTATATGATAAGCTATCTGTGGACCATAAATCTTAATTGTAGGTATTATATGTGAAAAGTTATTAAAGTTCTTAAAAAGTTTACGCCACCGTCGTTGCCAGAAAGTAACACCTATATCTCGCCTTCGCGACTTTTTGTCACAGGCGAGACAAAAACTAATTTTTATTGGAAAAAAAATAGCACTTTTTGGGTTTTTTTTTATAAGGTAATACACAAGTTTCTAGATACCGGTACATATAAACTATTCTGGTTTATGGAAACATAAATTTTCTTTTGATTTTCAGGTAATCAAGTACAATACTTTAATGATATTTTAATTCAATTAAATATTTTCAAATAATATTGTCATAACATTACAAACAATAGAAATAAATTTTTTGAAAAAACCAGTACTATAATTTTCTTTGAAATATTATTATAATTATCATTTTAAATTTTATTTTATTATTTGATGTCAATATATTTAGGTTATGAACAAAATTATTGCAAAACAGTTTATTTTCTTCAGCTGAGATTTATCACTCCTTAACTGTTTAATGTCAGAACTATCCCTTAGGTAAACTCAGGTTGAACTCCAATCAACTGGAACAAAACAGATGTTCAAATGATAATACTACAAAGTAGAGGTTCCCAGGAGCCTGTATCGCTCACCTGTTAAACTATATTCGAGTATGGTGGCTATTCTGGATGACGGGTCGAGTGATCATATATATTTCTGAAAGAGGACCACCTAAGGACCATTGCTGCCAAGTTTTGTTCCAATTGGCCAGGTGGTTTCGGACAAAGAGATCTTTACGTAAATTTCCCATAGGATCCTATGAAAAACTATGTTCAGCTCTGGCAGCCATCTTGGATCATGGACGGGGTCATCGAATGTACTTCTGAAAGAGGACCACTTAAGGACCATTGCTGCCTAGTTTTGTTCCAATTAGCCAAGTGCTTTCAGACAAGAAGATCTTTAAGTAAATTTCCCATAGAGTCCTATGTTAAACTAAGTTCGGCTCTGGTGGCCATCTTGGATGATGGTTGCGGTCATTGCATACCATTCGGAAAGATAACCACCTAAGGACAATTGCTGCCAAGTTTTGTTCCAATTGGCCAATTGGTTTCAGACAAGAAGATCTTTAAATAAATTTCTCATAGGGTCCTACGTTAAACTAAGTTTGGCTCTGGTGGCAATCTTGGATGACAGGCAGGGTCATCAGATATGTCTGAAAGAGGACCACCTAAGGACCATTGCTGCCAAATTTTGTTCCAATTGGCCAATTGGTTTCAGATAAGAAGATCTTTAAGTAAATTTCCCATAGGGTCCAATGTTAAACTAAGTTTGGCTCTGGTGGCCATCTTGGGCAAGGTCATCGGATATAATTCTAAACTAGAAATACTGTGAGCAAAGCTCACTACTTGATCCCCCTGCCTTACATAAGATACATGAAAGAAAATGTCAATATTTTGGATAGGAAAACTCCAACAGCAGTGAGATGAGTTTCATCAAATTCCATTCTGAGGTTTAGGAGGAGTTGCAGATGGCATACTGGAACCCCCTATCACAATGAATGGTAAAGTCCATGTTTTGGTATGGGAAACCCCAAAAGTTGGTCAGATCAAAATCAAAAATAGGAGGTGCACTACAGCATCATGTAATAAAGATCCTCTGAAAGTTTCATCAAATTCCATTCAGTGGTTAAGGAGGAGTTGAGGATGGCATCATGGTACCCCTATCACAATGAATGTCAAAGTCTATGTTTTGGTATGGGTAACCCCAAATATTCAGCAGATCAAAATCTAAAATAGGAGGTGCACTATGGCATCATGTAATTAAGATCCTCTGAAAGTTTCATCAAATTCCATAGAGTGGTTTAGGAGGAGTTGCGGATGGCATCATGGTTCCCCCTATCACATTGAAAGACAAAGTCCATGTTTTTCTATGGGAAAACCCAAAAATTGGTCCGATCAAATTCTAAAATAGGAGGTGCATCATGGGATGAAGATTCTCTGAAAGTTTCATCAAATTCCATTCAGTAGTTAAGAGGAGTTGCGGATACAAAGATCAGACAAACGGATGGATGGAGGGACGAACGGACGGACAAAAGTGGGGGTATAAAAAGGACCACCTAAGGACCATCGCTACCAAGTTTTGTTCCAATTGTACCTGTGGTTTAAGAGGAGAAGATCTTTAAAGAAAAGTTTACGATGACGACGACGGATGCCAGGTGATGACAATAGCTCACATGGCCCTATGGGCCAGGTGAACTAATAACAAGCAGATTTACCTGGGCTTTTGATAACATATCACAGGCTATTTAATCAATAAGATATTTAGTGTTCAATGTGCATACTCAAAATAGTACAAGTAAATATATGCATTTTTTAAAATTATTTTTCTCAGTTTTAATCGTACCTAAAAAAAATAATTACCATGGAGAAAAATATTTCAAAACAAACTTTGTTTAAGTTCACACAAAGTATAAGTGTTCAAAACTGAAATTAAACACAGCCTACATCTATTTTCACTGCACAATCTATTGTAACTAAAAGAAGTTTTACACGTAAATTTGGATTATCTGGCCCTGTCATCTGGTTTTTGGAAAAGGGTCAATTATCAAACTTAAAAGAGAGGATTCCTTCATCAATTCTAATGTGTATCAAAATTTCAGGAAAAATGATGTTGGCACTGAGATAAAGTATAAAGTGTGCACAGACAGAGGTAGACGATGTCTGTAAAAGGTACTAGGCAATTTCAATGTCACTACTTGTTATTCTTTTCACTATTAGCAGAAAAATAATCACAAAATCAGTAACATTTATATCTGTATTAACTAATTATCACAAATTTTATAATAGTTTACATGGAAAAAATTATCACTGATTTTATCACTGACTGGCAGATCACAAGTTCATTTTATAAGATAACGTAATAATACTATTAACATGTAAAGTGCTTGGAAACAAACAAACAAAAAAGTAATTGAGGTTAATATCAAAAGAGAAATTTCAATCTTCTCAGAATATACCATCAAAAATGCTGTTGAATGTGTCTTGTTCATTTTCTTGGGTAATATTCATGAACCTGAAAAGAGTAGTAATAACAATAATAATGAGATGGAAGCTTTTGCATAAGAGATCTTAAATGCCCTCATCCATGTCTTTATAATATAAAATAACATAAGAATTATAAACCAACCTGTGTGATTCATATAACAATAGAATAAAACTAAGTAGAATGTTGAACAATATTTTCTAGAGGAGTCTCCATTCACAATTTAGTTATATTAAAAAATAATATGAATTAAAGAACCTTTGTGAGCACTCTCACATACCCCACATCTTCATATTGTCACTGGAGAAACAAAATCTCACTTCACAAGTAAAATGAACACAATCAAATGACAAACTGTTGCAGTAGTACATTAAAGTAAATAAGTTCAAAGGGGTGTAACTCCTAGAAAAAAAATTCAATCACAATTTTCTGTCGATATGCACAACTACATAGTATGTCCTTATTATCTAAAAAGGTTTCGTGAAATTCTGTTGTGTGGTTTGAGAGGAGTTGCGATGACAAGAAACAGGACTGACGGACAGACAGACGGGTCACATTTTGTTTCAAAGGAGCTGCGATGACAAACTACTGTTCATTATATTTTGGGGAATTTAAATCCAAGCGAGAGGAGTCAACAGTAATAGTATAGTGAGGCAAATAAGTTCAAAGGGGCGTAACTCCTGGAAAAAAAAATTGAATCGTAATTTCCTGTCGATATGCACATCTTACGTAGTATGTCCTTATTATCTGAAAAGGTTTCATGAAATTCTGTTGTGTGGTTTGAGAGGAGTTAAGATGACAAACTGTTGCAGTAGTACATTAAAGTAAAGAAGTTCAAAGGGGCGTAACTCCTAGAAAAAAAATTGAATCGCAATTTCCTGTTGATATGCATATCTACGTAGTATGTCCTTATTATCTGAAAAGGTTTCATGAAATTCTGTTGTGTGGTTTGAGAGGAGTTGCGATGACAAACGGTTGAAGTAGTACATTAAAGTAAATAAGTTCAAAGGGTCGTAACTCCTAGAAAAAAAATTGAATCGCAATTTCCTGTCGATATGCACAACTACATATAGTATGTCCTTATTATCTAAAAAGGCTTCGTGAAATTCTGTTGTGTGGTTTCAGAGGAGTTGCGATGACAAACTGTTGCAGTAGTACATTAAAGTAAATAAGTTCAAAGGGGTGTAACTCCTAGAAAAAAAATTGAAGCGCAATTTCCTGTCGATATGCACAACTACATAGTATGTCCTTATTATCTAAAAAGGTTTCGTGAAATTCTGTTGAGTGGTTTGAGAGGAGTTGCAATGACAAGAAACAGGACTGACGGACGGACAGGTCAAAAACATTATACCCTCCGCAACCCGTTGCGTGGGGTATAATAAGTTCCCATATGCTTTTTATTCTGAAATAAAAAATATTGCTTATGCTAAATAATATGAATAAAATATTCATATCAAATACAAGAATGGACACACTGTATGTCTCGCCTGAGTATGCACATGGACACAAAATAATGATTATCTGATACCCGATATTGCAAGTCAGAGGAAAACGTGTTAAAAGAAATAGTAATGGTCAGGCGATAATTTGTCTGAAAAATCTCATACAATCCTAAATCTGTGACCAAGGCAAGCTGACATGTCTGAAATTCAAGTCAAGGTCTAAGACGGCCATGTATCCACCAAGCACTATCTATTGACCAAATATGGTTGGTCTATGCATTGCAGTTGCTGAGAAATGGATATTATCCCAAAACGTGAAACAAGTCAGTCAAGCAAAGATAGAGGTCATAGGTGAGGTGTCAGATGTTAAAGTGGTATATACTAAGAACTTCTATCAACCAAATACTGTGGGTCTCGTTACAAATGTAGTACATTTGCGGAGAAATAGACTACCGGGGTAAATCATGACAATGTATACTAAGTCACTCAAGCATGAAATTCAGGTCAAGTTCAGCTGACAGGTACCAGTGTTAGACAGGCATGTATCCACTAAGAACTACCTACAGACCAAATATGATGGGCCTAGGTAATACAGTTGCTGAGAAATGGACTTAATCTAAAAAATGTAACATAAGTCACTCAAACATGAAATGAAGGTCAGGGTCCAGAGACATGTGTCAGACTGGCATGTGTCCACTAAGAACTATCTTTTGACCACATATGGTGGGTCTAGGTATTAAAGTTGCTGAGAAATGAACATAATCTTGAAAATAATACAAATTCATTCAAGCATGCAATTTAGGTCTACGTCCATAGACTTGTGTCAGACTTGCATGTACCCACTAAGAACTATCTATAGACCAAACACTGTGGGTCTAGGTATTACAGTTGCTGAAAAATTTACTAAATCAAGAAACTTGGATGAAAGTCACTCAACCATGAAATTGAGGTCAAGGTCCACAGACAAGTGTCAGACTGGCACGTACCCACCCAGAACTATCAATAGACCAAATAAGGTGAGTCTAGGTATTACAGTTTCATCCAAGCTGAAAAATATACAATATCACAAGTGCACTTTTTTATTTTCTGAGCCCGTAAACACAAAGTTTGATTTTGCATTAACCTAATTACCACACAGTGCAACAAATTAAATATGCTTTTAACACTGTATTAGATTCTAAAACATTAGTTGTGAAAAAATGAAAGTGCATTAGTTGAAAATTAGATGAAGTCCATACTTTATGCATTCTAATACATAAAGAAGCCTATTTCAATGTGTTTGTTTGTTTGTTTAGTTGGGGTTTTACGCCATTTTCAGCACATTTGGCTATTTTGCGGCAGCCAGTTTTTATTGGTGGAGGAAGCCGGAGTACCCGGAAAGAACCACGACCTTCGGTAGGAAAACTGATATTTCAGTATGAAAAAAATGTTTGTGAATCACGTAATACATTGTACTTAGATTTAGAAAAACCAATCATTTGTATTCATTTTATATGAAACATCAAACTGAATTTTGCTTCAAAGTTTTTGAACATTCTTAAATAATTCTGCTTTATTCTGAAAGCCTCAGACTTACTGGTTTCCAGGTGAGAAGAATTTATTGACAGACGTCTGATCTTTAGTCCTTTCTCCCTCTGAGTTACCTTTTTGATTAAAAGTATGAGTGACAAATACTGGTTTAGTAGTATTTGAAGTAAGGCAGTTAGGCTTCAATGTTTCCATACTACTTTGTGTAACTCTGATTGGACTTGCTCTTGATGTAATTGTCTGTTTGGACCTGCCAGTATTTCTTATAAATGGTACATCAGAAAATTCCATTACTGATGGCTGCTGAGAAGTTTTATTTCTTCCATTATTTTGACTTTCTAGATATATTTTTGATGTCCTTTTTGTCCAAGGTTTTGACGTAATTCTCCCAATATGTTTGTTCAGAATTTCTTTATCTCTGTTAAACAGTGAGCTGGAAATATAAACAAATTATTTCTAGGACCTATATTTTTCATATTACCCACATGTGATATAACTTGTGTATAAGTTTCATAATATTTGGTTGAGGCAGAGCAAGGTTAGAGTGCAGAAATGGCAAATTCAGCAATTTTCCCATTTGTAAAGGAGAATAACTCCAGAACGGTGAATGTGACCCCACCAAAATTCAACCTCGATCTGTGTTTGGTGGGAATAGGCATTGTGTATAAGATTTATAACATTTGATTGAGGCAAACTAAAGTTAAACAGAAACCAATTTCGGGACGTACGGACGTACAGACAGATGGACAAGGGTAAAAAACTTAATGTCCCCTTTGCCTAGCAGTGTGGCATAAAAATTACATTAAAATCGTATCATATCTCGGTGAAAAATTTAGGGTACAATAAGATCTCCAAATTATTTATTATTGTTCTAGCAGTGTAGTTACATGTATGAGTATCATTTAAAGAAAAGAAACGAAAAATTATCATCTCCCCTTCGTATTAATGAGTTCTAACTTATATAAAACTTTTTATTTCTGAAAACTTCCGCTAACTGTATCAGCTGCCAAATTTTGATTTCTATATGTAGAATTTATAGATTGTGCAATTTTACAAATTGTTTTAGTATATGTCTGTTGATTGCATGATGTCATTTAATTTGAAAATGTCATAATCATAGCTTTTTACAGTTGTTATCTGGGATAAAATGGACATTTTGGACAGGTATGAATATTTATTTTCAATGTGTCACCAGATATGTGCAAAATGCACATTATCTGGATGTTGTGTGTTCAGTGTCCTGTCAAAGGGTTTCAATTATGTCTTAAATTACATGTGTTGGGAAAGGATACCTCTTAATCAATACCCAGTCAATGAGGATGACTCCTATCTGAAATTTATTTTTTCTTGATGTAAATATTCACTGAAAAAATACTAAAAGTAACAGGTACGACTTGCGCAAGACTGATCGTTGGACTACGCTTGTTTCAATTGTAAGATTTCTAAAAATAAATCTTTGTGAAATGCAAAAACATTATATCATGTATATAGTCATATGTTAGTCGTACGATTTGTTTTATTGCAGAATATTTTGTGAAATGCTTCTGCTGGTTTGTGAAGTAGAATATGTATGCCTCCTTGGCATCTGTTTTTATTACGGTATTTCATTTTCAGTTCTGTCTAAAAGACTCACAGCATAAGTAAAGAGAACTAGAGGCTCTCAAGAGCCTGTATCGCTCACCTGGATTTAACTTTTCACCATGAGCAGACCTAAAAATTTAAGTGTTGCAGTCAATTTGGCTGGTTTTTCTATAGGATTCTATGTTAAACTAATTTCAGCTGTAGCAGTCATCTTGGTTGACAGTCCAGGTCAACGGATACATTTCTAAAAGAGAACCATCTAAGGACCATTTCTACAAAGTCTTGTTCCAACTGGCTAAGCGGTTTCAGACAAGAAGATTTTGAAATGAATTTTCCTATAGGGTCCAATATTTAACGAAGGTCGGTGTGGCAGCCATCTTGGTTGACAATCCGGGTGATCGGACATATTTCTGAAGGAGGACCTCCTAAGGACCAATGCTACCAAGTCTGGCTCCAATATGTCAAGTGATTTCAGACAAGAAGATTTTTCATAGTGCCCTATGTTAAACTAAGTTCGGGTGTGGCGGCCATCTTGGTTGACAGTCTGGGTCATCGCACAAAATTCTGAAAGAGGACCATCTAAGGACCATTGCTACCAAGTCTAATTCTAATTGGCTTAGTGGTTTCAGACGAGAAAATTTTTGAGTGAATTTCCCATAAGGTCCTATGTTAAACTAAGTTCTGCTGTGCCGGCCATCTTGGTTCACAGTCCACGAAATCAGACACATTTCTGAAAAAGGACCTCCTAAGGACCAATGCTGCCAAGTCCTGCTCCAATATGTCAAGTTGTTTCAGACAAAAAGATTTTTCAATGAATTTTCCTATAGGGCCTTATGTTAAACTAAGTTTGGTTGTGGCGGCCATCTTGGTTGACAGTCCGGGTCATCAGACACACCTCTCTAAGAGGACCATCTAAGGACCATTGCTGCCAAGTCTAGGTTCAATTGGTCAAGTGGTTTAAGATAAGAAGATTTTTCAATGAATTTTCCCATAAGGCCCTATGTTAAACTAAGTTCGGCTGTGGCGGCCATCTTGGTTAACAGTCCGGGTCATTGGACATATTTCTGAAAAAGAACCTCCTAAGAACCATTACTGCCAGCTTTGGTTCCAACTGGCCTTGAAGTTTCATATAAGAAGATTTTTTAAATTTAACCCCCCCCCCTTTTTTCTATTTTTAGTAACAGCAACCATGTCGGTTGGAAGTCGGGGATGCCAGACATTTTAGAAGGGGGCCATGCAAGGACCATTCCACCAAAGTTTGGTCTCAATTGGCCCAGAAGTTTGAGAGGAAAAGATCTTTAAAGAAAAGTTTACGCTGGATGCCGTCTTTAAAGGGCAAAAACTCCTATAAGGGCTCAATCAATGATTTTGGTCATGTTGACTTATTTGTAGATCTTACTTTGTTGAACATTTTTGATATTTACAATTTGTCTTTATCTATAATAATATTCAAGATAATAACCTAAAACTGCAAAATTTCCTTAAAATTAACAATTCAGGGGCAATAACCCAACAAAGGGTTGACCGATTCGTCTGAAAATTATATGACAGGTAGATCTTGTCCTGGTGAACATTTTCACAGTTTTGATCTAAATGCTTTAGTTTTTGAGATATAAGCCAATAACTGCAGTTTACCCCCTATGTTCTATTTTTAGCCATGATGGCCATGTTTCTAGACAGACAAGAAAATAAAACAAAAACTTTATTCTAGATACCCTAAGGATCATTCAGACTAAGTATGGCTTTAATTGGTTCAGTGGTTTCAGAGAAGATTTTTTAAAAAGTTTACGGCGGACGACGGACGCCAAGTGATGGCAACAGCTCACATGTCCTTTTAGGGCAGGTGAGCTAAAAAGTTGATATTTCAGGAAACTTAATTCCATGGTTTCATCATTTCCTCATATCAAGGTACCCTTTATAATTGTACTTCATGGAGTAATTAAAGTTGTGGTTATAAGCTATGCATAAAATCACTAAAAAATTTACATCCCACGAATAATGAATCCACAGTTCTGAATTAAGTTTCTGAGATTTTGAAGAGTCACTGGAGCATGAATTATAGGTCATAGTAATTGAAAAGGTGCTGATTTGTGTTGAAATAAATAAGATGATTGAATTTGATATCACTGATAGATAATCACAGGTTTTCGAGAAAGACTTAAAAGCAAATATTTAACCAAATTAACTCAGAATTTGCTGTGTTGTGTTGTATTAATATAATACGACTGCAGTTGTGTGATATATTACCAAAGTTTTTATTTTAAAATAAACCTAAACATACTCAAGCATAAAAGTGTAAATCTACCTATGTGTGTCCCTTCCATATTCTTGGACAAGGTATCAAAAACATAAAAAGCAAAATTACAGACAATATAAAATAAATATTAGAAATTTTAAGCAAATGAGGCAGAAGAAATCTCCAAATACACACTGAAAATGGCCAACTATCAGCTCTATTGAATGCCTTAAAAATATGAGAAACACTAACACCAAATGTTCCCTTGAACTTTAGTAGCTGTGACCTTGATCGTATAATTATAAATAGTAATCTTATTTGGGACAAACTGATGGAAAGTATTTATGTTATCACAAAGAAACTAATATTTTCTCTCATAAATTTCAGACTACTTTTAGTAATTGTGATGTTTACCTTATTTACAGTAACCTCAATAACAACAAAAATCCTCATTTTATTACATTAGCATACATCAATCAGATTAAAGGTGTCTGGAATATCAATAGGATTGACAGACTGAAAGACAAATAAAATTATACACCTTTTGCCACTTTAAAGCATGGGTAAACTTACCAAACATCTGTAGAGTTAGCTTCTGCTGCCATTATTTCATTATCACTACCACTCCATTCAGGGCTATTATTTCTTGATGTATTACTCCATGCAAATACCTGACCATATCTAAAAATAAATGAAGAGCTTTGTTTAATCTGAAGCATACAAGTCTGGACACAGAGGTATCATAAATTCATGTACTTTTCAAGAACTATCAAGATACAAAATTTCAGAACAGTTTAATAACATTTCTTTAATTTTTATTTATTTTGCAGGAACCAGTTTAAGTACATTTAAGGATTGACTGGTTTTTTTTTCATTCTATGAAGAAATAACCTCAATCACGTGATGCACACTAAATAACCAGCATAGTCTATTATTTTGAATAGACTGAAAACAAAATTACTGTCAATTCTTATAATTTAATTCCAACGGTTGTTTTGACGTCTAAAATGTTGGGATTCCCTTTAATGATGTCATAGTAGAATAGAAAATGTAGTCTATGATATGATACACGAAAATCGTTAGATCAATCAAATGACGCATTACATCCAATATTAAATTATGAGATGATAAAAATTTCGAAGTCGAAGGGCTATAACGTGGGAAACACTCTAATTGACTGGAAAATCCTGCCAACATGCACATCTGCCTAGTAGGATATAACAATGCACCAAGTTTCATATATGTAAATAAGAAACTATTTCATAGAAGTTTTGATGACAAGGTTTGTACCACATACAGTAGACCATGTTTGTGTCGAACAGTCTTAATTAAAAAACCACTGATATGTCGAATTTGCCAAGCAGACCCAAAATTTTTGCCCATTAATTCAAATTAAATTCAACGCTGTTTAATCGAATATGCTTGAGTCAATTACATCAGTTATGTCGAACTATTTTTACAGTCCCTAAGTCCACAGTTTATATTATGTTAACATTTATAATTCAAACCTGATAGCTAAATTGATCAAATGTGTTATTCCTTTCATATGATGTACCTTTTTCACATTATAAGCACTGGATAAGTCAAAATTTTCTTCAAGTTCCCTGCACTTCGACACAACCGATTTTCACTGCATGTTAAAACTTTATATATACCCCCAAACTTCTTTTGCAGGGATTATAAACCAGAGGCTCCCAGGAGTCTGTATTTCTCACCTGATATTTCCATTTGTTCTTTGCTAAAAAACCTTGAGATAAACATCCATGCCAAGTTTGGTATCCATTCATTCAGTAATTTTCAAGAAGAAGCCGTTTGTATATTATTCCCATAGGTTTCTATGTTAAACTAGGTCTTCTGCCGACTGCCATCATGGAACATCATAAGGAACATTCATGCTATGTTTGGTTTCAATTGAACATCAAAAGGAACATTCATGCTATGTTTGGTTTCAATCAAACATCATAAGGAACATTAATGATGTGTTTGGTTTCAATCAAACATCATAAGGAACATTCATACTATGTTTGGTTTCAATTGAACATCATAAGGAACATTAAAACTGTTTCAATCCATTCAGAGGTTCTCTAGAAGAAGATTTTTGTCTGTAATTCCCATATGGTTCTTAGAATGTTAAACTAAGTTCTAAGCTGGCAGCCATCTTGGATGAAGGATCAACATCAAAGTAACAACACTTAATTAGCACCTCATAAGGAAAATTCATGCTATGTTTGGTTTACATGCATTCAGTGCTTCTCTAGAAGATTTTAGTATGTATTTCACATAGGGTCTTATGTTAAACTAAGTACCCCACTGGCAGCCGTCTTGGATGACGGATTGGCAACAAAGTAAAAACACTTGGTCAGCACCTCATAAGGAACATTCATGCCATGTTTGGTTTCAATCTATTCAGAGGTTCTCAAGAAGAAGAATTGTGTAGATATTTCCCAAAGGGTACTATGTTAAACTAAGTCCCCTGCTGGTGGCCAACTTGGATTATGGATCAGAAAAAAAGTTTGGTCAGCACCTTGTAAGGATCATTCATGCCATGTTTGGTTTCAAACTATTCAGCGGTTCTCTAGAAGAAGATTTTTGTATGTATAGGGTTCTATGTTAAACGAAGTCTCCAGCTGGCGGCCATCTTGGATAACGGAATCGTCAACAAAGTAACAGCACCTTGTAAGGAACATTTGTGCCATGTTTCGATTCAATCCATTCTGTGGTTCTCTAGAAGAAGTTCAAAATGTGAAATGTTGAAGGACGGACGACGGCAGAAAAGTGATGGCAATAGCTCACATGACCCTTTGGATCAGGTGTGCTAACAAAAGGACCACAATGCCATTAGTTACTAAAAAAATCCTTGGTCTGATTAAGGAAGAGTTGTGGATAAAAGAGTCTGAGGGTGATGATGACAGATGGCATTATTAATAGACCAAACATTTTTTGCATTAAACCAGAGTTTGTTTTTTTTAAGGAAAAAAGATACTAGACCTTAGCAGGGAAAAACGACAAAGTCCATGCTCTGATATTGGAAAATCCAAGAATGTTGATAAAGAAATAACAAAATGTTCCTATAGTTATTTATTTCAACAGATCAAATATCCTACATAATGTTTGAAAACAGACATGAATGAACATGTCTATTTCTACGTCAAATCACCTGTGTGGGGTTAGAGGTCTAGACTGTCCATAAGATGGGTTCTGTAAATCTTCATACTGATCCACTGAAACAGGCCTAGACTGTCCATGAGAAACCACTGAATTTCTCCCCATTCTAACTATATCATCATGATTATTCCTGGTACTGAAATTGCACTGTGTTGGTAACTGATCTTTCCTGAAATATATGTTTACTGATTAATTTCAAGAAATAAATTGTTATACTGTGAAACATCTACTGTTTGTATTGGTACTGTTTTCTATGATTTTGTTGGACAATAAATCTATTATTATCTGCATCTTGGCCTTCAGAAATTGATTAAATCCAACAATCTGAATGATCTTATTAAATAAGTTGGGCGGGAGATACAATTAGCCAAGTCGTAACTAAAACAACTAACTTGACTGATTTTGTTCTACCATGTCTTCCAGAGAAACAAAAACATTTCTCATTACATTTTCAATCTAAAAAGGGAATTTTATTGAAATAAATGATACATCCCTGGTTTGGATCAAATATGCACAAAATTCATGAAAAATATCAAAAAAAGATGTACTGTGAGCTATTGCTCACTAGTGCTTTTCAATAAGGTCGTAAAATAACGAAGTCGTCAAACAGGAAGTTGGTGTCACCTTGGTAAAAAAATCGTATCCCCCAATATGGCATACCTATAGAAGGCTTGTGACAAAATATCAAGTGGTTGTGATGAGCAGTTGCAGAGAAAAGTGCGACAAAACATTTTTTTACAGACAGACAGACTGATGATGCATGGACAGAACCACAAGGGTACACACTTCTCTTTTGGAGCGGGGGTATAAATTTTATGATACATCTGAGTTAGTCAATTCAATTTTTTCTTCTTTTTTTCTTTTCTCACTTTTCAAGTGCTTTGTTATTTTTAGAAGTTCCAAATTCTGAATCATATAAATTTGTCTCGGGTATAATTATAACAGTCGAAAAATCTACCAGACCACAGGGCTAGCTTCTTATGAGACTTGACAGTCCTGCACAAGTTCAGCTAGTCCTGACATTTTTGGGAACTGTGCAATGTGTTAGATTTGTTACTACAATAAAATATCTTAATACTAATTAAATGATATGTTTTAGTTATGTTCTTAAAATCCACATGTACATCTACCATGATGTAGTTTCAACCAAATTTTCTTATCTAGTCAGTATTACCCTGAAGGAATTGTAAGAAGCAGTGCTGATGATGAAGCAAAAAAACTGAGTACTTGTAAAAGTTACAAAACCCTATACTGTTAAAGGTCTGCTTCCCTTACAATTAAACTAGAGGCTCCCTGGAGCCTGTATCGCTCACCTGATATTTAAATTTGTTCATTGCTTAAGGAGTTTGAGATTAGCATCCGTGCTGTGGTTGGTTTAATTCCATTCATTAATTTTCAAGAAGAAGCCATTTGTATGTAATTCCCATAGGGTCCTATGTTAAACTAAGTCTTCCGCTGCAGCTATCATGTATGACAGATTGGCACCAAAGTAACAACACATCGTCAAAACATCATGTTTGTTTTCAATCCATCCAGGTTATCTAGAAGAAGATCTTTGTATGTATTTCCCATAGGGTTTTAGGTTAAACTAAGTCCCACACTGACCGCCATATTGGATTATGGATGGGCAACAAAGTAACAACACTTGGTCAGCACTTATAAAGGAACATTCATGCTATGTTTGGTTTTAATCAATACATTGATTCTCTTGAAGAAAATTTTCCTTTAAATTCATTTAGCAGTTCTCTGAAGATTTTTGTATGTATTTCACATAGGGTCCTATGTTAAACTAAGTCCTTGCTGGCAGCCATCTCGGAAGACGGATTGGCAACAAAGTAACAAAACTTAGTCAGTATCTCATAAGGAACAGTCATGCTATGTTTGGTTTCAATCCATTCAGTAGTTCTCTAGAAGAATATTTTAGTATGTATTTCCTATAGGGTCCTATGTTAAAATTCCCCCGCTGGCGGTCATCTTTGAAGACTGATCGGCATCAAAGTAACAACACTTGGTCAGCACCTCATAAGGAACATTCATGCCATGTTTCGTTTGATCCATTCAGAGGTTCTCTGGAAGAAGATATTTGTATGTATTTCCCATAGGGTTCCATGTAAACTAAGTCCCATGCTGGCAGCCATGTTGAATGATGGATCAGCACCAAAGTAACAACACTTGGTCAGCACCTTGTAAGAACATTTGTGCCATGTTTCATTTTAATCCATTCAGCAGTTCTCTAGAAGTTCAAAATGTGAAATGTGAACGCATGGACAGAGACAATAACTATATCCCAGAACTTTCATCAAAAGTGCGGGGATCATTAATAAGATCACTTGGTTGAAAGGTTTCTGTGGGCCTTTCCGAGTAAGGAGTGACAACTTTTCAATGTTAAAAACTGTTGATGTACACTTTTTGAAGGGGGTGGGGGTTTCCAAAAAGAGTATTCTTTGTAAACTTGTGAAAAATGACGACAATTATAGATGATCCCAAACATCAAAATTGCTGTCATAGAAGTCATTGAAATAAATTTTCCTGTTAGGTGCACATAATTACATACTTTCAACATCATGAACATTAATAATGCACGTCATTGAGCTAAATAATCTTTATGGAAATAAATCATATAAATCTTATCCTGACACAAATATTTACAAAATTACTGAAGTATCATAATCTAAAATAGTACCGATGATACATTTTGGCATTTGTTGAAACTGGTGATGCCAGAATAACTATGTCTCACCAACAACTCCACACAAAAAATAAAATATTTATAAACACAATTCTCCATATAAATCTTAAAAACTTTTATAAAATAAAATTATGAAATAAATTATGGCTGTTCCAAAAAAAAAATTTACTCAAACAATTTTCATTCTTCATTCATCTTTGCTGCTTTAGACCAACGTATATTAAAACATCACCACTTATGAAATTTTAAGTGAACGTGTCTACCAACACTATGATAATAATTTCACCCCTTATAACTTAACATGAATGTTCAATTCAGTTAATACATCTCTCATGTAAACATCTTTATAGAAAAATTATTGCGAATTACATATTAACACAATAAAATACCTGTCTAAGTTTTGATCAGTGTCCAAATCAGGTAATTCATAGTCAAAATCTGAAACGAAATACAGAGGAAAATTTAAATTCTTAGGGGAAAATATCATGACATCCCATAGCTTAGCTCTGCTACATCTCTCACTCGATCACTGATGTATCAAACTAAACTAAGGTTCTTTCAGTTCAGTGTGGACACACTAAATGTCTTGCCTTCCACTTAGGTTAGTTGACAACAAGTTCTTCAAGGAATTCATTTAAAAATCCCAAGTAAATTTTTTCATATTTGAAAACATAACATGCATATAAAATATAACATGTGTTTTTCATACTTTTCTGTTCTTGTAAACAAACTTTTATTCTTACAAACTTTTATTCTTACAAGTTAGTAAAAATTAAACTAAACTTGTACATGTATGTTACAGTAGCAGCAAAACATACACTTTTCATTTTAATCTGGACACAAATTGCAATGAAACTTCACAAGACTGAATTTTATATTAATACCCCTATTCAATTTAAAGGACAGATCACTGTTGATTCCGACAGTACAGTTTTCTAGTTTTAATATTGAAATATATAATTTTTTCTCATTAAAGCAGTAGAATTCTTCAAATAATTTTCCAATTTCAACAATCTAAAGAAAATATGGCTAGCAATGAATAGCAAAAAATAAATTTCTATCAAAAGAAAAGTAGAAAGATCATCAATTTATTTTATTTATTTTCTCTTTTTTTTTTACTTGGGTGGCAATTAAATGCCCATTATGAAATATTTGTTTCTCCATTTAAACTTTTTTTTATGAAATGTCCTTTGTTTTTAATTATACATTTAGGAATAAAATAAAACTTACCCTGAAAAGAATTTTCTAATTCTCTTTGTTTTTGGTAGATGTCCAATTCAGTCCAATCATTGTAAACATTATCTATCGTCTGTTTTTTCTCTTTATTTCCAGAACTATCATCTTTCTCACATTTATATCTTTTGTTGATATCGGTATTCTTACAAAATCTGTCAACAGAATTGTCCATTTCTTTCTTCTGACATGATATCTCAGGTAAATCATCATCTCCCATTTCATCCATAAAATCATCATTATTCAATTCTAAGTCATCCCAATTATCAATATTCATCTGACAATCATAATCTGAATCATCACACTTTCTACTCCTTGTATCGTTTGTGTCACACTGATAACGTTGGACAGTCTCCTCTTTACTTGTTTTAGCAAGGCTGTTTTGTGAAGGTTTAGATGTTTTGGGACAGTATGCAAATTGGTTCAGATCAATATCTTTGACACTGCCAGACAACTGCAAGAAGAAAGCAAGGGACCATGGGATTGGGTTCGAGATAGCCGAAGTTCGACTAAAAAGGGGCTGGAAATTCTCAAGTTTTGGACAAGTGAGATAAACATTAAGGGGATTGGCCTGGGTTAGGCCAAAATTTTCCACACGTTTAATTTTTTTCATATTTTTGTCATGCATTATATACGTCTCAATACACCACCTGAGAAAATTTTGTTGAAATTCAACCAAGCGTTTCCTTCACAGGGTTCATTGAAAATGGGAATTTAAGGGGTACCCTTCATTCCAGGAGATGACACAAGTTAATGAATATTACTACCTCTCATAGGACATATGTTTGATAAAAAATAGTTATAATTCTTGAACTGAAGAACAGGAATATAGTCTTAATCAAAAATGAAATATGATGGTAAAATTCATTCTTTATATGCAAATTCAAAGGTAAAAAGTACCAGACATGTTAGGAATTTCGTTCATTTTCAGTTGCCTCATTAAATATTCAAACACTGCTGTACAAAAATTCTGTTGTTTAATCCTTACAAAAAAATGTGTGAGTCTTCCAAGGAAGACATGTGTCGCCTGCGGACGTCAATTTTCACAAAAAATATTAAAATTTTCTAAAAATGAAATATATGCACACCTCGGCATTAAAGTTAATGCACAGAGAAAGTTTCATCAAATTGCTGTGAGCCATTATGGAGTAGTTGAGGATAGAAGTTTTAAACTCCCTTTTTTTTCAAAAATGTCAATTTTTACAAAAATTTTTTTTAGATTTTTAAAAATAAAATATATATGCACACCTGTACATTAAAGTTAATGCACAGAGAAAGTTTCATCAAATTCCTTTGAGCGGTGATGGAGTAGTTGAGGATAGAAGTTTTAACCCCCCCCTTTTTTCAAAAATGTTAATTTTTAGGAAAAAAAATTAAAATTTTCTAAAAATGAAATATATATGCACTCCTGTACATTAAGGTTAATGTACAGAGAAAGTTTAATCAAATTCCTTTGAGCGGTTATAGAGTAGTTGAGGATAGAAGTTTCCCCCCCCCTTTTTTTTTTCAAAAATGTTAATTTTTAGGAAAAAAAATTAAAATTTTCTAAAAATGAAATATATATGCACTCCTGTGCATTAAGGTTAATGCACAGAGAAAGTTTAATCAAATTCCTTTGAGCGGTTATAGAGTAGTTGAGGATAGAAGTTTTGCCCCACCCCCCCTTTTATTTCAAAAATGTCAATTTTTACAACAAAAAAAATTAAAATTTTTAAAAATAAAATATATATGCACTCCTGTGCATTAAGGTTAATGCACAGAGAAAGTTTCATCAAATTCCTTTGAGCGATTTACAAGCAGTTGAGGATAGAAGAAACGTGTGACGGAAGACGCAAGACGACAGATAGTGATCCCTATGTGTCAAACATGCGTTCCGCAGGCAACATAAAAATGTTAAAACAAATATGTATGTGTGTTATAAGACAAAAAAATATTCACAAAATACTCGATCAATTTTGATATTAAGACATTGAAAAAAATAAAGATTTACCCATAATACTATCTGAAGCTGCATTATCATTCATTATATGTAGTTATATATGCTATAAAACAGATCATGGTTACTAGTATATGCTTCAAGGCAAAAAGTTTCTCAAAAACATTTAATTCATCAATTAAATTCTATTTAAAATAATCCTGAAAATGTCAGGAGTGTGACATTTTATGTGTGATGGACTATTACTGTTAAAGTATAAGACTAACAGGATAATGTGATATAAGCAACCCCACACTGAGATAAGAACACACTGCCAACACACACTTCTCATGGGTGGGGGGGGGGGGGGGGCTAATTCAATTATATATTAAGAATTTACGGGATGAGTAGAAAATTCTAGTAAGGATTTTCTTCATTTTGAGGGATTTTTTCATCATTGAAAAAGGCAATAATTTGTTACAACTATTGCAAACAAAAGATAGTGTAATACTTTTTACTTTCATTTTAAAGAAGCTTTTGAGATATTCCCGAAAAACCACTTGCAGTTTGAAAAAGACACAGAGTAGAGCAAAAATCACATCAAACAACGAAGATCAACAAATACAAAACACCCACTGGATGAAAAGTGTTCCTGGTCACTACAATTACGGAATTGAGTGCCGTCTGTCATCATAGAATCCAATGTAAACAATCTGTGTAATCAAGATCCCTAAAACAATGCTTCTCTTACAAACGCAAAACATCAACGAATCTTACGATATTACCCCAGGCCTACCCTCTTAAATGAAATAGTTATAATTTGTTCTAAAAAGACGATGAGACTACAAACGTAACATGTGTTGTAAAAATCATTTGTGAGATGCTCCAAATCGAGATCGTAAAAATCATTTGTGAGATGTTCACACATTAGTCAACAACATGGCGGGTCGTTTAAAGTTTGCTAATGTTTTCGTCTTCAACATTAAATTATCTATTAATTTGAAGGTACAAAAAGATAAATCATGAAAGCAAAATGAAATAAAAATACCACAAGTATGAACCATTATTTTGATTGCCTATTCTTAAAGTACATTGACCAGGTCGATCATATGGAGTCAAAAAATGACAACGATGTGGATGGAAATATGGATGATTTTCCAATTTTTCTCAAAAATATGTGTATTTAAGTGTCAAATAAATAGAGTAAGTATAATAACTATGACTATAGTTGCAATATTTTGATTAATTTTAATAAATGACTAATCATATTTGTAAAATCATAACAAAGGAATGATTTGATTTTATCAATTGTCAATCTTGACAGCTTGTAGTGACAACATTATTAGCATTTTTAAAATCATGCAGATCAGAAAATCTTACTATAATTTTATTCAATTTTAATTTTCATTTATTGTTTTAATTTTTTCCGAGAGGGCCAAAATTAATCACAGTACTGACACAAAGTGCCAAATTTTAACACACAAAAATTTAACAACCATTTTTTTAGCAAAAAACATAAGTTTTGTAGTGGTCTATCAAGTGATCATTCACACATCAAAAACATTTCAATTGGTTTGGTAGTTTCTGACAAGAAGACCTTTGTACAAATTTCCCCATAGGGTCCAATGTTAAACTTAGTCTGGCTGTGGTGGCCATCTTGAATTTCTGATCGGCACTAAAAACATACTTTTTGTAGAGGTTCATCCAATGCTTCTTCATACATAAATATATTTCAATTGTCTTGGTAGTTTCTGACAAGAAGACCTTTATACAAATTTCCCCATAGGGTCCAATGTTAAACTTAGTCTGGCTGTGGTGGCCGTCTTGAATTTTCCAATTGACACAAAAGACATACCTTTTGTAGAAGTTCATCCAAGGATCATTCATGCAACAAATCAATTCAATTGGCTCAGTAGTTTTTGACAAGAAGAGCTTTAAAGATAAGTCCAATCAGAATGAATTATCTGCACCTGGTAGCCATGTTGAATATCCATGCGGCACAAAAAAAAAGTTTTGTAGTGGTCTATCAAATGATCATTCACTCATCAATTGGCTTAGTAGTTTCTGACAAGAAGACCTTACTACAAAATTCCTTATAGGCTCAAATGTTAAACTAAATGTTAAACTAAGTCCAGCTGTGGCGGCCATCTTGAATTTCCGATTGGCACAAAAAACATAATTTTGTAGAGGTTCATACAATGCTTCTTCATTCATAAAAACATTTCAATTGGCTTGGTAGTTTCTGACAAAAAGACCTTTATACAAATTTCCCCATAGGGTCCAATGTTAAACTTAGTCTGGCTGTAGCGGCCATCTTACATTATCGATCGTCACAAAAAACATACTTTTTGTAGAGGTTCATCCAAGGATCCTTCATGCAACAAATCAAATCAATTCAATTGGCTCACTAGTTTCTGACAAGAAGAGCTTTGACGATAAATTAAATAGAATGAAATATCTGCCCCTGGCAGCGATGTTGAATATCCAATCGGCACAAAAAATATCATATTGTACAGAACCATCCAATTAACATTCCTGCCAAGTTTGGTTCAATTTGGACTAGTGGTTTCAGAGAAAAAGATGAAAATGTGAAATGTGGAAGGACGACGGACGTAAAGTGATGGTGAGCTAAAAACTTAGTAAATTCTCACAAGCGACACTAAATAAGTATATATTGCAATAGGTATGTTAATTCTGGAGAAGATTTTTCCTATCCCTTTAATGACAAGGATTGCCATTTTCCTTTTTAATTGAGGATCAAAGGATCTCCAGGTAATTCCAGCTTCCAAAGATAATCAAAACTGATTGATATTATATTGTCAATTATGCTGATGGTGGCATGAAACCCAAATAAACCAAATCAAACTAAAATTTGCTTGTCTTAACAATCTTTCAATATATTAATAATTGTTATTCATTAGCAATGACTAACCTTTAATCTTTTCATGCTTGGCGTCTCTGGAAAATAAGACAGTTTTGACTTCAAATCTGATACATAATTATTTAGTGAATTTCTTTTTAGCTCTTTTGTCACCGGTTGAGGTGTCTGCAGGTTTTTCTTTTTAGGAAGAACACCATGTCTACAGCATTCATGTCCACAAAACCTTTTATTAGTACAGGTGTGACTGCAAGGAAATCTTCCCTGAATGCTTTTGTTTTCTGAAAATTTAAGAACAATTATCTGTAAAGACCATAATATTCAGGAAATACATACTTCTAGATTTTCTCTGAAACTTGCACTTAATAAAATACTATAAAAGGGCTTCACTAAGTGCAGCATGATATGAACAAGTGAGTGTGGACAGACTTTTACTTGATAAAGTGTTGGATATCATCAAAACCAGATGAAAAACCAAAAATTCATATCATGCCAAATTACCTCATTGGCCCTTTTAACAACTAATATCAGTAAAAACGTTAAACATAGAAGGAATCTTTAAACTAGAGGCTCACCTGGTTTCAATAAGCCCATTTGAAATGAAAGTTCTGTTGTATCAACAATGCTATTTAAGAAACGAAAAATGTCAAAGTGACCTTGAAATTTGAACTTTGACCTAAATAAGGTTGATCATTTGTATATGTTTTTCAATATGCCCATTACTACCGGACCAAATGACAAAAAAGTCATTTTCCATATGTTTTCCAAGGAAACTTTGAGCACCCGCACCTGTCGGGTGGATCATCTGTAGAGGGTATTGCTGACATCAATCCTGCAAAGTTTCAAAACATTTCATATTGTAGCTTCAGAGGAGAAGATTAATCAAAATCAAAGGTGGCCTCTGGCAGCCATGTTGTCCATCTAACCACAACCAACAGTTTGTAGAGGTCCTTCCATTCATCATTTCTACCTACAATCCACCAAGAAATTTCAGAGGAGAATATCAAAATATGAAAAGTTAATTGACGACAGACGCTGATGACAATGGACACCAAGTGATGACATTAGTTCACATGGACTATAGGTCAGGTTAACTAAAAGTCAATTGAAATTGGATGAAGATTTTATAAAATTACATATCCAGTCACACTGGTTTTTGTCCCTTATATCTCATCAAGAGTGGACACACTCAACGTCTTGCTTGAGTATGCAAATGGACACAGATTATCTGATACCATATATAACAAGTCAAAGGAAAATACGTCAGGCAACATTTGTCTGAAAAATTTCATGCGTGTCATTCAAGCCTACAACTGTGTCAAAGGTCAGCTGACAGGTCTCAGACTGGTATGTACCCATCGAAAACTATCTATAGACAAAAAATCTTAACATACATTTATAACATTTGTTGAGAAATGGACTTATTTGTAAAAATGGGATGAGAGTTACTCAAGCCTAATATTGTGGTCAGACTGACACCTACTTGCCAAAAAGTTTCTACAGACCATATACAGTGGGTATAGGTATTATAGCAACAGAGAAATGGACTTACTCATAAAAATGTGACTCAAGTGTGAAATTCAGGTGAAGGTCTCAGACAGCCATGTACCATGTACTATCTATATATCAAATATGGTTGGTCTATGTATTGCAGTTACTGAGAAATGGACATTATTCCAAAATATGAAACATGTCACTCTAGCATGAAATAGAGGTCAAAAGTAAGGTGTCATATGTTAAAGTGGTATATGCCCAGTAAGAACTATTATCAACCAAATACTTTGGGTCTAGTTAGTATAGTTGCTGAGAAATAGACTAAATCATTAAAATGTATATTAAGTCACTCAAGCATGAATTTCAGGTCAATTTCAGCTGACAAGTGTTAGACTGGCCTGTATCCACTAAGAACTATCTACAGACCAAATATGGTGGGTCTAGATATTACCGTTGTAGGGAAATGGACTTAATCTTGAAAATATGACAAAGTCACTCAAGCATGAAATTGAGGTTAAAGTCCAGACAGATGTCAGACTGGCATGTACTGACTAAGAACTTTCTTTAGACCAGATACAGTGGGTCTAGGTATTACAGTTACTTAACAAGAGGAACCGCCTCGGTGGTCTCGTGCTCGCCCCGAGTGCGGAAGGTCGCGGGTTCGATCCCCGGCCGGGTCAAACCAAAGACATTAAAATTGGTATTTGCTGCTTCTCCGCCAAGCACGTGGCATCTAGGAGTAAGAGCAAAGACTGGTTGGCTCGAAGTCGGTATAATGTGTCCGAGTGAGGTGATATGTCTTCCTGCGGACAGTTACCTCATGAGCTAGCACATTAAAAATCCGGCTTAGCGTGTCGGTCTAGTACAAAGCAGGGATCATATTCATTATCATATCAACATGTTCTCGTCCTGATATGCACCTGGTTGCCACTGGACGTTAAACAATAATTCATCCATACATCCATCCATCTTAACAAGAGGCTCAAGAGAATTGAGTCTGTATAGCTCACCTGACAGTCCCAGAATCAATCCATTTTATTTCAACTTAATATTGTAATGGACCTTCCATAGATGTTTCATACCAAGTATCAATTGATTTGGCTATATGTTTTACAGAGGAGGAGATTTTTTAAATTTCGTGACCAATCAAAAATAAGAATTCATCATAGCTGCCATATCAGCTGTCCGACCGGGATGATATATGCAAACTTTATAAAGGTCCTTCCACAGATGCTTTATACCAAGTTACAGCTCATTTGGCTTTGTGGTTTCAGAAAATTTTATTTTTGAAATTTTGATCAATCAGAAATAAGAATTCATCATGGCGGCCATATAAGTTCTTTGACGGAACAAAATATTCAAAATTTATAAAGTTCCTTCCATGGATGGTTCATACCAAGTTTTAGCTCATTTGGCTTAGGGGTTTCAGAGGAGAAGATTTTTAAAATTTGTCCAATCAGAAATAAGAATTCATCATGGCGGCCATATTAGTTGTCAGACCGGAACAAAATATGTATAGTTTATAAAGGTCCTTCCATAGATGCTTCACACCAAGTTTCAGTTCATTTGGCCTAGGGGTTTCAGAGGAGAAGATCAAAATGTAAAAGTTTACAGATGGACAGACAGTTGGTTGACATTAAGAAAAGCCTTTTGGGCCAGGTGAGCTAAAAATGGAATTAATCAAGAAACTTGGATTGCAAGTCACTCAACAAAAGTTTTGTTCCAATTCTGACAAGAAGATCTTTAAGTAAATTTCCCATAGGGTCCTATGTTAAACTATGTTCGGCTCTGGTGGCCATCTTAGATGATAGGCGGGGTCATCAGATATAATTCCGAAAAAAGACGTAATAGCTCACAAGGCCCTTTGGGCAAGGTGAAATAAAAATTAGGGTTACTTAGAGCACTATAAAGTCACAAGTGCAAATTATCTATTCTATAACAGACACAATTACCAAACATAATTTATCTACCCTGAATGTGACCTGTGTTCTTGTTACTGTCTTGGAAATTTGATGCTGTGCCTGCTGAATCCTGTAAAACAGATTGGTAACATAGAGGTGTATATTAAAAACTGTCAATTTTCTTTTATATCTTGTATTGCCTCTGCTTTTTGCATTTTCATTTCTCATATGACTTAAACTGGGATATGAGGTCAATATTTTTGGAAAAAGTTATGTATTGTATTTATTACTATTAAACTTTTAATCTCTGCAACTTACTGTACTAACTCTGTTTATTCGACACTAGAATACACCTATCTTTTAGGAAAATTGGAAAATTGTCCAAAAAATAGAGTTTTTGTCTTTCCGTCCACATTTTTTGACTCCATACTATCAACCTGGTCAATGGATTTTAAGAATAGGCAATCGAAATAATGGTTTATACTTGCGGTATTGTTATTTAATTTTGTTTTCATGAATTCATCTTTTTGTACATTCGAATTCATAGTTGTTTTAATGTTGAAGAAAACAGTAGCATGGTTATATGCCCCAATCAGTTATATTTACACTATCACCGCTACTGATAACAGCACATATATACTATATATACATGTACATGTTTGTCTATTTTTCAATATTGGTCCACAAAATTCTTAATGTTCACGTGATCTGGATTCGGGGCATCACAAATGATTTTTACGATCTGTATTTGGAGCATCTCACAAATGATTTTTACAACACATGTTCAACATGTAGTATCGCGGACTTTTTAGAATATATTATAACTATAACATTTAAATGTCTAATAAACAATGATAACAGGATTTGTTTTGTAAAGACATTATTCATTTCATTTGAAAATTTGAAAAGCAAACTTTCAGGAATGAAAAATTCAATAAAATTTACTTAAAAATTGTATTGTTTCAATCAAATTTATTAAGACAGATGGATTAAATGGTTTAGAAAGACAAAATAAACACTCGATAAGGACTGAAAGTAATTAACTTACTTAAGAAGTTAAAATTATTGACTGTCACCACCTGAGAACAACGATCGTAACTTTGACAATTTTGAAATTGTCGGAAAATAAGAGTTATCAAAAAATTCAATTTTCCTTCAATTTTCAAAAATGTCGAATAATTAGGCTGTCGAATAATAAGGGTTATTACGGTAAGTAGAAAATTAATTTTTCATAAAATTTCTAAAGTAAACAAGAACATAAAAATGTTTACTCCTTTATAAACTACAAACAGTCAGTAGTGTACACATATTGTCTTGGCTTTCGGTAGATGGATTTAGCAGCTCTCTTGTTGCTTGTTTGTTTGTCTTTTCTTCAGATGCCAAAGTTAAACTAGAGGCTCTCAAGAGCCTGTGTCGCTCACCTGTATCTAATGTGATTTTGGAAATTATGTAAAATGATATAATGATTGAGACCAAGATTGGTTTAATTTGACACAGTATTTAAAATTAAAAACAGGTCATCTTAGTGTAGTCTTACAATAGCTACTGAAGACATCTTATCATTATTATTTTTGAATATGTGGTCAAGTTGTGACCATTCAGAATTTTTTTTACAATTTTCTGATAGACTTCTAAACATCTTGGATGATGGATTGGCAACAAAGTAACAACACTTGGTCAGCACCTCATAAGGAACATTCATGCTATGTTTTGTTACATTTCATTCAGTGGTTCTCTAAAAGAAGTCATTTGTATGCATTTCCCATAGGGTCCTATGTTAAACTAAGTTCCCCGCTGGCGGCCATCTTGGATGATGGATCAGCTACAAAGTAACAACACTTGGTCAGCACTTCATAAGGAATATTCATGCCATGTTTGGTTTCATTCCATTCAGTGGTTCTCTAAAAGAAGTCATTTGTATGCATTTCCCATAGGGTCCAATGTTAAACTTAGTCCCCCACTGGTGGCCATCTTGGATGATGGATCGACTACAAAGTAACAACGCTTGGTCAGCACCTCATAAGGAACATTCATGCCAGATTTAGTTTCATTCCATTCAGTGGTTCTCTAAAAGAAGTCATTTGTATGCATTTCCCATAGGGTCCTATGTTAAACTAAGTTCCCCGCTGGCGGCCATCTTGGATGATGGATCAGCTACAAAGTAACAACACTTGGTCAGCACTTCATAAGGAATATTCATGCCATGTTTGGTTTCATTCCATTCAGTGGTTCTCTAAAAGAAGTCATTTGTATGCATTTCCCATAGGGTCCTATGTTAAACTAAGTTCCCCGCTGGCGGCCATCTTGGATGATGGATCAGCTACAAAGTAACAACACTTGGTCAGCACTTCATAAGGAATATTCATGCCATGTTTGGTTTCATTCCATTAAGTGGGTCACTAAAATAAGTCATTTGTATGCATTTCCCATAGGGTCCTATGTTAAACTAAGTCCCCCGCTGGCGGCCATCTTGGATTATGGATCGGCTACAAAGTAACAACACTTGGTCAGCACCTCATAAGGAACATTCATGCCATGTTTGGTTTCATTCCATTCAACGGTTCTCTAAAAGAAGTCATTTGTATGCATTTCCCATAGGGTCCTATGTTAAACTAAGTCCTCCTCTGGCGGCCATCTTGGATGATGGATCGGCTACAAAGTAACAACACTTGGTCAGCACCTTATAAGGGTTCATTCATGCCAGATTTAGTTTCATTCCATTCCGTGGTTCTCTAAAAGAAGTCATTTGTATGCATTTCCCATAGGGTCCTATGTTAAACTAAGTTCCCGCTGGCGGCCATCTTGGATGATGGATCGGCTACAAAGTAACAACACTTGGTCAGCACCTCATAAGGAACATTCATGCCATGTTTGGTTTCATTCCATTCTGTGGTTCTCTAGAAGAAGTTCAAAATGTTAACGACGACGCCGGACGACGGACGCCAAGTGATGAGAAAAGCTCACTTGGCCCTTTGGGCCAGGTGAGCTAAAAAGTTGTTTAGTTATTATTCCTCCTTAATTTTTACTTGGTTGTTACTTGTCCTGCCACTGTAACAAATTTTGCAGTGTTCACATGCCCCCCCCCCCCCCCCCCCCCCCCGTTACTGGGTTGTTGTCTCATCAAGTTATCTCATATCTTCTTTACTTCTACTGTAGACCTCTTCAATTCTTCAAGGGTAAAAATCTTTGATGTTATAGTTCCTTGTAAAGCTGTATTTAGTACAAGGTTCACAACAGATGTACATGAAATTGAAGTATGGCCAAAGGTAAACTGAGACACCCAATGAAATTTGAACTTCATAGCAAAAATTGTCCAATACAAGAAAGAGCTAGTGTGTTGGTATGCAGTGTTATATGATATCTGATAGGCTTCTAAACATCTTGGATGATGGATCGGCAACAAAGTAACAACACTTGGTCAGCACCTCATAAGGAACATTCATGCTATGTTTTGTTACATTCCATTCAGTGGTTCTCTAAAAGAAGTCATTTGTATGCATTTCCCATAGGGTCCTATGTTAAACTAAGTTCCCCGCTGGCGGCGATCTTGGATGATGGATCAGCTATAAAGTAACAACACTTGGTCAGCACTTCATAAGGAATATTCATGCCATGTTTGGTTTCATTCCATTCAATGGTTCTGTAAAAGAAGTCATTTGTATGCATTTCCCATAGGGTCCTATGTTAAACTAAGTTCCCCGCTGGCGACCATCTTGGATGATGGATCAGCTACAAAGTAACAACACTTGGTCAGCACTTCATAAGGAATATTCATGCCATGTTTGGTTTCATTCCATTAAGTGGGTCACTAAAATAAGTTATTTGTATGCATTTCCCATAGGGTCCTATGTTAAACTAAGTCCCCCGCTGGCGGCCATCTTGGATTATGGATCGGCTACAAAGTAACAACACTTGGTCAGCACCTCATAAGGAACATTCATGCCATGTTTGGTTTCATTCCATTCAACGGTTCTCTAAAAGAAGTCATTTGTATGCATTTCCCATAGGGTCCTATGTTAAACTAAGTCCCCCTCTGGCGGCCATCTTGGATTATGGATCGGCTACAAAGTAACAACACTTGGTCAGCACCTTATAAGGGTTCATTCATGCCAGATTTAGTTTCATTCCATTCAGTGGTTCTCTAAAAGAAGTCATTTGTATGCATTTCCCATAGGGTCCTATGTTAAACTAAGTTCCCGCTGGCGGCCATCTTGGATGATGGATCGGCTACAAAGTAACAACACTTGGTCAGCACCTCATAAGGAACATTCATGCCATGTTTGGTTTCATTCCATTCAACGGTTCTCTAAAAGAAGTCATTTGTATGCATTTCCCATAGGGTCCTATGTTAAACTAAGTCCTCCTCTGGCGGCCATCTTGGATGATGGATCGGCTACAAAGTAACAACACTTGGTCAGCACCTTATAAGGGTTCATTCATGCCAGATTTAGTTTCATTCCATTCCGTGGTTCTCTAAAAGAAGTCATTTGTATGCATTTCCCATAGGGTCCTATGTTAAACTAAGTTCCCGCTGGCGGCCATCTTGGATGATGGATCGGCTACAAAGTAACAACACTTGGTCAGCACCTCATAAGGAACATTCATGCCATGTTTGGTTTCATTCCATTCAGTGGTTCTCTAGAAGAAGTTCAAAATGTTAACGACGACGCCGGACGACGGACGCCAAGTGATGAGAAAAGCTCACTTGGCCCTTTGGGCCAGGTGAGCTAAAAAGTTGTTTAGTTATTATTCCTCCTTAATTTTTACTTGGTTGTTACTTGTCCTGCCACTGTAACAAATTTTGCAGTGTTCACATGCCCCCCCCCCCCCCCCCCTGTTACTGGGTTGTTGTCTCATCAAGTTATCTCATATCTTCTTTACTTCTACTGTAGACCTCTTCAATTCTTCAAGGGTAAAAATCTTTGATGTTATAGTTCCTTGTAAAGCTGTATTTAGTACAAGGTTCACAACAGATGTACATGAAATTGAAGTATGGCCAAAGGTAAACTGAGACACCCAATGAAATTTGAACTTCATAGCAAAAATTGTCCAATACAAGAAAGAGCTAGTGTGTTGGTATGCAGTGTTATATGATATCTGATAGACTTCTAAACATCTTGGATGATGGATCGGCAACAAAGTAACAACACTTGGTCAGCACCTCATAAGGAACATTCATGCTATGTTTTGTTACATTCCATTCAGTGGTTCTCTAAAAGAAGTCATTTGTATGCATACAAATGACTTCTTTTAGAGAACCACTGAATGGAATGTAACAAAACATAGCATGAATGTTCCTTATGAGGTGCTGACCAAGTGTTGTTACACTTGGTCAGCACCTCATAAGGAACATTCATGCTATGTTTTGTTACATTCCATTCAGTGGTTCTCTAAAAGAAGTCATTTGTATGCATTTCCCATAGGGTCCTATGTTAAACTAAGTTCCCCGCTGGCGGCGATCTTGGATGATGGATCAGCTATAAAGTAACAACACTTGGTCAGCACTTCATAAGGAATATTCATGCCATGTTTGGTTTCATTCCATTCAATGGTTCTGTAAAAGAAGTCATTTGTATGCATTTCCCATAGGGTCCTATGTTAAACTAAGTTCCCCGCTGGCGACCATCTTGGATGATGGATCAGCTACAAAGTAACAACACTTGGTCAGCACTTCATAAGGAATATTCATGCCATGTTTGGTTTCATTCCATTAAGTGGGTCACTAAAATAAGTTATTTGTATGCATTTCCCATAGGGTCCTATGTTAAACTAAGTCCCCCGCTGGCGGCCATCTTGGATTATGGATCGGCTACAAAGTAACAACACTTGGTCAGCACCTCATAAGGAACATTCATGCCATGTTTGGTTTCATTCCATTCAACGGTTCTCTAAAAGAAGTCATTTGTATGCATTTCCCATAGGGTCCTATGTTAAACTAAGTCCCCCTCTGGCGGCCATCTTGGATTATGGATCGGCTACAAAGTAACAACACTTGGTCAGCACCTTATAAGGGTTCATTCATGCCAGATTTAGTTTCATTCCATTCAGTGGTTCTCTAAAAGAAGTCATTTGTATGCATTTCCCATAGGGTCCTATGTTAAACTAAGTTCCCGCTGGCGGCCATCTTGGATGATGGATCGGCTACAAAGTAACAACACTTGGTCAGCACCTCATAAGGAACATTCATGCCATGTTTGGTTTCATTCCATTCTGTGGTTCTCTAGAAGAAGTTCAAAATGTTAACGACGACGCCGGACGACGGACGCCAAGTGATGAGAAAAGCTCACTTGGCCCAAAGGGCCAAGTGAGCTAAAAAGTTGTTTAGTTATTATTCCTCCTTAATTTGCATTTCCCATAGGGTCCTATGTTAAACTAAGTTCCCCGCTGGCGACCATCTTGGATGATGGATCAGCTACAAAGTAACAACACTTGGTCAGCACTTCATAAGGAATATTCATGCCATGTTTGGTTTCATTCCATTAAGTGGGTCACTAAAATAAGTTATTTGTATGCATTTCCCATAGGGTCCTATGTTAAACTAAGTCCCCCGCTGGCGGCCATCTTGGATTATGGATCGGCTACAAAGTAACAACACTTGGTCAGCACCTCATAAGGAACATTCATGCCATGTTTGGTTTCATTCCATTCAACGGTTCTCTAAAAGAAGTCATTTGTATGCATTTCCCATAGGGTCCTATGTTAAACTAAGTCCCCCTCTGGCGGCCATCTTGGATTATGGATCGGCTACAAAGTAACAACACTTGGTCAGCACCTTATAAGGGTTCATTCATGCCAGATTTAGTTTCATTCCATTCAGTGGTTCTCTAAAAGAAGTCATTTGTATGCATTTCCCATAGGGTCCTATGTTAAACTAAGTTCCCGCTGGCGGCCATCTTGGATGATGGATCGGCTACAAAGTAACAACACTTGGTCAGCACCTCATAAGGAACATTCATGCCATGTTTGGTTTCATTCCATTCTGTGGTTCTCTAGAAGAAGTTCAAAATGTTAACGACGACGCCGGACGACGGACGCCAAGTGATGAGAAAAGCTCACTTGGCCCAAAGGGCCAAGTGAGCTAAAAAGTTGTTTAGTTATTATTCCTCCTTAATTTTTACTTGGTTGTTACTTGTCCTGCCACTGTAACAAATTTTGCAGTGTTCACACCCCCCCCCCCCCCTGTTACTGGGTTGTTGTCTCATCAACAGTTATCTCATATCTTCTTTACTTCTACTGTAGACCTCTTCAATTCTTCAAGGGTAAAAATCTTTGATGTTATAGTTCCTTGTAAAGCTGTATTTAGTACAACGTTCACAACAGATGTACATGAAATTGAAGTATGGCCAAAGGTAAACTGAGACACCCAATGAAATTTGAACTTCATAGCAAAAATTGTCCAATACAAGAAAGAACTAGTGTGTTGGTATGCAGTGTTATATGATATAATCTCCATAGAAATTAAATTTACTTTGTCGAATTCCAATGCAGCTATATATCACAAGTAATTAACGATACTGTAAAACACTTATAACACCAATTTTCATGGATTTCGTGGATAGCTTTTATTACAAAGAAAACTTGAATGTTTGGGGTTGTTGCCAAGAATGCCAGATGCTCCTCTGATGTACATTCGAACAGATGACCCTGTTGTCAGAGGGGAAAGTTGCTAGGTTTGATTGCTAAACAAGATGGAATCTGCTTACTAAGCAGATTATTAATGCAAATATATAAATACTTAAACAGGGTATGTGTTATGTTTATTTATTAACAGTTTGCCACTTCTGGTAAAGTGTTCATTTAAAGTCAGATTCTTCACGATATTTGTCAGGTTTTGATTACTCAATTAAGTTTTTAAATTTATTATTAAATTCTTTGGTTTTGTTTCTTAAGCTTGGGTAGCAAACATTGTTATTCTAATAATATATTTTGATTAATGGTCATTAGTAAATATTAATCAAATCTTGGACATATGATATCGTTGATCTTATTGATTACACTTCAAAGTAAATATGTTGCATAATAGAACATCGTTTATAATCTATTTCTGATTTTGAATGATTTTTACCAATGATAACTGGTCTTATTTTATTTTAATTATTATTTTTGTCTAATGTTATTTTTTTGTTTGGAAATTTGAAATCCACGAAATTAAGAACCCATGAATATGTCTTTTTTCCCCAATCCACGAAAATTGATTTCAACGAAAATAAATGAATTCACAGTAAGTTATTATTAACTTTAACAATCTGGACAAACACTTCAGATACACTGCTTTAACATCTTTCCTTTCACATGAAAAAAGAATTGTATTCAAAGTCACCTGTACACTGGATGCATTTGAAATCTTCTTGGGTCCACTGTAAAATGGTGTATAGGTACTCTGAACATCTATACCAACTGAAATAAAATTGTATAAATTTTTTACAAAAATAATGAAAATATGATCATAAAATATTGCTGTTACAATTCTACTAAATAAGCTTACAAAAGAGATGATAAAACTATGAGTACATTTCAAATTAGTGCAGATTATCTCCTAAAATAATAAACTCAAGTAAGAGGTCAGCAATACAGTTGTACCAAACATGCCCTAATCAAAATCCATCTTGTAAAATGAAACAGGAAATTCTTTAATTCAAATATATAGCTTAGAAACCGTTTTAATGTAAGATACTTGTAGAACAGCATTTCAGGTAAAATTTAATATTTCAAACTAGCAAATCAGTTTCATTTCAGCTGGATTAGAAGATTTAGAGAAATGTTTTTCAAAATTCTAAAATCAGAAATAAGAGGTTTCTTTGGACAGCACAGAAAATTCTCTCTCCATAACAAAATATTACATTATTTCATACTGTTTTGATATCATAATGGTACCTTTATGTGAGGTTTTAGTAAATTATATCAAACCGTTTATGAGGAATTGCACTTACAAGGTCTGTAACATATGATGAATCAACAAAAGACTTAAGAGTTGCTTTTACAAAATTCATGGACAGATGAGCAGACTAGGTGATTCTTATACATCCTAAGCCCTGGATTGTACTTTATTGAACAAATTGTCACAAAAATTCCTTATATGTACATTTCATTTAAAGAAAAAGATGTAGGGTTCCTATATCCAGTCACCTGTGGAAAGTGAATGTTGGCCACAAAAAAAGTGAATTTTTAGTGGTTACTTATCTGCTTTGTAAAAAATATATTGAACATTATCAAGACTGACTTTTGTTGCAACTATATTTGATGTCAGTTATTTGATGTAAGTCTACATTTTAGTGGTAGAGTTTTCAAATAAAGAATCTTTCTTCACATTTGGAAGACAACAAGAAAACTCTTGATTGTTCCAGATGAGAGTTACTCTAATAAAGGAACAGTGAAAGATAAGACAAAACCAGTTTTTTCTCCGATCAGGAAACCATTTTTTTACTTTAATGTTATTAAATTGGCATGCATTCTAAAAAGGACCACTTTCAGACCATTGCTGCAAAGTTTGGTTACAATTGGCTAAGTGGTTTCAGACAAGAAGATCTTTAAGAGAATTCAAATAGGGTCCTATGTTAAACTAATTTTGCCTGTGGTGGCCATCTTGAATGCTTTCCAGGTCACTGGTTACACCTTTGAAAGAGGACCACTTAAGGACCATTGCTGCAAATTTGGTTCCATTTGACTTGGTGGTATCAGATAAGACGATCTTTCAGTCAATTTTCCAGTAGGTCTTATGTTACACTATGCTTGGCTCTGGCAGCCATTTTTGATGGTGAGTGGGGTCATTGGATATAATTCTGAGAGAGGACCACCTAAGGACCATAGCTGCCAAGTTTTAGCTGCTGTGGTTTCAGAGGAGAAGATCTTTAAAGGAAAGTTTACGACAACAGACACCAAGTGATGGCAATAGCTCACTTGGCCCTTTGGGTGAGATAAAAATGTGATACATCATATTATTGGAAATAAAAGGCTAATATCACATACCAAAAAGCTATTAAGTCTAGATTTTGAGAAAAGTGAAGGAAAAATAGTTTAAATGTGTATAATATGGCAACATGCATGTTCCTTGTTGAATCTAATGAGAGATTGTATAATTGGTGCCCATTTTCATACATATATGTACAATTACACATTTCAGAGTGTACAAATTCTATCTCAATACTGTCAGTTTTGAATATCTATTTTTGTCTTATTTGAGGTAAAAATTCTGATATGACTGAAAATTACAACATACCCCATTCCTGACTAATAAGATTGATGTAAAGATCTGGTCCTTTGTCTGCACGTCTTATTTCTAGTTTCTTGGATAACCCATTATCCTTCATCAAATAAGTATCCCTAATTAACATATAAATATATAGTTTATTACTTGATCAATTTTCTCTGTGTAAATTGGGTTTTGTAAATAATCCTCAAACTAGAAAAGTGATGAAGTCAGCAATGAAAATATTAGATTCATTGAAGACCAGGCCAAGACAATATAAAACTTGTCAAATATAAATCCCTGTATCATGGTAAAACAAAACTTGAAAATCAATATAGCAATCTTGAGTTGCAGTATGGTATGCTGAAAAGTTATATTTTTAACAACTAAACTTCAATACTAAAGTTCAATTAAAGTTGCACAAATATGGAAATACTATTTAAAAAATTGTCAAAACAAGAGGCTCAATGGGCTGAGCCTGTATCACTCACCTGGCAGTCACAAACTTTTGATTTGATTTGACAGACTAGATTGATTTCTGGAAACTTTGTAAATGATCTTCTATAAATGCTTCATACCAAGTATAAGTTCATTGGCCAAACGGTTTCAGAGGACAAAATTTAAATTTCGACCAATCAGAACATATAAAGGTTTCTGGTGGCCATTTAGTTTCACGGACTAGAAAGATTTATGCAAAGTTTGTAAAGGACCTTCTATAGATGCTCCATACCAAAAATCAGTTCATTTGGCTTTACAGTTTCAGAGGAGAAGAAGTTTTAAATTTCGATCAATCAGAACATGTAAAATGTTCATGACAGCCATTTTGTTTCACGGACCACGATAATTTATGCAAACTTTGTAAAGGACCTTTCATAGATGCTCCATACCAAAAATCAGTTCATTTGGCTTTACGGTTTCAAAGGAGAGGAAGTTTTAAATTTAGACCAATCAGAACATGTAAATGCTCATAGCGGCCATTTTGTTTCACGGACTGGGATCATTTTACTGCATAAATGATTTATGCAAAATTTGTAAATTACCTTCCATAGATGCTCAATACCAAAAATCAGTTTATTTGGCTTTACAGTTTCAAAGCAGAAGAATATCTAAATTTGGACCAATCAGAACATGTAAATGATCATGGTGGCCAATTTGTTTCATGGACCCGAATGATTTATGCAAACTTTGTAAAGGACCTTCCATAGAAACTGCAGGCCAATTTTCAGTTCAACAGTTTAGAGGAGAAGATGAAAATGTAAAAGTTTACAGAGAGATGGACGGACCATGGATGCCAAGTGATGACAAAAGATCACATGGCCTTTGGCCAGATGAGCTAAAAAAGACCTTTGACTCATCAATCCAAACACTGTACATAATTAATTATTGAAATTGGTCTAAAGCAAACTTGAACATGTTTACAGATAAATTTAAATTAAAAACTAGAATACTGTAATGTGACCATCACAAAGGGCCCCGCTGCATATAGAGAACAGAAAAATGTTTCAAGTGACCAATAGGGCATTGTCAGTATACAACTTCCACATAAACTTGGTTAGAATGGATAAAAAAATGTAGACTCTAGAGCACTAACAAGAAGTTGATAGGGAAAAACTACATCTAGGGTAGTTATTCCTATATAAATTATCCAAGAACCCTCTCCATCTTGATCAAGGTATCATCAATATCTTCCATATTAAGTTGGGTAAAGTCGGTTAAGAAATGTAGAATTGAGAGTGCTAACAAGAAGGTGATAGGGGAAAAAAAAGTCAAGGGAAGTAACTCCCACAAAAAACTTGATGAAGGTATTGCCCATATACACGTTTGGTATTAATTTAGTTGAAATCCGTTGAGAAAAGTAGAATTGAGAGTGCTAACAACAATTGTTGACAGACAGACAGACGCAGGAAAAACTATAGGACCATGAATGCCTGGTCCTAATAAAGTGCCATAAGTCTCAAACGACATCTGACCTTAGACCTAAAAAGAGGTGGATCATTTGCATCTGTCCTATGAAATTCCTGCAAACATCGGTTATAATCTGCCCATAAGCTCCTTAGCAAATGACAAAAAAGTCCTTTCAGATATGTTTTCCATGGAAACTTTGAAACAGCTGCAACCTTCACGTAAGCAAATGAATTTCAACCAAAAGTGGATCGTTGGTAGAGGGTATAGCTTGTAAATTTTCAAAACATTTCATAATGTAGTTTCATAGGAGAAGACTTGTGAAAATCAACATCATAGATGGCCTCTGGCAGCCATGTTGTCCATCCCAACAAAACCAAAGGTGCATAGTTTGTAGAGGTCCTTCTATGCGTCATTCCTTCCAACATTGGTTACAATAATAGAACATCGTTTATAAGTTCATGACCAAATGACAAAAAATCATTTCCCATAGTTTCCATTGAAACTTTGATCAGCCGGCCAAAATAGGCCCTTATCCTATCTGGTCCCTTTTTGGCTGTGTTGCATTGTTCAAACATCTTTTGTCTATATTCAGATTTTAGATTTCGGCATTGTTTTTAGATGTGGGCATCATGTACAAGAAAAGTGACAAACATCAGGAAACAAATTTTAAATTTTCAAAATTTATAATAATCCTATTGAAATTTTTGTCAGAAGTTCTTACATGATTTTTCTGTGATATACAATTTTATTATCCTCATCACCAATAGCTAGTATACAGGTATGATTGGGTGATGCTGTTTTCTTTTCCTGAACATGTTCCTTATTCATAATGTTCAAATGTAGCCAAAGATCTGCTGAACTAGTGCTGTACTTAGTCACCTAAATAGATACAAGTGAACTTATTGCTTACATATTCTAGTCAGAATAGCAGTAAAATAAATATAATAACAGCCATCCATCATTAATTCTATTACACCTAACAATTCCTGTCTACCCACAATGTCAATTATTTTTATAATATTTAAAGGAAACCTTTGTATAGCAAACCACTGTCTATAAAACAGCACTGTGAAAATGTCTATGTCATGAACAAAGGTTGTAAAGGGCACCTGCTCATAATTGGTAATTTTTTTCTGGTTCCTTGGTTATTTTAATTTATCATGTCGTTCATATAAAACTAGAGGCTCAGAGGGCTTAGCCTGTATCGCTCACCTGGCATGAAAGTGTTTTTATTGATGTACCTCAGAGAGGTCACTTCTCCCTATCATTATGAAGTGTGATAAGCCTTGTAGGGAAATTTTTCTTCATCAAGGTCCTTCTACTTACAGGTCAGCATATTCTAAAATTTGGCAGTTCTCAAGAAGATTTTTGCATGTATTTCCCATAGGGTCTTATGTTAACCTAAGTCCTCTGCAGGTGGCCATCTTGAATGAGGGATTGGCACCAAAGCAACAACACTTGGTCAGCACCTTATGAGGAACATTCAGACCGTGTTTGGTTTCAATCAATACTGCAGTTCTGTAGATTTTTGTTATATGCCATAGACATTTTCTGTCAAGTTTGGCTCTATTTGGCAAACTCTATTTTGCCAAGCAGTTTCAGAGAAAATTTAAAATTGAAAATTGCTAATTAGATGAAAGTCACTGGACCATGACCTAGAGGGGCAGGGCCTCAAAATGGTCATCAAACTGAGATGTACTGATAGTAGTGCAACTTTATAGAAAATATCATTGACCTTTTACAAGTAGTTCCTATCAAACTGACTTAAGCAGAAAACTTAACAATTGTTGACGTCTTCGTTGTAGAACTCAATGATGATAACGCTGGAAAAGCAACTCTGCGACTTTCATCGCAGGCGAGACAAAAACTAACAAGAGGCTCACCAGAGCCTGTATCGCTCACCTGGAGTCTGGTTTTCATTGGACAATTAATCAACTATTTGACCAAGTTTGTTGCAATTGGTTCAATTGTTCAGGGAAAATTTGTTGAAGATTTATTTTTCATAAGGTTTAATGTTAAAATATGTTCCCTGATAATGGTAGTCCTGGCAAGAAGTTGACAAAATTGACCAGGAATAAGGGTGAACCTTAAATAAATGTAACAGAACCCAACCTCAAATTACACAAACCAATAACTCCTAAACAGAATTTTGGATTCCCTTCAAAATTTCAGGGTAGATAGATCTCAACATGGCAAACATTTTTCAATTTATATTTCACTTCTATCTCAAATAGTTTTGGAGATAAATGCAAAAATGATAAAATTTTGAAAATTTGACAAAAAAAGGGCAATAACTCCTAAATGGGTTTTGGGATTTCCTTTAAAATTTCAGGGTATGTAGATCTCAACACGGCAAACATTTTTCAAATTTACATTTCACTTCTATCTCAAATAGTTTTGGAGATAAATGACGAAAAATGTTAAATTTTGAAAATTTGATGAAAAAAGGGCAATAACTCCTAAATGGGTTTTGGGATTTCCTTTAAAATTTCAGGGTATGTAGATCTCAACACGGCAAACATTTTTCAAATTTAGATTTCACTTCTATCTCAAATAGTTTTGGAGATAAATGACGAAAAATGTTAAATTATGAAAATTTGACGGAAAAAGGGCAATAACTCCTAAATGGGTTTTAGGATTTCCTTCAAAATTTCAGGTTAGTTAGATCTTGTCATGTTGATCAATTTTACCTCTGTCAGATTTTTGATATCTGTAACGGTTTTTAAGTTATAAGCCAAAAACAACACATGCACCCCTATATTCTATTTTTAGCTACGACAGCCATGTTTTATGTCAGATCAAAATAAATTGAGGATCATTTGTAGAGGACATGTCATAGATCATTCCTATTAAGTTTCAAACCAATCGGCCCAGCCATTTCAGAGGAGAAGATTTTTTAATAAAAAAATTTTGAAAATTTGACAAACAAGAGGCTCTCAAGAGCCTGAATCGCTCACCTGGTAAACAATGCACTATAAACTAAATTAATATATTAATGTTTGTTGTAAACTAAACTGAGTATTAAAGGTCACGTAAAATGCTGAAAATACCTTTAAAAACCTTTAAGAACCTCTGGAAAGAAATGGGCATGAGTTCTCCCTACGCTTGATTAAGATACAGTCATGGTCAATCTGATGATTCATAATACAAAATACAAGCTTTAATTAATCTTCAAATACAAGTATAAATCTTTTGGTCTATATGTTGTCTTCGTTTTTAAAATGTTTGAAAGAAGTTATGTAAAAATTGTGGGTTAAGGCTTTTTATTGTACTTGAAAAGGAAATATTGCAGGAACAATCATGCTAAGTTTCATCAAATTCCCCCAAGTAGTTTCAGAGGAGAAGATGTTTGAAAATTTGTTAACAACGATTATGACAGACACCAAGTGATGGCAATTAAAAGCTCACATATTATGAAGTTTAATCATTGTTATACAACATTCTCATCATCACCATTCACTAAGGATACCATGTTTACTTTAAAAACCAAATATTGTTGAAATCCGAGCAAGTGTAAAAAATGGCGGGAAAATGGCAGCCATTTTAAAAATGGCCGTCCAAAACAAACTTTCATCATCACCATTCAACTCGGGATACCATGTTTGCCTTGAAAGTAGCTTTCATCTTCATTTTATTTCTATAATTCAGGAAAGAATAAACAGCATTTTGACCCCTATGTTCTATTTTTAGTAAGGGCGGACATGTTTTTTGACCAATCAAAAATCCAAGCACTAACTTTTTGCAGAATACCCTAAGGAACAATCTTACCAAGTTTCATTTGATTTTGAGCAGTAGTTTTAGTGAAGAAGATTTTTGAAATAATAACATAAAAAAAGCCAAAAATGTCAAAAAAGGGCAATAACTCTAACATCAGTTGACAGATTTTCAAGAAAATCAGCACTCAGGTAGCTCTCATCATGCTGAACACTTTCAACCTGCCAGGGTTTGCCTTAACCTAATGATTTTTTAGATACTTGCGAAAAACTGTTGTTTGACCCCTATGTTCTATTTTTAGTAACAGTGGCCATGTTTTTCGACGGATCAAAAATCGAAGCATAAACTTTGTGCAGGATACCCTAAGGAACAATCATGCTAAGTTTTATCCAAATCCATTCAGTAGTTTCAGAGGAGAAGATTTTTGAAATAATAACATAAAAAAAAGCCAAAAATGTCAAAAAAAAGGGTGATAACTCTGAAATGAGTGGTTGGATCTTCTTCAAAATTTCAGGGCAGGTAGATCTTGAGGTGCTGATCACTTTTACCCATGCCAGAATTTTGATATCTGTGACCGTTTCTGACTTATTTGCAAAAAACTGCGATTTACCCCTATGTTCTATTTTTAGCCATGACGGCCATGTTTTTATACGAATCAAAAATCCAAACAATAGATTTGTAGCACCCATACCAATTAATAACTGTACCAAGTTTGGTTGCAGTTGGACTTATGGTGTTGGAGGAGTTAACGTTTGAAAAAGTTAACGGACGACGGACGGACGGACGACGGACGGACGACGGACGCCAAGTGATAGCAATAGCTCACATGACCCTTCGGGTCAGGTGAGCTAAAAAAGGGCAACAACTCCTAAATGGGTTTTGGGATTTCCTTTAAAATTTCAGGGTAGGTAGATCTCAACATGGCAAACATTTTTCAAATTTACATTTCACTTCTATCTCAAATAGTTTTGCAGATAAATGACAAAAAATGTTATAATTTTGAAAATTTGACGAAAAAAGGGCAATAACTCCTAAATGGGTTTTGGAATTTCCTTCAAAATTTCAGGGTAGGTAGATCTTGTCATGCTGATCAATTTTACCCCGTCAGATTTTCGATATCTGTAACGGTTTTTGAGTTATTAGCAAAAAACAGCAATTTACCCCTATGTTCTATTTTTAGTAACAGCGGCCATGTTTTTCGACAATCAAAAATCCCCACATCAGTTCTATGCAGGGTACCCCAAGGAACATTCATACCAAGTTTAGTTCTAATTAGTCAAGTAGTTTCAGAGGAGAAGAGTTTTGTATAATTGTTAACGACGACGAAGGACACCAAATGATGGAAATAGCTCACATGGTGAGCTAAAAATAACTAGAGGCTCACTTGAGCCTATATTGCTGGCTTCTATTATCCCATTTGAAAATGTAAGCTCTTTGGAATCCACAAGGCTGTCAAAAAAACGCAAAATGTCAGTGACCTTGATATTTGACCAAAAATTAGGTGGATCATTTGCATATGTCCTTTCATATCAGATTCCTGCAAACATTGGTTACCATCTGCCCATTATTTCCTGAGCAGATGAAAACTTCAAGCAGCCGCAGCTGTCCGGTGAGCAGATGGAATCGTTTGTAGAGGGTTTTGCTGTCATCAATCCTGCAAAATTTCAGAGCATTTCATTATGCAGTTTCAGAGATTTTTGAAAAATGGCCAATCAAAATCAAAAATGGCCTCTGCAACCATGCTGTTCACCCAACCGGAACCAAAGGTGGATCTTTTGTAGAGGTCCTTCCATACATCATTTGTACCAAGTTTGGTTACAATCGGCAAAGTAGTTTCAGAGGCGAAGATCAAAATGTGAAAAGTTTACAGAAAACAGACACAAAGTGACAACATAAGCTCACATGTCCTATAGGCCAGGTTAGCTAAAAACCCTACTTACCTTCCAAAATTTTGAGAATTCATTGTCTGAGAACCAAATAATTTATTTTATATGGCCTATCATCAACATTTTATACCTGTTCAATTGTTAATTCATATTTTGGAAGACCAGCAACAGCATCTCTGATCTGGTTACCAAATGGAGGGTGTCTATTTACTATCTGTAATATTAAGGTAACTAAATTTAGCTATCATGAGTACATAATATGCATTTTCACCAGCTACAATAAAATATGATCTTATAGACTATTAGTCATTATAATATATTTGATTTGCGAGCTTATTGATGTAAAAAAAAAAGCAAGAGTGGACAATTTTCATTTCTTTATGTTTTCTCATGAACTAGAATACCGTGATGTGGTCATCACAAAGGCCCCTGCTATATATATATTGTTGTAGAGAACAGAAAAATATTTCAAGCGACTGCACTGTCAATATACAATTTACACCTAAAACTTGGTTAGAATGGATAAAAAAGTGTAGCACCTAGAGCACTAACAAGAAGTTGATAGGGAAAAAATTAGTCAAGGGCAGAAACTCCCACAAAATTTATCCAATACTACTCGTTTTCGAACTTGTTCAAGGTATTGCCCATATACAACTTCCTAATGGCTGAAATGTAGAATTGAGAGCGCTAACAAGAATTGTTGATGGACAGACGGATGCAGTGAAAACTATAGGGTCAAAGTTTTATGTATACACCTCTGTGAGGACATAAGTGTCAAAATGGAAATGGAGCTTCCTGTAATTGATTCTAAGATAATGTAAAAATTTTATGAGATTCTGTGAAGGCATATTTTTTTATGAACAAAGTTGTGTACATGTAACTCTAGGACAACCAAAAGTGAGAACCATTTTAATGGAAAGGGAGCTTATTGTTATTTATTCTAAGATGACATAAATATATCAAGAAATTTTGTAAAGGCAAACTTGAATGTGTACAAAATGTGGAAAATTTCAATTTTTCATGAATATATAAATTCAATTCCTCTGGGACATCAACAGTGAGATTTAAAAAAAAATTGACAGGATTAGCTTACTGCAATAAATCCTTATATGTTATAACTTGAGTAATAGTATGGAATGGATAAGTAAAGAGTTCAATCCATAAAAATTCATATTTTAGTATTTTTGGGTTAAATGTCTACACATACTTTTAAAAATGTTCTGATTTTTAGAATGTTTTTAAAACTAGAAAAGAAGTATGCCCTCGCACTTGATAATTATGGACAAAGTTGTTTTCTTAGGAGTGATGTTTTAAAAATGAAGTGTTTCTATAAGACACAATGGTTCCCAAGCCTGACGATAAGAAATTATAACTTTAACACTATTAAATAATGTATGATGTTCTATCATACTCAACATGTATAATGCACATCTCCATTATGTGTATAAACATCCTACAAAATATTAAAGCTGTAGCTCTAAAACTGTAGGAGTTAGCCGGACAAACCATGTTCCCTGTATGCAGCTAGTACGAAAAAAATGACTAAGTCCAGCTACCTGTCATGTTGAGAATATTTGAAATAAATCAAAATCCTGTGGACATGCACACCTCCATTATGGGTATAAAAAATCCTACAAAATATTAAAGCTGTAGCTCCAAAACTGTAGGAGGAGTTAGCCAGACAAACCCATGGATGCTCCTGCTTATAAACATCCTAGAGTCAATGTACTAATTCAAACCTATTGATGTTTTGTTTTCTTTGAAATTTATTGAGTAAAAGTCAAAGAGTGCGCAAAACGGCAAATTTGGCAATTCTCGATTTATAAAGGGGCATAACTCAAGAACGGTAAAAGCGGTACAACCCAAATTAGAACTTGATCTGTGTTTGGTGGCAATTAGCATTGAGTATAAGTATCATAACATTTGGTTGAGGTAAAGTAAAGTTATAGTGCAGAAATGGCAAATTCTGCAATTTTACCATTTATATAAAAGGGGCATAATTCCAAAACGGTGAATGTGACCCCATCCAAATTCAACCTCGATCTGTGTGTGGTGGTAATAAGCATTGTTTATAAGTTTCATAGCATTCGATTGAGGCAAACTATAGTTAGAGAACGGAAACCAATTTCGGGGGCATAAAAATCAAAATCCTGTAGACATGCTCACCTCTATTATGTGTATAAACATTCTACGAAATATTAAAGCCTGAAGCTAAAACTGTATTTATTTCCGGACGAAAAGATGTACAGGGGTAAATTAATATGCCCTCCAAATCTTCATACTGGGACATAAAAGAATAACATTTAGCATATATTTAACTAATGGAATATCATTGTAAAATCATGGTACTGGTAACCACGATCTTGTGATGAATAATATCTAATTCATTTTCAGTAATTTCTTGAAAATCATTGTGGGTAAAGAACATCTAGGACCTCCAAGAGCATTTGTCGATCTATTTAATGTTTTGGATTCTTGATTCAGTTTTCAACACTCTTGCCTTGAGCACAACTCAATTGACAAAACTGGTATCATTGGATTTGTGTTGGGCAGACGTAAGAATGGACACATGGACAGGAAATCAAAATTCTCATAAATTCTTATGCAAAGCATAAAATCTAATAATACAGCTTATTTCAAAGTATTCCAAAACACACCACAAATATATATAAACAACATTTTATCTCAAATAAGGCAAAAGCTAAAGAGATCCTATCTTCCTTTCCCAGGTTCACAATATTTTTTCTGATGGAAAATTCTATATTAATTTACTATAAATTATTTTATGTTTCGGACCAGCCTTTTGCTCTTACTTCTAGATGTCACATGCTTGGCAATTTTAAAGTACTTGGCTTTACACAGCCAGGGATCGACTATCGACCTTCCGCACTCGCGATATTGAAAAATATATTTATGAAACCCAGTCATCCTCAAAACTAATAAAGCACAATGTTGAATTGATGGATTCACCTAGGAATTCCATTTGATCAGGTAACTTCAATAATCAGAGCTCAACAATTGGAATCACACCTCTTACAAATTAATTTTATGAATCGATACATCAGGAAGCATGTTATTTATTATTCAAATTTTTGCAGTAAATAGTTTTAAATAAAATTCATTCTGATAAGGTTATCAAATATATAATTTTGTTGCTAAGTTTAGTTTCAATTCGACTAGCAGTTTCAGAGGAGAAGAGATAACGATGACGAAATTGAGGTCAAGGTTCGAAGACAGGTGTAAAGGTGAGAGACTCGAATGTACCAAGAACTTTCTATAGACCAAATATGGTGGGCCTAGGTATTACAGTTGCTAGGAAATTGGCTTAATCACTAAACATGTACGCTGATTTTACAGATGTTTATGAAGTCAATGAACCATGAAAATGAGGTAAAGGTCACAATACAAGTATACTGCGGCAAAGTTTATATCATAATGTATCTGTTGACCATGTGTAGATATTATGTGTGCAAAGTTATTAAGTTTTAGTAATAACTGATACCTAGATATCCCACCGAATGTTGCAGATGAGACAACAATCCATGGGCGAGGCCATGATGGCCATGTGTAAAACAACTTCAAATGTCCAAAAATTTAAGGAAAATCTGACAAATCTGAATCAGAAGATACCTTTATCGATGCATGCCCTTGCACTCTCTGATATGTATTTAATTATTTGTCCACTAATTTTATATTAGAATATTAAAAATATACCAGTATATACTAAGTGTTTTCAAGAATGACTTTTAAAATTTCTAGATTTACAGGGCTGATTTACAGGGTTTTGGGCTCCCATCTTTGTCATGACTTGATATATTGTTAGAGATCTAATTGATAAATTTAAATTCTTCTCAAAATTCAGTCTATTCCTAAGTACAGCAACCTTGACCATAGTAATCCTCAATGCATATGGTTTTAATTAATTGGTATGTCAATGTTGACCTTTCTTATTATCTGCTTTTGTTGTTTTTAGGGTTCTCCTGTTGGTCAAGATCAGGTATACTGTTCCTATCATACAGAAACAAGATTTTGACAACTGAACAACATTCATTAGATAATAACCTAATTCAAGATCCATTCAACACAAATCTGCTATAAACTTCAATAATAAAATAAATGCAACAAATAAAAAATCTAACATAAAAAAGAACACATAATAAGAAGACAAATAATACCAATTCTATCTCTCTTGGATTAGTGTCCTCAATTTTTTGAAATGACGTTATTCCAGCATTCACTAATGCATTAGATAAGGTAAGTCCTATAAATATTATTCCAGAAGTCTTAGTCTAATACAGATTTTATTATTATTCTGTGAAGTAACTTTACATGATATGGTGGACGTAGAAAAATAAGTATTGAGAAAGTCAGTGCTTTCATTCATGTAATTTTAACTTTGTAGGCCACTGACACACTCTATTGTAGAAACTTACAATACAATTTCTTTGATGGTTTATATGATTTCAAAAGAATACTGTCATCAAATATTGAATTTTGAATTCAAGCATCAGTAGAAATATACTTTCACAAATTTTGTTAATACAATTGAAATTATATTAATGGTATAACATTCCAAAATATCACAATTAACTCACCAATTCCATCCAATTGTTTTGTCAAATATTTAGAATCCTCCCAGAGTCTTGTTCGAAGACATTTTGACAACTGCACTGCACTTAGCTGGGACTTGAATTCTTTTCTAGTCCATAATAATTCTAATAAACCTGTATATATGTAATATAAACAACATACATATGTGCAAGGTAACTAAAAAGTAAAGGTACAAAATAAACACCATTTATTCTATTTTATTAACTAAATCAAACTACTGGTACTGTATATCATATTATCTGGGGTTTGTTTGCTTTCTGAAGACACATTTTTGAAAGAGAAACATCTAAGATCCCTGTTAATGTGTTTTTTATAAATTTTAGTAAAAGCAGCCATATTGTCAAATGTTCAGACCCCTAGCAATAATTTTGGAAGATCATTGCTACATTACTTTCAGAGAATCTTTTCAAATATCTTTTGCTGATTTTTCTAATTTTAGACACAATTTGGAAAAGGGACCACCTAAGAACCATTTCCACAGAATGTTGGTCTTCATTGCCAAAGTAGTTTTACAGGAGAAGGTGGCTGATTGGTACATGATCTGGATCCTTTAATTCAAATTTTGAAAGGGGACAACCAAAGTAAAACCTCGACTAGCCAAAACTTTAAAATTACTTTAAATAAATGAAATTTTCATAATATATCCTGCTTAAATTAACTTTTACCCCATTAAAAATAATGAATCCACAGTACTAAACTCTGTTTCTGACAAAAGTACTAAACACTAAAATTTAATGGAGTGACTCAATCATATGGACTGTTATGTTGGTCATCTCTGTTTTTATGCCTCGTCCACATTCAAAAAAGAAATATCCGTCTATGTCAGAGCTATCAATAAAGATATTCTAAAGCTCTTACATCGGGATACTCTGTTGGCTGCCCTGAATATTCTGGTTGTGTCTTGTTGTAAAGAAAAATCTTGTACTGTCAAGCTACCAAGAGCTGCCTGGATTAACCTGTCAAAATGCAATTATGTAAATGTGTACTTGGAGCAAATTCAATTGTTTTATAAAGCAATTTTTACCTCCACAAATAACAACTCATAGAGAAAAAATGTCAATATGCTTGTGTAATTTAATGTGGTTTATATTTTTCTTTATTTTTCCATTGCATCTGACCGAAAGGGGTAAGCGATTATCTCTTGAATATATAATATGAACCTTTTGGATTTGAGTATTAAACTGAAATGATTTACTGCAAACTTGGTCTGAAAATATTAATTTACAGTTTAATGTTATTTTCAACAGAAAAAAATTTGATACTTACACATTTACCTTCATTTGTTTAGTTTTAATTTTTCCAGCAAGGGGAAATCTACAAAATATAATAGAGAATGTGTCGATAAGACAAGGATGTCCCGATCTACGAATCATAAAATTACCATCTATTATTTCTGATAGGAAATCATTTTAGAATTATTTTAAATGTATGAAAGTTTCCTAATATATCCTGCTGACATTAACTTTTTTATCTCATGAAAAATAATGAATCTGTGGTAATAGATTCAGTTTCTGAAAATTTAATGGAGTCACTCAAGCATGAAATGTATGTCATGTGTACTAATATGTTGCTGATCTGTGATGAACTTAAAAGATTTTTATTGAAAAATATCATTGATAAATCATCAATCAGTTTTGAGAAATAGACTGAAATGCAAAATTTTAAATCTCTACCATAAAATATAGATAATATTGAGTTGTACCACATAAGATGGCTGTAGTTGTGAAATATTATTAATACATTACCATAGGTTCTTTATTAGATAAATACACTTGAATGCAAAAATTTAATCAAAGTCACTCAAACATAAAATGTAGCTCGTGCAGTCTAAAAATATTTCTGAGGTGTGTTGTATTATACAATTAATTGTATATGTGAACTATCATCAATAAAAATTTTCTTTAAAAATATACCAAGTGCAAATATTCAACCAAAGATACTCAAGCATAAAATACAGATCATGAGCAGCCATCAAATGAGTAAATGGATTTCAACCAAAAGTGGATTGTTTGTAAAGGATATTGCTGTCATCAATCCTGCAAAGTTCAAAACATTTCAAAATGCAATTTCATCCAATAGAACCATGTTGGTAGAGTTACATCAATATATCATTCTTATCAATTTTGGATACAATCTGCCAATAAGTTCCTGAGCAAATGACAAACTAGAGGCTCAGAGGGCTGAGCCGGTATCACTGACCTGGCATGAAAGCCGTTTGACCAGCAGTATCAGAGAAATTTTTTTTTTTTTTAAATCAACCAATCAGAAACAAAAATTGCCCATGGCGGCCTTATTTGTTGCCTGATCTGGAAAAAATGAGGAAAGTTTGTAAAGAGCCTTCCATAGATGCTTCCTGTCAAGTTTCGTTCCATTTGGCCCAGCGATTTCGGAGAAGATTTTTTTATATCAGCCAATCAGAAACAAAAACAGCCTATGGAAGCCATGTTTGTTGCTTGATCGGGATGAAATGAGGAAACTTTATAAAGGACCATACATGGATGCTTCCTGTCATTTGTCAAAGTGGTTTCAAAGGAGAAGATCAAAATGTGAAAAGATAACAGACAGACGATGGACGGACAACAGACGGCAAGTGATGACAAAAGCTCACGTGGCCTTTCCCCAGGTAAGCGAATAAATCCTTTCCCATATGGTTTCCATGGAAACTTTGAACAGCCGCAGATGTCGGGTGAGAGGATGCATCTCAACCAAAGGTGGCTCGTTTGTAGAGGGTACCTGCAAAAATGTAGTGTTAGATTTTTGAAAAATGGCCAATCAAAATCAAAGATGACCACTAGTGGCCATGTTGTCATCCAACCGCAACCAAAGGTTGAGAGTTTGTAGAGATCCTTACATACATCATTCCTGCAAAGTTTGGTTACAATCTGCTCTTTTCTTCCTGTGCAAATAACCAAAGGAGAAGATTTTTTTTTTAAATTGGCCAATCAAAATCAAAAATGCCCTCTTGCGACCACGCATCATCCAACTGGAACCATAGGTTGAATATTTGTAGAGGTCCTTCCATACATCATTCCTACCAAGTCTGGTTACAAACCGCCAAGTAGTTTCCGAGGAGAACATCGAAATGTTAAAAGTTTATGGACGACAGATGCAAAGTGATGACATAAGCTCAGATGGGCTATAGGTAGAGTGAGCAAATAATAGGTAAAATATCATTGTTATATCTCAATAGGTTTCTGAGAATGGACCTAGATGCATGAAATGTAGGTCATAATGACACAAATGTTGGAGAAATGCATTATATAATGTAAGAGGATTATAGTGGTAAAAATTCATTACAAGGTATGTATCAGATGATCTAACTGTTCACAATCATAAACTTGTGAAGATTAGAAACGCCTTGGTAGATTTAATTTGGATAAAACTTAGAGATTTCCACATTGTTGCCATCTTCTGCACGTGTAGTTTACTAAATAATCATTGAGCATGTGCGAATCGTATTTAAATATGAAAAAGTAATAAAATTTCTCTTTCGGGAAAACTTTCATAGAGTGTCTTCAAAGTCTTTTAACTTGAATTTATTTAGTTCATTCTACTTTGTTGTGTAGTCCATTTTCCTATTGATCTATTTATACATACAACACACAGACCTCGAAGAAGACACCTATACAACACAAAGAACATTAACGTTGATACACACGACATTTATTTCAGGTCATACCCAAAACATTAATATATCGTGCATAAGAACATTTGTATTAAATAAGATCGTGTTAAGATTACTAAAAAGTGTGTATATTGAAAATTTATGTTTATCAAAAAAATGTCTGGCAGAGGCTGTTTAAATTTCAGGATCCCTGCATAAAACATTTAGATTCAATGCACATGTCTGAGTTAACAGATAACAGGTTTTTCTTGAATAATGAGTCAATTAAAGAAATAATTGTCAAATTAGTAAATGCACAATTAGTTCTGACAATAAATTAATTTAAAAGTAAAGTTCACAACAACCAATATGTAACTGGAAGCTGTATCTTGTTAGATAAATTTAATTCCTTGGTAATTTCAGAGAAGGTACTCGTGATATAAAAAATGCTCAATCATCACTGGAACTACATTTTATGAAGTAGAACACAAGTCCAATAGTAGCTACAGGGCACAATACCGGGTCCGGAGGCCGATGCCATAGGAATCTAATTGCAATCTTTCCAAAAAATATGTTAATTAATTTTCTTATCATACAATGAACTTTTGATGTTGTCACAAATAAACATATCTTTTCAAAATAATTAAATAGTTTTGACAGTCTTTTTGCAAACAAAAGAATTTTAATTTATGAATAAAATCTGACCTTCCATTGAAGCTTGCTCAAGATGTTGAGCTAAATCTCAATTTTGCCTATTTTCTACATTATCAACTGGATATCTGAGAAATGGAAGATGTGAAACACGTTAAATTCAAACTCGTCTTGTTTTTTGTAGGTCTAAACATTGTTTTAAAGTTTCAAATGATATTGTTCAAGTATTCCCTCCAAACATCATTTAAGTTCAGACTGTTATAACATCTGACAGTAAAACTATCTAAGTTAGTATTTCTCTTCAAATTATGGACTTAAGTTACTATTCTATCTCCAAAAAGTACATGGAAATAAATAATAGATTAGATGTACCAAAAACTTCATATTTTCTATCCCATTTTAACAACCACAAAAAAATCTGAATAATTATGAGACCTTATTGTCATTCTGTTTTTGTCTTTATTCAGTGCATTCAGAGATCTTTTTTCATTGGTTCTAAGCTGAATTTCAGTAAATTCTTCACAATCTGCCATCAAATTTATCTACAAAATGGAAGATAACATTGATAATATGCAAGGATATATCTACATACAGTAAATGTAATACTGCAAAAAAATAAAGTAATAGAGTGAAAAATAAAAGAAGAGTTTAGGTCTTAAGAAAATTTTTACAGATGGACTGATGGACAATTTTCTTCAAAAGTGAAGAGATAATAAGACATAGACTATTTTGGTATCTTTATTTGGATAATAATGTACAAAATTTCGAAGAACTTATCATACATCATAATAAAGTAAAACCATTTTATAATGAATTTAAAATTCTAAACTTTCCAAAAATGTTTGAGGACATAATTGTGAAAATATAAACTTAGACATATTCTGGGTCCTTTACTGGACTCAAGAACAATTGAATATTCATGTTACGGCTCCATCAATCACTGCCTAAAGAGGAATTGCTGATGAGGACGTATACACTTTTGGTTTAAATAAGTAGTTTGTACCAAATTTTATTCCAACTCAGTTGAACGTTTGTATCCAACACTCTTTATTGGAATACAATGGATATTTCGAAGGTGCAGACTGGACAACTTTGAGTCCAAAACACCAGCTTTGATGAACTATTTTTGAAGTCTCCAATAGTTTTATTATTTAACCATTTGAATCTGATAGCAATTATAAAGATTGTTTTATCCAAAAATCATTGACAGATGTAAATTCATTGTTTTTCACATTTAAAAGATATTTGTGACAGTAAATAATCAAAATGCTCAGCATTATAATCATATATTAAATCTGATGTCAAAAGTATCGAAGCACTTGAAAAGTCAAAGTTTTTTTTCTTTAAGTCCAGAATACTTTAACATAATAGAGTTTCACTGAACATTTAATTCTCTAAAACGCAATGAATGTATTTATTTTAGTATTAATATAAAAGATATGACCAGTCACTGAACCAGAAAGTGAAAACAGCAATTTTAGAAAACATTCACACTAAAAGTCTATAATATGAGTATAAATAAATGTCTTGCCTTCCTCAATGATAGTCACTAAACTAGTATATACTAAAATAACTTACAAGATCATTGACAGATTCATTTCCAATTACTTTTAAGAACTTCTTCATTGTTTCAAATGCAATACAGTATCTTGCCATAAGTCTTCCTGCTTCTGTAAATACATCAACAGAAACATAGTTATCATATACATTAACACTTTTAATTATTGTCCTGTTGTGCTATTATTGCAGACCACATAATACAACCCTTTGAAGTTTACAATCATCTTCCTATACATTGAATAAACAGCTGCGCCACGAGCTCATGATACGCCCGTCGTCTTGTGAAAAAACATAATAAATGTTTTTGGAATCCTCCTTTATTTAGTGGAGCTGCTGGTGAGATGTATATGGAAACCTGGCAAAACATAAGCGTGTAAACTTTTAAGGAATAGAGATACGGCGCAAAATTAAACCAAAAAAGACTACCTTTTTTACCAAAAAGCTCAATAAAAATTCAATAACTCAAAAATAAAATAAAGAATCATCACAAAAAAGTATACAGATCTTCAGATTAATATAACTAAGAAGTGTGTAAAGTTTTATGCAATAATCATAAATCGTTTTTGAGATATGGCGCAACATGTGAAAACCCCCCCCTTTTTTTACAAAAAACTCAATAACTCTAAAATAAAATTTTGAATCATCACCAAAAAGTTTACAGATCTTTAGATTAATATAACTAAGAAGTGTGTAAAGTTTTATGCAATAATCATAATTCGTTTTTGAGCTACGGCACGACGTGAAAAAAAAACACAATTCAGTTTTAGTTACAAAGTCCCGTAGCTCAAAAAGTTTTAATCTTATTTTCACCAAAAAGTATACAGATCGTTTGACCATCATAAGAAACAACTATGTTAAGTTTAGTGAAATTTTGACGGGCGTATAAAAAACCAAAAAGCCAAAAACCCAATCTTACTTTGACATGGCAACATTATTACTGATAAAGTATTCAAAATATTTAGATGATACCTGTGGGACTAACATCAAATGTTTCCTCATCCATTGTTATCATCTGGGTGGTCTCAAGTTCATTCAGATTCTTCATACACAAGTCTGAAAAAAGTGAGAATCTAAAATAAATATAACATGATCTTATTTCACCAAAAATTAATAAAATTAAGAAATAATTCATTGGTGCCATGCTCTATGGTTATTTTAACATGGGTAGGCATTTTATTTGTTTATATTTTACATCAAGCATTAGTGAGGTGTGAAATATCAACAAATATAATGTGCTCCATAGTTATTTCAACATGGGTAGGCATTATATTTATTTATATTTTACACCGAGCGTTAGTGAGGTGTAAAATATTAACAAATATAATGTCTACCCATGTTAAAATAACCATAGTGCATGGCAACAATGAATTATTTTGATTCTAATAGGACAATATTTATCAAAGCGAACCATAAAAGGTATCATATATACGGCAGCCATATCGATTAACAAGGCAATCACTTTCACAGAAAAACTTAAAATGTCTTTAAGCAACCAAAATAAAATCAGATTTACATTTTTGTGAGATTTTAAAGCAAATACCAGCGTTCCAGATACTGTACAACCTATGATTTTCCGTTTTTTGACTGTCGCACATTTCGCGTGACATTTATCTTTGTTGTATTTCGATCTTTGCTAAATGTTTGTAAAGCGATAAACGATGCTAGTCCGTTGAATGGGGACGGAAAATAGCTGTCCTGTGTTGAGGGAGAGCAACACCCTTAGCACGTTAAAGCACGTTAGATGTCGAAAAGGAATACGCTAAAATGCTGCAACAGGGGCCGCTCTCGCACATGCCAAGTGGAGAGGGATTAGTATAAGTAGGTATAACTTGTTTCCCAATCCACTATAAATAAATAAGTTTAAACTAAAGCGATAAATGTAAGATAGATTCAGTGAGATGGAATAATATAACTTTGAAACTTTATTTTATCAACAAAATAAAACAGTTTAGTGATTTCATGTGTGCTTCACACTTCATGTCAACAATGCATTGTACACATGTGTCAGAAATAAGTTCTAAATAGAACACTGTTGTGTTTCAATAGCAAAAGCGGCATGTTATCTTACAACATCAGATAATAAAAAGAATCAAAAGTAATTTTCTCTACTTTTAAAAAGAATTTTAAGCTTAGAGCTTACAAATATCCCCACTCAGACATTTTTTATCGATCCTAAATTTTAGTTGTGGCCTGTAGTTTCTAACAATTTTGTATGACAGCATCATTCAACAGGAAGTAGATGTGCCACCAACTTTGAATAATCATGGTTCATACAGACTCTTAAACTTCAAATCCCCATGCCATTTCAAGACCTTTTCATACCTGATAGATCGTTTTGATGCTTATCTTTAACAGATACACTTCAAAGTGCACTGATGACTAATAACACAAAAAACATGTGAAAGAAGTGGATTGATTCATGACACAAAATCTCTGCATCGATGATACAAGTTCAAGCAAAGGAATTATGATTTTATTGCATTTTCATTTTAAGTGACAGTAAATCTTCAACATAATGTTATTATTTTGCAACCCACTTGCAAGTTCAAGTCCACCATTAGCACAATTTGATGTCTATATGTATTTTGACAAGATGTTGTCTCATTATAACATACTTCATACAATTTCATGGTCACATAATTTAATGTAGACTTTAAAGAAAGGTAAACCTTGTAATCTTCTCTCCACTTGTTCTTTGTTCAATCCCTCTGGCATTCCTACAGAAAGTGAAATGATGTGCACAAAATATGTGATGGAATACATTCAAATAATATACATGTATCTCACCTATCCAACAGTATCAATTACCCGGCAATTTTTTCAGTTGTAAGTAAAAAATATTTGGTTTTTTCACATAGAAATAATTCAACCCTTTGTTGGATACATATATCACATTTGGCTTCAAACGAAGACGGGCGCCAAGTGATGAGAATAGCTCACATGACCCTTTGGGTCAGGTGAGCTAAAAAATCATCAAAATCGAAAAAGAAATAAAAAAATTTCTAAAATGTCCTTTTTTCAGTCCCTTATAAGAGATAGTGAAATTTTTTCTCTTTTCATCAAGGAACATTGGAAAATCATAATTAGAGGTTCCCAAGAGACTGAATCGCTCACCTGTAATTTATTGTTTAGATCTTGCATCAATGATTATTTTAGCTATTTTATGTAAACCGTCATATTTTTCAACTTGAAATTGGTTTGTACAGCTCAAATATAGAATCCAAATATATATGGTTGCTAGAAAATTTTTCATCGGTTGCTATGGACTTTTTCCATGGCATTGACTCTTCACCTTCCAGTTGGACTTGAACAGTTAAATTGTAGGGTCCTGAACCGAATACATATATATATCTGGTTGATAGGGATTTTTCCATCGGTTACTATCAATTTTTTTCAATGACTTTGACCCTGAGCTTCCATTTAATTGTACAGCTATTTTACTTCTTTTCAGTTTTGCTCTAACTGCTTTAGTTTTTGAGATATGAGCCAAAAAGTGCATTTTTGACCTATGTTCTATTTTTAGCCATGACAGGCTTGTTTCTTGGTGGACAAGAAAATAAAACAGAAATTTATACTAGATACCTGTAGGATCTTTAAGCCTAAGCTTGGCTGAAATTGATTTTGTAGTTTCAGAGAAGAAGATTTTTGAAAGTTTACAAAGATGAAGAAAAAAATGTGAAAAATAGTCTTAAAAGGGCAAAAACTCCCACAAGGGGTCAATTAATGATTTTGGTCATGTTGACTTATTTGTAGATCCTACTTTGTTGAACATTTTTGCTGTTTACAGTTTGTCTTTATCTATAATAATATTCAAGATAATAACCTAAAACTGCAATTTCCTTAAAATTCTGGGGCAATAAGGCCATTTATTTTTAATTAGTTGGTTTACTGATCCGCCGACCTGATTTTGCCGATTTGAAGAAAAAAAAATAGAATTGAAAATTTTGGTTTTTTATTACCGCCAACGCTCTGAAATCAGCCATCCCAAAAATAAAAATAAATTAAAATCCTTTTTGCATCAAAATTTCATAAAAGATTATATTCCAATTCATCTAAAAATAGATTATCCATCAATAAGTTACTTGTAAACATGATCTAGAAAAAAAATCTATTTACAGACATTAGTTGATGCCAATTTCCGAAACAAGTTTTACAAAACGAATTTCTTAATAGAATCCATGCAGCTTTTAAGTTTGTTTTGTATGAATATCTTGATTCCGTAAGATATCAAATCCACTCATTTTATGTTGTAGTTGATGAGTCGGATCCCTTAAAAAGGGAACAGTGTACTGAACAACACCTTTCAAGATAGATGTTCTGACATTTGGGTTTCAAATCATTTGCAACCTTTGTATATTTGGCAATATAACCAAGACTGTTCAAAAGTACATGATTTTCCCTCTTTTTTTCCCCGACCGCCCGACCATATTTTTAAAAAAAAAATCCGTAAACCAATTAATTAAAAATAAATGGCCTAACCCAACAAAGGGTTGACCAATTTGTCTGGAAATTTCATGGAAGGTAGATCTTGACCTGATGAACATTTATACAACCGTCAGTTTTGCTCTAATGTTTTACCGGTAGTTTTTGAGATATAAGCCAAAAACTGCAGTTTACCCCCTATGTTCTATTTTTAACCATGGCAGTCATGTTTCTTGACGGACAAGAAAATAAAACACAAATTTATTCTAAATACCCTAAGGATCATTCAGACTATGTATGGCTGTAATTGGTTTGGTGGTTTGAGAGAAGATCTTTGAAATGGACCACAGACGGACGACAAGTGATGGTAAAAGCTCACTTGTCCTTTTAGGACAGATGATCTAAAAAGTAAAACTGTTTCCAGAAACAACCATTGACTGTACATCTAATCTTGACAATGTCTGGGTAAAAAATAAATACAAATCCACATGGCATATGATTAAAATCTGTAAAAGGAGATGAGTACATGTAGTTTGTAAAAGCAAAATTCTCTCCAACCTTTACCCATTTTAAATTATCATCATTTTTAAATTATGTGTATTTACCATAATGTTTTGGGTTCTTCATGACCCTTATGTACAGAAATGTATATCTAATCCATTCAATTGCAATAGATACATCACTAATGGTGTGTAATACTATCTCAGCATTTAAATGTTCCACCAGATGTTTGTGTAAACTACAAAGAGAGAAAGTAAGTATTGTCATGCAAATCCTTTACACTTCTTTAGAAGCTGAATTCATAATTATTTTGACTGAAATTGATATATATTTTAAAAGAATGAATAAAACAAGAACCCTGTACTTCACTTAGTGTATCTTTTCTGCATATTCCATACTGTTTAATATTTCATTTGTGGAACAATGTATTTATTGAAGATTTTTGGTAACTTTTATTGAATATTTGACACCATACAGTCATGTTGGTAAGAAAATTAGAAATCAGGAATACATCTACCAGTCTACATTTTAAGGAAAATAAATACAATAATTACTTACATCTGAAATCCAGCAAACCTGAGAAATTATACTCTCATTAGTTTTTTTCTAATGGTATAATATCCTTTTTCATTTCCTTTTTATTTTTTATATTGGTTAGTTTAACTAGTGCAATCATTATTTTGAATATGGAAAGATACTAATGCCTTTTATATTTTGTTAAAACTTTTGGAATGATTTTTCACTAAATATATTTTTGTATTACCTGCTTTCTATTACTTGTGTACCATTCAAAAGGTTTTCATACTTCTCCTGAAAATTTATTTTTAGTATCACTTGCAACATTAAGTATGAATGTATTCCTTTTTTTTTAATCAAAATCTAAATTATCACTGCATTTTAAAACTCCTTATTCAAATAATTCCCATTTCCTTTTAAAAACTTTCACGCTTTTCTTCCTACTTGAGAAAAATTCATTCCTTGTTATGTTTCATTATTACAAATGTAACACTTTTTGATAATACTATATACTGTCTACACCCTTGCAATGACAATTTTGTGGTAATGGATATTCTAGAAATAGTTTCAATCAGCTAATCAAATACTACAAATAATTCTTTTTTTCTTCAAAAATCAGAAAAAGAATACAATAAGAAAGTAACATTTTATATAACATCTATGTCAATATGACTAACCTAATTATAATCACAAAATCTATCCCGAGATACTTCATTTTATCAGTAATTTTTTTAATTTCCTTAGGTCCAAACTGGCTGATAATAGATGATGGATGGATGAATTATTGTTTAACGTCCAGTGGCAACCAGATGCATATTAGGACGAGAACATGTTGATATGATAATGAATATGATCCCTGCTTTGTACTAGACTGACACGCTAAGCCAGATTTTTAATGTGCTAGCTCACGAGGTAACTGTCCGCAGGAAGACATATCACCTCACTCGGACACATTATACTGACTCCGAGCCGACCAGTCTTTGCTCTTACTCCTAGATGCCGCGTGCTTGGCGGAGAAGCAGCAAATACCCATTTTAATGTCTTTGGTTTGACCCGGCTGGGGATCGAACCCGCGACCTTCCGCACTCGGGGCGAGCACGCTACCACGAGACCACTGAGGCGGTCGGCTGATAATAGAAGTTTCATGGAATGGCACTGATAATAAAATTATCGGGTCACTGTCAAGACGACGTCACGTTTCTATGCATTGATGTCTTTTTTCTTTGTTCATCTGCATCAATAAAAGAGTGATATGATCATAAAATCATCCATTAAACAGCATTACTTATCTTCCACGTCACATCTGCTGAAAAGGTCTCCTTTTTTATATATCTTAAAATTTCAGACCTGAATAATTTTGTAAAATATTACTGATAAAAAAAATGGCAATTTTTTCTGATTCTGACTTTATCAGGTTTGTCATTGGATTCGCCATACGGGCTCATCCTATAACAAACCTGATAAAGTCCGTATCAGAAAACAAATTGCCATTATTCTATATGTCCAAGACGTCTTAAAGGAGATTATTTTTCAAATTTTGAACCATCCGTAACAAAGATTGGCTACTGCAGCAATTCAAATCATGCAATTGGAAGAAGGTGAGTTTCATACAATCATATCAGACAGTGAAAAAACTTTCATGCACTCGACCTTTGACTTAGACGGAGAGAAAGTTTTATAAGACCAAAAAGAAATTATCAGACTATATCTGAATTGCTTTCATATTCTTAAAAGAAAAACTGGAGTCACCATTAATTTTTTCTTGCTATTTCCAAAAAAATAAAATTTACTTTACAATTTATTAGAAAAATTTCCTGCCATTTATCTCCCCTGAAAAGTGTTCTTTTTAGAATAAAATTTTGTAATTTTGCTTTTTATGCATTTTTGTAAATTTTTTTATTGAAATAAACTTAAGATGTAATTTTTCCATAATTAATATCAAATGTTATTTCCTCATTGAAAATATATATTTACATACAAATTTGCAAGATGCCTGAAAAAGATGCTCAGTGTATTAAGTATGATTTACCTTAAGAATACCTTGCTCATCTTATAATAAACTTATATTTTTGAAAGCCAAATAAACTAAAATTTCATATCAAGCGGTCTGCACCTTTATCAACTAGCCTCAAGCCCAAAAATTAAACATGACTGTTCTTGACTGTCTTATCTTCATTACTTTAGTATGCCTTTTAAAGCAAATATTTTCAGCTTGACATTGAACAAATACACAAGGAAAATATATTATTAGAGAATATTAAGCAATGAGAAAAGTACGAGTATTCTGTGAATAAGCCTTAACATTTAGCATTAACACTTAAATGATCATCTGATGAATCTGCAAACATATTTGAAAATAGCTGGTATCTGTCAGTGATCATTAATACAAACCTAAAATGAGGGTATTTGATCAACAAAAACCTGCATCAAAATGTTTGTGAAACCTTGTTTAGTCTCAATGTTTCACTAAAGATTCAAATAAAACATTCCACTAATAAACTGAATATTTCTGTTTAACATTAGTCTACAATTGCAGTATTGCATGTAATTCTTAAATCATTCCAGGTTCTGGAAAAGTACATTAGAAACATCTGTACAATTCCTGACTGTATCAATAGATCCAGTTGTGTTGAATGCTTTGTATTGTGGCCAACTGGCTTATAACACTATTAATGGCTTTTTGAACTTGAAATTTTGACTACATTAAGAATTACTTTCTCATTTCATAACTTTTCATACATGTTTATATATGGTGTTTATATATCTCAACTTGTTCGATTCGCTTGTGTATGTAACAACATATTTGATTTTAATGAAAGAAATCTCTGTATTACTGAAAAATTATTATATCAGGGCTTTCGATATCACAAACTTGTCAAAACTTTTACTAAATTTTATTATCGTATAAGGACATCATTCCTAAATATAAATCAACGTGCAAACATCTTATATGTTCAGGTATTTCACATCCCATCTTTTATGGTAATATTCTATACAAAGCACAAAAATGTTGTCATTCACCTGAAAAGCTAACCAAACCTTTAAACAGACTTATCCACAAGGGATATAGTTACGATACTGTAGTCAAGTCATTAAAGATGGCATTTTTTGGAATTAATATTGATTCACTCATAGTGTCTTTGCATCAGAAATACATTCATTCTTAAACCAGTTATTGGCATGATACGGGTCATATTCTTCTCGTATAATTTATGATGGCATGATACTAAACCCTTAATGGGAGGGATTGTGGCTGATTTTCTATATGATCTAGACATAATCTTTCAAACAGTTTAATTGAGGTCTGGGAACTGGCATGTCAGTAACTGCTAGTTGTCCTTTGTTAATATATATATATATATATTGATCATTGTCATTTTGCTTAGTTTCTTCTGTTACCTTTTTTAACATCAGACTCGGACATCTTTTGAACTGAGTTTTACTGTGTATCGCTATATATATATATATTGATCATTGTCATTTTGCTTAGTTTCTTCTGTTACCTTTTTTAACATCAGACTCGGACATCTTTTGAACTGAGTTTTACTGTATCGCTGTGTGTTTGTTTACTACACATTGGCTAGATGTATAGGAGGTGGGTTGAGATCTCACAAAACATGTTTAACCCAAACACATTTTTGTGCCTGTCCCAAGTCAGGAACCTCTAGCCTTTGTTAGTCTTGTGTGTTTTTTTAATTTTGGTTCATTTGTATGTTTCAGAGTTTAGTGTGCTGAACTAGTATGCATCATTGTTTAGAGGCCAGTCGAAGTGCGCCTCTGGGTGCTGGATTTTCTCGCTGCGTCGAAGACCCATTGTTAGCCTTGAGCTGTTTTCTGCTCTTTCCTTCCCCGTTTCAATTCTCTATTCTATGCTTAATCATAACTTTGTGAAACCTTCTATACAGTTTGACTATATTATGCATATGATAAAGGAGATCAGGTTAACTGGTATTTTCAGAGCAAATGCCCGCTGAGTTTAAAATGTTTAGATGAAAATTACAATGCATTTACTTAATGAAAGCTCATAAAAAAACTAAGCTTAAGGTTGATTTATGAAAAAAAATAACCAAAAAGCCTAGGTCAAGTTTAAATTTGTACAAATTTACCTTTGTTTGATTCTTTGTCATAATTACCGCAGTTGCAGTTACGTCAAACTGAAGATAAAGAAGATATGATATTCAGATACGAATTGGTATTTCTATTGGTTGCTAGAAAGAACAACAGGTGTGGGATTAATAGGAAATTAATTCTTGCAATACTGGAACAGAAAACAATAAAATGCTCCGCTGGGCGCAGCTAGATACGACCGCAGATGTCGAACCCTGAATAGTTGGGGCAATTATGAACACAACATTCAAGCTTGATACAATACTGAATTTGGATTGTGAATAAATATTTGACACAGCATAGGTTTCTGACACAGAATGAATGTTGTCTAAGAACTTAAAAATTTTTAATTTACCTATTCAAACCATATCAGTATTTTTTGTTTTTATATATAAATCAGAAATAACCAATTTAAAATTGGGCACACATATCAATTTCTTGCTATTGCGCAATACTGTGCAATTGAAAATTTCTTCAAATATTTGACACATAATAGGTTTCTGACACAGAATAACTGAAACCAAAGAACTTAGAATTGGTCATATGATTTCAATTTATATTCAATTTTTTGCTTCTTGTGCAATACAATATGCTGTGGAGAATTGCCCCCCCCCCCCCCAAAAAAAAAAAATTTACCCCTTTTTTAGCTTTTGTGCAATACACTATGAAGTTGCACATTGACTCCCCCTCCCAAAAAAAAAAACAACAAAAAACAATAAAATTTATTGTAACCCCCCCTTTTTTGCTAAAAAAAATTTGAAATTTCCTTTTTAATTTATGAATTATGAAATGAGAAAAAAATTGCCCCCTCCCCAATTTCTCATTCCCCCCCCTAAATTTTGTTTTCACCCCCCCCCCCCCCCATTTCTCTTGATACTTTGCAACCATAACAGCCCATTTAAATACACCATAACGTATTAAAATAGAAAATGACATCATAGTCATGGATGGCAAATTTTAAATATGCATAATTTAAAAGCAGTTTAGATGAGATAAACAAAAAAGCTTCATCAGCACATATTCAAAATTTGAGATAAAAAAAAGAGTTATCCCTCTTTGTACATATTTTTATAATCATGTTGTCATATTTGCTCTAAGTCATATTTAATTGTTAGCAGTAGTATGTATGTTAGTATCATATAATTTTAAAATTTCTGATTTGTAAGTTTATTCAATATATATGTTTGGATTGAAGTCATTGTTGGGTGTTACTGAAGTTATCCTTTAATTGTAATGTAAATAATGTAAATTGGTTTAAATTATACTGATTCTTGCTATTGCACAATACTGTGTAATTGAAAATTTCTTGAAATATTTGACACATAATAGGTTTCTAAAACAGAATAACTGAAATAAAGAACTTAGAATTGGTCATATGATTTGAATTTATATTCAATTTTTGAATTCTTGTGCGATACAATATGCTGTGGAGAATTGCCCCCACCCCCCAAAAAAAATAATTTACCCCTTTTTTAGCTTTAATTTTGGACCCCGATTTGGACCAACTTGAAAACTGGGCCCATAATAAAAAAACTAAGTACATGTTTAGATTCAGCATATCAAAGAACCCCAAGAATTCAATTTTTGTTAAAATCAAACTAAGTTTAATTTTGGACCCTTTGGACCTTAATGTAGACCAATTTGAAAACGGGACCAAAAATTAAGAATCTAAATGCACGGTTAGATTCGGCATATCAAAGAACCCCAATAGTTCAATTTTCGATGAAATCAAACAAAGTTTAATTTTGGACCCCGATTTGGACCAACTTGAAAACTGGGCCCATAATAAAAAAAACTAAGTACATGTTTAGATTCAGCATATCAAAGAACCCCCAGAATTCAATTTTTGTTAAAATCAAACTAAGTTTAATTTTGGACCCTTTGGACCTTAATGTAGACCAATTTGAAAACGGGACCAAAAATTAAGAATCTAAATGCACGGTTAGATTCGGCATATCAAAGAACCCCAATAGTTCAATTTTCGATGAAATCAAACAAAGTTTAATTTTGGACCCTTTTGGCCCCTAATTCCTAAACTGTTGGGACCAAAACTCCAAAAATCAATCCCAACCTTCCTTTTGTGGTCATAAACCTTGTGTTTAAATTTCATAGATTTCTATTTACTTATACTAAAGTTATTGTGCAAAAACCAAGACAAATGCTTATTTGGGCCTTTTTTAGCCCCTAATTCCTAAACTGTTGGGACCAAAACTCCCAAAAACAATCCCAACCTTCCTTTTGTGGTCATAAACCTTGTGTTAAAATTTCATAGATTTCTATTTACTTATACTAGAGTTATTGTGCGAAAACCAAGAAAAATGCTTATTGGGCCCTTTTTTGGCCCCTGATTCTTAAACTGTTGGGACCAAAACTCCCAAAATCAATCCCAACCTTCCTTTTGTGGTCATAAACCTTGTGTTTAAATTTCATAGATTTCTATTAACTTATACTAAAGTTATAGTGCGAAAACCAAATGTCTACAGACTCCGACGGACGACGGACGACGACGACGCCAACGTCATACCAATATACGACTGCAAAAATTTTGCGGTCGTATAAAAACTAGAGGATCCCAGGAGCCTGTATTGCTCACCTGAATTCAATTTGTCAATCAACGGCCATAAAAGCTACTTAGTTTGTGATTGGGATCAATGGCCACTTTTTTGCTATTAAATCATCTATATGTATTGCTGCCAAGATTTGTTCAAACTGGATCAAGTTTCAAAGATGACTTTATGAAGTCCCATGTTGGCCATTGGTGGCCATATTTAGTTCAGTCTTGGTCGTAAAATATATACTCCCTTTTGCTCAGTAGTTTTATGGTTAGCATTCATGTTATCAGACACAATTCTGAAGAAAGGACCATCTAAGAACCATTGCTGTCAAGTCAGGTTTCAAATGGCCAAGTGTTTTCAAACAAGAAGATTTCTAAATGAATTTTCCTTTAAAAAAACACTACAAATTCCTTGTAATACAGTAACCAACCTGTGGTCTTCCTGCTCTACCTATCATTTGTAATATCTGTGTATCTGAGTATTCCTCGTGACATCCCATATTAAAATACTGTGTAGACTTCAAAATAACTAGATGTGCTGGAAGGTTTACACCCATTGCTAGCGTACTTGTTGCAACTGAAAGACAAACACTTATCAATTCAATATTATTGTATACCACATGCAACAAGAGTAAAATTGTGGTAACCTCCAATTTTTGCAATATAAAACTTAACCATAAAACTAGACAAAGTGATGCCCCCGCACTCCACTCTGAAGTAACTGTATTATAACAAAGTTAATGTACCGTAATAACCCTAATTATTGTACAGCCTAATTATTCGACACTTTTGAAAATTCAAGGAAAATTGAATTTTTTGATAACTCTATTTTTTCGACGATTTCAAAATTGTCAAAGTTACGATCGTTGTTCTCAGGTGGTGACAGCCAGTAATTTTAACTTCTTAGGCAAGTTAATACTTTCAGTCTTCATTGAGTGTTTATTTCTGCATTCTAAACCATTTAAACTATCTATCTTAATAAATTTGATTGAAACAAGATCGATTTTTAAGTAAATCTTATTGAATTTGTCGTACCTGGAAGTTTACTTTTGAAAATAAATCCGTAACAAGTTCAGAATGGAATTGCATATTCGCATTTCTCAGAGAAATAAATTTAATAAATTTGAAATGAAATGAATAATGTTTTTACAAAACAAATCCTCTTATCATTGTTTATAAGACATTTAAATGTAATAGTTATAATATGTTCTAAAAAGACGACGAGACTACAAACGTAACATGTGTTGTAAAAATCATTTGTGAGATGCTCCAAATCCAGATTGTAAGAATAATTTGTAAGATGTTCACATATCAGTCAACAACATGGCACATCGTTTGAAGTTTGCTACTGTTTTCGTCTCCAACATTAAATTAACTTAATTTGAAGGTACAAAAAGATAAATCATAAAAGCAAAATCAAACAAGGTATAATTGAAACTGGATGCAGTTTCGAATGTCTCCCAAACGAAGCTCTTTCTCTTTCAGGGTATTTTTGGAATTCCTAGTGTTTGAAATACTGGGCAAGTGTACAAAGAGATTGAGTATATGCAAAATGTTTGATATATGGTATTCAATATCTGCAGTTTTATATGTTGTAATCGGTATTAACATGATTAACAGATGTTTTATCAAAATATTTTATTATTGAAGGTGCAATGGCCTCCACCTCCCCTTTAGCCATGCCTTTCCACCCAACATATATAAATAAAAAATATACAGACCCCCCTATGGTACCAAATGATTCGTCTTATCATAAGAAGTAATAATATATATGGTTATAGGGTGGGGATCTCAATGGTTTTCAGAATATTTAGTATTTTATCATTTAAGGGGGTGGGACATGACCCCCCCTCAGACCACCTATGGTACCAAATGATTTGTCTTATCATAAGGAGTAATAATATATATGGTTATAGGGTGGGGATCACAATGGTTTTCAAAATATTAAGTATTTTGTTATTTGAGGGGGTGGGGCATGACCCCCCCTAAGACAACGAAATGGAGGGTATAACATAATACCTCGCCACTTTGTGTGGCGATGTATAAAAACTTCCGTCTATTTAGTATTTTATCATTTGAGGGGGTGGGGCATGACCCCCCCTCAGACCCCCCTATGGTACCAAATGATTCGTCTTATCATAAGGAGTAATAATATATATGGTTATTGGGTGGGGATCTCAATGGTTTTCAGAATATTTAGTATTTTATCATTTGAGGGGGTGGGGCATGGCCCCCCTCAGACCCCCCTATGGTACCAAATGATTTGTCTTATCATAAGGAGTAATAATATATATGGTTATAGGGTGGGGATCACAATGGTTTTCAAAATATTAAGTATTTTATCATTTAAGGGGGTGGGGTATGACCCCCCCCCCCCTCAGACCCCCTATGGTACCAAATGATACGTCTTATCATAAGGAGTAATAATATATATGGTTATAGGGTGGGGATCTCAATGGTTTTCAGAATAATAAGTATTTTGTCATTTAAGGGGGTGGGGCATGACCAACCCCCCCCCTCAGACCCCCTATGGTACCAAATGATTCGTCTTATCATAAGGAGTAATAATATATATGGTTATAGGGTGGGGATCTCAATGGTTTTCAGAATAATAAGTATTTTGTCATTTGAGGGGGTGGGGCATGACCCCCCTCAGACCCCCTATGGTACCAAATGATTCATCTTATCATAAGGAGTAATAATATATATGGTTATTGGGTGGGGATCTCAATGGTTTTCAGAATATTTAGTATTTTATCATTTGAGGGGGTGGGGCATGACCCCCCTCAGACCCCCCTATGGTACCAAATGATTTGTCTTATCATAAGGAGTAATAATATATATGGTTATAGGGTGGGGATCACAATGGTTTTCAAAATATTAAGTATTTTGTTATTTGAGGGGTGGGGCATGACCCCCCCCCCCTAAGACAACGAAATGGAGGGTATAACATAATACCTCGCCACTTCGTGTGGCGGGGTATAAAAACTTAAATATCCAAGGTAACAGGTAGTATTTCCAAGTTAAGATCACAAATGATCAAGTTATATCACTTTTCCCATAGACTTCTATAGTAAAATTTTGCAAAACCCCACCCCCTTTTCAGACCCCCAAAATATATGTTCCCTCCCACAGATTGAAAATTTTTTTTCGGAAGGCGCATCTAGGAATATGGGCCTAGCAAGTCGTATGATATCAAGCGATTCTGTCTATTGGTTTATGAGAAACGGTGCACACAAGTGTTCGAAAAAACGCGCCCGGAAAGAATAATAATAAGAACTGAGCAAAAACAACATGTCTCCAAACTTCGTTTGGGAGACATAATAACAATACCGCAAGTATGAACCTTTATTTTGATTGCCTATTCTTAAAGTACATTGACCAGGTCGATCATATGGAGTCAAAAAAATGACAACGATGTGGACGGAAATACAAAAATTCTATTTTTTCAACAATTTTCCAATTTTCCTAAAAAATAGGTGTATTTCAGTGTCCAATAGAGTAAGTACGGTAGGACTTTCTTTGAGATCTTATTGTGTCTGGGAGACACAATTGATGTCCCTGCAGATGCAAAGTGTTATTTTAAAATACACAAAGTTGAGCATGGGAGCATATAGGTTAAAGGTTCAGATCAAATGGTATCTCCTTAATCAGCATTGTATAAATTTAAAACTAACTTTTACTCACAAGGTTTAATATTTGACAATGCTAACAATTTTATGATCAGGTATATTCTCCCAAAATGACAAAGATCAATTATCTTCAAAACAGCAAATATTGATAAAAATCTAATCACAGACATTATGCATACCTTCAATCTATGTACAAATAGACAGCATGTGAAAACTTCCTAGCATTCAAACTGTAGGAGGAGTTATGAAGAATAACTATAACGTTATTCACCGCTTATACCCCAAAAATGACAAAGTTCAATTATCTCTCAAAAGAGCAAATATTGATAAAACATGCACACCTTCAATATATGTACAAACAGCCAGCAAAGTGAAAACTTCCTAGCATTCAAACTGTAGGAGGAGTTATCCAGAAACGCTCCTCTTATCCAAAAAATGACAAAGTTTAACTATCTCCCAAAAGAGCAAATATTAATAAAAATCAAAACCCTGACAACATGCACACCTTCAATAAATGTACAAACAGACAGCAAAGTGAAAAATTCCTAGGATTCAAACTGTAGGAGGAGATGCAGAATAACTATATACCAATAATGGGATGGACAGACAGAAGGACGGATGGACGGAGGGACAGGGGTAAAACAATATCCCCCCCAACTTTTAGTTTCGGGGGCATAATAACTTTGTAAATGCAGAAAATGTATGTTTGCATATGTATATAAATGGTATATCATGATATATAGTCAAAAACCAAAATTAATAATGCATTTTTTTTATTTTAGTAATAGGGTGATATTGTGTACTATGTTTATTTGACTTACAAGAACATCTTTTAAAATTACCATGTAAGAATATATTTTTCATTTAATTATTTAAAAAAGTGGTTAAATGGAATTTTTGACAAATAAAAGACCTAGAAATGATCAAATTTATTAGAAAAAAGAGTTGACACACAAAAATGTCTTGCCTGTCGAGCATTTCTAATGAAAGTAAATGCTATCAGACATATTGCATACAGTATTCGAAAAACAGGCCAAAACACAAAAACTTAACTATAACTACTGAACTATGAAAATGAGGTCAGATGACACCTGCCAGTTGGACATGTACACCTTACAATCCTTCCATACACCAAATATAGTAGACCTATTGCATACAGTATTCGAAAAACAGGCCAAAACACAAAAACTGAACTATAACCATGAACCATGAAAATGAGGTCAAGGTCAGATGACACCTGCCAGTTGGACATGTTCACCTTACAATCCTTCCATACACCAAATATATTAGACCTATTGCATACAGTATTCGAAAAACAGGCCAAAACACAAAAATTTAACTATAACCACTGAACCATGAAAATAAGGTCAAGGTCAGATGACACCTGCCAGTTGGATATGTACACCTTACAATCCTTCCATACACCAAATATAGTAGACCTATTGCTAAAAGTATGTGAGATATGGACTTGACCACCAAAACTTAACCTTGTTCACTGATCCTTGAAATGGGGTCGAGGTCAATTGAAAACTGTCTGACAGGGATGAGGACCTTGTAAGGTACGCACATACCAAATATAGTTATCCTATTACTCATAATAAGAGAGAAATTAACATTACAAAAAATCTTAACTTTTTTTTCAAGTACTCACTGAACCATGAAAATGAGGTCAAGGGCAATGTACATATGACAGACGGAAACTTCGTAACATAAGGCATCTATATACAAAGTATAAAGCATCTAGGTCTTCCACCTTCTAAAATATAAAGCTTTAAAGAAGTTAGTTAACGCTGCCGCCGCCAGATCACCATTTCTGCGACTAAAGTCGCAGACTCGACAAAAATTCTGTGGGATTTTCTAGAAAAATTCAATAAACTTTTTCATCTGTTACACTTTGTAAAACAAAGGAAGATTAGCCTGAAATTAAAGAACTAGATTTGACTGGTCATACCTGTTACTTGGTATAATACAATGTTAGCTAAACCACAAGATGAGTAAACTCAAAATTGTTTTAATGCAATGTTTCAACCCTTCAAATTTTACACAATTAAAACAATCCCTTTATTTTTTAAATTAAAATTAGATTGTTGTAATTCTAAAATTAATAGTAACTACCAAGAACAGGGAGATCTCCAGCAGCAAAAAGTTCTTCCATATACTTTCTGTCTTGAAAATCCATACCAGCATGGTGATAACCAATGCCTTTCATAACCAAGTCTAGAAAGAGAAAATAAAACTTTGTATAAGGGCAATTTTTCAATCATGTAAAAAAAATCTAAACACTTCAATGACACCCTTATCTGTATCACCAGGATGTCCCAGTTGATGTTATTGTTGCAACTAGTGATTATTGTTGTTGTTTATTGCATCTTGAGGAATTGTTGCTGATTTTTTAGCCAAAACTTTTCAATACACATGACTAAGTACATTTAAAACAAATTCAATCGATTTTTGGTTAAAATAGTAACAACAAAATCAAGTTTGGTATAATTATGCTTCTGATTTCATTTTAACAAGCAATAAATTTAAATCAATATTACAAATTAAACAAATTTAATTCATAATTCCTTTTCCTTAATCTTTAAATTCAACTGACATTGATCTTGTAAGAAACAAATCCAATACCGTAATTACTCTAATTTTTATTCACTAAAAAACACCTAATTTTGAAAAACTGAAAAAAATCAGGTTTTTGTTGTAATGGGACTTTCAATAGATCAACTTGTTCAATGAATGGTAAGTATAACAAGAAGAACCCTGTATTTGCCAAGTTGTTGTTTGATTTGTTTTTTAAGGATTGATCTTCAATATTGCCATTTTTAATCCTAAAACAACAACGATGACAAAATTCAAACGACCCGCCATGTTTTGACATGAGAGCAACACATGTGATCGTAATCTGGATTCGGAATGGCAGCTACTGAATATTTATTGAATTTGTTTCTTTCGTCTCTATATAAGATCAAGATTGAAGAAAAGCAATATAATATGAAGTAAAATTGTTAAACTTTATAATGTTAATTCAAATTTATCCTTTGTTTGACAATGCGAAATTGTAATCTTAGTTATACAAAACTTGATTTTGTTGTCTCCATCTTAACCACACTTCAAAGTGCAAAAAAATCATTTAAATTTGTTTAACATTTTGTTCTTTTTACATTTATTTTCATGTTTTGAATGAATAAATTTATTTGTTCAAACGAATTAAAGACTTGATGATGACTAGAACTAATTCAGAATAATGCTGAAAATTACGACTTCACGATGACGGCAAAAATTTGAGGAAAAATGAGAGATTTTCAAAAATTCATTTTTATACTTGCAGTCTTGCTGAATGCACTTTAATCTTGTTGAGTGCAACTTGGTTGATTCAAAATCCTGGTTAACCCCTGTACATTTTGAGTTCCACTCAAAGGGAAAAAGACGTAAATTAACCTTGATATGACGAAATTAAAAATTTTCAGTTTGATAAAAATGAATTACTGGATAACAAATTAGATGTTTTCATTGTTTTTCCAAATTAGTTGCCTAAATTAATGAAATTATGTTATGACACTTTTGATAATTGATCAAACCTTACATGACTGTTTGCTGAACAAGTTTTATCCGAGACAATAACGAGATATAAGTACATATAATTTTGTGATGCAGTTCATTTGAGGCTTATTTTCAAGCTTTGTTGACAAAAATATAAAATTTTACTAGAATATTAACTATTAATTTTAATTGACCTTATTTACCCCTTAATTTGTTGTCTTTAACCATATTGGCATATTTGAGCAATTTTTGTTTTTGTTGTGCAGTTCTGATCATTGTCCCCCTAGTGTCTTTGGCCAATACCTCTCCTGCTTGCTGAGTACTTTTTCTGGTTGAACAAAACTAAAAAAAAAAAAATAGAAGAAATTAAAACTTTGTTTCATTTTCTGTATTGTTATAATGGGAGAATTAAAGATAGTTGACAATTTTTTCTTCAAGAGGGAGTTTCTCATCCATACATAATAAGTAAACAATTTTATCATCAAGATTGAGTTTCTCATTTCCGTACATAAAAAATAAACAATAAGAAATTTTATTTGACGGACTCGATGTTGCTTTTATTTTTTCCCTGCTCGTGATCTAGCTATATTGGCCGAAACGTTGGGCAAATTAACTTTTAACTTTTGTTTTTTTTTAAATTTTGTATTTGGTTTTGTGCGACTCGCGTCTTTTGTACATTTAAGTCGTTCTATGCCCCCTTTTCTATTTAATTTCCTCGTATTCTATTGTCAAATGATAAACTAAGGTTGGCTGTTGCAGCCATCTTGGTTGGCAGTCATGGTCATCATAGATACTTTTTCTACCACAGTTTGGTCTCAGTCAGCACAATGGTTTCAAAGCAGAAGACCTTCAAAGAATTTTCCTTTGTTAAACTCAGTTGTGGCATGCATCTTGGTTGACGATCCAGGTCACTGAAAACAATCTGAAAAGAGGACCATCTAAGGACCATTGCTACAAAGTCTTGTTCCAATTAAATTAAGTTTGAACATCTTGGTCAACTGTTCAAGTCAATGGATACAGTTCTGAAAGTGGACTAACTAAGGCCATTGGCATTACTGCCAAGTATGGTTCCAATTGTCCAAGTTGTTTCAGACAAGATTTTTAAATGAATTTTTCCATAGAGTCCTATGTTAAATTAAGTTTGGTTGTGGTGGCCATCTTGGTGAACAGATGGGTCCACAGTTGGAAGTTGTTTCCTTAATAATATCGGCCATTCCTTAAAGTTACAAAACAGCATTTATTGTCATCAGTGTTGCCTTAGTATCTGAGGTTATGCTTTTTTTTAAGGCAAGACCCCTCTTTTTACTGCAAAACTACTAATTTTAAAGTTTTCCCAAGGAGATTTGGGGGAAAAAACTGCTTCTAGTGACAGAAGCACCACAGCTAAAATATACAAAAACTTGTTGCAATGGTACACAAATTGTAGTGGATTTTGTGGACAACTCAATCCACAAATATAAAAAACACACCAAATATATTTACAATAATTTTTATTAAAAGATATCAAAAAGTTTGAGGTCTTTTCAAGATATTCAAGATCATCATTTGCCCTACAATTCAAACTAATGAGGCAGTGTGAATAATCGTGTTGACAGGGAAGAATTATTTTAGTTTGCTACAGGATCAAATATGATCTTTGATAAATTATTGAAAATAAGGTTATGTTTATATTTTTAACAATTTATTCACGTCCAATAAGGAACATTTTATGAAAAAAGATATTTCTTAAAATATCATGTTTTGATCAAGCCCCTCATGGTCATTAGTTAAGATTTATCATGGATGACACTTAATAGCACATCTGTTGGATATTTAAATACTTTTTCACCAATAATACCTTTTATCATTTGATTTTTTGTTGCTGTTGTTTTTTTTTTTTTTTTTTTTGTGAATTTGAAATCTATGAAATTAAGAACCTATGAATATGTTTTTTTTTCTTACAATCCAAGAAAACTGAAGTCAACCAAAAATACATAATTTACAGAAATGAGTAATAAAAGGGAATTAACCCTTTCACCGACGAGTCCTCATTTACCAGAATTCCAGATTCCACTCACTGACGAAGACATCCGGTTTACTGGGGCTTATATACCACTCTAAAAGCTAAAATCAAGTTATATTTCTTATATTTAAAACCCAGATAAAGAAAAAATAATGGAAGATCTTTTACAAAATACTGTGTGAAAAAAGACCGAAATTTGAGGATTTTAAAGTTAGGAAAATTAATTTTAGAAAAAAATGTGGGCAAGATTGGATGCCAGGAAAAATATGTATTTCCTATCAAACACACCACAGTTCATTGCAATCAACATCAATGATTTGAATTTTATTTCCTTAAAAGAATTTTTCTAATTTTTAATGACAAAATCACATTTTTAGAGCGATATTAACAATAATTTATGAATTTCAACATAACCAGCCACAAAAATGAAAAAGATCGCAAAAATACTTTAAAATAAAGAATAAATGCCCTGAAATCAACAGTAACAATGAAGTAGTCTTTCAAATCTGTCATCTTGTCAGGGAATTCAATGTGCTACAGTTACTTCCTATCTGGAAACAATCAGTGAAAGGGTTAATTAAAAACAAAGTCTGACATCTTTTTGTCGTACATTTTTTCAAAAGCAGGACCATATTACTCTACGATACTGACCCCAAACAAAACTTGAAAAGGAAACCACCTAAATACTATTTCACAATAAAATCTTGCTTATTTGCCTTTGTTAAAGGTAATAATAAAGTTAGCCATAAAATGATAATTTCAGTATGACATACATGTATGAGGGAATGAACAAAACTTTCTGTATTTTTCATGTCTATATTAAAAAGAAAAATGTCCTCTATCATTTAAAATTTGATGGCTTTTGTAAACATTTTATTTTCCCACCGAAATTGAGGTAATAAAAAATTGGAAAATTTAAATAATTCATTTTTCCAGGAAATTCCAAAAATGACTAAAATAAATCAATAAATTATGACAGACTGAATTTCTAGATATAATACATATTCAAGAATTAGTAACTCGTATATGTATTATCATTCTGAAGACTTTTTGTAATATCTCTGATTCTAAGCTTACTACTAAAGTCGGTTTATTTTCTGAGTATGTGTTGATTATTCCTGCAAGTCTGTAGTTCAGTGACATATCAAAATGGAAAGCTGAGCCTTTCTCTTTGTCAAAGTAAAATCCAAGAACAACTTTCCTCAGTCTTACCGGTCTTAGGCTGTCATCCATTCTACACAACAAATGAATTAGATCTTAAAGATACAATGACCAGCACCTTGAATGTACAAATGAAGATACTATGTGTGTTTCTATCTGTTAAAACCATGAGTACAGTCAAACCTATTTTAACAGTCAACATTTGGAACAAAGGTAAAGTAGTGAACAAAGTTGACACTTTATAAAGATATTATTATAACCAAAGACATACCATGTCATCTCCTTTTTTTTCTATAATGGCTAAGTGGATTTATTCAGGTTTATATATTTCATCGTACATTAAGAGGTTATTCCTGGATTTCATATTGAATGAAGGGATAACAGAAACAATTTCTATACAAACAATTTATTATTAGATAAAATAAATTGAAATATATTAGTTTGGGATTTGTTTACTTTTTATTGTCTGTATTTGAGACAGCCATTAGGTATCATTTTGAAAAATGGTATTTCTGTCAAATTAACTTCATCAGTTGCAAATAAGGTAAGTGTGAGACTTTTTTATTTTTAAAGTTAAATCAAAATAAAATTTTTTTAAAGCTAGAGGCTCAGCTGAGCCCATATTGCTCTTGGCTTCTAATTGCCCATTTGCAAATGTAAGCGCTGTTGTATCCACAAGGCTGTTTAAGAAATGCAAAATGTCAAAGTGACCTTAATATTTGATCTTTAATTGTCCTAGCTTCCATATATAATTCCTGCAAATATCTGTTACAATCTGCCTATTACTTCCTGAGCTAACAACAAAAAAGTCTTTTCCCATGAAACTTTGAACAGCCATAAAAATTTGCAGGTTTCAGAGATTTTTGAAAATTGGCCAATCAAATTCAAAGATGGCCTTTGGCGGCCAATAGTGCTGTTCAATCGGTTCATATCCGCAACCAATTATCTATTACTATTGGGTGATTTCAGTCAACTGACATCATCTGTATATTTATATATGTCTTTTTATCCATTTTTTTAAGAGGTAAAAAGAACATTTATGTCATGCTCATGCTCAGTGTGGAGAGCACACAAATGAAAGATACAGCTATGATGTGCACAGAATATGCATTAGTAAATACAAATTATTGGTTCCAGAGTATATTTATAATTGTTCAAGAATTTATATGCCTATAATGTAGAAGCAATTATAATGGATAATGAAATTTTACAATTGATAATCTAGTTGAATGCTTCAACCAAGTGATTATCTATTACAATTGATCATCAGAACATTGCTAGCAGCCATATTGTTCATTCAACCAGAAACTTATTTAAACTTAAAGCATGCACAGATGTCAGGTAAGAGAATGAACCTCAACCAAAAGTGGACAGTTTTTAGAGCGTATTGCTGTCATCAGCTCTGCAAAGTTTCAAAACATCCCATAATGTAGGTTCTGAGAAGATTTTTGAAATTGGCCAATCAGAATCAAAGATGTTAGATAAGTCCTTCCCTTCCATACATCATTCCTGCCAATTTTAGTTACAAAATGCCCATTATTTTCTGAGCAAATGACAATAAAGTAATTTCCCATATGGTTTCCATGGAACTTTGAGCAGTCGCAGCTGTCGGTAGAATGGATGAATCTCAACCAAAAGTGGATTGCCTGTAGAGGGTTTTGCTGTTATCAATCCTGAAAAGCTTCAAAACATTTCATGATGTAGTTTCAGAGAAGAAGATTCTTGAAAATTGGCCAATCAAGATCAAAGATGGCCTATGGATATCATGTTGTTCATCAAACCAGAAGCAAAGGTGAATCATTTGTACAGGTCCTTCCATACATCATTCCTACCAAGTCTGGCTACAATCCAACAAATAGTTTCAGAGGAGAAGATCAAAATGTGAAAAAGTTGACGGATAAAGGACGCAAACGTGACAACATAAGCTGATTAAGCTCACATAAATAAAGTTGTTATAGCTTCAATGTATTACAGACAGTTTAAGTGAATGAACTGAAATAGTATTTCTTTTTCAGTATTATTGAAGGATTTGTACAAGTTATGAATCAATGCATTCAGAATTTGTATTTAAAAATAACTTGGTGTATGTCTGTCCACCGGTTCGTCCAAAACGGTTACTTTATATATCAATCCTGACAAAATATTTTGTGTTCTTTTCAAGTATAATGTTAACTGTTATGGCAAAGCTAAAACAACTGCAAAGGTGCTGTAAATGGGTTGTCTCTCTTTGAAACAGGAAAACAATAGACTGCTGAAGGAATGTGTCCATCAGAGAACAGCAAGTTTGTCGGACACCATGTTACGTCCAACACAATTTGTAAGTTGGAAGCACTGACAAATTTTAACAAGTCTGAACTTCTTAAGTGAACCAACTGATCACTTGTCAAATTAGAACTCTTGAAATGTTCACATCAATTCTTCTGCCATGATGTTTTGTGCCCTATAGTTCATCTAACATGCTCTGTTCAGAGTACATGCAGAGTTTGTACAACAACAAAGGTTTTTTTCCTGTTTGACCATTGGATATCTGTACACAGAAAAGATCAAGTCACATTTTCATTAATAGAAGTCTACATGAAATATCTATAATGTATTTCCTTTTACATCCGACTAGCAAAAATTTGATGTTCTTCTATCTTTGAATGTTTTAAAACACAAACTAAAACTAGAAATACTGTGAGCAAAGCTCACTACTTGATACCCCTGCCTTATATAAGATACATGAAAGGAAACATCAATATTTTGGATAGGAAAACTCCAACAGCAGTGAGATGAAAAAATCTAAAATAGGAGGTGCACTATGGCATCATGTGATAAAGATTCTCTGAAAGTCTCATGGAATTCCCTTCAGTGGTTTAGGAGTTGCGGATAGCATACTGGTACTCCCTATCACAAGGAATGGCAAGGTCCATGTTTAGGTATGGAAAACCCCAAATGTTGGTCAGATCCAAATCTAACACAGGAGGTGCACTATAGCATCATGTAAAAAAGATTCTCTTAAAGTTTCATCAAATTCCATTCAGTGGTTTAGGAGGAGTTGCCGATGGCAAATTGGAACCCCTATCACAATGAATGGCAAAGTCCATGTGTTGGTATAGGAAAGTCCAAAATGTTGGTCAGATCAAAATCTAAAATAGGAGGTGCATTACAGCATCATGTAATAAAGATCCTCTGAAAGTTTCATCAAATTCCATTCAGTGGTTTAGGAGGAGTTGCGAATGGCATCATGGTACCCCTATCACAATCAATGTCAAAGTCCATGTTTTATATATATATATCTTTATTCTCACAAACCAAATAAACATGGTACAGAGAAACATAAACTGTATACATAATATAAATATAAACAAACGAATGGATAAATGGAAGTACATTGTAATCATATAAAATGCTACCCTGGAGAGTTTAACCTAACATTAACAATCTTTAAAAATTTACACAAATTTGTCTTGTCTACAAACCGATTACAATTCATCAATTCTTTAAATTTCAAAACATTAGGTCTACAATAATATTTCTTTTTTATATACTGTTTTCTACTAATATGAAAATATGGACATTTTAGCAAGAAATGGAATTCATCCCCAAGATCCCCACTATTACACAAAAAGCAAATTCGATTCTCTCTATCAATATTATTCCATCTACCGGTTTCAATTGGAAGTTTCATATTCAATGTCCGAAAGTGGCATAAATATTTCAGATTTTTATCTTCAAGAAAGTCGAAATATTTTTCAAATTCCAGTTTATCCTTATATAGTCTATAATTCAGTGCTTTGGGAGAAGTTTGTACTAGATCATGCCATTTTTGCTTGAACTGATCTATTAGAGTCTGCCTTATATTATTATAAAGCCATGTCTTATTGTTAAAAGTATTACTATTCCATACATAAGATAAACCACAATTATCAAAAATTTCCTTAACATTATTTATCCATGGTATACTATTATTGTGTCTTATATAAGAAAATTTATATAATAAAACAGGAAGTTTTTCAGGTTTTCCACTAACAAGTTTAGTCCAGTAGTTAATAATACGTAATTTTATAGCAATATCTAGAGGCCATCTACCAAGCTCCCCATATACCATAAAGTCGGGGGTGGATTTTTTAAGTCCCAATATTAATTTGCAAAATTTTAAATGAACTCGCTCGATTTCTCGATTGTCACCAAATCCCCAAATTTCACACCCGTACAAAAGAATGGGTTTTACAACTTTATCAAACAGATCAATTAAACACTTAACAGACAGGTTATGTATACGCCCCTTTCTAATAATGTTGTACATAGCTGAGGTGGCCTTTGTCACCTGCGACTTTTTCGCCTTAGCAAAATTTCCTGTTCTTGAAAAAAGAACACCTAGATAAGGGAATTCATCAACTATTTCTAGTTCATTTCCTTGGTAATAAAATTGCATATTACGAGGTATTCGCCCTTTTGAAAAGATCAAGATCTTACTCTTGTTCACATTAACTCTCAATTTCCATCTATTACAGTATTCATTTAATGAATCAAGTTGCATTTGTAAATCAACTTTTGATTCAGACAACAAAACAGTGTCATCTGCATATAATATAAGAAATAGTTTGATATACATTAAAAGCTCTGTTTCAATTTCATCAGTAATACTCTTCAATCCCACGATATTTTTGTCTTGAAAGTAATTTTCCAGGTCATTGATATATAAAGAAAATATAAGGGGTGACAGATTTTCTCCTTGTCGAACTCCTACTTTGCATTGAAAGTAATCAGAAAATTCATACCCGTTAAAAATTCTTGACTTAATATTACTATACATATTCATGATAGTTTTTAATATTTTACCATTTATTGAATTCATTAGCAACTTAGACCATAATCCAGACCGCCAAACAGTATCAAAAGCTTTGGCAAAGTCTATAAAAACACAAAATAGTTTTTTCTTTCGAATTTTCAATAGTTCGAATAACATGTGTAGAACAAATATACTGTCAACAGTTGAATAATCCTTACGAAATCCTGATTGATTTTCTTTCAATATACAAAAAGATTCTAAGTATGTGCTCAAGCGTGTATTAAGAACAGATGTAAATAATTTACCCATGCAACTCAGTATCGTAATTGGTCTGCAATTTTGGGGATCTTTCCTATCTCCCTTTTGTTTGTAAAATGGAATAATGTTTCCAGCTAACCATAAACTTGGAATTTTACCACAGCTAAACACAATATTAAATAATTTAACATATATTGGCATGAAAATATGTCTGGTACATTTAATGTACTCGTTAACTATTTTATCATCACCACAGGCTTTACCATTTTTTAATTCTTTGATACATTTTAAAATTTCATCTACAGTGATCTCCACATTCAAATTCTCATTTAAATCATCTATCTGATCATTTTGTATATTCAGATCAAAATCATCGTCAGATGCATTCAGATTTTTGAAAAATTCAAAAAGCACATTTGTTGAAATTTTTGGTTCAGACTTTTCTTTATATCCATTTAGGATTTTCCAATATTCTTTAGAATTAGTATTTTTCAAAGAATTCATCTTCTTTCTAAACTGTTTTCTATAGTCTCTAATTGACTTATCCATTTGTACCTTATAACTACGTTCTGCATGTTTCATTTCTTCATGCCTTGAACGTGTTTTATTAATTTTATACCTTCTTTTTGCAAGTCGAAATGCTTTTCTGTGTTTCCAACAATCTCTGTCAAACCAAGGTTTGTTATTCATGTTATTACATTTTGCCAAATTGTTTTTATTATTTGAGCGATAGGTACCAAAAACTTGTTTTGCAGAATCTAATAATATTATATTTAATTCATCTATGAAATTGTCAATTTTTTCTTGTGTCAGATTTGCATCGTTACTAGAAATACATTGCAAGAGGCGAGCATCTAAATTATCAACTTTATCTTGATCTATATTCTCTAAAAACTCTTTTGACTTTTCTGTGTCCCATTTTTTAATCTTTTGTTGGTCAACAATATTGGCATCTATATTGTTATCACTGTTAACATAATCAGAAGTACATGTATTACAATTATTGAGAATATCTAAAGTTACAGATACAGGAGTATGAACATCAGAAAATAAAGGTGAAAAATCATGAACACACATACAATTTACATGAGGTAGCATTTCATATGAACAAATAAAATAATCTACAACACTTGTTTGTTTGCAAGTAAACAAACCATCTATATCTCCTTTTACTCTACCATTTAAAATAAACATATTATTATTCCTACAAAATTCAAGAAGTAAATTTCCATAAGTATTTTTGACTTTATCTTGACTAGCTCTAAATTTGTTCATTCCAAAAAGATGTAGATTATTAATCAAACTACTAGGTATATTAGTAGATTCTTCATGTTTGTTACAAGAAATGTCAAATGCATCTATGTTTGTACCCGTTCTGGCATTAAAATCACCACACAAAATTATATTTTTAAATCTACCACAAAATTGAAGAAATTCTTGTTCAATTTCTGTGAATACATCCTTCTCTTTATAAAAAGAATTTTCGGGTGGAATATATACAGCCCCAATAAGTAAATCACTTTCAAGTTTCAGGTACTCTTTTGAAATTTTGAACCATAAAATATGCTTACTATTTGTATCTAATCTTGATACATACTTTTGAAGTTCAGACTTATAACCAAATGCTATCCCACCAGATCTAACCTTAGAAGCTTTACGATGTTTAAATTCAAAATGATAACCAGGTAACTGTATAATATCAAGATCATTTGTTTTTGTTTCAGATAGACATACAAAATCATAAGACATAATCATTTCTAAAAATTCCGGATACTGTTTTCTCCTAACCAAACCACAACAATTTAAAGTCAATATATTAACATCAATACTATTATCAGTACTAGAGTCTTTCTCATTTAAGTCCTCTCCATGGGAATGCTATGGGTTATCAGTTTTGCTAGGTGTTGATGACGCCATACGGCGGCGCTTTGAACTCCTGTAGTGTTCCGGTGTGAAATTTCTATAATGCCTAGGTGTACTCGACGCTGTCTCGGCATATGTCAAACTAGGTTCATTCGGATCTTCATAAACTTGACCATCTACATATAATATGTCTCTAACAAGTCTGACACGATGCCCTTCATCTCGTTTTTGTCGCAAAATAGGATATAAGCTACGCCTTGCCTGCTCTATTATTTCCGGATACTGCCTGTTTATTCCAAATGGCTTTCCTTTTAGACGGTAAGTGTTTGAGAGCACACGTTCTAAGTCACTGTTGTAAATAAATCTTGCCACTATTGGCCTCGGTTTTCCTCGTTTCTTTCCTGCTATAACTCCTGATCCAAAGCGATGTACATTACCCAGTGCTATATGGTGTTTAATACGAAGGTTGTCTTTAATAAAAGATCTTACCACTTGCTCAGTGTTCTCACCCTCAAACTCACTGATGTTTGTGAATACGAGGTTATATTTCATTGACCTACACTTCAAGTCAATAATATCATCTTTTAGTTCTTCTCTTTCTTCTCTTATATCATTTAGCGCAGCCTTTATTTCTGCTCTTAATTCCGCACCCTGATCATCGATATCATTTGACACTTTACTTAAGGACGATCTTATTGTTTTTACTTCTTTTGCATTATTATCATTTTTTTCCTGATATTCGTCCATTATATTGCTAATTCCTTGCAAATCTATTTGCATAGATTGGATATTTTGCTGGGTTGATTCTAATTCATTCTTGAACTTATATTGTTTGTTAGTCAACTCTGAAATACTTTGATCATGCTTTTCTGTTTTCATTCGTACATGGTCTAATTTAGTTTCAGCGGAAGCTACTTGTACTTTGAGATCTTTATAATTTTGTACTAAGTTAGTCAATGTTCTATTTATCTCGTGCATTTCTTCCATGCTGCGTTCTATAGTAACAACTCTTTGTTTTACATCGAGCATCAAGTTAAACAGCGATTTTACTGATATTTCTTCAATTTGTTCACCTTCGCTAGTCTCGGGAATCGACGTATTTTCCGTAGTCATTTTTATCTATACCACTCGTACAGAGCCTCAATTTTTCAATCAATACTAATATAACATGAGTGAGTTCAGCTCACGCTATGTGAAAGTTATGTGAAGTTTACAAAATATATATGTGTTACTCGGGAATCTTCCAATAGAGTGTATATGGTTTCACATTTTCTCGAAAGTTGGATCTGTACAAAAAACTTTAAAATGAGCAATTGTTCCCAAACAATACTTTTCCAGTTACTAGTTACACTTTATCATGTTAATAAATAAACGTAATATATTCACTATGTCGTTTTTGATATATAACGAAAGACTTATCTGTTTCGGAAAGTGTTTATTACGTTCTCCATTTTCCATTCGTAATCTTCATCTGGGTAACCCCAAATATTCATCAGATCAAAATCTAAAATAGGAGGTGCGATATGGCATCATGTAATAAAGATCCTCTGAAAGTTTCATCAAATTCCATACTGTGGTTTAGGAGGAGTTGCGGATGACATCATGGTACCCCCTATCACATTGAAAGTCAAAGTCCATGTTTTTCTATGGGAAACCCCAAAAATTGGTCCGATCAAAGTCTAAAATAGGAGGTGCACAATGCCATCATGGGATGAAGATCCTCTGAAGGTTTCATAAAATTCCATTCAGTAGTTTAGGAGGAGTTGCAGATACAAAGGTCGGACGAACGGACAGAAGAACGGACGAACGGCACGACGAACAGACAGACGGACACAACGAATACTATATACCCTCCTTTTTTCAAAAGCAGGGGTATAATGATGCAGCTATAAAAAAAAATCCCACCATCTATACAGTATATCAAAATTTTATTTTTCCCATCATGTCACAATAGTAACACCTTACAGAATACATGTGCATAGCCCTATACTCAACCTTTAATGAACAAAGATGTTGATACTTTGGGGGATAAAAGAGCACAATAATAGAGCTGTAAGCTTAGAGCTTACAAATAGCCCCGCTCAATGATATTTTTGATAGGCCAATAATTTAAGATAGTGAAAAATGCAAGTAGGCATGGTTGTACAGATATGACACAGGTACAAAAATCGGTATACCACCTTAGGACCCATCATGATCATGCTTTATACGATTTATAGAATAGTTGTTGCAAAGAATTTTTTTACCAAAAATTTCCATATTCCATGCCAAATGTAAGATGGCATTATTAAACATGAAGTAGATGTGCCACAGGTACAAAATCAGTACCCACCTAACAACTCATCATAGTCATGCTTCACACCATTTATAAATTAGTTGTGGCCCATAGTTGCTGAGAATTTTGCAACCAAAAATTTCCATAGTCCATATGGTGAAAAATTTAAGACAAGAAGTAAACATTTAAAATTTCCATAGGTTATATGGTGTATGGTGGCATTGTTTAACAGGAAGATTTTCAACATGAACAAAATCAGTACTCACTTTACAGCTCATCATTGTCATGCTTCACACCAACTTTGAATTAGTTGTGACATGTTGTTGCTGAGAATTTTGCAACCAAACATTTTGTGACGGAAGGCAGTTTGGAATAAAGGATGTATGACCAGAGGTAAAAAGGTATATCCCCATTCCTTTGAAGCCTGGGTATAAATAAAAATTAAAGATTATGCACATGTTATAGCCTTTCTACTTAAAACAAGAGGCTCTCAAGAGCCTGAATCGCTCACCTGGCAAACAATGCACTATAAACTAAATTAATATATAAATGTTTGTTGTAAATTAAACTGAGTATTAAAGGTCATGTAAAATGATGAAAATACCTTTAAAAGCCTTTCAAGAACCTCTGGAAAGAAATGGGCATGAGTTCTCCCTACGCTTGATTAAGATACAGTCATGGTCAAGCTGATGATTCACAATACAAAATACAAGCTTTAATTCATCTTCAAATACAAGTATAAATCTTTTGGTCTATATGTTGTCTTCGTTTTTAAAATGTTTGAAAGAAGTTATGTAAAAATTGTGGGTTAAGGCTTTTTATTTTCTATTATGCTTCATCTTTGATCATATTGACTAAGCTGTTAGTTTTTATCCAACAAACCATGCTTAACTCATCTGTCAAAGTTTCAATTACATGTACTTGAAAAGGAAATATTGCAGGAACAATCATGCTAAGTTTCATCCAAATCCCCCTAGTAGTTTCGGAGGAGAAGATGTTTGAAAATTTGTTAACAACGATGATGACAGACACCAAGTGATGGGAATTAAAAGCTCACATATTATGAAGTTTAATCATTGTTATACAACATTCTCATCATCACCATTCACTAAGGATACCATGTTTAGTTTAAAAACCAAATATTGTTGAAATCCGAGCAAGTGTAAAAAATGGCGGGAAAATGGCAGCCATTTTAAAAATGGCCATCCAAAACAAACTTTCATCATCACCATTCAACTCGGAATACCATGTTTATCTTGAAAAGAGCTTTCATCTTCATTTTCTTTCTATAATTCAAGAAAAAATAGCAAAAAACAGCATTTTGACCCCTATGTTCTATTTTTAGTAAGGGCGGACATGTTTTTCAACCAATCAAAAATCCAAGCTTGAACTTTTTGTAGGATACCCTAAGCAACAATCTTACCAAGTTTCATTTGATTTTTGAATAGTTGTTTCAGAGAAGAAGATTTTTGAAATAATAACATAAAAAAAAAGCCAAAAATGTCAAAAAAGGGCAATAACTCTAACATCAGTTGACAGATTTTCACGAAAATCAGCACACAGGTAGCTCTCATCATGCTGAACACTTTCAACCTGCCAGAAACTGTCGTAACCTAAAGATTTTTGAGATATTTGCAAAAAACTGTTGTTTGACCCCTATGTTCTATTTTTAGTAACAGTGGCCATGTTTTTCGACGGATAAAAAATCGAAGAATAAACTTTGTGCAGGATAATCTAAGGAACAATCATGCTAAGTTTTATCCAAATCCATTCAGTAGTTTCAGAGGAGAAAATGTTTGAAAAATTGTTAACGACGACAGACGACGACGGACGCAAAGTGATAAGAATAGCTCACATGGCCTTTTAGGCCAGGTGAGCTAAAAAGGGCCATTACTCTAACATTAGTTGACAGATTTTCACGAAAATCAGCACACAGGTAGCTCTCATCATGCTGAACACTTTCAACCTGCAGAATTTGCCGTAACCTAATGATTTTTGAGATATTTGCGAAAAACTGTTGTTTGACCCCTATGTTCTATTTTTAGTAACAGTGGCCATGTTTTTCGACGGATAAAAAATCGAAGCATAAACTTTGTGCAGGATAATCTAAGGAACAATCATGCTAAGTTTTATCCAAATCCATTCAGTAGTTTCAGAGGACAAGATGTTTGAAAAATTGTTAACGACGACAGACAACGACGGACGCAAAGTGATAAGAATAGCTCACATGGCCTTTTAGGCCAGGTGAGCTAAAAAGGGCCATTACTCTAACATTAGTTGACAGATTTTCACGAAAATCAGCACACAGGTAGCTCTCATCATGCTGAACACTTTCAACCTGCAGAATTTGCCGTAACCTAATAATTTTTGAGATATTTGCGAAAAACTGTTGTTTGACCCCTATGTTCTATTTTTAGTAACAGTGGCCATGTTTTTCGACGGATAAAAAATCGAAGCATAAACTTTGTGCAGGATAATCTAAGGAACAATCATGCTAAGTTTTATCCAAATCCATTCAGTAGTTTCAGAGGACAAGATGTTTGAAAAATTGTTAACAATAACAGACGACGGACGCAAAGTGATAAGAATAGCTCACATGGCCTGTTAGGCCAGGTGAGCTAAAAAGGGCCATTACTCTAACATCAGTTGACAGATTTTCATGAAAATCAGCACACAGGTAACTCTCATCATGCTGAACACTTTCAACCTGCATAATTTGCTGTAACCTAATGATTTTTGAGATATTTGCGAAAAACTGTTGTTTGACCCCTAGTTTCTATTTTTAGTAACAGTGGCCATGTTTTTCGACGGATAAAAAATCGAAGCATAATCTTTGTGCAGCATACCCTAAGGAACAATCATGCTAAGTTTTATCCAAATCCATTCAGTAGGTGACCTAAAAATCAAATATGCACGAAAAATCACAAAATTAGCAATTTTCGGGTAAATTAAAAAACGTGTAGACTTCGATGGGCTCAATATTTCTTGTTAAAATTTGAAAAATACTTTTTTAAGATAAGTATCTTTCAATGGTCAAAATGTTAAAAAATTTTGGATGATACAATGGCTCCACTGCATTTTAAAGAAAAGATATATCATATACTACTGATAAAAAAAATGACTGTAAAAACAATTTCAGTCGTTTTTTTAACTGCAAAGACATTTTTTAACTTAAATGACTGCAAAATTAGTTGCTATAACAGCCAGGGATGACCATACTATAGTATTTAGTGCCACCTGGCGGACTGAATCCCTCTCGGCCGCCTCATTCCCCTGCTTGAAAAATTCCCAATTGTTGAATGCAAAATTTTTAAAATCCAGATTTTTTCTGTGTTCATATCCACTATTAGTTTCTGATATGCGTCTGCGTAAAAAATATCACCGGAAGTTTACATCAGAGCACATTGTTTCTGAAACCTATGTTCTCATTGGACCAGGTATTTAATGCAGTTTAATAATCAGACGCGTGTTTAAATTTTCTTTTCTAGACAGACAGATAGAATGATCGCTTGAGAATTAATTTGGCAAATAAAATAGAATGTGTTTCATGTTATTCATGTTATTTTGGTACATTGTATCGTTCTTTACCGCTTGATCAGAATATTTCAATCGCCTAGCCCTAGGTGCTCTCTCTCTAGAATTGTAACTTCTACCCAATATCTTGTTTTTTGTAATTTTATTCCTCTCTGTAGCTTCTTTTCAAATTTGCTTATAAATTGGGGAACAAAGCCAAAATAACTTACTCCCTTTGTGCAACAGCAACTCTCATGACCCATTCCTGTTTCCTGACTCCTCTACTTTTTTGTCCATACCCATTTGGAACACAGTCTGTGAAGGGGGTTACATAAATAAAAGTTAAATTGTGATAATGATTGAAAAAGAACCATGATCATATATGCATAAAAACTTTACAATTGTGTAAAAATTCCCAATATGGATGATGGTTGACCAATTTGAAAAGGGTCAAAATCATCCCCGAACTGCAAACATGGTGTCAGACAAAATATTTGCTTCTATGGTTAAAAATTTTAGTGTTGGGTCACACACATTTTAACTGACCCCACACTTACCCGAGTTGTGGCAGTAGAAATGTTTTAAAGCTATTTAAACAGCTTTTTAAATAAAGAATATTGAGCCCATTTCAGTAATTATTTTATTTAATGTCAAGAGCATATTATATTATAAAAAATATATTTTGTTAATAAATTATTCAGAGTTGGTCTTTGAATGTCAATAAATAATTCTACTTTCAGTTTGTATATCTTCCATTTTTTGTTTGAACTTGGTCTGATGAATAATCAAAGTATTCATTCTTTTTCTCACTGAAAACAGTATTTTAAACAAGTATAACAAAACAGATGTTTTTGAAAAATGTTCATCTCTTCTATCCCCCAGCAAACATGCATCAACATATGGGCAATATGGGACTTCAGTTATTGTGGGAATTTGGACATCCATATACTCTTTAATTACAAAGAAGACATTTTCAAAAGTCCTTTTCACTTTTTAAATTCATAATTACTAGTTTATCATGTTTATGGTGGTTATATCTTAGATCTTAAGGTGATAACAGTGGTACCATTGTGGTATATGAGCCTGAGGAGAACACTGAAACATTATTGTTTCAAGACAATATAGCTACATTGTATTAATATATAATGAATACAGTAAAGACATACTTCACATATACAGCTGGTTGTTCATCACCTAACCACTCTGCTACCTGGAATTGTAAAAGAGAACTATTTCTAAAAGGTTTTTTTTATACCTTCTGTCACTTTCAATCTGTGGAATTAACTTTGTCAGTTCTTTAGTTTTTGTGCTTTCTTGTTCTAATTCTCTGATTTGCTTTGTGTTTTTTTTTAATTCTTTTTGTTATTTCTTTAATAGTATTTGTTCTCAGTCTTACTGCTATCACAAATTCACCACGTCTTTTGACTTAAATCTGAAGACAGTTCAAGTTAATCTTTAGATTCTCTGCAGGGGTTTTCATATCTGATCCCAACTTGACTCGGATGGTTATTCTACTTTAGTTTACTTCTGGGTTAAAACATGTAAAAGGAAAAGTAACTTTCCTCAGCGGTTTTAATATAATATTGCGAGAATTATGGTATTTGTAATAATGCAGGTGGTGATTGGCACTCATGAACAGAAAGGGTGGTTCGGAATTAATGTGGACAAAGCAATTCAATTTAAGATCTCTACAACTCATTCGTAGCAGGAGAAATTGATCATTGCCACATGCAACTGCAAATTACAAAAAAATTAAAAGTAAAATCCTCCATGCCACCCCAATGATTTTTTTTAAAGGTGGATGAGAATCTAACAATTAACTTAAGTGGCATTATGAAGTTTTCCCTCTATCTTATTCCTTCAGTATTACTTTGGAAAAATTTACTTCACAGCATTATTTTAATAAGAAAATGAAAGGATATGGAATATGCATTAGTGAGACCACAAGCATATATCTTGCTTACTGAATTCTGTCATTATAAACCAGCAGGATTAGGCAACAAATTCTGCACATAAAAAAATTCCACTTATAAAAAGTCATGCATAAACTGTAAAGATTTAAGGATGTTTGCTGCTCAATTTCAAAATAACAAGCTTTTCATAACACTAGTAAATATTGATAGTAGATTAATAAAGGAACTAAAAGAGTGAAAAAAAATTATAGGTCCATGTGCTTGGAGTCGAGATATAAGCCATTGAAAATTTGGCAGGCAAAATATGCTCTCTTGATTTTACATAGCTTTATCATTGAGAAGTTTTATTTCTCAAAAACCATTAAATAATAACAAGGATTTTATAAGATTTTTACAAATGGCTTATTATTCTGCAAGCAAAAGATTTATGAAAAGAAAAATGGGTGTTAGCGGGAAAAATAATTTATGGCATTCAAATGGATAAAACCAGATGATTCTGAACTCTGACAAAAATTCAAAAACATGACCAACGAACATACTTAAACCATGTTATATTGTATGATCGTTTCCTATTAAAAACAATCCTGAATTTGAAGAACAATATTTACATCTTCTATATTAGGTATGGTAGCAGAAACTGCCACAAATCTAAGTTTAGGTAAGACATTTTCCACAGTTGATCTTGTCATTGCTGCCTGTATCGTCTTCATTCGACTTATGACAGCCTCTATTGTAGCTCCTCTTGTCTTGTCATTTAAAACATGTATCTGGAAAAAAAAAACTATAGGCTCTCAAGAGCCTGAATCGCTCACCTGGATTTAACTTTTCACCTTGAACAGGACTAAAAATTTAAGTGTTGCAGTCAATTTGGCTGGTTTTTCTATAGGGTTCTATGTTAAACTAAGTTCAGCTGTGGCAGTCGTCTTGGTTGACAGTCCAGGTCAATGGACACATTTCTAATATAGAACCATCTAAGGACCATTTCTGCTAAGTCTTGTTCCAACTGGTTTTTTAAATTAATTTTCCTGTAGGGTCCTATATTTAACTAAGTTCAGCTGTGGTGGCCATCTTGGTTCACAGTCCACAAAATCGGGACACATTTCTGAAAGAGGACCTCCTAAGGACCATTGCTGCCAAGTCTGGCTCCAATTGGTCAAGTGGTTTCAGACAAGATGATTTTTCAATGAAAAAAATCACATAGTGCCCCATGTTAAACTAAGTTCGGCTGTGGCGGCCATCTTGGTTAACAGTCCTGGTCATCAGACATACTTCTGAAAGAGGACCATCTAAGGAACATTGCTACAAAGTCTAGTTCTAATTGGCTTAGTGGTTTCAGACAAGAATATTTTTGAGTGAATTTCCCATAGGGTTCTATGTTAAACTAAGTTCGGCTGTGGTGGCCATCTTGGTTCACAGTCCATGAAATCAGATATATTTCTGAAAGAGGACCTCCTAAGGACCTTTGCTGCCAAGTCTAGTTCCAATTGGTCAAGTGGTTTCAGACAAGAAGATTTTTCAATGAATTTTACCATAAGGCCCTATGTTAAACTAAGTTTGGTTGTGGCGGCCATCTTGGTTCACTTTCCGGATCATCAGACATATTTCTGAAAGAGGACCTAGGAAGGACCATTGCTGCCAAGTCTGGTTCCAATTGGTCAAGTGGTTTCAGACAAGAAGATTTTTCAATGAATTTTTCCATAGGGCCCTATGTTAAACTAAGTTCAGCTGTCGCAGCCATCTTGGTTGATCATCGGACACAATTCTGAAAGAGGAGCATCTAAGGACCATTGCTACAAAGTCTAGTTCTGATTGGCTTAGTGGCTTCAGAGAAGAATATTTCCGTGTGAATTTCCAATAGGGTCCTATGTTAAACTAAGTTCGGCCATCTTGGTTCACAGTCCATGAAATCTGACATACTTCTGAAGGAGGACTATCTAAGGACCATTGCTGCAAAGTCTGGTTCCAATTGGTCAAATGGTTTCAGACAAGAAGATTTTTCAATGAATTTTACCTTAGGGCCCTATTTTAAAGTAAATTTGGCTGTGGCGGCCATCTTTGTTCACAGTCTGGGTCATTGGAAATAATCCTAAAAGAGAACCTCCTAAGGACCAATACTGCCAAGTTTGGTTACAATTGGCCTTGTAGTTTCATAGAAGATTTTTTAAATTCATCCCCCCATTTTTTAAAATTTTTAGTAACCGCAGCCTTGTCGGTTGGAAGTCGGGGATGGTGGACATGATTTGGAAAGGGGCCACCCAAGGACCACTCCACCAAAGTTTGGTTCCAACTGGCCTCGTGGTTTCAGAGGAGAAGATCTTTAAAGGAAAGTTTATGCCGGACATTGTCTTTAAAGGGCAAATACTCCTACAGGGGTCAATCAATGATTTTGGTAATGACTTATTTGTAGATCTTACTTTGATGAACATTTTTGCTGTTTACAGTTTGTCTTTATCTATAATAATATTCAAGACAATAACCCAAAAGTGCAAAATTTCCTTAAAATTAACAATTCAGGGGCAATAACCCAACAAACCAATTCGTCCGAAAATTTTATGGCAGGTAGATCTTGACCTGATGATCATTTTACCCTATGTCAGTTTTCTCTAAATGCTTTAGTTTTTGAGATATAAGACAAAAACTGCAGTTTACCCCTATGTTCTATTTTTAGCCATGTCAGCCATGTTGGTTGGCAAGCGGGGTCATCGGACAAATTTTTAAAACTAGATACCCCAATGGTGCTTGTGGCCAGGATTGGTTCCATTTGGTCCAGTAGTTTCAGAGGAGAAGATTTTTGTAAAAGTTAACGGACGACGGACAATGGACGCCAAGTGATGAGAATAGCTCACTTGACCACCTGGATTTTAGGTGACCACAATTGACAAAGCGGTTCTAGATAATATCTGTAAGGAATTCCAGTTCCACGATGTCCAGCGCTTCTATATAAGATATGTAAAGAATTCTTCCAGTGTCCAATGTTAAAAATGTTAAACTAAGTTCAGCTGTGGCAGCTAGCTTGGATTCCGATCGGCAGGAAAACATAACTGTTGTAGCAGACATTTATCCAAGAATCTTCATGCAACAAAAACATTTCAATTGGCTTACTATTTTCTGACAAGAGGACCTTTGTACAAATTTCCCCCAGGGTCCAATGTAAAACTAAGTCCCGTTGCGACCATTTTGCATTTCCAATCGGCACATAAAACACATCTTTTGTAGTTGTCTATCAAATAATAATTCACACAACAAAAACATTTCAATTTCAGATCTATGTACAAAATTTCCCATAGGGTCCAATGTTAAACTATGTCTGGCTGTGACGGCCATCTTGAATTTCAATCGGCACAAAAAAAACTTTTGTAAAGTTCATCCAATGCTTGTTCATACATAAAAACATTTCAATTGGCTTAGTAGTTTCTGAAAAAAGAAGACCTTTGTACAAATTTCCCATAGGGTTCAATGTTCTACTAATTCTGCTGTGGTGGCCACATTGAATTTTCCTTTGGCACATAAAACATACCGAAATTTTGGTCTATCAAATGATGATTCACATATCAAAAACATTTCAATGGGCTTAGTACTTTCTGCCAAGATGACCTTTGTACAAAATTCCCAATAGGGTTCAATGTTAAACTAGGTTAGGCTGTGGTGGCCATCATGAATTTCGGATTTGCACAAAAAACATACATTTTGTAGATGTTCATCCAAGGATCATTCATGCAACAAATCAATTCAATTGGCTATGCAGTTTCCGACAAGAGCTTTAAAGATAAGTCCAATCAGAACGAATTATCTGCCCCTGGTAGCCATGTTGAATATCCAATCGGCAAAAAAAACATACCTTTTGTACAGAACCATCCAATTAACAATCCTGCCAAGTTCGGTTCCATTTAGACTGGTGGTTTCGGAGAAGGTGAAAATGTGAAATGTGGATGTGGCCATTGTTAGCTAAAAACAAGATGTGCCCCGCCAATAAATACAGAATTGTACAACAGGGACTTAGATAACATTATAAAATGCCAAAGCTAAATTCCACTAAAAAACAAAAAACTAAATATTTCCAGCAGCAGCTTCAAAATTAATATCCTGATTAAAAAAATGTTGGAAAAAGCTGTAATTGAGAACTGGAAATTAAAAAATCACCTGACACTTACTTATACAGCGTAAACAAAAAATCTCAATGAACAGCAAGATCCAACAGAACAATATGTACATGTATATTGAATATACTACTTTACATAAATATGTAATTTGGATTTGGTATTAATGATGATCCTTAAGTCCTTGGTTGTCTGATGTTTTTGTAATAACACACAGTTTCCTTATGTCTATTTATTACATTACCTCATCAATACAGAAAAGACAGACCGACTGGACGAAGTAGGTATTATCTCTCCATCTCCTGGTCATACTATCCCATTTCTCCTGAAATATTAAATAAATCTGCGTCACTACTAATTTGAATTATGTTAACATGGATGGATGAATAATTGTTTAACCATTTAAGTGCATATCTGGACGTGAACATGTTGATATGATATGAATATGAATCCTGCTTTGTACTAGACCAACACGCTAAGCCAGATTTTTAACGTGCTAGCCCATGAGGTAACGAGGTAACAGTCAACAGGAAGATATATCACCCCATCCGGACAAATTATACTGACTCCGAGCCCACCAGTTCTTTACTCTTACTCCTAAATGCCACAAGGTTTTCGGAGAAGCAGCAAATACCAATTTTGATGTCTTTGTTTGACTCAGCAGTGGATCGAACCCTCAGTCTTTCGCACTCAAGGTAAGCATGCTACCACAAGACCACCAAGGCTGTTGAATTATGTGAACAAGAACTCTAGTGTTACTGAAGCAATGATAAATGATAACTCTATCATCATCTATGTCATTTTTTTTTGGTATGAAATAAGCTATACTGTCAAGTGTTCTATGAATTTCAGGTGATTAAATCTTTAAACTTCCCTACTTTCAAATGAAAGGTAGGATATTATTGTTGCAGTCATACATGTATGCCCGTTATTTTTTTGTGGGGGGGGGGGGGGGGGACAATAAAATCTTCTTAAATTCCGGAATTTATTTTTTGTTTGTTGTATTTAGTGTTTAAGATGTCCAAGCTTTTGGTCCATGGATAGAATACCTAAAAATGGGTCAAAGAATCAAATGGCTGGGAAACATTACTTAACAATGACTAAGGAGTGGAAATTTGTAAATGTTATTGTAATTGAGGAAATGAAGACTATAAGAATATGTAATGTTACAGCAACTGGGATTTTTCCAACAGTGTTCCTAATGTATCCATAATAGGTGGTGCATATGTCCAATATCTATATACAAACATTCTGCCAAGTTTGAAGACTCTGGATTGAAAACTGTAGGAGGAGTTGATCTCACAAAATATGTACACTCCTTAAGGTATGTATTTACACATCTTTCCCAAAACTTGAAAAACCATAAGGGACATACATTATTTTTTTGATAATCAGATGCAGTTCAATGTACTCTAGTTGCATGCTAAATTTTTTTTAAATCTGAAATATAGCCCAATTAGGTACCTCCTACCTTCAAGAATGTTGCTAAAAATTGAATAAGTTTCACAATCCTGAAATTCCACGAAAATGTTCCAAATGTATCCATAATAGGAGGTGTACATGTCCATTATATATACAAACACTCTACCAAGTCTGAAGGCTCTAGATTGAAAACTGTAGGAAGAGTTGACCTGTTCCCACTGTCGTAACCTTTCATCTGCCCCCACCGATTTGTAACTTCCCCCAGATTGACTATGTTGAACTTCACGACGGGTGCCGTATACGGAGCAGGAAATGCTTACCCTTCCGGACCACCTGGATTCACTCCTGGTTTTTATAGGAGTTCGTGTTGTTCATTGTTTTTTAGTTTTCTTCGTTTGTTTGTTGTGCTTGTGGTTGTTCATTTGTCTTCCCAGGTTTGTCTGTCCAATGGATTACGTTTTTTTTTTTATTGCTCCTTAGGTATATTTGTCCTTTTTACACAAAATGGATACCCTCATAAAAGAATTTTGCTAAAAACTGACTAAGTTTCACAATCTGGAAAATCAGCAAAAAATGTTCCAAATGTATCCATAATAGGAGGTGCACATGTCTATTATATATACAAACATTCTACCAAGTTTGAAGGCTCTGGATTGAAAACTGTAGGAGGAGCTGATTACACAAAATATGTACCCTACTTTCCCCGTCCATCCGTCCACCTGTTCGCCCGACATTTACCATACTATAACCTGGATTTCACTCCATGTAACCCGGCCAAAATTATATATTACCGGACTCAAACATGAATGCTTTACATGTAGATTATGCTTTTATCTTAGTGTAGGGATAACTGTCATTTTGGGCAATCAATTGTAGATTACCGTATTTTCCTGCCTATAGGTCGAGACTTTTTTACTTTAAAATGACCATTTTACCATTATAAGTCTATGGAGAAAGTATCAATTAGACCTATAGTCCACATAGACTTATAGTCCAGAAAATACAGTAATTCGAAATAAAATCCTAATATATCAAGTAAACATTCTAGCAAAAACATTACAGTGGCTCACCTTGAAATTTCTAAGTAGCAAATGCTCAATTCATGTAAATGTTTTTTCATATGAATTTTAACTATTGAATTCTACATACTGGAGTAGTGAGAATAATATTAACTTGTTGGAGCTCATAATAATCATCTACTTCTGAATCACCAGTCAGTTCTGCACATTTTATATTCAATGGTTCAAACTTGACCTTCCAGTCTAGGAGTTTCTCACTGCATAAAGCCTTAAGAGGAGCCACTGAAGAAATACAATGTAATGAGTTCAATTGTAAATTTAAATAATACATTTGTAATGAGAAAAACTGAGGTAGGTGCACCATGAAAATTTAGCCTAATAATGAAACAGTAAACAAATCAAGTAAAAAGAGTAATTTTAAATTTCTAAAAAGAAAGACAAGTGGATAAGAGAAACCCTCTGATGGAATATTGTCTGATGCAGATACACCAAATATCTTTTCAGTTCAAAGAGAAGCATTTTATCGGCAATTCGTACATATTTCCTTAGATCTTTTTGCCTAATATATATAGAATAATAGGTGTGATACTCGAAATATATAGAGAAATTGATGTGATACTCAAAAATATTAGACAAAAAGATCAAGGGAAATATGTACGAATTGCCGATAATTTCAAGTATCACATACAGGCTGTATCACTGAAAATATTAGGCAATACATTGTGTGATGTAATGCAGAAGGATTTACTTATCTGATCGTCCAATGAAAATGAATTATGGAAATTATCGATGACAAGTTATCAATTCACGCAAATATTCAATATTTTCCTTTCCCATTTACTGTCAAGAATGTGTTTCAAAATGATGTCACGCGCCAATTATTGGTCAACCCACATTCTGCTATGAACTTCTTCCGCTATGAAAAATAGTGCACATTAAAATTAGTTGAAAAAGTGATATTTTTCAGAAAAAAATGAATTACCGATAAACAAAATAATAGGTATTTTCGTTTTTGATGCTGACTATATCATGTGGAAATTATCTAAACTCACCCTTCTGGCTCGTCTAGATATTCCACATGATATAGTCAGTATCAAACACGAAACTACCTATTATTCTATATATAGTGTTCACATATGGGAAATTATATCACAAATACATTATTTTCATGAGGTACAAAATTTTTTAATGTTTCAACACTCCGGAATCAGAAAACTTTTGAAAATTCCCATATTCCTTGCAAATAACCTAGAAAAAATATTTGAACTAATTACTCATATAACGAAATGGTGTCACAATTTTTTTAAACTGAATTTCAAATCTCTTGTGATCTTAGTTAATATATTAATGATCTGCTTACTGTAAACAACTTTAAAATTTCTTGTCGCATGATTTTCCATCTTCATGATAAGTCTAACAATTGCTAATTCAAATATTACAGTTTTCCCTGATCCAGTTGGGGCACACACCACTAATGGCTTATCTGTATAAAAAACCTAGAAAATAGTTATTATATATAAGGGGCATATATTGGAAGCATCATCACATCCATAATCAAAACCACGGTGTGCAATGATGTAATAATTAATCAATCATAAATGAGGTGGAAATAAATTATATCCTCCAGGTTTTTCCTTGGAACAAATAAATATTTGATTCCAAGTAAACATCTTACCAAGTGATAAAACTTTGTCCTGTCAAAATATTAAATCATGTAGATAGACAAGAAATCTAAATTTGGAGTTTCACTGTATAAAATAGATCATGTAGATTTTGATTAAACTGGGATTTAAACTCATATTTTGCATTGCTTTCACATCAATGTTTTTTACCTCCTGTTGTGCCAAAATATATATATATAATGTTGAGAGAACAGTATATTTTGTTTAAAGGAAAAACAATTAAATTACTGTAAATTCAGAAATTATTGCGTGCATTTATTATTGCGATATTGAGAAAAATCCTGTTTCATTCATATAAAAAATTCCAAATGCAAGTTTAAATTTATTATTGCAATTACAACCCTGTCACATTTTTCGCAATAATAAAAACATCGCAATAATTTCCAAATTTACAGTATACAATCCAACTGAATAAAACATTCATGTACATATTTTTAACCTGTATGATAAAAACTTTGATGGCAAGTTAACATATATAATAACTTCATTATTTCTAATTACATGAACATGTTTACCTTGTGTGGATTTCAATCACTTTACTTATGACTAAATTTTGCACCATCAATTTCAAATATTTTGTATGCTATCAGGAACTGTTTAAACCTTTGCATATTCACAGTTTTAATGAAATATCATATTCCAAAACCTGCAGGTTATTCATTACTTTTGAGCTGAAAACAACACTGATATCTGTTTCACTTAAATTAATAATTAACATACTTCATCAAAAACTCTGGACTGTACAATATTGAAATAAGGAAATTCAAACAAATTTCTGTACTTCTCAGCTTGCAATTGTCAAGGAATAATATACACCTTTATAATACAGACAAAGAACCAGTGCATTTAGAAGCAAGTTTGATATACTTTTTCCTGGGAGTTTAAAGTTTTTTAATAATTGAATCAATGTTAGATTAAAAAACATTATTTTGAAAAAATGTTCACTATTTGAACATTTGAAGTGTTCAAATAGTGTCACATGCGCAAAAATGTTAAATTCCATAACTCCCGTAAAATTTATTGAATCAAAATCGCGGTTCCATAGGATCAAGTACATGTGGTGATTAACAATCCTACAAAATTTTAACAAAATCTGATCAGCGGTCTCAGAGGAGTTGCGTCCACAAGTAATTGTGATGGACGGACGGACAGACAGACGCAGACTATTACTAAGTCCTGTTGCGGCGCGGGACAATTATGCTAGTAATAGTTGTGTATAATTTATAAGATGTATTATTTTTTGAAATTATGGTAGTCAAACTATGGTTACAGTATTAACTGGAAGATTAATTTTTTGCCTGACCCTAAATTTGTTTTTGCAATAAATTAATGAATGCTATAAGGCAATTGTAAAATTTTTACAATATTTATTGTTTACACATGTAAAAAAAAAATTTTAAAAAAAAAGGTTTGAAAAAGGATACAAATTTCCTCTAATGATCTCAGCTTTATACCATGACTATTTGGTACTGAAATTAAAACATGTTTTTTTATACTTATATAGTGGAACCTCTGTATACCACACTGCTATGGGACCATAGAAATTGGTCAGTTTTCAGAAAGTATCAGTTTTGAGAGGTTCCGGATTAAATCATACCTGTACTGAAATCTGACCGAAAGTAAATAAAACTGAAAATATTGAAAGGCATGAAAATACATGTACTACATTTTCATCGTTTTTTCTTTAAATGTAACTAAAGAACTGTAATTTTAGAAAATAAAGTTAAAATCTTTTATTAGAACAGACTTTCCGTGTACACATCAATAAGGCTCTGTATAAAATATGCCACTCAATGAAGAGCATGAGAGTACGGCAGGTTTTTAGAGGTGTATTTGACAGGAAAACATATGTTTTGGTCTAGAAATTATCTCCTGTATTCAGAATTCAGAGGGACTGGTTTTTGCGAATGTTTTTACTTTGAAAATACAGGTGTGAATTCAGGACCATTTGCAGACGAAACTGTTTGCAGATGGTCCAGTTTAGGGGAGATCAAATGTACACTTATTATTGTATACCGGTAAATAACATTTCTATCAAAAACAGTTCAGAACTTTTAACAAGTAAAAGATCAGTATAAATCTCATTCATATCGACCAATAGAACATATTGTTAAATGGAATTATCATCACATTAATAACATCAGTTCAATACCAATTAGAACTTACAAACCAATGGCATTGGAGTAGAAATAGAGTCAATAGTATTTTTTTCTAACTGTAGATTTCTGCTAACATTTTTCAGAGCAGGAGTTTTACCAGGAGTCTGTTCTAAACTTTTATTGGTAAGCTGCCTATCCGGACCTTTTTCATGTGATGTGTGAATACGGTTGTCTGATTTCACGACAGGAAAAAGTGGATTCACTGTTGTAATGAACCTAAAATGCAGGAATTATATTTAGTTAAACCTGCTTCAACAGACAGCTCTATATACCAAATCGCTGTTTATAAAGGCCACTGTCAAAATGTCTCCATCATGAACACAACTTGTAAATTATAATATCCAGTTACAAAGCAATATTCTTTTTGGCGAAAAATTTCCAGACTTAGTAATTAAAAATCTCAAAGAGTAAGACCCTAGGTTTTTTCTCAAAACTGATTTTTTTTTTTGCCAAAAAAAAAAACTTTAGGATCCCTGAAGCCTGTATCACTCACCTTGAAATCATTTGTAGAATAAATTGTCTAATTGGCAGTCTATAACATTACTGTCAAGTTAAAATAGGCTCACTGGTTTCGCAAAATTATTCACTGATTTCAAACAAGAAGATCTTTCAATGAACTTTCCCATAAGGTACTATGTTAAACTATATATTCAGTTCTGGTGGCCATCTTGGATGGTAGTTTCAAGCAATTCTGCAGATCTGTAGATTTTTGTTACAAACCACAGACATTTTCTGTCAAGTTTGGCTCTATTTGTCCAAGCAGTTTCAGAGGAAATTTATTTTATACACCAACCAATCAGAAACAAGAATTGTCCATGGTGGCAATGTTTGTAACCTGATCTGGACAAAATGACTAAATTTTGTAAAAAACCTCCAATAGATGATTACTGTCAAATTTCATTCCAATTTGGCCAAGATGTTTCAGAGGAAAAGATTTCTTTATATCAGCCCATCAGATTTGCCCATGGTAGCCATGCTTGTCGTCCAATCAGGATGAAAAAAATTTATTTCATAAAAGACTATCCATAGATAATCCTGTTAAGTTTGGCTGACAGTTTTGGCTAAGCACTTCTAAAGAAACATTTTTTTTAATCAACCAATGAGAAAGAAGAATTTCCCATGATGGCCATGTTTGTTGCCCTATCTGGACGAAATTAGGCAACTTTGTAAAGAACCTCCAATAGATGCTTCCTGTCAAGTTTCATTCCATTTGACCAAGCGACTTCAGAGGAGAAGATTGTTTTTTATCAGCCAATCAGAAAAAAAGAACTGCCCATGGCTGCCATATTTGTAGTCTGATCGAGACGAAATGAGGAAACTTAAAGGACCTCCTATATATGCGTCCTGTTAAGTTTGGTCCATTTGGCCAAGCAGTTTCAGAGGAGAATATTTTTGAAAACTCAGCCAATCAGAAACAACAATTGACCATGGCGGCCATGTTTTTTGCCTGATCAAGATGAAATGAGGACTATTTGTAGAGGACCTCACAAACATCATTTAGTTCCAATTGGCGCAGTGGTTTCAGAGAAGATCTTTAAAGGAAAAGTTAATGCCGGACAACAGATGCTAAGAAATGGCAATAGCTCAAATGGTCTTTTAGGCCAGTAGAGGTAAAAAGAAATTGTTATAGGTCAGAAATAAAGTCTAATTATCTCTAATTAAAGACACCAAGAAATTACGACAAGAAGTTTACAAAAAAGACACAATTTCAATTCAGTTTCTTAAAAGGACATGAAAACAATTCACGAAATTATGATTTACTAAAAATAAAAAAATTTGTATCTGAAGGCATGAAAATCTATCCATTAAATTTAATTGTAACTGTTCTTATATAAGCAGATAAGTTTGAAATGACCTTATTTCTGTCTGATTCTTCCCATAACTCCTACCCATCTGAAGTCCATGTATACAAATATTAGACTTTTTTTATGCCCCGTCCAAAAATGTGGATGGGGCATATAGAGTTACCCTTGTTTGTCCGACTCCGTATGTCCGAACTATGTGGTTAAGTTTTGCGTTCAGTTTCATTTCTTTGGAACTAAGCATGGTGTATCAGTGAAACTTCATCAGTGGATGTACCTTGGGTAGTACTGAGCAGTCATATAATAATTGGGTCAGTAGGACCTAGATTTTACGCTTGAGCGACTTTAATTTAATTAATAAAACACAAATTTTATATTATCTAATTTATGTGTTTAAATTCATATCTTAGTTATAACTGATACCTTTTATTTCTCCTTGTGTCAGTGGTTATCTGGTCAAAATTTTCTGAAATAAAAAAAGCTCCATCAATTCTGTTCTAAACAAAGCACAATCTGCTTCATATAATCTCATCAGTGTGAGAAATATTTATACATATAATTTAACTTTAAATGAAAACTAAAACTGTCGGCAGAGCAGAAATAATACCCCCAGCCCCAGGGAAATTCTATCGCCAGTAGATCTGAAGCTAACCTGAAAAGTAAAAATAGATGTTTTCTTTAGAGCTTCCATGATTGGAGCAACTTATATGTGTACAAACTATGTTAAGATGGGATATTACCGGTCTTGAGTCTTGACACTATTTAGGGCACAGTGAACCACTTACATTGTAGGTGATGTCGTTTCTTTTAGAATTAGATATAGTGATCTGCATATGAAATATGTAAGATTTAATACTAGAGAATATGATCCTTTATTATTTTTTTCTGCCAACATTTTTTTGTATACAGATAAATTAAGTGATCTTCAAATATACAAATTTTAAACAGATATCTTTTATATGTAGTAAAGCAACTGAAAAAATTAATTTGAGTGCTCGATGAAAATTATGTCACTAAAATAAGGCAAAAACAATTGGCTGTCTGACTGTATAGATATATTATAGGGTCCTTAACACAAATATATAATTGGTCGCTATGGACTTTTTCATCAGTTGCTATGGACTTTTTCAATGACCTTGTCCTTTGACCCTCCATTTTACTTGAACAGCTACCATTTAATTTATTTCAAGTTATGCTCTAAACATCTGTGACAATATGTCAGACAATTATTTTCTGTTTACATGTAAATAATCTTTCAAGGGCAAAAACTCCTATAAGGGGTCAATTGGCAATTTTGGTCATGTTGACTTATTTGTAAATCTTACTTTGCTGAACATTTTTGCTGTTAACAGTTTGTCTTTATCTATACTAATATTCAAGATAACAACCTAAAACTGCAAAATTTCCTTAAAATTAACAATTCAGAGGCAATAGCTGATTCATCTGAAAATTTCATAGCAGGTAGATCTTGACCTGATGAACATTTTTACCCCATGTCATCTTTGCTGTAAATGCTTTAGTTTTTGAGATATAAGCCAATAACTGCAGTTTACCCCCATGTTCTATTTTTAGCCATGGTGGCCATGGTTCTCAACAGACAAGAAAATAAAACACAAACTTTATTCTAGATACCCTAAGGATCAACATTCTGACTAAGTATGGCTGTAATTGGTTCAATGGTTTCAGAAGAGAAGAATTTTTTTAAAGTTTACAATGGACAATGGACACTAATTGATGGCAAAACCTCACATGTCCTTTTAAAAATGCAAAACCATTGTTTTAAGTGTTTTATTAATTAATTGCAATTCTTTTAAATACTAATAAATTAATTTAGAAGATTTAGTGTGAAAATTAAGACGAAATGACACCTAGTTACATTGGCCTTTGAGAAAGTATACCTGTTTAAACATTAATCCAATTATAATCATTTGTAATGATTTTGTCAAATTTTCTATTGCAGTTCTTTTCCTTATTATTTATTTAACAAAAATATTAAATTTCTTTAGACGAAAATTGTAAAAAAAGCATTACGGGAGCTAAATAGTAATGTTATCAAAGGCCACATTAAATCATTTTTTTCTTCATATCTCAAAATCTAGATTAAAAAAAAGGTCAAAGTATCAAATGGCCAGGTTACATTACCTAGCCCTTTCCAGGCCAACGATGCCTCAAGGCATTGTGGACCTTTCCAGCCATTTGTTTGCCCTTATCCTCTCCACTGATATTTGGATACACTTTTTTGGTCTTGATTGCAAGAGAAACATTATAGCTACAAAAGCAGTAACATTTGGGCCCCAAATTCACATGTATGAATTAACAGTACCATGGAGAATAGCCTTGGTGCCATCATTTGACACAAAGGGTAAATTAAGAGGGAGGGGTGGGCTGCCTTTTGGGCCCCAAATGGAATATGGTGGCTTGGGAAAATTTTACTTATGAACTGTACAGGAACAGCAAGGGTCATTTTATACCTCAGTGTGTGTGAAATATTTTTAAAAACATTTTGGAACTTTTGAGCACCGTAAACAGTGCAAAAATGCCCAAAATTGCACTTTTGGCTGCCAAGGACTTACATAAATCAATCCTACAACACAATTTTAGTTAGTTTTACCTCTTGATAGGAATTAATGGAAAGATGGCAGCCCACTCTAACACATCATGCATTACTAGGCATGTGCGGAATTCACTCTGGTTTCCATGGCAACGGGAAGTTCCCAAAATCAGCAAAAATACCGGTAGGCATATTTCTGGTGGGGAGGGCATTTCCAACATATATACAAAAATTCTACCAATTTTGAAGGCTCTGGATCTGCCCAATCACCCACCCACCCGCCTGCATGCCCGACATTCACCATACTGTAACACAGATTTCACTCCTTGTAACCCGGCCAAAAAGAATTTTTCAGTTACTATTTTCCTTTAACTTTTTGATTCTTTAAACAAATTTATCACAAATTTCAGGAAAAAACTGTGAAAAAACAGACTTACAAGTTACATTTTTGTAATATTAAACAAAAATTGAAATAAATTTTACTCACCTTACTTTTCTTACCAAAAAGATTAATTATATTGCGCATATGTCTGTACTGTATGTCAGATACTGTACCTGGAGATATGATTTGGTCAGGTGGAGTTCTTACAAGTGGCCTTTTACCAATTACATGTGTTGCATGCTCCAAAGATTCAGTTCTTTCTTTTATGAGATTGCTACTAGCTTTCTGACCAGATTGTTCATTATTTTCTGTGCATAATGGTTCCATATGTAAAGAATGTCTGTCTACTTGTGAGCAATTATAAAGCTGTGATGCCAGAATATCAGTTAATGGTTTTTTGTTAGATGGGATTTCACTTCTAGTTGGTCCTCTTGTTGGTTTTGAATTTCTGTATAGCTGTGATGCCTGGATATTGGAAAAACAAGGCTGACTTGGGAGTAGATATGAATCTAACATAGTAGGAGCATCTGGTATATCCACATCATTGTAAGTGTTGTCAAAATGTTTTTGAGATATTGGAGGCCTGGAAAAAAGCATAATGACTTGATTTTCCAAATAACTTGTATCCTTAACATGCTTAAACTAGAAATACTGTGAGCAAAGCTCACTAATTGATACCCCCGCACCCCCTATCACAAGGAAAGGCAAAGTCAATGTTTTGCTATGGAAAACCCAAAAAGTTGGTCAGATCAAAATCTAAAATAGGAGGTGCACTATGGCATCATGTGATAAAGAGATTCTCTGAAAGTCTCATGGAATTCCCTTTAGTGGTTTAGAAGGAGTTGCGGATGGCATACTGGTACCCCTATCACAATGAATGTCAAAGTCCATTTTTTGGTATGGGTAACCCCAAATATTCATCAGATCAAAATCTAAGATAGGAGGTGCACTATGGCATCATGTAATAAAGATCCTCTGAAAGTTTCATCACATTCCATTCAGTGGTTTAGGAGGAGTTGCGGATGGCATCATGGTACCCCTATCACAATGAATGTCAAAGTCCATGTTTTGGTATGGGTAACCCCAAATATTCATCAGATCAAAATCTAAGATAGGAGGTGCACTATGGCATCATGTAATAAAGATCCTCTGAAAGTTTCATCACATTCCATTCAGTGGTTTAGGAGGAGTTGTGGATGGCATCATGGTACCCCTATCACAATGAATGTCAAAGTCCATGTTTTGGTATGGGTAACCCCAAATATTCATCGGATCAAAATCTAAAATAGGAGGTGCACTATGGCATCATGTAATAAAGATCCTCTGAAAGTTTCATCACATTCCATTTAGTGGTTTCGCAGGAGTTGCGGATGGCATCATGGTACCCCTATCACAATGAATGTCAAAGTCCATGTTTTGGTATGGGTAACCCCAAATATTCATCAGATCAAAATCTAAAATAGGAGGTGCACTATGGCATCATGTAATAAAGATCCTCTGAAAGTTTCATCAAATTCCATTCAGTGGTTTAGGAGGAGTTGCGGATGGCATCATGGTACCCCCTATCACATTGAAAGTCAAAGTCCATGTTTTTTCTATGGGAAACCCCAAAAATTGGTCCGATCAAATTCTAAAATAGGAGGTGCACAATGCCATTATGGGATGAAGATTCTCTGCAAATTTCATCAAATTCCATTCAGTAGTTTAGGAGGAGTTGCGGATACAAAGGTCGGACGGACGGACGGCGCGACACAACGAATACTATATACCCCGCTTTTTTCAAAAGCGGGGGTATAATAAGCAATATAGTGTATGCGTCTTATGCTCTAAAGTCAGAATATGATCTACAAATTTATCCGGTTCTCCTTAAGCTGATATACACTATCCAGATTCAGATTTCAGAAAGCATTTAATTAAGTTTAAAACTAGCATTTGAGTCTTTTGTTAAGCCTTTTAACAACAAATCAGGTTCTTTAATCATGCTGGAGATAAGAGGCCAAAGTTGTTTATCTTAACTAACAATGATCACTTATGATCGAACCAAACCTGTTGTATGATGTTTCTTAATTGACAACGATTACTAATTTCCTGCCAAACACTGGTGGTTCTCTCAAGGTGGCAAAATAAGTTAAACAGCTTAATTTCTAACTGTTTTAAAATTACCACAAAGATAATTAAAAACATTATTAGAAATTTCTAAAGCGTCATTTGAGTTTCATTAAATCCTTAAATTACATCTCACACTTCAGAATGAAAGTTTCAGGATAATTTTTTGGCCTCTGTCTGTCAAACTCTTATGTTGGATTTCAATTTTGTTGTGGTATTGTATTTACAAAATGTAGTATTCTTATGCACAATAACCTTTGAGATATTTCATTTTTATCTCAAACTTCAAACAATAGGCCTAAAAGGGTCAAGTTCTTATCAATGGTATGGGACTTTGAACATAAAATATTGTGTAAAATGTGTAAGGATACAAAATATTAAAATTGTTATTCCAATGAAGGTCTTTTTTTACCTTTAATTCTAGATCTTGGATAATTATCCATATTGACAACCCTTATTAAGAGAATAGCAGCAATTAAATGGAATATTTGCTTTTCATAATCAAAATAGGTCAAAAAGAAAATGTGTGTCTATGTCTCCTTTTCAAAAAATAATGGGGTCAAGTGGGTTGGAATTTTTTTACTTGGTTAGGCCAAGGTTAAAAATATACATGTTTGCCATTTCCCAACCCACCATTGTTTAATTAATGTTTTAAAGTCATGGATGCATAAATCTGCTAATAACAAAACATTCGGAAAAAAATACCATCTTTGAAGGCACTTCAATAACTATAAATACATTGTACTTGATATGTTAATTACTGAATATTGTGGGACTTGAGAATACAGAATGTGATGGACAGTATCAGGAGTAAAGTAAACAAAAATCTTTCTCCGTTTGGAATAAAATTATTGGTAATTTGGTTTGAGTGTTTTTAGGGTTGTTTGGAGAAACAGCCAACCAATCCATTCTATTCTAGGCCTCACAAACCTGAAAGTTTCTTGTTTTCATCAAGTTTAATTTCAGAATTATAATTATTGTTTGACTTGAAGCTTGCCATTATCAGTCTGTTGTTGCACAAACTGACTATGGTCAATGTGGATTTTATCAATTCTGACACATAACATGAAAAGCTTCTGTAGAAGAAATCCATGATATCCTTACAAACCAGAGGCTCCTGTAATATCCTTGAATATTCCCCCAACGTACGGCACAATAATAGTGACACTAATTATCGTTACGTCGCTACGGCTGTACGCTTTGTATATTGTCAGCCAATATTAAATTACCATCTGATGCATTAGGTCTTGTTCCAATCTTTCAGCTCATAAGAGCCTGAATTGCTCACCTGTTATTTTTTGTTTAGATCTTGCATCAATCCAAATATATCTGATTGCTAGGAACTTTTCCATTGGTTGATATAGATTTTTTCAATGACCTTGACCCTTGAGCCTCCATATTGATTGGTAAAGCTATATTATAGGGTCCTGAATCTAAATATATATGGTTGCTAGTGACTTTTTCATCAATTGCTATGGACTTTTTCAATGATCTGGACTCTTGACCTTTCTTTCTGACACATACAGGTAAATTATAGGGTCCTTTACCCTAAACTCTGCTTTAGTTTTTGAGATATGAGCCAAAAGGTGCATTTTTCACCTATGTTTTATTCTTAGCCATGGCAGCCATGTTTCTCAATGGACATGAAACTGTATACTTATTGAGATACCCTAAGGATCTTTCAGCCTAAGTTTGGCTGAAATTCATTCTGTAGTTTCAGACCTGGATAAGATTTTTGAAAGTTTACAAAGATTGTCTTTAAAGGGCAAAAACTCCTATAAGGGGTCAATTAACAATTTTGGTCATGTTGATTTATTTGTAGATCTTACTTTGTAGAACATTTTTGCTGTTTACAGTTTGTCATTATCTATAATAATATTCAAATAACCTAAAACTGCAAAATTTCCTTAAAATTAACAATTCAGAGGTAATAACTCAACAAAGGGTTCACCGATTCGTCTGAAAATGCCATGGCAGGTAGATCTTGACCTGATGAACATTTTCACCCCATGTCAGTTTTGCTCTAAATGCTTAAATTTTTGAGATATAAGCCAGAAACTGCAGTTTACCCCCTATGTTCTATTTTTAGACATGGCGGCCATGTTTCTCGATATTTAAGAAAATAAAACATAAATTTCATATAAGATACTCTAAGGATCATTCCACCTAACTCTGGTCCCAATTGGAAAAGTGGTTTTCAGAGGAGAAGATCTTTTAAAAAAAGATGACGCCGGGCGACGGACGATGAACGTCAAGTGATGGCAATAGCTCACATGGCCTTTTAGGCCAAGTGAGCTAAAAAGTTATAATCAACTGAGTAAGCCTAATATACATATATGGTATTTAACGTCATCTTAGGTACCGTACTCATTTTATTTACATGTAAGGTAGTACATAGAAAACTAAATTAGGGAATCATAAGACCATCACAAAACAAATTTTCTTTTTTTTTTTAAATTTTTCGACACATCTTTGTTTTTTTTTACACATTAAAGGCAAGTTACTGTATCATGGAAAAAACATTTTTCATTGTTGGAGGAAACTGGCAGTACCCAGAAATGAAATACTCGTTAATCCCTTCCTGTCTTCACAATCATCTGCATTAAGTTTCAAAAATACAGTATACTTCAGTTTTTATGCAATTTCTTTACTTTATTTTTTATATAAATACTCTACTATTTTTGAAACTTCAGATGACTGTGCTGTCTTAAAAAATTTCAATCTCTGATTTTGACAAATCATACTGTAGCAGTAGTTTAAAGATTTAACTTTGTATCTTTTTTGTTACTCACAGCAATATACTGATACTCCTAGCGCTCCTTTCTGACATCACTGGAATTTTTTTTTATTTTGCTAAAAACAAACCTTTTCTGTACTTATGACTATAGTAGGATTAACAGTTCAATTTCTGCACTAAAATCAAGATAGGAAGAATCTTTTTCTAAAAGACATGAGATATATCAATCTTGACCATACTGGGTACCCATTCTGTCACAACTTACTGATTAAATAAGATTCTTTGATCAAAAAATAGTTGACTGGCATTCATCTTTTAAAATTTATTGATATCTGAAAAATAGAAAAATATACTGAGTATTGAATAAAATAAAACAAGATGCATTTTTTGTTTTGTTGCATAGTATATATAATTTTCCGAATCTATCTGTAAAACGAAAGAGAGACGTACTGTAGAGTATGTGGTTTGCAAATGAAAAGTAAAATCAATGAGACTTTTTGGAAGGGAGGATGCAATATTAAAAATAAATCCTTGCCCCAGGTGCTTGTGGTTAGTGGAAATTGAAACTCGGTCACTGAAACTAACACAAGTACACAGTGTCAGTGGCAGTGTACTGTCTGGCGCCAGCAGACGTATCAATCCAATTCCGTCCGTATCCGTACCTCTATTAATTTTTGGCCTTTGAGCATGTTGACCCGAAATGACCTTTTGACGCTGCAGATTGAAACTGAAAATGAAAATACCGGTCACGCTACAACAGAAAGAAATATTCTAATCTGAAGTTTTTGACAGAATAATAAATGCCTCCGAAGATATGTCGGAAGAAATAAATGAAATCTGTACTCCTTTCCGAAATGTATTTATCATTTCATGTCAAATCGACAACTGGGCAAATGAAAATTTTCGTTAAAGACGTCATTACTGCTCGGGTATCAAGCAAAATCGGCACCGGTATCAATGGTCATTTCGGGACTGTTAAGTGGTCAATTCGGGACCGATAAATAGTCAATTCGGGACTTATCCATAGTCATTTCGGCATCACATACTTATTATTGTACTAAATTTACGAATTAGCCGCATAGGCGCCAAAATGCGTGGTTTAAAATAAACGATGTATGGTTCAGATTATAAAGGTTATTATCGGATTTGACAATCTGCATTTATAAATTTAAATTGCAGTTTTATTTATGTGCAAATGGAATTGTTATGCACTTTTCCGATATGAATTCTCCCAACGTATCCTTTAGAAGGTTCTCGAATGCATCATTTTAACACATTGATTTAAATAAATAAGTATGCACATATTTTAAATGTCTTTCTGTTTGAAATTACGGAAAAAGAATAAAACAAATTAAAAACATTCTCCTTCGAGTGGGATGTTTCCGCTTCATGGATTGTTTTTCTACAATAACCAATTTCTCCTAACTGTAAAGGTTATGAACTTTGAAGATTATGAAGAAGTAAGGTAAAGTTCAGAGGAATTCTTAACTGTTTTTTGGATTGCTCGGATGTTTACCTTGCACAAAGTGATAAAACCAACCATTAACTATTTTCACATTATTTGTTATTTGACCTGTCTAAATATATCTCTACCATACAATTCCCTGTAAGCCCTAGATAAAAATATTTTTAACAAATGGTCATCTTTATCATTAACGGCGAAATTTATCTCGGACATCTTTGATAAATATAAACGTGGACAGCACACGCAGCCACACACTAAAAATGCTTTTATCGTCTGATTATTGGATATATTTGTGAATTAAGCCTCACTTGCCCTGCCCATGATTGCAATGGAACAATTGGAACAATTATTTTCCAAAAATTTGCTCTACCAAACTCACGGCATCTTTTGAAAAATTCATCCGCCACTAAGGAAATGTTTACTTTCATATTTATTCTGAAGGAAAAAGGTAATGCACTATGAAATGTGTATTAAATGAACTTTTCATCAAGTTCCAGTTCAGAATTAATTTTAACAATAAAAATATTGACAATTTATGTGGTTGTGTTTTCGTCATAGATTTTGACTTTGATGGAACCTTAAGGTCCATTTTGGTAATTCTACGTGGCATACAGTCTACTTCATCAGTGGATACATCTTCGGTAGTAACGAACAGCCGCATATGACAATTGGGTCGCGTTGACCTACATTTCACGCTTCATTGACTTTGGTTAAAGTTTGCATTAACATCCATTTCTGGAATACTACATCATATATAGACATGAAACTATCAGTTGATCCCACCTACTTGACAAGAAAGTTTATGGGAAGCCAACCACAACATCCATATTGAGTTTCTGTTCCATAAATAACATGGCCACAACAACTTTTTATAGTCAAGTAAGTAAGTAAGTAAGTAAGTAAGTAAATTCTTTATTTATCGAGGGTTACTCAATTAGACTTAATCTAATTTTCATTGAGGCCCTCCAAACATCCATTAACAAAATCATACACATTCATACAATACACATTCACATAATAATAATCAACAAATTATAAACAGTATATAATAAACGTATATAATTAAGATATAGTACATTTTCCTTAAACTCCATTAAGGAAATATTTAAAACAATGTTCCTTAAATATGTTAATATTTCGAGAATTTTTTATGCAATATGGCAAATCATTCCAAATTTTAACTGCTGAATACTGAAAGGATTTTTTATAAAAATTTGTATTTGGTCTTTGTAAGAACAAATCATCATTTACTGAAGATCGCAGATTATAATTGTGAACTTCACTAACAGTTTGTAAAAATAGATACTCTGGAACAAGACCATTTACTACTTTATACATTAGCACAGATTTTTGATATTTAACTCTTTCTACAAAAGGTAACCAGTTCAGAGAAGAGAACATAAAATTTGAATGAACTGTATTATCACATTCTAATATAATTCTTGCAGCTCTTTTTTGAAGCTTAGTAATTCTGTCTGAATCTTTTTTAAGTACATCACCCCAAACAGAACTGCAGTAGTCCATATATGGTAATATATATGAGTTATAGAACAGCTGTCTAACATAAATTGGTAAAAAATGTTTTAATTTATTTAAAAGTGCAATTTTGGATGATATAATTTTACATACTCTGTTTACCTGATCTTCCCATTCTAAGTTTTCATCAATATCAATGCCAAGAAGTTTATGACATTTGACGTTTTCAATTTCGGTTTCATCAATTTTGATGGAAAGCTCAGGTAATTTAATAAGTTTTCTTTTGGAGCCAATGGTCATACATTTAGTTTTGTTAGCATTTATTACCATGCTGTTATTATCACACCAAGACGCGATAGTATTCACATCATTTTGCAGCTCGGTATTTATACTTTGAAAATTTTTGTCATGATGATGCAGAGTCGAATCATCAGCATATAAATCAATACCAGATTTTTTTATATGAAAAGACAAATCATTTATGTATATTATAAAAAGAAGGGGTCCTATAATAGACCCTTGAGGAACACCATATTTAACAGTATGTTTATCAGATTTTATATTTCCATGGTGAACTTCCTGTTTCCTATCAGATAAATAAGATTGAATCCAATTTTTTGTCATGTCTCCAACCTGATAATATTGCAATTTTTGCAAAAGAATAGAATGATTTACCAGGTCAAAGGCTTTACTAAAATCAATAAAAACTGCACCTACAACTTCACCGTGATCTAAATATTTTAGCCACTCATCAACTAATTTTGTAAGAGCGGTTTGACTCGAATGTCATTGTCTAAAACCTGATTGTGAAGTATGTAACAAATTATTCTCATTTAAATATTCATACAATTGAGAGCAAACATGTCTCTCAAATAGTTTTGATATAGTACAGAGAACTGATATTGGTCTATAATTTGACGGGATATCTTCCGGTCCTCCCTTGTGTATAGGAGTTACCCTTGCATGCTTTAACTTTTCTGGAAACTGACCACTGGTCAAACTTTTGTTAATTAAAAATGTTAAAGATGGTGCTATAATTTCTGCACCAAGTTTTAATATTCTGGGCCCAATTTTATGAAGACCTGAAGATTTACTAGGATTTAACTTTTTTAATTGTGAATAAACATCCGCTACCGTAATAAGATTTAGTTGAAAATCGGAATTTTTCGGTAGTTCTTTAGAAATAAAATTTTGAAGCAATGTAAAATTCATATCTGATGTTTTATGCCCGATAAGTTTATCGGCGATCGTAGAAAAATGATCGTTTAAGGAGTTAACAATATCCTGTGGATCGAAAAAAGTATTGTTTTCATAATCTAGCTTACATGGAAAAGTATTATCTAATTTGGGGTTAACTTCCCTAATATGTGTCCATAACTCTTTAGAATTTTTACTATTTGATATAGCGTTTTGGTAGTACTTCTCTTTTGCTATTTTTACTAAAGAAGTTACCTTGTTACGCCATATCCTATAATTTTCCCAATCTTTATGGGAATGAAACATATCTCTCTTAATAATCGCATCATTTATTTCTTCATTAAACCAATCGGCTTGCTTGTATGATTTGACTCTTTTGATTTTAATAGGTGCATGTTTATCAAGAACTTGTAAAAATAATGTATACCATAAATCCAGTGCAATATTTACATCATCTTGCATTTCAATTTCATGAAATGGCAATGTGAGCAAATCGGCCTGAAATTCAACATCATTAAACTTTTTAAAACACCTGTATTCAATTACAGTGTGCTTATCTTTTTTTAAATTTGTTGTTGACTTTACGGTTAAGACATATGGGATAATGATCACTTATAGCATACTTTGACACATGACCATGTACAATTTCAGGGTTTGTTGTATAAATATGATCTATAAGTGTTTCTGAGTGTTCACAAATTCGTGTTGGACTTGTAATTAGTTGCGTTAAATTAAACAATTCCATAAGAGTTAGCCATTTTTTGTTCTGGCTTTTTAGTAAATCAATGTTAAAATCCCCCATCAGTAAAATTTCCTTGTTTTCGGAAGTAGCCATTTCCAGTTCTTCCTCAAAAATATCAATCCAAGATTGCAGAGAATCTGGTGGACGATAAATAAATGACATAATAAAAGATTTGCTATTTGGTAAAGAAATTTCTAACCACAGAGATTCTATAGAATTCATTGATAAATCACGTCTTTCTTTTGCTGAAATAGTTTCCTTCACATATACTAATATCCCACCCCCTTCCCTATTTTGACGATTTCGTCGAAAGATTTTGTATCCAGGTACTTTACATTCATTACTTTCAATATTCGTCTTTAAAAAAGTTTCAACATGACCGAAAATATCAATAAATTTGTTGTTTGTAACAATGAGATTTTTTATTTCGTCATATTTTGGTAATAAATGTCTAATGTTCAGACAAATTGCATTTAACCCCTTTTTCTTTAACTTTAAAGAGTTAGAATTTACATTTTTAACACAAGTGTTTGTTTCAACTGATGAATTAGAATTTTCCATGCAAATGCATTCCGATGTATCACAATCCGGACATAAGTTTTTAAGTACATGAAAAGAATTTGAACAATGTATTACATTATTTTGTTTTGAGATTCTATATTTATCCTCAAATTCTGATACATCAGCACTATCCTAATACATAAAACAATTGTTGCCACCATAAAAAAAAAAATGGTTATTTTCCCGCGCCCGCGCGGGTTCAATGTCTAGTACTATTGTATTTTAATACGAATTTAACAAATTATATTTTAATATCAAAATGAACTTAGAAAATGTATTTAAAACAAAAATTCTGTCATTTTCAGTCTTGTATTCATAGCAAATTATATCATCAATTCAAATCTTTATTGTTATATAAATCAAATTTATATGATTTGTGACAAAAATAAACAAAACATAGTATAACATAATGTTTTAGTGTTTTATATAAAAGAAGTTTATAATTATTATCTATAGATCTATTTACTCGAATTTCTGTTTATATAATTTTTCATAATGATTGAGGAGTTTTTCCTTTATTTCAGTTTTAAGTGTTTTTATTTGGATTATATTTTTACATTCCTCAATATTCTTAAAATCTACATGTGCTTCCTTTGCAATATTTTTTACATATGTAAACCATGTGTAACATCCCGATGAGTACAGATTCCTTGATAGTATGAATGCCTCATACAATACACTTGAATTATTTAGAAGTCTTGTTAAATATAATAAACTTTGGACCTGTATTTTCAATCCAAAGGATAGCGGCCTAATTATTTTCTCACTGCTAAGTTTGATGCATTGAGTCGTGTTCCTAATAAAAAAAGATATGTTTTCAAAATGACCAAGGTCAATTTCTTTATGGGACAGACAGCCCTATATACAGATATGTAGGTATCCATAAAAGGGTGTCTTCAAGCAGAACCCCATAAAAGTAACCTCTCAATTGTAGGTAGCAATTCATGGTTCCAAAATAGTATAAAACAAATTAAATGCTACTTTAACAGGTATATTATTTAAATAACCGGTGTGGGATTTAATAGCAAATATTACTTTTTGGGCCTTTTTAACTAGTTCTTCAGAGCTATGATTAAAATTACCATTACATTCAATAAGAATACATAAAAATTGATATTCTGAAACATTTATCAAATCTACATTCTATATTTAAAAAAATAATGTTATAGTTTTAGGCTTTTGTTTTGTAAAATCATAGTTTTAGTTTTGTTAACGTTTATGGTAAGTTGCCATTTATCCGTGACTAAAGTCAAGAAAAACCAAAGGGATCAAAGGAGGGGAAAATCGAAACTACTGACAAACTTCGGAGAACAACAAAGACAAGACAAAAACAATACATGCACAACATAGACCCCACCAAAAAAACCGGGGGTAGACTCAGGTGCTCCGGAAGAGTAAGCAGTCTATATTGCCGATCAAAAATGGGGAGTTGACAATAGGAAAGTCAAAGTCATCCCGTTTGTCGTAAAGTTTTGTATTCAACCTTCCGGCTCTGGTGTCAGTTTCGAGGTGAAGGTCAAGAAAAGATGCAGACTCGGCAGTGGTATCCTTAATTTTGAGCTCAATGGGATAGATAAGATGTCAGAAATTCCCAAAACGTGAATTGTTGAGTGATAAAACATCATCTATGTAGTAAGAACAATGTACCAGGTATCAAAAACGGCGCAAGTCATTAAAGAGATGGACAGTTACAACATAGCCATCATGGGAATAAGTGAGTGTAGATGGACAGGATCTGGGAAAACTGTCTCAAGCAACCACACCATCATCTTCTCTGGAAGAACTGATGACCAACATAAAGAAGGAGTTGGGCTTATCATGAACAAAGAAAGTGCTAAAAGCTTAATAAAATGGGAGCCAATAAATGAAAGACTCATAAAAGCTCGCTTCAATTCCACCTATGCAAAGACCACGATAATCCAATGTTACTCACCCACAAATGATGCAGAAGATGAAGTGAAAGACGCTTATTATGAAGCTTTACAAACACAGATAGACAAAAACCTCAACATGATGTCCTTCTGATAATTGGTGATCAGAATGCCAAGGTTGGTAATGATAACAGCCAACATGAACGATCAATGGGCAGAGAAGGGCTTGGAATCATGAATGAAAATGGAGAAAGACTAGCTGACTTTTGCTCAACAAATGGGCTTGTTATTGGAGGTACCTTGTTCAAACACAAAGACATACACAAAATAACATGGAACTCACCAAACAACCGTGACAAAAATCAGATAGACCATGTTATAATAAACGGCAAATGGAGAAGATCACTTCTTGATACAAGATCATATAGGGGAGTTGATGTAAATAGTGACCATCATTTAATAATAGCAAAAGTACGACTCAAATTGAAGAAGGCGGAAAGTATGAAAAGAACAAGTAGAAAGATCATTGATACAAAACAACTTTATGATGCTGAAGTTAAAAAGAAATTTTGCATTGAACTTAAGAACAGGTTTAAAGCATTAGAAGATCTCAATCAGATGGAAGAAATTGATCTAGAAAATAAGTGGGATAACATCAAACAAGTTTACCAAGAGACCACTGAAAACACAATTGGATTTCGTAGAAAGAACGATAAACAATGGCTAACACAAGACACCTGGACAATAATTGATGAAAGACGAAAGCTTAAAGAAAAAGTCCTTAACACCAAGTCACCAAGACTAAAAGAACAGCTGCAGAAAGAATACAACCAAAAGGATAAAGAGGTGAAAAGATCAGCAAGAAAGGATAAAAGAAATTTCATCGAGACACGTGCCGAAGAAGCAGAAAAGGCAGCAAAAAAAAGGTGATTTAAATACGGTATATAAAATAACCAAGGAACTTAGTGGAAAAGCCAGTCAAGTACCACCAGTTAAAAACAAAAATGGTAAATTGTTAACAACAGGTGATGAAAAGTCCAAACGATGGGTAGAACATTTCAAAAATGTCCTGGACAGACCAGAACCACTGGTACCTTTTGAAGGCATGCAACAACAATGTGAACTTGATATAAATATCAACCCCCTCCCCCCCCCCCCCCCATCTAAGGAAGAAATAACAATAGCCATTAAATCCATGAAGACCGGAAAAGCTGCAGGCATAGAATGATGGGATTCAAGCTGAACTTTTAAAGGCTGACTTAGTAACTGCAACAGACGCTATGTGCAGTCTATTCAATACTATCTGGGAGAAGGACATCATCCCAAAAGACTGGGCAAAAGGTCTTATAGTGAAGCTTCCCAAAAAAGGTGATCTATGAAATTGTGACAACTGGAGAGGCATCACCCTACTATCAATTCCTAGTAAGGTTTTCTGTCGCATACTCCTCAATAGGATAGATAAAGAACTAGATAGCATCCTAAAACAAGAACAAGCGGGATTTAGAAAAGGCAAAGGATGCATAGATCAAATCTTTACACTGAAAAACATTGTAGAACAGTCAATAGAATGGAAAACACCACTCTTTGTCAACTTTATTGACTTCAAGAAGGCCTTCGACAGCGTCCATAGAGTTACACTCTGGAAAATTTTAAGATCATACGGAGTACCAGACAAGATAGTGACCCTCATTAAATGCTTATACACAAAATTTGAATGTTCTGTCTTATTAGACAACAAAGAGACAGAATGGTTTGCAGTTGACTCCGGGGTAGGACAAGGATGCATCATCTCTCCTATCTTATTCCTAGTTGCAATCGATTGGGTAATGAGAAAAACCATAAGTGACGAGAAAAGAGGAATAACATGGTCTATGTTTACAACACTAGAAGACCTGGATTTTGCAGATGATATTGCCTTATTATCATCTCGGCATGATCATATTGCAAGAAAAGACCAACAGACTCTGCCATTTCGCAAGCCAAATCGGACTCCAACTCAACACACAGAAAACAGAGGAAATGAGTTAAACACCTCATGTCAAAGAAAACTAGAGGTTGATAAATTTATTTATTTGGGCACAGTCATCAGCACTAAAGATTCTACACAGAAGGACATCAAAAACAGATTGGCAAAAGCAAGAACAGCATTTCAAAAACTAAGGAACATCTGGAGATCAAAACAATACAGCAGAAAAACAAAAATCAAATTATACAATAGCAACGTAAAACCTGTTCTTTTATATGGAAGTGAATGTTGGAGAGTTACGAAAGCAGATATGAGGGCACTTTCTTCTTTTCATCACAGCTGCCTCCGACAAATTTGCAGAATATTTTGGCCTAATACCATCTCGAACACCAACCTACTAAAAATGACAGAGTCGTCCTGTATAATCGACGAGATAACACAGAAGCGCTTCCGGTGGCTTGGACATGTTTTGAGAAAGGAAAACTCAAGCATAACGAAAACAGCCCTTAGATGGACACCACAGGGAAAGAGACCAAGAGGACGCCCCAAAACAACATAGCGGAGGACAATAGAGAATGAATTAAAAGACCTAAAGATGACATGGGGAGAGGCAGAAACAATGGCAAAGAACCGACCAGAGTGGCGAGGACTTGTGTTGACCTTATGCTCAGACCGGAGCAAAGAGGATAAGTAAGTAAGTAAGTAATGTAGCGGAAGCTGAAATTATTCAAGCTATTTTTCAAACCTTGTTTATTTTCTGAAAGTATAAGTAGATCATCTGCAAATATAAGACAATTTAACTCAGAAAGGAACTAATTTTAAAGGATAATTATCATTTTTGAGACAAAAGAAAAAAGAAAAGGCCTGGTCAAATAATCTCCTTGTTTCACCCCTCTTGACCTCTTGATATTTAAAAAAAAACAAAAAATCTGAGTGTTGATTTTGCACTTTTATGGCCGATTGAGTCTTAACATGTTGTTTTATTATGTTATAATATTTTTAACCATGCAACCCCTAGGTTGTAAACTTTAGACAGGAGGACTTTTCTCCATACAGAGTCAAAGGCCTTCCTACATGACTAAGGTCATATATTTTCTTTTTATTTTTGTGTAAATATTTATTATATTAGTGAATTTAATACGAAGATACTGTCAGAAGTCCTATAATTCCTACGAAAACGAAACTGATTTTTACTGACCACATCTTCCATTTTTATCGCCAGCTTTGTGTGACAAGACTATCGAAAAGAGTTTTGCCATGAAGAAGGATATATACTAGTATTTAATATCAAATTAAAGAGTTTAACAATACTTTTAAGTGTTACATGTTTACTATATTTTATAACTTCATTAATTGTATTATCTGGACCTGATGCTTTACCATTTTTTAAATAATGCATTAATTCTTTAACATCTGTACATGTGATAGGGGCATCGGTTTCCTCTTCAAATTATTCCTAAAATTTTCATCAAATGACTTTGGATTACCTTGCTGTTGAATGTGTTTAATTAAAGAATCTTTGATGAAATAATTAATCAAGATTCACTTGGATAAGATCATCATCATAATTAATGGTGATCAAAGGAAATAATCAAAGACTAGTAAGTCTATGTTTGTTTTGGTTTTACTCATTTTACAGTTCACATAGTTTCATGCAAGCTATAAAATCCAAGCCCACCGGAAACTTTTATTTACACATAAGCTGAAAAATGTGCAAATAAAACCATGTTTTAGTTAATTATTCACATATGTTCAAGAACTTCTGGTCAAGGACATCAAGAACTTCTGACCATATTTTTAATTAAAGACACTTAGTTGTAAATGTTGTTAAGTCTGGTAAAATGTTTGCTTGCTTTGTGCATCTGCGCAAAGCCTTCGACTCAGTTATGCATCATGCCCTATTCTATAAACTGAAGCGTGCTGGAAAAGGGGGTAAGTTTTTACAAGTCTTGGAATCGATGTACCAAAGAAGCTCTTTAAGTTTAAAAGTATCGCAAAATCAGTTAAGCGAGTCATTTGGCTCTGTAATAGGCGTGAAACAAGGAGATAATTTGATACCGACATTATTCAAATTATTTTTGAATGATCTAATAGACAGTTAACTTTCAACTTTCGAACACAATTTCAGTGACCCTGTCTCTTTTGGATCACATAGGTTTAATTGCATCCTGTATGCAGATGACATTGTCCTACTTTCAAAATCTGAAGCAAGTTTACGTACAGTCATGTTTAAAAGATAGTTTATCATTGTATTATAAACAACGGGGCCTCAAAATCAATCCCCATGACGAGAAAAGCAAAGTGACGATCTTTAATGCAGCTGGGCGCTTATATATAGTAAAGACATTTTTCTTATTTTCATATTGATGGTAAAAGTTTATCTGTAGTGAAAATATGTACATACCTTGGGAATATACTCTCAATTATTAACTTGTGAAGCTTTACTTCTACTGTGACAAAAGGCATTTTTTAAATTACGCAACCTTTTCAGTACATTCATCCACACATTATATTATTAGAAACACTAAAGGAATATTATCAAATGTTTCGTAGGGAAGAACGTTGTTGGATTAATAAAATTTAATTGTCTTAAAATTAAATTGATTTATTGCATTCCAAACACATGAAACACTTTCATAATTTATACTTTGCCATTTAATACTTTACAATCCAAACCGACATACTACTAAAATTTCATTCTTTTTTCTTTCTAACAACCATCAATTCACTAACTCATACTATTTAATTATACGTAAATTATACAATCATATTCAACATACATGTATTAGGGTGCACATCCTTCATTATAGTTACCAGGGCGCAATTACCTGATACTGTTAGGTCGCCCACCAAATTAAGTAACAACAAAATTTCATTCCACGTGCAGTTTTCCAACGAGAAATTTCTCTACTGGATTTCCTAAATAAGATAAGTTGATTTATTTTAATAGTGTTTTACAAACACAAAGTTTATTTTTGTTTAATTTAATGCATTTATTATTCATGTTTAATGGTAACTTTAATTTCATGAGTTGAAAATACGTGCAGAAATGAAGGTGACCTTTTCTATTTTGTTGACTTGTGAGTATCGTTTAACGAATGGTTAATCGTGTTTTTGTTTGGTTGGGGTTTTACGCCGTTTTCAGCACATTTGGCTATTTCGTGACGGCCAGTTTTTATTGGTGGAGGAAGCCGGAGTACCCGGAGAGAACCACTGACCTTCGGTAGGAAAATTGGCAATCCTTGTCAATTAGGATCGGAGTCGAACACACCCCGCCACAGGTGAGATTCGAACTCAAAACCTCAGCGATGACAGGCTAGTGATCATTAGTAGGCATGACGAACTACCTAGACCACTCGTCCACCGAGGCCCCGGTTAATCGTGTTCATTTTGGGTTTAATGGTAGCATTATTCAATAAAAAGTAGTTCCATATTTATGTTTTACTTTAACTGTCGATAATTAATTTAATTTACAGTTTATATACAAAGCAAATACACTGGTACGATGAATGTATGTGCGTATAATACCATGTTTATTGTATGTGTAAATTAGTAATGAATGCACGCCCCTCAATGATTTGCGTGCTGGCTAATTTTATATTCTAGTTGTTCCTTTAACACTTTGCTACGGGAGACCGGCTTATCATTACTGTCAAATTTTGCTGTTCTTATTTACAAATAATTTTATGAGTATTTGCATACTGCGTTCAACAAAGTACCACATCGCACAACAATTTTATTGCTCAAAGAAGGTTTACTAATTTAATTTCACTGTCACTTAATTTGAATTTTGTTATATGTATTTTGAATTTGAAATCATTCGATGTTACATGTAGTGTGAATTTATCTATTTGAAGGAAAATGTGGACTCTTTATTTATATTTTCCTATTTTAAAATGCCTAGGAGAGAATTACAGTCTTCGTCGGTGTTTAAAGCCACGCAGAACCCAGGAAGTAGAACAGCCCGTACCTGCCCCTGACCATGATGTCCCTGTTCGTGAAGCTTTGCCTGTTCCTGTGCCTAATCATGATGGCAATGTACAGAGAAGACATGCCAACAGAGGGCGTGCACGTGCACAATTGCAGCAACCTGTACAAACACCATGCAGAAAATCAGCAATTGGACCAGAATTTGCAACCACCTGCTAAGCAGATGAGAACAACTGCTGTTAAGGGTAAAATTGGTAATTGTTTAAATGCATCTGAACCCTTGTTAGTGCCTTGTTCAAATGAAACTGATATATTAGTGTCGCTACAAATCAAACAAAAAAATTGGAATTTTGAATATGTTGAATTTTTGAAATTTTCTAATACAAAACAGTCAATATTATAATAACACTGAACAAAATCAGAAAGTAACCATTGAAAATGGAATGCTTGTTCTTTCATCTAAGCCTGAAAAGGTCAGGTCAGTTGATAATATTGAAGTTTGGACTGAAGCCTTTTCAAATTTTTCTATTGCAAAGACATCTGGGTAAGTACAGGATTTATTTACATATATGTCTGTTATTAGAAGTGCGGTTAAAGATGCACCGTTTGAAAGAGTTTATCAATATGATAGACAATTTATATTGCGTGTATTTGAAAACCATACAAAATCTTGGGCTCAGATTTATGTTTGTCTCTGGTTGCAGTACGTATATATTGTCAAAGGTGCTCAAGGCATAGCTAGTAATATGGTCTATAACTTAGCAAAACCTTGTTATGATTACAACTTCAAAGGGTTTTGTTACAGAAGAATTTTTGAACCTTTTAAGGATGAAGTAAATAAACTTTTACAACATTCTATTTCTGCAAATACAGTGAATGTGTACGAAAATGTAATTACTACTTTTGCTAGCTTTCGTACAAGTTTTCAAGTTGAAGAAATTTGGCCTCCTCCTATTGATCATTTAATTAATTATACAGCATTTCTTTCTAAGAGAGGATATCCTTATAAAACTGCAAAATCCTATTTATCAGGAATAAATTATAAATTGAAACATAATAATTGGAATGACCATTCTGGTACGTTTATTTTGGAAAAAATGCTGAAAAGAATGCAACGCCTTGGGAAACCACCGATTCTAGGAAGCCAATTTCTAGTGATATCTTAAAGCGAATGAGACCGGTTCTTAACTATATGTTTGTGATTCTCTTTATGAGACAAAAATGCTTTCACCAGGGTTTTGTTTGGCATTTTTTTGGATTTATGAGAATAGGTGAAATTGCGTATTTAAACAAAGATATTGATCATGTCCTTCATATTTCAGATATTTACTTTAATATGGAAAACTCAGAAGTCTTTGTTGTGGTTAAGTCTTCGAAGACTGATCAAATAGGCCATGCAACAACTTTAATTTTGTCTAAGAATGAGAATGATGAAATTTGTGTTATAAACAATCTAAAAACGTACATTCAATTACGTCCAAAAATTGCAGGTCGATTATTTTGCTATCTTAATCACAGTGCACTCAGTAGATACTAGTTTTTAGCACTATTGAGGTCAGCATTGAATTTTGTAGATCTTAATGCTGATGATTTTAACACTCACTGATTTCGAATAGGTGCGGCAACTATACTGCCGCCATGGCCGGAAAAACGGACGACGAAATAAAATCGATGGGTAGATGGAATTCGAATTCTTTCAGGTCGTATATTAGAATTAAACATTTGGTTAAATTTTGAAGTAATTATGTCTAATTGTTTCAGTTTTTAAAATGTTATTTGGATAATTGGATCACCACTGGTTAAAAAGTCATCTTCACACAGCCAGACTAGACCTTTGGTAAATAATTTATGTTTACATAATTTAGGCTACAAATTAACTTGGGCTGGAATTTCTGATATATGTCGGTTTATAATGTTCTACCAACTGTTCATAGCATGATTAATTTTTATGGTTTACCTGATGCAGTACTGATACATTATGGAGGCAATGATATTGGACTAGTTAATTGTGCAAAACTACTATTTGATAAAGTTTATGTTGTATGTTATTGGACGCATGGTTTGCGGAAGGAAAGTAATATTTTCAAGCATTCTACCTAGATTGCAATGGAGATATTAGGATAATGCAAGAGGTTTGGGTGTAACAAGAAATTATTATTCTTTAAGATCTAGATATGTTTAAAATCTTCTTCAACCCGTCAAATACAAAAAAAAAGATTTGTTTGAAGGGAAAAATTTTTCGAAAATTTGAAATAATTTGGAAAAAAGAGTTTGGTTTCTGCACTCTAACTTTAGACTAGTTTGCCACATCCAAATTTTATGAAACCCATATACAATGCTAAGAACCACAACACGCAGACAAAGTTTGAATTTGGGCAGCGAGTCATTTACAGTTATGCCCTTTTATAACATGGAACATTGCCAATTTTTTCGTTTTCGCACTCAAACCTAATCCAAATTCTATGAAACTCATACATAATACTAGGAATCACAACACGCAGACAGAGTTCGAATTTGGACAATCCTAGAGTTATGCCCTTCATAACTTGGAATATTCTAGTGAAATCCATACAGGTAAGAGTAGAACAATAAAACTCTTTAACAAGCCCAAAACCGGTTCTGGACCTGCGTCGCAGCATGTGATTCATTGATCGGCAAACCGGATGTGGCTACACGACAGATCCAAAAATTGTGTACACGCTACAAAACCTTATCAAGCGCAGATAAAATATTATTCCCTTTTGTAGAAGCCAAGAAAACTTTCACGAAAAATTTTGTAGTGTTTTGAGTATTGTTCAATTTTAAACTATTGGCAAACAGGATGTGGCTGCAAGACAGACCCAAAAAAGTTTACACGCTACAACTCAACATTATCAAGCTGCAGACAAAATATCAATCTATTCCCTTTTGTAGAACCCAAGAAAACTTTCACGACATTTTTTCTTGTGTTTTGAGTATTGTTGAACTTTTAACTATCGGAAACAGGAAGTAGCTACACGACAGATCCAAAAATTGCTTACACGCTAGAATAAGATAAAACTTCAGTTCACAGAAAAAAATAGTTTGATTTGCTTTGTGCATTAAAATTTGAAAAAAAATCTTACCAAAAGTAAAATCCCAGACCCCCCCCACCCGCCCCCAGATGAGAAATGGTTGGTCCCTTACGAAACGACTAGTTTTCGAAACGACCTGCACCCTATCATTTGCATATTTCCTTCCACATGATACTCCTGTCAACATCGGTTTCTTCTGGAGCAAATGACAAAAAAGCATACGATGAATATTAAGGTAACATAACATGAAAAGCTATCAGCGTATGACGAAAAACAATCAGAATATAATGGTATGACATTTATAATGAAATGTCTGAACATAAAGCGGGCATCAGAATATATTGTATCACGTTACGTCTATGAAATGCAGAAAACGAGAATCACGGCTTATCACGAAATATGCAATCCGTGGAATATTCAGGGTCTCGCCATCCTCAAATCCGTGCTGTAAGTAATCGAGAAAGTTTTCCGACGCTTTGTCATTCAAAAAACGTTTGAGCACCTGATGTCACTCCCGGTTTTTTATGGGAGTTCACATTGCTAGTGCTTTAGTTTCTGTGCTGTCTTGTTTTAGTTTTGTTTAGTTTATTATATGTTTTTTATTCTTTAACTTTGTCGCGTTTGTTTGTAGTGTTCCATTCTCCTGACTGTCTTTTCCTTGGACTTCGAATTTGTTGACTTTTCCCACTGTTTTGTAGCTTCGGTATTCTTTTGCCGATATTTGATAAAGTTTGACATGTTTGATTGAGTTCGAGGTAAAACTGGGATTAATTACTGTAGATATTTCGATTTGAAACTTCTTGGAACTTTTTTGATAAATGCTACACACAGGGGCCAGACTTTTGGATATTTTTTCTCCTATATCACCATGACTTTTGGATATTTTTTCTCCTATATCACCATGATCACGTAAATATACTTTATATCAAGTTACCATAAACACGAAGATCAGTTTGTGTGTTTATTACCAAATTATAATGAGGTATATACAAAATCCGCACGCTTATACTGAAAAAGCCTAAAGGGATCTAAGCCGCTATCTTGGGTTACATACCCCTTTCATGTTTAAAAGTTTACTAAAAATAATTCCATGTGACGATTTATCTCATATCTTTTTGACCTCAACTTCCTTTAAAAAATAAATGAGTCAACTTTCAATAATAATTTTACCAAGATATGACATTAAACTCGTTTTGTGTGGGTGGTTACTCTACTCCAATTTTTATCCCCGAAAATAGCTTTTCAGTAAGATACCACAAAAATACCCAAGGAACATACTTATTCTCGCCCCTAAAAACCAATTTTATTGTGATATGTAATCCATAAATCAAACCGATACAATCAAAGTGTCTCTGTACATACATGTATTGCTTAGTAATTAAAAAATACTTCTGAAATCATTGTCACCAATAATTTTTTGACATCCAAATTAACTTTGAAATTTATAACCACCCAAAAAGTGCTTAAATATTTTAATCCAAAAAATGTCAAATTTTGAAATGTAATTACACCCTAATATAGTACGAGCCTACGTTTTGGCAAATCTGATGAGTATGCGCCATCTTTTTTTTTACCACAAAGTAATCTGTCATAAATACATCCATTTTGCATTTGTAATACACACCTATCAGATTTACAATGTACGTAATAACATAAAATGGTGTCAAAATAAGATAAGGGATGAGAAACATGTCATGTTGACTTGTCCAGTAAATAATGTCATATAAATATGTTGATATATTATTGCAGTCAGTTCATCATAATTAAGCAATTCTATTTTCTGTTATATCGATATCATTAAATTTTTATTACAAATTTATAAATTTACAAAGAATTCAATGAAATCTACAGATTTTTTTACAACATACATAATAATAAAGTTCTGGTTATAACCCAACATTTTTCATTTTTAAAGAAGTTGGGCCATTTTCCCCTGTATTTATTTCACTTCTAGGGCCATTTTCAAAAAGTCGCCTAAAACCTTTCAAAATCTCTGGAGGCATAGCCTGGTATGTGGTCTCTAAAGATTTGATAATAATAACTTACAAATAAGTTACTAAAAAATTATACATACCTCAATATCGCTTTGGGAAACAGTTTTAACACAAGTTTGCCAAATTAACGCCTTTGAAATAACAATCCAAAGATTAGATATTAGATATAGTAAATTTATACTATGCTGTATACGACGCATTTCAAGGAGTTACCTCTCGTCAGCAGCATTAAAACCGAAACATTTGGAAGACCAAAAACCAAACTTATTTTAAACAAGAAGTACTCATAACCAAAAATACCGAAATAGGAATCCAAATTTCAGCTATGGAGATCTACCATGTGCAATACAAGGAATGAACCCTTAGTATTTCTATTATTTTTTAATTTTGCTAAATACTGGTAATTTCTGTAACAAATCAATGAATAATCATGTCAGACAAGTCTGACGACTGGGTTGGCGAATACCCTCGGGACCTAGAAGTCAGTTCAGACAGTTTTTCAAAGTGAAGGAAACTCAGAACGAAAACGAATTGTTAGCTGTAAGTGAGATTATGTATCTCCTTTCATATGACAGAAGAATGGTTTTGATTCTGAATTTTCTTGTTGGCAATATTCCAAAAATTGATGCAAATTGACCCAAATTGTCTATATCCACGAACTTTGTCGTTAGAAAACGTATTTACTTATTAATGACTAAGGATTAAATCTCTGTTTTCTTACTAAAAATGCATCGCATGCAGTCGTTTACGATAAAAAAAGTAATGGTTAATATTTAAGACAAAAAAATTAATGGTTATGAGTGAAACAAAAAACAAGGGAAAATGGCCCTACGCCTTTTTAGCTCACCTGGCCAAAGGCCATGTGAGCTATTGCCATCACTTGGCGTCCGTCTTCGTCGTCGTCGTTAACAATTTTTCAAAACTCTTTTCCTCTATAGAACTGATGTGGGGATTTTTGATTCGTCGATAAACATGGCCACTGTTACTAAAATAAAACATAGGGGTCAAACAACATTTTTTCGCAAATATCTCAAAAATCATTAGGTTACGGCAAATTCTGGCAGGTTGAAAGTGTTCAGCATAATGAGAGCTACCTGTGTGCTGATTTTCGTGAAAATCTGTCAACTGATGTTAGAATTATTGCCATTTTTGACATTTTTGGCTTTTTTAATGTTATTATTTCAAAAATGTTCTCCTCTGAAACTACTGAATGGATTTGGATAAAACTTTGCATGATTGTTCCTTAGGATATCCTGCACAAATTTTATGCTTCGATTGTTGATCCGTCGAAAAACATGGCCACTGTTACTAAAAATAGAACATAGGGGTCAAACAACAGTTTTTCGCAAATATCTCAAAAATCATTAGGTTACGGCACATTCTGGCAGGTTGAAAGTGTTCAGCATGATGAGAGCTACCTGTGTGTTGATTTTCGTGAAAATCTGTCAACTGATGTTAGAGTTATTGCCCTTTTTGACATTTTTGGCTTTTTTTTATGTTATTATTTCAAAAATCTTCTCCTCTGAAACTATTGAATGGATTTGGATAAAACTTAGCATGATTGTTCCTTAGGGTATCCTGCACAAAGTTTATTCTTCGATTTTTGATCCGTCAAAAAACATGGCCACTTTTACTAAAAATAGAACGTAGGGGTCAAACAACAGTTTTTCGCAAATATCTCAAAAATCATTAGGTTACGGCACATTCTGGCAGGTTGAAAGTGCTCAGTATGATGAGAGCTACCTGTGTGCTTATTTTTGTGAAAATCTGTCAACTGATGTTAGAGTTATGGCCCTTTTTTGACATTTTTGGCTTTTTTTAGGTTATTATTTCAAAAATCTTCTTCTCTGAAACTACAGAATGGATTTGGATAAAACTTTGCATGATTGTTCCTTAGGGTATCCTGCACAAAGTTTATGCTTCGATTTTTGATCCGTCGAAAAACATGGCCACTGTTACTAAAAATAGAACATAGGGGTCAAACAACAGTTTTTCGCAAATATCTCAAAAATCATTAGGTTGTGGCAAATTCTGGCAATTTGAAAGTGTTCAGCATGATGAGAGCTACCTGTGTGTTGATTTTCGTGAAAATCTGTCAACTGATGTTAGAGTTATTGCCCTTTTTGACATTTTTGGCTTTTTTTATGTTATTATTTCAAAAATCTTCTCCTCTGAAACTACTGAATGGATTTGGATAAAACTTAGCATGATTGTTCCTTAGGGTATCCTGCACAAAGTTTATTCTTCGATTTTTGATCCGTCAAAAAACATGGCCACTTTTACTAAAAATAGAACGTAGGGGTCAAACAACAGTTTTTCGCAAATATCTCAAAAATCATTAGGTTACGGCACATTCTGGCAGGTTGAAAGTGCTCAGTATGATGAGAGCTACCTGTGTGCTTATTTTTGTGAAAATCTGTCAACTGATGTTAGAGTTATTGCCCTTTTTTGACATTTTTGGCTTTTTTTAGGTTATTATTTCAAAAATCTTCTTCTCTGAAACTACAAAATGGATTTGGATAAAACTTTGCATGATTGTTCCTTAGGGTATCCTGCACAAAGTTTATGCTTCGATTTTTGATCCGTCGAAAAACATGGCCACTGTTACTAAAAATAGAACATAGGGGTCAAACAACAGTTTTTCGCAAATATCTCAAAAATCATTAGGTTGTGGCAAATTCTGGCAGTTTGAAAGTGTTCAGCATGATGAGAGCTACCTGTGTGTTGATTTTCGTGAAAATCTGTCAACTGATGATAGAGTTATTGCCCTTTTTGACATTTTTGGCTTTTTTTATGTTATTATTTCAAAAATCTTCTTCTCTGAAACTACTGAATGGATTTGGATAAAACTTAGCGTGATTGTTCCTTAGGGTATCCTGCACAAAGTTTATGCTTCGATTTTTGATCCGTCAAAAAACATGGCCACTTATACTAAAAATAGAACATAGGGGTCAAACAACAGTTTTTCGCAAATATCTCAAAAATCATTAGGTTACGGCACATTCTGGCAGGTTGAAAGTGTTCAGCATGATGAGAGCTACCTGTGTGCCGATTTTCGTGAAAATCTGTCAACTGATGTCAGAGTTATTGCCCTTTTTGACATTTTTGGCTTTTTTTATGTTAGTATTTCAAAAATCTTCTCTGAAACTACTATTCAAAATCAAAGAAACTTGGTAAGGTTGTTCCTTATGGTATCCTGCAAAAAGTTAATGCTTGGATTTTTGATTGGTCGAAAAACATGTCCACCCTTACTAAAAATAGAACATAGGGGTCAAAATGCTGTTTTTGCTATTTTTTCCTGAATTATAGAAAGAAAATGAAGATGAAAGCTACTTTCAAGGTAAACATGGTATCCCGAGTTGAATGGTGATGCTGAAAGTTTGTTTCGGATTTCAACAATATTTGGTTTTTAAAGTAACATGGTATCCTTAGTGTATGGTGATGATGAGAATGTTGTATAACTATGATTAAACTTCATAATATATGAGCTTTTAATTGCTATCACTTGGTGTCCGTCATCATTGTTGTTAACAAATTTTCAAACATCTTCTCCTCTGAAACTATTAGGGGGATTTGGATGAAACTCTACAAAATGACAGATGAGTTAAGCATGGTTTATTGGATAAAAACCAACAGCTTAGTCAATATGATCAAAGATCAAGCATAATAGAAAATAAAAAGCCTTAACCCACAATTTTTCTTTCAAAAATTTTTAAAACGAAGACAACATATAGACCAAAAGATTTATACTTTTATTTGAAGATGAATTAAAGCTTGTATTTTGTATTGTGAATCATCAGATTGACCATGACTGTATCTTAATCAAACGTAGGGAGAACTCATGCCCATTTCTTTCCAGAGGTTCTTGAAACTAAAGGCTTTTAAAGGTATTTTCAGCATTTTACATGACCTTTAATACTCACTTTAATTAACAACAAACATTTATATATTAATTTAGTTTATAGTGCATTGTTTGCCAGGTGAGCGATTCAGGCTCTTGAGAGCCTCTTGTTTCACCAGACCGTCATGATTCTGAACCTGCAATCCAATTTACTTGTAGAATCTTTGAACAGTGACAAATTAAGACTGTGAATTGTTACCACTGCTCGAGGATGGACCAAAGTCCCCAAGGATAAACCATATTTATACTCAGTTCACAGGTGTTCGGGAATAAAATGTAACTGATATCACACTTTATATTTTTCTTAAATTTTGGAAACTGTACTTTCATGTACTTTCATATTTCAGAAAATATCTTCATTGCATATTGCTTTATCCATATTTTACTATTTAATATTTTTGGATAATTTTGCTACTTTCTAACTTTTCGGAAAACTACTTATGAGAATTTTTCTATGTAATCTTATGTTTATTTATTGTCCTCAAAAGGCTAGAGTATCGCATGCACCGGAACATAAATTATCACATGACAAGAATGTCGTGCAGTTCTGACAACCCCTGTGATGTAACATAAGTTGTGACAATTTAATGGTCAGAAGAGGGCCTATATAAACCCAAAACATTTTTATTTCATTCCCACTCATCCACTGACCAAGAGAAGGTGCAATGTAAGTAATAAACACTTAATGTCTAGTAATATAATTTATTCCAAATTTGGTATTGACGTTTTGTGCCTTTTCTTTGTGTATTCTGAACTGGCCGGATTGTTTATGTTGAATATGTACGTATGTTAAATATAAAATTTAATAATAATAAGTCTTATTAATAATAAGTTAACATGTTTTATGTGTGCACGTTCCAAGCCAGCCTGTATTTTTAACGGCTGTTGCTTGTCATTTTTTACACCTTTGTTTCCTTCGCCATTTTATGCTTATTCTGACGACTCTCCGATATAATTTTTTTCATTTGTCCCCGTGTTTAGTTCATCGGGATGTTTTCTTGTGTCCTTACATTTTTTACATTTAAAGAGTACATACATCAAAATGGAAAGATTGTACAACTAAACCAACGTATTAAACACATATTTTTTTATATGCATGGATATAATATTAGCTATTTTCCTCTTATCCCAATGTTACCTTTTTAAAATTTAATGAATATATAAATTCCATTTTTGGTCGGGTTGCACGAAGTGTAAATCCGGGTTATAGTATGGTGATATTGGCCGGGCGGGCGGTCGATACGGATTATGGGAAAAATAGGGTACCAATCTTGTGCCAACAACTGCTCCTACAGTTTTCAACCCAGATTTATCAAACTTCACAGGAAGATTGTACACACATTGAAGTTGTGCAGCTGCTATTATGGAATTGTTGAATACTTTTTTCCAATTTTTCCGGACATGGAAACAATCTAAGTTAAAGTATCAACATTCCAAATTGATTTCATACAATACCTTCATAACCCATTCTTTGCAACCCAGCCATTTGTGAATTTCACCCATTTTATTTTGTTTTGCTGGTTATGCTGTTTTATTCCTTTTTTTTTTTTTGAATACATAATGCGTGTTTTCTTTCTTCAAATCAAACATGTAAACTTCTATTGAAAGTACAGAAGAAAGATAGCGAGAGGTCTTGTTTCATGACTTTAAATCAAATAAAAAAACAGACCTAAGGCTTTTACCTCTATACTGTGTATCTTTTTTTCGGTTACGTGTTACTATGTCGAATAACTCAGCAATTGAGACTGGGCGATTTTCAACATTTTTCAAACATGTTCACAGATCGGCGTTTCAACATATGTTTGGCATCACTCTTAAGTTGGTTACTGTCAAACTGTTTTCTTTGATAGGAAACATGTGAAACTCATTATATTATTTTTTCAGATGTTGAGGTTCACAGTTCTTTTGGTTTGCACTGCTGTTTCTTTTGCCCAGCACAACGGTTGGGGACAAGAAAACGGTTGGGATGGAAACAGCATTGATAATGGTTGGGGCCACAACGATAATGGATGGGGCCACAACGATAATGGATGGGGACACAATGGGCATGATAATGGATTTGGACACAACGGTTTTGAAAACGGATTTGAGCACAGTGGTTTCGATAACGGATTTGGTCACAATGGTATTGATAATGGATGGGAAAATAACGGTCACCAAGATGGCTGGAGAAACGATAAAATCGGAGGAAACGGAAAGTTTGGTGGAATTATGTCTGGAAAAGAGGGACCTGTCGGCAAAGGCAAAGGAGGGATGATTGGATTTGGGAAAGAAGTTCATGGGTATGCCCCAGTTTATGAAAAAGGGTCCGGAAAGAAGATTGGTGGATTTGGAAATTTCAATGGTGGATATGGTGGTTTTGTAAAGAACACTGGTGGATTCGGACCAGTTTATGGAAAAGGATATCATGGAGGATACGGAAAGAAGTTTGGTGGATTTGGAAATTTTAATATAGGATACGGAAAGAAGTTTGGTGGATTCGGAAATTTTAATGGAGGATACGGAAAGAAGTTTGGTGGATTCGGAAATTTTAATGGAGGATATGGTAAAAAGTTTGGAGGTTATGGCAAAAGGTTTGGAGGATATCGACCAATGAGTGGAGGTTATGGAAAAAAGTTTGGTGGATTCATGACTGTTAAAAAAGGTAATGGATATTGTTTATAAGATATATCATTGATGGAACATTGTAACCCCTAGTTAAATGTTTTATGTTAATTAACAGCACATTTACATGGATTGGCTATGGAAGCGATATTGTGGAATAATTCTTGACTAAAATATTAACATATACGTGACAAAACTTTAAGAAAAGGAACGGCGCTTTTATTGCTGTTCGTTTTCTTACAGTCACAGTAAGCCTTTCAACACTGAGAAAAATATATCTAACCCCACCTGCGGTTTCTTTATTTCATTTGACGGATCATCAAACCAAATATTACCTTAAGTGCATTTTTCAAAGATGTATAAGGATACATAGTTAAATCGTACAATTAAACTTCGTATATCTTCTGCTTTCATTAAACAAGCAGATAAGAAAAACATAGATATACATGAAAATTGCAAAAATCGAGACTGAATAATTTCATATCGAATGTATGATCAAGGATGTTGATTACAAGAATTTTCTCATGAGTAATAATTCAATAACTCAGTATGCACAAGAATGTAACAGACATTGAAAAAAAAACATCCAAGTTTTATGCAGTCTATGTACATAAAGTAGAACTCGTCAAGCAGTGTTTGACACCTCTTTACATTTCAGTAGAGTCGCCAAATTATGATCTTAAAGCCTTACAACTACCAAATAGGTCAAGAATTCCACAGGTCTAAAAATAGTTTATGTATCGACATACAAGTTCACACCACCCAATATGGAAGCCCAAATTTAGTTTGTGTTAATATAAAATAGATATAAAAATTGTCCAGCTGAATAACTTATTATACATTTGTTTTAGGTGGATTATACTGAACGAAATCATCAACATTCGATGTTCTAGAAGTTTTGTTCAAAAAACAGAAGGGTCGCATAGATGACAGGAACAAGCGGAACTAGGAATCATTTAACATCTTGTGACTCTGTTTTCGATTAAATAAAGAGTTTTTTTTACTTTTATTTCTTATATATATAAATATGCTATGAGAGCAATCTTCATGCATTTCGTCGAATTAAAGGTTTGCCATATATACGCTTGGAAAGGCAATGAATAGGAGCCAGTTACAAGAGGATATCTTAGAGTCAAAGGCAACCTTAAAATGAATGTAACAAGAAGCAACCTGTAAAACAATGATTCGCAGTTCTTAACTTTCCATGTTTAACATTTTATATTTTGTTTTCTTTACGATAGTCACCCTTAAAACTTTTGCTTTAACGCAACAAGAAGCTATCATAACATAAAATAATTATCTTAACTCGTAAACTTTAAAGCCAAAACAAACCAATTAAAATGCCCATATCACCAAAAGTAGACAAGTAGATTCAAAGGAGATTATACTGAAGTAAATTTATGAAAAAAATACCCGGTTTAAGTAATACCGTCAAAAGTCGGTACTTTTGTCCAAAGTTTGGATAAAGGTTACACAAGATGTATATTATCGACTATTCTCATATTACATGTATTATACACTATACTTTCTTGTTTTTCACAAAAAAGAAAAAGAAAAGCATTTAAAAAAATGGTGAATAATATATCTGCTTTTATAATCTAATTCTTATCTATTTAAAAAAATTAAGATTTATCAGAACAAAATTATCACGAGATATTCACAAACACATTTACTAGAACCCCAATACATACCCTATACATACCATACTTACCCTATATATACCCAATACATACTCCATACAGACCCCATGCATATCAAATACATACCTTTATTAACTAATGTGTTGAAATACAGTAAAAACTGTCCAGTTAATACAAAATCGGAACTGCTCATTAATACAGGTCTAATACAGAAAATCCTGTATTAGACCTGTATTAATGACCAGTTCCGGTTTTTCTGTATAAAACCTGTATTAATGACACGTTTCAGACACATGGGATTGTATTAAATAAACAATTTATAATGTATTTTAAGTCATTGGTTAATAAAAGTACTGTAATTTTAAGTCATTAGTTAATAAAGGTGTCATTAAATGGGTATTTTTATATAAAGCCTATATTATGTCCTCGTACAGTTGTATTTGGTCTCGATCAGCTGTATAAGCCCTCGGCGTTGCCTCGGGCCTATACAGCTGACCTCGTCCCAATACGACTGACTCGGACATAATACAGGCTTTATTTGAAAATACCCATTAAATAACACTATAATACATACTCTATACATAGCCTATACATACCCAATACATACCGTATACATATCCATATATGTATACCCTATACATCCCCTAAACATACCCATACATACCCTATACATACACCATACATACCGCATACATACCACATACATCATTTTTGTACATCCCCTACACATACCGCATACATACCGCACTCATAACCTATACATGAAGGAGATTTAGCCATCTTTTTGTAAGTGTTCATATTTTATTTTTTACCAAAGTTCAATCAAAGAGAAATCTTTTTTTTTCATATGCAGACTAAATGGGTGTTAGGTTGATACTATAAAAAGGATGTATTTAAAACTGTTTTCTCAGTATATTCTTATATTACGTCTCCATAATCGGCATATGAACAAAACCGTGGTACAATTCCAGTCAAACCACACTCGCACCCTCTATTTTTGTTACTTTGTTGTGGCTGTTTTCTTTATCTTCCCACTAAAAACACATTACTCGTACGTCATTTCTGGTTCGTCTGCATTCAGAATATTTTACATGTGTAGCTACGGCAAAATATTTGGGACAAATGTGTCCCCAGTAAATTATGCAAGGACAGTTGATCACGCAAGGGAGATTTGCAACTTCTCAATATTCTAAAATGCAAATATAACTGGCCGGAACGTCTCTATTAGCATGGTAATCAAAGAGGAACAGTAACGATGTGATGACTGACAGTTACCGTCTTCCGTGACGTTCGAGAAAAAAATATATAACCTACATTAGAGAAAATCAAACGTTCGTTCGTTTGTTGTCTATTTTTGCTAATCAGAACTTTTGATGTTGTCAAATGAATCAAAATTTTCCTTCGAGTTGTGTTTTCAGAGCAAAGGTTCTATTAAAATAAATGGCTATTTTTCATATCAGCAGAGGGAGGGGTAGAACGGCCAAAAAACTGATTTATTTACCGTATTGTCTGTATAAGAATACCACATTTGACCTATTAGAATAGAAATAATTCATGGCATACTGTGACCTCTTGCAGATTTTATCACGGGTGAACCTTATTTTTGTAAATTTTAAGCTACGCTCATGGTATTTTTTTTTACAACTCCCAACAAACAACAAACCACAGTATGCCATGATTTATTTCTTAAATATTTTGAAAAAAGTTTTAGATTCGGATTCTGTCTCATCGTTATTTAACCCATATTTCCTTCTGTTTGCTGACAATTTTAATTACTTTAATGCATCTGCCAAATTTAATTACTTTAATGCATCTGCCAAATTTAATGGCCGGTTTCGTTTACCTCAAAGGTTTTGACATAAACGTTAACAAAAAGGACAGATTAGGATTTATTCCTAAACACAAATAGAAAGCTATATATTCTAAGCATCAAAATTTATCAAAGTATTAGTAAAATAATGATACATATTTGATGGACAGGACGTTATGTTGGACAAAGTACACATGAAGTATGTCCCAATAATCAATGCTTATGGTCGAAAATACAGAAAGCCAAAAAAAATATGAAATGTCATACAGCAGATTCTAATGCCAAAATTACCACACTTAAAAGGAAATTAAAAACAAAAAACACAACTGAAGACTGATAGAGTTGCAATTTCTTTTTTATTAATCTAAGCAACTGTAACTAGAGGCTCACCTGGCCTCTATTCGGCCATTATAAAACGTAAGCTCTTTTGTATCCACAAGGCTATAAAAGAAACACAAAATCCAAAGTAACCTTGATATTTGACCTTTGACCTAAGAAAGGTGGATCATTTGAATCTGTCCTTCCATATGAGATACTTGCCAACTTTGGTTAAAGTCTGCCTATTAGTTCCTGGGCAAATGACAGAAAAATCTTTTCCCATATATGGATTTAATGGAAACTTTGAACAGCCGCAGCCATCAGTTGATCAGATAAATTTCAACCAAAACGGGATTGTTTGTAGAGTGTACTGTCGTCATCAATCCTGCAAAGTTTCATAGCATTTCATAATATAGTTTCAGAGGAGAAGACTTTTGAAAATTGGCCAATAAAAATCAAAAATGGCCTCTGGCGGCCATGTTGTTCATCTAAGTTTACGGACGACGGACGCAAAGTGATGACAAAAGCTCACATGGCCTACAGAATATATGCAAAAAAAATTCTGACATTTTCCTTTTTCTCTTAACAGTGATAAGATACTATCATAAGGAATCTGTTTACCTTCCTCATACCGAATTTGACATGGGCAGCATGGCGGGTATCCTGCAGGAAGCAGAGACTGCTTACTCTTCCGAAGCACCTGGGTCTACTCCTGGATTTTTGGTGGAGTCCATGTTGTTCATGTTTTTAGTTTTTAATTGTAATGCATGTATCGTCTTAGTCTTGTCTTCGTTGTTCTCCGGAGTTTGTCAGTTGTTTGGATTCTTCCCTCCTTCGATTATCCCTTTGGTATTTCTTGACTTTATTTATATGAATCTCAATTTGTTTTTTCCATCTATAAAAAAAAATTGATTGAATGTATACAAATTTACCACTATGGCCTCTACTATCAAAAGTCTTTAGATTTTAAAGATTTATTTTCTTGTTACAAAGAGTTCAGAGATACTTACTCTTCTTTTTGTTGCAATAGCAACCAAGTTTTAAAATGCCTTAATAAGTAAAGTCAAGAAATACCAAAGGGATATTCGAAGGAGAGAAAAATCGTTACAACTGACAAACTTCGGAGAACAACGAAGACAAGACCAAAACAATACATGCACTACAATTAAAAACTAAAAACGTATGAACAACATGGACCCCACCAAAAAAAAAAAAAAAAAAAGGGGGTAGACTCAGGTGCTCCGGAAGAGTAAACAGTCTCTGCTTCCTGCAGGACACCCGCCATGCTGCTCATGTCAAATCCGGTATGAGGAAGGGATAATATCAATGGAACAGGTCCATTTTCATTTGGGAAACGGTTTTTTCATACCTGTCAACCAAGTCATGATGACTTTAATAAGGATGACTTCAGCTTAGGAGTAACGTACCCCTGTCTGAGCAACTTTTCTGTCAGGAGCCGGGCTCTGTCCAGGAAGTCAATATATATGTCACAAGCTCTGGAATAACGTATGAGTTGTGAAATATATACTCCATAAACAACAAAATGGATAACAGAAAAGGTCAACAATGACGTACCGGACAAAAAATTACATAAAAGAGCACAAAACACAAACATGAACACAATAGAGAGTCAGGATGTCAGACTTGTTATAGACACTAAACAGTTTTGGGTTTGAACCCGATTTATGGATACCCAAACCCCAACAACCTTCTAATAGAAAATTCCCAAAGAAGAAAGATTATGGCCAAGGTGCAAAATTTTAGAAGATGAAAATTTTTTATTTTTGATGGAAATTTTGATTATTTGATTATAGTATTTTCAATATTTAGTCAGTTCGATACTACATGTACATATATATATAATAATAATTTTTAATTATTTAATTAAATTAAAAACTAAAATTCATCCTATATCAGAACAAGTACATGTAAATGAATTGAGTACATTTTTGAAAAATTCATTAGGGCTGATGATACGGAACTCATAAGTTTGTTTGCTTGCTCAGAACAATTGTCCTTGCATTGTGTGTGTGTTTTTGTCATACAGGTTATTTGTTTATTGATAATAAAAGTTGAATTATGTTATTTATGACAATAAATATAAAACAAAAACAAATATATATTTAATATGTGTTTTATTATTTGTGTTATTGCAGCCTAACCTATGTAGATATATATATATATAAATGAAGTTTTGTTGTAACATATATCTAATGGATATAGAGAAATTTTGAAACAGACAAATTTCCCTTGATCTCTTCACCTATCAAAGCAATTCCCACTATGCCCAGTACAAATTTCACCTATATTTACAAAACTAGGCATAGTGGAAACAAAGCTCTGTTAGGTCAATTCTTAAATTTTACACTAAATTTCTTTGGTCAATGTACATTGAGCTTCTGTTCACTGTACATGTACATCATTAAATGCATCTTTTAAAAAGCTGCATTCAGATTGGATGGATGGATGAATTGTTGTTTAACGTCCAGTGGCAGCCAGGTGCATATCAGGACGAGAACATGTTGATATGATAATGAATATGATCCCTGCTTTGTACTAAACCGACAAGCCGAGACGGATTTTTAATGTGCTAGCTCACGAGGTAACTTTCCGCAGGAAGACATATCACCTCACTCGGACACATTATACCGGCTCCGAGCCGACCAGTAGATCTTTGGTTTTACTCCTAGATGCCGCATGCTTGGCGGAGAAGCAGCATATACGAATTTTAATGTCTTTGGTTTGACCCGGCCGGGGATCACACTACCACGAGACCACCGAGGCGGTCGTTCAGATTTGACTAATAAGTTGTAAGTGGTTTATATCAAAGTTGCAAGCCTACTGCCTTGGCATATTTTGAATATTTATTTAATTAGTTTGATTTAGCTGTTGATAATTTCAGAGAAACGTTTTCGGTGGAGGTCCTCATTCATTTTTCTCTTTAAAGGTTTAAATTTAGATATAAAATATGGTTCCCTACTACGTGCAAAGGTCAAGTTCAAGTTTTGCATTTTTTAACCGAAAAAAAATGGCCAAAATTCAGGCGTGGATCGAGACAATTTAAAAAGGAGGGGTCCGGTAAAAAGGGACATTCCATAATAAAAAAAGGCCAATTTTGGTATAATTTTCGGCAATATTCACGTAATTTTTACAAATGTTCCGAAAAAGAGGGACTGGGTTCCAACCCCCAAAAGCCACATTTTCCTGGATCTGCCAATGCCGAATTCACATAAGCTTTCAAAATGGAATACATGTAATACTACGTCAGTTACTTTATATTTGTATTAAAATAATATAGTTTTATTTAAAAAATTGCATCTTTCTGTGTATTTGATACGTTTTCTTTTATCCACACGTGAGAATATTTTCTCTTCTCTTCTTTTTACATGGATATTGTACATAAACTGAACAAGCGGTTTACTTCAGATCTGTTCTATGAAAAAAAGAGGCAATAATAATTGCAGAATTTCCAATTTGGTTTTAAATTGGTAATGGTTTGCAAATAAGATTTTATTTTCTACGTGTATTCTGGAAATATTTGAACATAATTGAAAGTGGTTTGTTTACTGCCTTCAAGGTATGTTGTAAAACAAACAAAATGCTGTTAATGTAATTAGTAAAAAACAAGACATGATACCCAAGGCATTTAAAAGTGTGGGATATGAAAAACATTAAACGATATGAGACAAAGAAAGTATAGGCTAATTCATATATGTTCACTTCCTGTTGTTACACATATGCAACATCCTTCATATCAAATACTATTAATTATATGATAACAAAATGTATTGCATATGTATACAAACATTAACAATCCATTCTTTATTGTTGATTCATTTGCACTTAAATGTGCATTAATAATTTCAATTTTTAAAAATTTTTGTACAGTATATTTATATCTTGTACAGCCGGGTACCACAGGTAATATTCCAAAGTATTGCCTATTATTCGTAGTAATTTACGGAAACATTAAAAAAAATCTCTCATCTGTCCGATTGAATAAAAAAGATTTTTTTCCGATCGATCCACCAATTGTGGCATTTGAATATGGCAATTATATCAAAGATGTATAATGCCTGCCGTCCTTGTGGGAAAAACTGTGCTTTCATATTATTGAGACTGAAATATTTAAAGACAACGACCGAAATCACTATTATATTCGAGGAGAAATTGATTGCAAGACAGTCGGCGAGATGTACGAAATGTGACAAACTCCTTTACGTTGAACAGTCAGGCGATTCACTATACAAAAGAGAGATCCTGAACCTTTCTTAAATTCGAACACGTAAAACAGATGACCCAATTGCTAAACACTTTAAACAACATTAAGATTCAGCGAAAAATTTAAGGGTAATCGGTATAGAAAGAGTATTTGATACAGAGATCTATAACGGAAATTTTATGGTTACAGGATAAAGACAAGGAAAAGTCACTATCGGAAAATATATAATTTATTTCGGCTCGCTGCGAAACATGGAAACAAGTCGCGCTTAAACTCGCCTTTTCACATGTTAGCAATTTTATAACAACAGTCCAGCTTCCCAGACATAGGACAATATGTAACTGAATATAATATATAAATACATATATATTATTTTATTTATGTATAATACAAATTAGCGTCTCGATGGTCTCGTAGTATCGCGCTCGCTTCGAGTGCGGAAGGTCGTGTGTTCGATCCCTGGCCGGGTCAACCAAAGATATTAAAATTGGTATTTCCTCCTCCTCCGTCAAGCACGCGACATCAAGGAGAAGAGCAAAGGACTGGTCGGTTCTGAGTCAATATAATGTATCCGAGTGGGGTGATATGTCTTCCTGCGGACTGTTACCTCGTGAGCTATCACGTTCAAAATCTGACTCAGCGTGTCGGTCCAGTACAGAGGATGGTTCATATTCATATAATATCAACATAATCTCGTCCTGATATCCACCTGAGGTAGGAGGTACCTAAATCCGCTAAAATACCGATTTGTATGAAATTCTACATGCAGCTAGAATATTCGGAACTGCGTCTAAATATCGAAATAATTCTATATTTAGCTCTTAAATTTGTTTAATAAGGTTGATTTAAAATCCTTAAAATAAAGGGGTTTTTCTGTAGATTTCATATAAAAACTGCCGAAAAAAGTTAATATGTTCACTTTAAATTGTCATTTCTGAAAAACTATTCCCTAGAATTTTCTATGAAATGAAATGTTTTTACTGTCAACTTTTCCGTTTCATTGATACTAAATAAATATAGCGTCACCAGGTTGGTTTTCGTTGTGGAAATCATTCAGCCTTATATCCTGTCTGTAAAAACACTAAAAATCTAAAGCTTGATAAAGCATTTTCCGGGATGTATTGAAGTGATAAACATTTTTTTTTTATATTCAGATGCAGTTCAACATGTTTTAGTATCATGAAAAATTTTATAAAAAAATCTGAAATATAGTCCAATTGTGTACCTCCTACCTTAATTGTTGCCACTGGACCTTAAACAACAATTCATCCATCTATAATTCAAATTTTATAAATATCAAAGAAATAAATTTTTAAATACACAATATTTAGATTCGGAAAAAAGATTTAATCTTCTTACAACGTTTTGGGTTCGGACTTTCATGGCCACTTGCGTACGTCAAGATCAACCCGGGATCGATATGATATAAGCTTAAACCTGGCTTAAATTTCATGGTTCATTTGCATACCTTTTAAATTTTCTTGAGTAAGGTTCAGATGTGAGCTCAACTCTGAACCAGGTATAGGGTAACATTAAATCGACATTTACGTTAAGATTGCTGATTTTATTGACAAAATTTACAGAATAGATATGGTGGAAAGATTAATAAGATGAGAACAAATTGGTCGAGACTGAGAAAGTCCATGTTGGAATTATTCAGATGATGAATTTATTAACAGATTTCGCCTCAGTAAAGAATGAGGTTTGGCTTTGCTACCAGAAATCAGAGATAGAGTTGAACCAAAACAAAATAAACTTTCATCAATCTTTTGAACAGAAAGAGTTTTGTGAGTTTCCGGAGATCTTTTTGGAGTTCATGCAGCCGTTATCTTACCTCTGTATCTTTACCCCCTTCAAAGGAGAACCACACAAGTTCTGTTTGTTGAACATGTGCTTTGGGTGGCGGTGCCCATTATTTACATTGGTGCTGTGTCTGTGGATCCCGTCACCACAATTTATCCATGGATTTTGGATCCTCCTTCCACCATTATGTACATTGTTTACATATATGAATATCGCTAAAAATAATATTTGCAATCCGCAACGACACCTCCCGACATTTTAAAAGTTATATATGTTATAATTAAAAGTTCATGGCGATTTTTATCAATGTTAAAACAAGTCTTTCCACACGGGATTTTGCGTTAATATATAAAAGCGACGCCTTATTAATCATTTAAAGTCTAAAATCTAAAATGTCCTCACTATCACTTACGGAATATATATAGAGCGGCTTTGCCTGCATGGTTAAAAACGTATCTACGATTCAATGTTCTAAAAAAATTTGCTCTTTAAAATCTAAAAGTTCAATATTCACACGGAATTGCTATATCGTGATAAAAGAATATGTACGATAAGATCTAAAAGTATGTTCACTAGGAATCTGTAGGCAAGCCGGTGCTTTAAGACCCAGAGTCAATGGTCTCCCTACCTCTCCCCCTCTCCATGCTAGTTTATCTCCTACGCTGTGCCTCTAAGTCTTTTCGTCCACCAGTACATTTCTCTTTATGTGCAGCTTGAAGAAAAGGTTTCTGGAATGGTTTTCCAAACGGGCTGCGCTGGCTGCGTTATATTTATTAAGATTGATAAGTTTTGCACTGTCAAGGAGCATTTGCATTTGTGTTGTAATGTTCAAGTCCTGGAATCTTGTGGTGTTATTCATTTCATTTTGCCATATATCATTCACCTTTTTAAGTATCACTGTTCTAACGGAATGCAACTTCTCGCATTGCAATACAAAATGTTCTAGCGTTTCGTCTTGCAGCCCACAAAGCAGATAGGTCGGATCTGTTTCTTGTCTGTAGGATTGAATCCGTTTTGTTTGAAGTACATAAGTTCCAGTAATAAGGCGTAATCTGGTAGGGATTCTGCTGTTATCTAGTGCGGAGTGACTCTTGTGCCTGAGGACTGGGTGAAGTTTTCCCTTGATGAGATTTTGATTACTCAGATACTTTAGTCCTAAGTATAGTTCGGACATTTGTACAATTTTGGTGCTCCAGTATTTCATCACAGCGTTCTTTATCAATGTGATCCACTGAGTTTTCTTTGTTGAATTGGCCAAATAGGTATTCGCTTCTTTGAGATCATATAGACGTAGCAACTTGTTGATGTTTATGAACCAGCTATTACTATCCTCACTGCAGAATGTCAGTTGTCTCCTGGCAAGCTTTTTCTCGGTACTCTCTTCTGATTGATGGCAGACATTGTTGAAGAAAGTTAGCGCCTTTATGTGAATTTGGGCTTCGATCGGGAGAATTCCTGTGAGTATGTAGACTGCTGGATCAGGGCATCTTGTTGGCAGCGATAATATCTGTTTAAGCGTTCTTTTTTGGAAGATCTCAAGTTGTTCAAGTGGCTTACCGGATGGGGTTAGTAGTTCCATTCCGTAAAGTAGCACGGGAAGTATATACGTCTTGTAGATGTGCAGTAGTGACTCAGGGTCCAAGCCATTGTGTCCATGAAAACCAGCTCCTAGTAGACTGTATGCACTCCTTCTTGCCTTTGTTATATTTTCGTTGGTATTACTTTGTATATTGTTCTTCCGCGTTGTAGTTCTGATGATCCCAAGGTGTGTAGCCTGCTCAACATTAGGCATAGGTGTGTTTCCCATCATCAGGTTGTCTTCTTCCAGTTTGGTGTTATTGCTGTTACCGCTTATTTTAATTACTACACTTTTCTTTGGCTGCAGCTGGTATCCCTCTGAGTTGGCAAAGTCAAGGGCCATGTTGACCATAATTTGAGCATCAGCTGGTTGCGTACTCAATATTGCGATGTCATCTGCACATCCCGTGTTGTTTATGTTGACATTCCCTATAGTCATACCGTAGGTTGTATTTTGGAAGTGATCTAACAGAGGGTTGATGTATAACTTGTACAAAAAACTAAGTATGTTGCGAAACAGCTAATGCGGTAATAGATAACAAGAAAAATAAATGGAAATGGTGAGCTGTCAAAAGGGGCGTAAGACGACTAAAATGTATAAAATACACCAGTCGAATAAAACCAAATATAAAATCGTAAAGAATAACAAACTAAAAAGTAAAAAATAAAAAATACTCAACGTTTCGACCAATATGGTCTTGATCACGAGTGTGAAAATAAAAAATAAAAATAAATAGGTGTTGACTCTTTGAAACCCAGAGCAAGACTCTGAGTCCGTACATAAAATGTAAACAAAAACAAAAAAATATATTTGACGTTGGTGTCTTCAGTAAACGTACTTCATAGAAAATACATAAATGGCAAGGTAGATAGTAAAACTGTATAGTAAAAATAAGTAAAAAAAATATATTGGACGTTGTGATGTATAGAAAAAGTGCCATATATAAGATAACTGTATCGCAAAAAGTTAGTGTGCATACTAGGTAAATGAATAGAAATTAAGAATTTTTTACATGAGGGGGTGGAAAGGGGGGTACCTTTCTCCTTTCTCCCGCCCCCTCTCTCCTTTCTCCCGCCCTCTCTCTCCTTTCTCCCGCCCCTCTGCTTCCATCTCCCACCTTAACAACCGTCTTTTTTCAGATCAATCGATTTTAATACAAATTTGAATTAATATATGACCATATATAGGTGGCATAGGTCTTTATTAAAGCATATACTGATTTTACGAACAAGGCCTGCCTCCGACTCGTACGCAAATTAATACACAATGTTGGAAAGTTGTCAATGGTGCATTGTGCATGCCCTAATGTCAAGAAACTCATTGTTAGCTCACCTGGCCAAAGGCCATGTGAGCTATTGCCATCACTTGGCGTCGCCGTGATCGTTAACAATTATATAAAACTCTTCTCCTCTGAAACTACTTGACTAATTAGAACCAAACTTGGTATGAATGTTCCTTGGGGTACCCTGCATAGAAATGATGATCATTGTTACTAAAAATAGAACATAGGGGTCAAACAACATTTTTTCGCAAATATCTCAAAAATCATTATGTTACGGCAAATTCTGGCAGGCTGAAAGTGTTCAGCATGATGAGAGCTACCTGTGTGCTGATTTTCGTGAAAATCTGTCAATTGATGTTAGAGTTATTGCCCTTTTTTGACATTTTTGGCTTTTTTTTATGTTATTATTTCAAAAATCTTCTCCTCTGAAACTACTGAATGGATTTGGATAAAATTTAGCATGATTGTTCCTTAGGGTATCCTGCACAAAGTTTTTGCTTCGATTTTTGATCCGTCGAAAAACATGGCCACTGTTACTAAAAATAGAACATAGGGGTCAAACAACAGTTTTTCGCAAATATCTCAAAAATCATTAGGTTATGGCAAATTCTGGCAGGTTGAAAGTGTTCAGCATGATGAGAGCTACCTATGTGCTGATTTTCGTGAAAATCTGTCAACTGATGTTAGAGTTATTGCCCTTTTTTGACATTTTTGGCTTTTTTTATGTTATTATTTCAAAAATCTTCTTCTCTGAAACTACTATTCAAAATCAAATTAAACTTGGTAAGATTGTTCCTTAGGGTATCCTGCAAATATTAATGCTTGGATTTTTGATTGGTGGAAAAACAGGTCCGCCCTTACTAAAAATAGAACATAGGGGTCAAAATGCTGTTTTTTGCTATTTTTTCCTGAATTATAGAAAGAAAATGAAGATGAAAGCTACTTTCAAGGTAAACATGGTATCCCGAGTAAAATGGTGATGATGAAAGTTTGTTTCGGACGGCCATTTTTAAAATGGCTGCCATTTTCCCGCCATTTTTAGCTCACCTGGCGATTCACTTTACAAGAGAGAGATCCTGATTTGTTTTTTTTTTTAAATTCGAACACGTAAAATAGATAACCTAATCGCTAAACATTTAAATATAACCACTCACCGATCAATTTAATGATATCTGAATACAAAGAGTATTTGGTACATAGATCTATAGAAGAGTACAGGAAAATAATTGGATAAAAAAAATTAAAACTCTGAAAACTCCAGTTTAAACAAAAACGAATATTTCCTCGGCAAAATAACGTCATAGAATTGACGTTTCCTGCGTTTTCACGGCAGCTGGATTTCAACTTCAAACGTAATTTTAAGACATTTAAAGGAGCAATTTAAAAGACAATACAAAGTCATTGTCAGAAAATATAAAATTTATTTGGCCTCTTTGTGAAACATGGGAAAAAGCTCGCTAAAATTAAACTTTTCTTATGTTAGTAATTTTATCACAATAGTCCAAGCTTCTCCGTGAAAGATAGAACAATATGTAAATAAATATTTATATATAAATACATGTATATTTTTTCATTGATTTATAGTACAAATTTTATAAATATCAAAGAACCTGCATTTTAAAATACACAATGTTTAGATTCGGAAAATTAGTGAGAATTTTAGAAGCGTTCTTTTTGAAATCTCAAAAATGCAGATTTTATGTTGAGATTGAGATTGAATCTTCTTTACAACGTTTGGGTTCGGACTTTCACAGTTCATTGCAAACAAAACATAAATTATCGTTATATTCAATATCCAAGAAATGTTTTATTTTGTAAAATAAGTAACATGGTAAAAATTCTTAAATGATAGAATAAGTTCGAATGTATTTTCAAATTTCCATATACATGCATTAAAAACTAATGTTAAAAATAATTTATCAATATTGAAATTGACGAAGAATTTTCTTTCAAGAAGCGCAAAATTATTTAAAATTTTGTGTGACTCTTTTACTTGAAGTGTTGAAATCTAAGAAAGGACACTTTTTATTTGTTTATGCATAATACAGGTTGAAAGTGTGTGTATAGGTTTGTATATTACAGAAGAACATACATCATAATTACAAAGTGACACCCAGACTGTTGTACAAGACAACCTTTATGATGTAATGATGAAATAATGACAAATAAATGGTCAAAAGGGCTATATAAACCAGGGTATTGGCCATCTCATCCTTATCCCACGGACTAACCAAAAGAAGGTGGAAAGTAAGTGTGATTTTTCGTCTTTTCAACTATTTTTAACAACGTTCTGTTTTCTTTTTTTTTTAAACTTTGTAATACATTTAAAATCTAGGCCCTTAATGTTAATGGTAATCCTTTATTATCTTTTATTAAATGAATATATATTTACATGTATCAAATATTTCCTATATTTTACGAAGAAAATTATTGGAAGTTATTGGACCTCTAACAAAAGATATTGTTTTTGATACTGCATATGACAAAAATATTCCACCATTTTGGTAAATAAGATAAATAAATAATCCAACTTACAATACATATGTCATATTCATTAAAGGACGGATGTGGGAATATTATGGCAAGCCCTATGTATATAATATCTTCAGTACCACGAAGATGGTGCAATTTGTTCTATAAAATATCCTAAAGCCTACAACAAATATCATATGTGAATTAATATTCAGATGTCGTTCGGACCCTCGTTGCAGATTTTTATAGTTATAATTTTGAAATTATATAAGAAACCATTTTATCACAAGAATTAACTGTCCAATAGAGGTGTACCGATACAGATTTGAGACAAAAGATACGTATTGCAATATTTGGTGTCATAAAGGGTAAGTATATGCTTTCTGGATTCATAAGGTCCATTCCTAAAAAAATATTTGATTTGGTGTAGGCATGGAGGGGTACATATCTACGGCTACGTTGATGCAAGAATAAATTTAAATATATTGTGTTTTTTATTCGTTAAAAAATAAGAAAATTTATACATATATGTAAATTTAATAGGTTTCTGCATCAATGCAGGCCAGCTTATCTGTTCTTTTCATGGCTTGTGACCTAAGCATCAGTACATATCCAATACCTACACGTGCTTCTCCTTATAGCAAAGAAACATATACATAATGTGTGACAATGACAAACAGCAGAGAACATATATAAATATTAGAAACATTAGACATAAGGCAAAACAGTTTCAAGTAATAAGATTTTGTCCAAACAGATTTAATAAAATTACATACTGAGAAAACCTCTTCTTTTTCTGTTACCGTAAATCGGGATATTTTGGTGTATTTTGGTGTAGCGATATTTTGGCGGTTTTTGCTAAAAAAAATGGTCGTTAAATTTTGGTGTGTTAAAATTTGGCACTTTGTGTCAGTACTGTGATTAATTTTGAACTCTCGGAAAAATTTTAAACAATAAATGAAAATTAAAATTGAATAAAATTATGGTAAGAATTTCTGATCTGCATGATTAAATGCTAATAATTTTGTCACTACAAGCTGTCATGATTGACAACTGATAAAATAAAATCAGTCCTTTGTTTTGATTTTGCAAATATGATTACAGTAATTTATTAAAATTAATCAAAATATTGCAACTATAATCATAGTTAATGATTTTTACATATAACTACATGAACTAGAATCTGAAATATTTTGGAGGTTTATTTTTTGGATTATTTTTATTTTGGTTTGTTTAATTTTGGCGGATTGGCAACAAGGCCAAATAAACCAAAATATAACCACAGACAAAATATTCCAATTTACGGTATGTGCCGATGCACTACATCCCTTACTTTTTGAAACCAAAACCATCATTGTCTCCATCATCACGTTTTCGATCTACAAATGCCACATATGCTCTCGCGTAAATTGCTGGAATTATTTTGATTGGCAAATCTCCCCGCTACTCTCCTGTCGATCAGAACATCAAAAATCCTCTCAATGCTGATCCGATTGCAATAGTTAAACCTCGACCAACCCGAAGTTGCAATAAATGTTGTTCTTTATCAAGACGAACTCGCTATTTTTTTCTACTTTTTTTTCTACTTGAAAAACGAAAAAAAGGAAGGGTGGCGGAATAAAAAAATATTTGGATCCGTAATCCAAGTAATTAACAAAACTGGCCTTATAGACCGAACAGTCAAATGTATATGAATTCAACTTTTCACATACCGAGCTAAATAGAAAGATTTTATGTAGCTGTCTGCCTAAGAATCATACAAACAGTGGCATACTGATGATTTCGGATTTTGATGAAAAATTGCATAAACTTCACAGTGATGATCTGAATCGGCATGCACAATGAACTTTCATCAGTCTTTTGTTGCTAGGCAAAAAGAGGCTTAATAGTTTTCCATAGCAGCCAACCTTGAATTTTTTTGATAATCATAAAAAAATCATCCATTTTTTAGTGAAATTTTAACAAAAACTGCACGTCTCAGATAAAAATGTATTTATTAAATGAAAAATACATATTAGCATAATACATTAGCAAACTATCAAAGACAAATAATATCAAACAATTATTTAACAGCATAACAAGCATTTCATAGTTTCACTTTTTGGAAAATACTGACAATTTCTAAATTTTACATCATATTCATTGGTCATTTTGTCGAGTTATCTGAAAGATCATTAAATATCATCGAACCTTTCAGTTTCAAAATTATTGCATCTACATGTGAAAATATAGAGTATTAAGCAAAAATGGTAAATGAGGTTAACAAATTTTTGTTTGAAAGAAGAATGTTCAATTCAACAGCGAAACTAAATGTTGGTGAAAGGATACAGGATGTTAATCTTGGAATTGTCATATGTCAGATGTTATATTTTGCCATATGTTATATTTTTTGAATTGTCATATGTCATATGTTTTATTTTGTCATGTATTTAATAAATCTAAGTTAAATGTTTATTCGCAGGCATAAAATACGTCAAAATACACATTAAGCTCTTTTTCAGATGCTGAAATTCACAGTTGTTTTGGCTTGCATAGCTGTTTCGTTCGCCCAGCATAATGGTTGGGACCATGGCAACGGTTTGGATGGGATCGAATGGGGACAAAATGACCAAGGATGGGGACAAAATGGTCTAAACAACGGATGGGAAAACAGTGTGCACGAAGAAGGATTCGGCCACAATTTTGATAATGGATTTGACCACAATGGATTCGATAGTGGATTTGGTCATAGTGGTATAGATAATGGCCACATTGGGCATGAGAACGGATTTGGACACAAGGGGAACAGCGGTGTTGATAACGGATTTGACCACAATGGTTTCGATAGTGGATTTGGTCATAGTGGTATAGATAATGGATGGGATCTTAATGGTCATCATAACGGTTGGGATAACGAAAAATCAAACGGAAAAAGTTCTGGCGGAGTAATTTCTACAGTTGGATCTGGAAAAGGCGGACTAATTGGTAAAGGTCAAGGAGAAATAATCGGATTTGGCAAAAACTTCGGTGGTTATGCACCAGTTTATGGAAAAGGATATGGTGGATACGAACCTATCTATGGAAAAGGATATGGTGGTTTTGTAAAGAAAATGGGTGGATACGGACCAGTTTATAGAAAAGAATTTTATGGCGGATATGGAAAGAAGTTTGGTGGATTCGGAAATTTTAATGGAGGATATGGAAAGAAATATGGTGGATATGGTAAAAGATTAGGAGGTTATGGCAAAAAGTATGGAGGACATGGACCAATGAATGGAGGTTATGGAAAGAAGTTTGGTGGATTTAAGATATTTAAATCAAAACGTAAGAGAAACTGTTTAGTATGGTAAAAAATCGTTCAAATAAAATGTAAAAGTATTCCAATCAATGTATGCAACTAGAATTAAGACATGAAATAATTAATTTTGTTTAATCATTTACAGCAATAATTAGTCACAAGTAAGATGTCATTTCTTAAGAACCAGGAATATTTACCTAATAGTTTTCATACTCTATTAATTCAGATATAATTCGTTACATATTTTATCTTTTTTTGTTTGAAGGTGGATTATACTGACCATAAAGCATATGGTATAAAAAGCGTACCATGCATATGCATAATGACAAGAATTGTCACAGCGACGATGGGAAAAGATTGTATGGTTCTACATACAAGAAAACCCGTGTTTTGTGGTAGACTTAATTGTCACAATAAAATGGTGTTAACTTTAATTATATTGTTTTTTATTTACAATTTCCGAACAATTAAAAAAAATGCACATGACGTCATCGATGAAGAACATCACCCACTGCAAGGCGGAAACTTATTAATGGTACCAAAAACCTATTCTCGTTTTGATAAAACTTCTTAACACAAGTATTCATCAGACTAAGATTTCATAAAAGATAACTTTAGCATCTGAAGTATTATCTTAATGATTAGAAAACAATTGATTTGATAGTATATTGTTTAGAATGAATTCAAACGACGTAATTGTAAACCAATGACATGATATGTAGCGGCGCTTTGATACGGATTCTGCATGGAATATTTAATAGTTTGAGCTACCGAAAACCTAGGCCCCTTTATACTTAATAAAACTTTATTAAATATTAAAAAATGTATATAATTTATATATTTGTCCCCAATAAAATGTCCTTCTAAAACCTAAATGTCGTAAATATTTTCTCATGGGATTTTTACGAATTCTAACATCGGCAAATATGGCTTTGATTTCAAATGTCACATTTATACAAGAAAACGCACCATACACCAACCGAGAATTGGTTGTTTTGCAAGAAAGAGATTTTTAGATTTTGCCCGTCTCTTCTGTTTGTCATATCGAAATTTCTTACTTACTTTAAATAGAAAAAAACAAAAGAAAACCATCATCATCTTTAATTCAGAAAAACTTCAATCTTTTTCAATTCTAAAAACGTGTAAATTTCCAAACATAACCAACAATTGACAGAAAGCAATTCCTGTAGAGTAAATTGTGTAGGTCGATAAACATAAAAAATAAGGCTGCCATTTTGAAATTTCTTGATATTTATGCCCTAAGTACAGTTGCTACCTACGGTTAAAATAGCTGGCATTGGTTGCTATCAAATGAATAATTTACACTTCACCTACCCACCTGTTTGAAAGGAAATAAACAACGCGTTAATAGTCCAGATCTATAACAAAATATGAGGGAAAAGGATATGGAGTAAAATTACAAAAAAAGCAAAATCACAGGTATATAACTAAACAAACACCCAGAAGTTACAACACCATGCCGCAAGCACTGACTCGCTCTAGAGTGAATCCTGAGAAATTAAGTCCAATAGTACAATATCAAAGGCAATTAATTAAGAAATGTATCCATATATCATAATGTTTTTATTCAACTTTAGTATATTCAATGAATTTGATATACTTTCAATTAGTTTGAATGGAATCTAATTTTTATGTAGTTTTATTGTGTGTGTTTTTTTTTTGGTATAAATTCTGTAATATATGCATGTTGAACAACACAAGTCGAACAAAATCAAATACAAAATCGTAAAAAAAAAAATAATCAAACTAATAAGTTAAAAATACCAAACGTTTCGGCCAATATAGTCTTGATCACGAGGGCATTGACCCTTTGAAACCCAGAGCAAGTTGTCTTGATCACGAGCATGTAAAAAATAAAAACATGAAGGTATTGACCCTTTTAAACCCAGAGCAGGTTGTCTTGATCAAGAGCATGTAAATAATAAAAGTAAGAAGGTATTGACCCTTTGAAACCCAGATCAAAACTCTTGCTCTTGGTTTCAAAGGGTCAGTACCTTTTTATTTTTCACATGCTGTGGCTCTGGCTTTCAAAGGGTCAATATCTTCTTATTTTTATTTTTAGATGCTCGTGATCAAGACCATATTGGACAAAACGTTGGGTAATTTTAACTTTTTAGTTTAATTGTTGTATTTTTAACGATTTTATATTTGGTTTTGTTCGAATTGTGTATTGTTTTATACAATTTAAATAGCTTTATGTCCCCTTTGAAAGCTCATCATTTCCTTTTATTTTCCTTGTTTTCTATTGTCGTATGAGCTGTTTCGCAACATACTTAGTTTTTTGTTCATTTTGAAAAAATGTACATTTAAGCAATAAAATAAACGAGGAAAACCATATGATCAAGACTTAAAACAAAGTCGAATAGGAAAGAACATCGACGGAAATATTACATGAGCATAATGAAAAGAATAAAAATATAAAGTAAAGAAAACCCAGTCAAGACATAGAAAACACACACACACACCATACCGGCAGTTAGAAAACATCCTGCTATTTAACGGTAACCAATCTCATTCAAGGAAGAAAATCAAACCAGGAGTAGATAAGTAAAATTATAAACGATGCACATAGAAAAATCCACACAGCTACTTTTCAAACCTTCAAATCATACTTATGCCTACATTTATAATAAAATAAGTTTTGATTTATATATAGGATGACCTGTCTACTTAATTTGTTTCTACGTCGGGTTTTCATATCTGTCCATCAAATGCCATCTTATGTTTTTACTGATAATCAAAAACCACATATGATCATTACAAATGTATTTGCACATCCTTCTTTTTACTGAGTACAGGACAATGAACATAAATCTTAATGTTCAAAGTTTGAAGATATGTTTTTATAGATCTATTGAATATTAGGTTTACATTATATCTCCGATATACACATATACATTATTTTGCCTATTTTAGCATATAATTTAGTTTTCAATACCGAAATGCCATTCAACAAACTTCTTAACACAAGTATTCATCAGACTAAGATTTCATAAAAGATTACTTTAGCATCTGAAGTATTACCTTAAGAAAAAAAATGATTAGAAAAAAAATTGATTTGAAAGTATATTGTTTAGAATGAATTCAAACGACGTAATTGTAAACCAATGACATGATATGTAGCGGCGCTTTGATACGGAAAAATAGTGAATTTCATTATTTGAATATGCGTTAGGTGTGAGTTTAAACAACAATTTCCTAGTGAAATACTTCCGATTTTTATAAATAATGATTAAGTAAAATGGACGTGATTTTCCTAAAGATAACCTTAAACACCCATATAAAGACAGATCACTGTGTAAAAAAATTACATATGGTTATAACTTAATGACAACTTATGTTATTAAAACATATTTTATTTAGTATAGTACCATTAATAAACTTCTCACTGTCATTGTTTTTTGTTGAAATAGTTTTCTTAAAATTTGTTTTGTTGTTCATGGATGGAATTTTTATTTCGTCTTCTGCAATACTAGTTGTTCATATTGGTATTTTATTTTGAGTTAAAGTTTCAATGTTAAGAGCTGTTGATGGGACATAACTCTTTGACAGTATTTCCATACGCCTTTTTCACCATAGAGAATTCTGGAGAAAAATCAATAGAACGACCAAACTTTAATGGAGGGCGACCCTACTATATCATGTATATAATCAGTAATGGGAGATGACCCGTAGTTATCACCGACGTCACAATGTTTTGACCTGACGTTATCAAGATTTGTGTTATTAGGGCTTTAAAAAGTTTTTTTCAGTAGAATTAAAATGATAATAATTACTAATCTACAACAAATCGATAATCTGTACTTATATAGTACACAAAAATTTGGTGATGTAGGATATTCTTTTCAAACGTCACAGACACATGTAAATAATAGATAGAGTAGCACCGACATACTAAAACTTTTTATTTAATGGTTTGAGCTACCGAAAACCTAGGCCCCTTTAGACTTAATAAAACTTTATTAAATATAAAAAAAAATGTATTTAAATGATAATCGAACATTTGTCCCCAATAAAATATCCTTCTAAAACCTAAATGTCGTAAATATTTTCTCATGGGGTTTTTACGATTTCTAACTTCGGCACATATGGCTTTGATTTCAAATATCACCAATTATATACGTAAACGCACCACAAACCGACCGATAATCGGTTGTTTTGCAAGAAAGAGAAATTTCAATCTTTAGATTTTGACAGTCTCTTCTGTTTGTCATATCATCAGATTTGGCTTCAGAAATTAATGCACAAAAAGCTAAGTGTTATCTTATTTTGAAAATAAATTTAAATATTCAGCTTTTAATTTATATTCTAGTACATTCACTTTAATGAAAATGTTTTTTGGGTAAAGTAAATGTTGAGGATTATCTATGCGCCGTAAATTAAAGTTTGTGAAACTGAGATGCCTTTAGTCAAACAAAAAGTAATCGATATGATGTTAAAAAGTTAAAATTTTCAAATTTATATACATGTATCTTTCAAATTGGAAGGAAAACTGAATCAATAAGATATAGGTAAAATTTCAGAAGGCCAAAATCGGAGGTAACGCAGCAAACAAAACAACAACTACAATGACACAACCAAAAGCGTAAAAATATACAGCTAACCATAGAGAATCAGAACAAGACAGCACAAAAATTAAAACATAGTAAACTGGGGGCAACATCAGGTATTTAGGGACTGTAAACTCCGTTACATTGAATCGGGAAAAGGCCAGTAGAGTGTCAGGTCCGGAGTAGAATCAATTCCAGTAAAACTTCAGTCAATTGGTTCTCTGAAACAGTAATGTGTTCAAAATAAAATATTTCTTCCCTGTTTGTTTTAATTTGAAAATTAAAAAAAAATGTAGATAGAAACGGTTGATACTCTCGTTTTATTTTTAAAGAGAAGTATTAAATGGGACAGAAATGTGAAATTTTCCCAGGTCTACATTGAAAATAAACACATTTTGAATCTAACTGAAGATATTTATTCTCGCAAAAGAATATCAAAGCGAAAAACAGAAGGAAAAGTCTGTTAAATCGAAATCCATAAGAAAGACAAAGTCGTGAGAATAATACATAAAAAACAAATGCCACAAGGATACTAGTATAACTAAAAGAATAAAAAAGATATAATAAACTAATAAACAAAAATAGAAGACATGGCAGAAACGAAAGAACTTGCAGTGTGAACTCCCACTAAAAACCAAGAGTTACATCAGGCACTCCGAAAGGGTAGGCATATCATGCTTTGTTAACGGCAAACGGTAATCATTTTAGAAACCAAATATGTCATATGGCCAAGGGAAATCAAGGGATTAGGTATACATAAAAATGGTTTAACTCCGCCGTAGCTAAGGACTGGTTCCAAGTCAAACCTTTTTAACTTTCGTTTCAATGTAAGTTTTTGGTTGTTTTTTTAATATTATTGCTGTCCTAGCATACTGTAAATGTCTCAACACACAACAATCGAGGATGGTATATCTGTTGGTTTTTCATCCAGATGTTTCTTGTTTTAAATAAAATACTATATAAATACCAGTACAATTTAATTGTATATTAAGAAGACATTCTGTCATATACAGTCAATAAATAATGTTAAGTAGTCAGTAGAACTACCTTCCTTTTTCTGTCAAGGACGGGACTATCAAATACATTCTCCATTCGATCTAGTGGATTTATTTCTTCCATCATACCACTGAACCTATAAAAAAACATGAAAAGATGCAGGTTGTAACTTCTCATTATTATATGTCAGATATTCGATATAATGTTAAACTGTACTGGTAAATATGTTATAGTAGACGGTTAAACAATGCGTCCGATATGGAATTAGTATCAATTTTTCAGTAAATGAAAGCCAGGAGAAACTAACCTTTACACATATATTATAAAAGGCTTGAGAAAAACTGTATTATTACTGTTATTGATAATATACTGAAAGCTCACAGATTATAGTAAGATCTAGAAAGTCAGTAGTCTGTCTTATTAGCTTTCTATTACATTTCTAAAATTTATTGTGCATTGTATGGATTTGCCATTCTATCATACCAGAAATTAGCTTTCTAATCAATCTCTAATAAATGTTTTTGTTCAGTGTGCTAATCTGCCATATTTTCATACCAAGTATAATTTAGTTTTCTAGTAAATTCTATTATTCAGTGTTTTGATTTGCAATTCTATCAAACCAAACGTTCAAATCAATTTGTCTTACCATTTCATTTCACGATGCATCTGTTAATATCTTTTACTGAATCCTCCATATTTTTTACTGTATCCTCCATATTTTTTTCTGTACCCTCCAGACATTTTACTATATCTACCATGCATATTTCCATACCCACCGTAGCTTTTTCCATTTCCATGGAAATTTCCGAATCCAGCAAACGTTTTGCCATATCCTCCATTAAATCCTTTTCCATAGACTGGAGCGTATCCTCCTATTTTCTTTACGAAACCCCCATATCCTTTCCCATAAATTGGTTCGTATCCACCATACCCTTTTTGGTAAATTGGTGCATATCCTCCAAAATCTTTGCCATGTGTGATTATTCCACCTTTATTCGACCCAACTGTAGCAATAACTGTTCCACTGGTTTCATCATTGCTCCAACCCTCCTGATGACCGTTTAGTTTCCATCCATTATCAACAACAGTGTGGCTAAATCCATCATGACCAAATCCGTTATCAAAGCTGTTTATTTCGTCCTCATATCCCCATCTGTTATCAATACTATCAATACTATTGTGTTCTAACCCATTATCGTGGTTACCCCAACTGTATTCTAAACCGTTTTGATTCCAACCATGGTTTTGTGCAAAAGAAATAAATACACAAGCCAAGAGAACTGTAAATGTCAACATCTGTAAAAGAGTAAATATATAAATATTTATAAATATATGAAGTAACATGAAATAAAGCAGATAATAAAGGTTTAGTATTTCTTCTATTTATACTATATCATCCTCTGTATGTATCATTTACTCGTTGTATACGCACAATATAATTTAGTTTTTTATATACAAAACACCCATGGCTATCAAATTTTTCAGAATATCAATCAGACATTATCTGAACCTTAGCATACAACTGTTTCATCTGTCTTTATTTTGTTTGCTTTCATTAAATCTAGAAATATATGTGTTACACTTGACTTTTTTCGGTTTGAGTTTTGCCTAAAGTACAAAATACTACATTAAAAAATGCTTGATTTTTGTAATGTTATCACCCAGAACAAGGTGCTCTTTTTATTTGTCTTTTAATTTGTTCATTACATTGTACTATATATTTTATTTTGTTATTTATTCTTTTTTATTTGTTTTTGTATCGATATAGGTAATAAAATTATGTTCTCTCTTTACTTATTGAAATAAAAGAAAAGTTATCAGAAATATTAAAATTAGAATGGGGCGTGGTTACACAGTATGCCAGTATGTTTATGCCAGCCTTTAACACTATCCTCTAGTTTTTATTATGATAGTCGCTCATATATGTAAAAGAAAGTATATATGTAGGTTTGATAAATGCAGAATGTTATAATGGTACCTATATTTTATCTATGTAGCAATTGTCTGTCAAGTCACTAAATTTCGTATTTGGTTTCGTTGATTTGACGCATTAAAATCATTTTTAAAGGTTGTAATCAAATGACGTATGGTAATTTTATCAGTACTAAAGTCTTAAAAGTCTTATTACGTCATTATAGTTATATCCATCTTTAGAAACGGGTTTATACAAATACCTGGTCGACCGTACTATGAAATTAAGTTTTCATACAAGTGATTCTAGATCATACAGGACAGGTTTTCAACAAGAAAACTTTAAGAGAAACACCGAATTTTTTTCATTGCGGCTTTTTTGCCAAATTGTGTAAATAGTTTTAGAATTAACAGATCCGCTTTATACATCTCGGAGTAGACATGGTAGAAAACTCAACGTTTTATGGGTAAGAATTGGATTTGTTTGTTAATGCGGAATTCCATTTATATATTAAATACAATTTGCGATGATTTCTAAGTAATACAGATAATACCTAATACGTTTATATACATTTAAAATCAATCCACACCATACTTCTCTTACCAAATATAATATCTAAATATGAAGATAAATAATATGGTATTTTTCCTAAAAATGTTAATTCTTTGCTTGTAAAATTAAACTTTTTAACAAAATGGACAGTCTACAACGTATTTTCTTTTTATTGAGATTTATTACAGAAAAGATTGTGAAATAAACGTATAAAAAATCAAAATGCAAAATCAAACTTACATTGCACCTTTTCTTTGTCAGTTGATACTGTGAAATGCACAATGTTTTTGGTTTATATAACCACTTTTTTGTCCATTTATTTGTCTACATGTCTATTATATCATAAAGGATGCCTTGTACACAAATGCTCATTGTCTGGGTGTCGTTTGTTTATTGTGATACATGTATATGTGTTAAGAAAGGAAAAATATTTCATTGTTTTCGATCAAAAGACACTATTGATGCCGGATTTTGTTTTAAAAAATTGAATTAAACTAAATTTTATATCACGCAGCGATTAATCTTGTAATATCATAGAGTAAATTTAATACCAGGTCAATTAAAAAAATTAAAATATATCTCCATAGTAAATCCTTTTAATTATCATTTATTATTTTTTGGTAATTATCTTTATTCTAAATTTCCGACTAGAACAATAAGTTTAAATGGCTATGTTCAAATTATCTGCACTACTGCAGAGTCGAATATCAGCAAAGGGATACTGAAGTGACAAAATCATAAAATGTTGTTGAAGAAGAATGAACATTGTTCTTACATCTTATTTAAGTATTTGATCATTCTTTTTTATCTCAGCTGTGAAGAAGGTCCAAATGACCCATTGAATTAATATCCTTTGGCATGGTTTGTAGCCGGTCTGTTATGAATTTCAATAACCGCACTATTTCCATCCAATACATAGTAAACATATGTGGGCTTCATAATTATACAACATTATTGTGCGTTTATATACAATATATGAAAGTACTATATATAAATAAAATGCATAAATTACAATATGAAAGGGTTTAGGTGTCAAACTTATTCCACATTTTTTTCAATTTTTGAAATTTTAAACAAATAATTTAAAGAAATAAAATACATCGATTGAAAAATGAAAGTCATAAGCTTAAAACAAAACTTTCGAAATTGGACCCCATTGGTCCCAAAGGTTTGAACATAAAAATTGAAAAAAGAAAGAGGAGTTTAGGTCACAAGATTAAATTAACAATTTTCGAAATTCGACGTCTGTGGGCCTCAAGTTTTTGAAACTCAAAATTCTTAAACCATACTGCGACGGTAATGTAAACAAAATGTAATGCATGAATTTCAAAATGAAAGAGGAGTCTAGGTATTTGGGGCTTTTTCAGATTTGGAAGTTGGAAAAATGCACACTTTGAGCTAAAAATTCGGGATTATTTTCATGATTGGGGCGAAAATGACAATGGAAATCATTTTTATTTCCGACGTTAAACGTTTTATCAAATATATCAGAGAATTAAGGAAAAATTTATACAATTTGCAAATGATTTTCAGGACCCAATTTTCAGGAATGTTTCCTTTCTACGAAATCTGTCACACGAAGACCACATATATCAAAGGTGCATATCGATTTTGATTGTCTCTGTTCGTCCATCCTCCAGTCCTTCACACTTCTTGTGACATCATCTCTTCCTTCCAAATTGGGTTTTAATTTAATGTTTTATAGACTTGTTGGATATCATGTGTAAATGGGCAATAAGGTTTTAGAATTATGATTTTCTAAACCTAAGACCCACATGGGTCAAACTTCAAATTTCTAAATTGAAGCTTGTGACCTAAAATCCTCTTTCATTTTGCAATTCATGCATTACATTTTGTTTACATTACCGTCGCAGTATGGTTTAAGAATTTTGAGTTTCAAAAACTTGAGGCCCACAGAAGTCGAATTTCGAAAATTGTTAATCTTATGACCTAAACTCCTCTTTCATTTTTCAATTTTTATGTTCAAACCTTGGGGCCCAATGGGGTCCAATTTCGAAAATTTTGTTTTAAGCTGATGGCTTTCATTTTTCAATAGATGTATTTTATTTCTTTACATTATTTGTTTAAAATTTCAAAAATTGTGAAATAAGTTTGACACCTAAACCCTTTCATATTGTAATTTATTCATTTTATTTATATATAGTACTTTCATATATTGAATGTAAACGCACAATAATGTTGTATAAGTATGGAGCCCACATATTTTTACTATGTATTTGTGGTGGATGGAAATAGTGCAGTTCTTGAAATTTATAACAGACCGGCTACAAACCACGCCAATGGATATTAAGTAATTCAATGGGTCATTTTGACCTTCCTCACAGATGAGATAAAAAAAGGAATGATCAAATACTTAAATAAGATGTAAGAACAATGTTCATTCTTCTTCAACAACATTTTATGATTTGGTCACTTCAGTATCCCTTTGCTGATATTCGACTCTGCAGTAGTGCAGATAATTTGAACATAGCCATCTTTTATTGTTCTAGTCGGAAATTTAGAATAAAGATAATTACTAAAAAAACCAATCATAATTAAAAGGATTTACTATGGAGATATATTTTCATTTTTTTAATTGACCTGGTATTAAATTTACTCTATGATATTACAAGATCAATCGCTGCGTGATATAAAATTTACAGTTTAATTCATTTTTTTAAAACAAAATCCGGCATCAAGAGTGTCTTTTGATCGAAAACAATGAAATATTTTTCCTTTCTTAACACATATACATGTATCACAATAAACAAACGACACCCAGACAATGAGCATTTGTGTACAAGGCATCCTTTATGATAAAATTTTGTGTTTGCTTCCAAGCTAAGCAATCTCTGAGATCTCTATGATCCTGCAAAGACCAGCTTTACAGCGAGAGACGCAAAAGACTACCCGCACTACCCACTTCTACAGTAGACCTACACTTAGTGGGACCACCACTGGAGAGCCCTTTCTCCTTGAAGACGACAATACCGTTGGACGCATTCTACTGTTCAGCACTCAACAGAATCTTACTCACTTGGCAGCATCAGATACAGTATACGCAGACGGAACATTTTATTCTTGTCCGACCCTATTCTATCAGCTTTACACATTCCATGCTATTGTTGACGGTACCATGTTCCCTCTAGTTTACAGTTTCCTACCTGTACCAAGCCGGGGAAAACGTGTACCGAGAAAACGCAAGTACAGAGAAATCGACTGAAGACTAACCACACTCAAGACCCGCCTACAGAACCAGGAGATTACACCTCTTCAGTTTGCTGATGCTGCACCCCATCTTCTGCACTTAGACTAGCTTAGAATTTGAAATTTGAAATAGTGCTCTCTCATATATGCTTTGACATTTTAAAGACTTCAATATATAATTAATATATTAATATGTGCTGTAAATGTTCATTGTGCTCCATTGATATGAATGTCATTTTATTTGTATTAAAATAAAGATATCTATAATTTACTCTTGTATTTGTTATAATGAATAGAGAGACTCAGAAACCTGTGTAAGAAAAATGAATTATTCCCAAACACCATGCATGCCAACACACATTTACCTATGAAAATATCACATCTTGTTTTTACAGTACAAAAAGTTATAATCCATCGTTTATACAAACATTCTGGCTATCCCTACATGAAATTCTTACTAATTAAGGTCTAGAATTTAAAATGTTGGAATAGCCAGAATAAACCAGATATATGTTCATTTTTTTAATTGACCTGGTATTAAATTTACTCTATGATATTCACAATATTACAAGATTAATCGCTGCGTGATATAAAATTCACAGTTTAATTCATTTTTTAAAACAAAATCCGGCATCAAGAGTGTTTTTGATAGAAAACAATGAAATATTTTTCCTTTCTTAACACATATACATGTATCATATTAAACAAACGACACCCAGACAATGAGCATTTGTGTACAAGACATCCTTTATGATATAATAGACATGTAGACAAATAAATGGACAAAAAAGTGGTTATATAAACCAAAAACATTGTGCATTTCACAGTATCAACTGACAAAGAAAAGGTGCAATGTAAGTTTGATTTTGCATTTTGATTTTTTATACGTCTATTTCACAATTATTTCTGTAATAAATCTCAATAAAAAGAAAATACGTTGTAGACTGTCCATTTTGTTAAAAAGTTTAATTTTAGAAGCAAAGAATTACCATTTTTAGGAAAAATACCATATTATTTATCTTCATATTTAAATATTATATTTGGTAAGAGAAGTATGGTGTGGCTTCATTTTAAATGTATATAAACATATTACGTATTATCTGTATTAATTATAAATCATCGCAAACTGTATTAAATATATAAATGGAATTCAGCATGAACAAACAAATCCAATTCTTACCCATAAAACGTTGAGTTTTCTACCATGTCTACTCCGAGATGTCTAAAACGGATCTGTTAATTCTAAAACTATTTACACAATTTGGCAAAAAAGCCGCAATGAAAAAAATTCGGTGTTTCTCTTAAAGTTTTCTTGTTGAAAACCTGTCCTGTATGATCCAGAATCACTTGTATGAAAACTTAATTTCATAGTACGCACGACCAGGTATTTGTATAAACCCGTTTCTAAAGATGGATATAATTATAATGACGTAATAAGACTTTTAAGACTTAAGTACTGATAAAATTATCATACGTCATTTGATTACAACCTTTAAAAATGATTGTAATGCGTCATATCAACAAAACCAAATACGAATTTAGTGACTTGACAGACAATTGCTACATAGATAAAATATAGTTACCATTATAACATTCTGCATTTTTCAAACCTACATATATATTTTCTTTTACATATATGAGCGACTATCTATCATAATAAAAACTAGAGGATAGTGTTAAAGGCTGAGGTCTTAAAAGTCTGTAAACATACTGGCATACTGTGTAACCAGGCCCCATTCTAATCTTAATATTTTGGATAACTTTTGTTTTATTTCAATAAGTAAAGAGAAAACATAATTTTATTACCTATATCGATACGAAAAACAAATAAAAAATAATAAATAACAAAATAAAATATATAGAACAATATAATGAACAAATTAAAAGACAAATAAAAAGAGCACCTTGTTCTGGGTGATAACATTACAAAAATCAAGCATTGTTTAATGTGGCATTTTGTACTTTAGCCAAAACTCAAACCGAAAAATGTCAAGTGTAACACATATATTTCTAGATTCAATGAAAGCAAAAAAATAAAGACAGATGAAACAGTTGTATGCTAAGGTTCAGATAATGTCTGATTGATATTCTGAGAAAATTAATAGCCATAGGTGTTTTGAATATTTGACATATAAAAAACTAAATTATATTGTGCGTATACAACGAGTAAATGATACATACAGAGGATGATATAGTATAAATAGAAGAAATACTAAACCTTTATTATCTGCTTTATTTCACGTTACTTCATATATTTATAAATATTTATATATTTACTCTTTTACAGATGTTGACATTTACAGTTCTCTTGGCTTGTGTATTTATTTCTTTTGCACAAAACCATGGTTGGAATCAAAACGGTTTAGAATACAGTTGGGGTAACCACGACAATGGGTTAGAGCACAATAGTATTGATAGTATTGATAACAGATGGGGATATGAGGACGAAATAAACAGCTTTGATAACGGATTTGGTCATGATGGATTTAGCCACACTGTTGTTGATAATGGATGGAAACTAAACGGTCATCAGGAGGGTTGGAGCAATGATGAAACCAGTGGAACAGTTATTGCTACAGTTGGGTCGAATAAAGGTGGAATAATCACACATGGCAAAGATTTTGGAGGATATGCACCAGTTTACCAAAAAGGGTATGGTGGCTACGAACCAATTTATGGGAAAGGATATGGTGGTTTCGTAAAGAAAATAGGAGGATACGCTCCAGTCTATGGAAAAGGATTTAATGGAGGATATGGCAAAAAGTTTGGTGGATTCGGAAATTTCTATGGAAATGGAAAAAGCTACGGTGGGTATGGAAATATGCATGGTAGATATGGTAAAATGTCTGGAGGGTACAGAAAAAAATATGGAGGATACAGTAAAAGATATTAACAGATGCATCGTGAAATGAAATGGTAAGACATACTGATTTGAACGTTTGGTATGATAGAATTGCAAATCAAAAGCTAATTTCTGGTATGATAGAATGGCAAATCCATACAATGCACAATAAATTTTAGAAATGTAATAGAAAGCTAATAAGACAGACTACTGACTTTCTAGATCTTACTATAATCTGTGAGCTTTCAGTATATTATCAATAACAGTAATAATACAGTTTTTCTCAAGCCTTTTATAATATATGTGTAAAGGTTAGTTTCTCCTGGCTTTCATTTACTGAAAAATTGATACTAATTCCATATCGGACGCATTGTTTAACCGTCGAATATAACATATTTACCAGTACAGTTTAACATTATATCGAATATCTGACATATAATAATGAGAAATTACAACCTGCATCTTTTCATGTTTTTTTTTATAGGTTCAGTGGTATGATGGAAGAAATAAATCCACTAGATCGAATGGAGAATGTATTTGATAGTCCCGTCCTTGACAGAAAAAGGAAGGTAGTTCTACTGACTACTTAACATTATTTTTTGACTGTATATGACAGACTGTCTTCCTTATATACAATTAAATTGTACTGGTATTAATATAGTATTTTATTTAAAACAAGAAACATCTGGATGAAAAACCTACAGATATACCATCCTCGATTGTTGTGTGTTGAGACATTTACAGTATGCTACGACAAAAATAATATTTAAAAAAAGCAACTAAAAACATACATTCAAACGAAAGTTAAAAAGGTTTGACTTGGAACCAGTCCTTAGCTACGGCGTAGTTAAACCATTTTTATGTATACCTAATCCCTTGATTTCCCTTGGCCATATGACATATTTGGTTTCTAAAATGATTACCAACAGGTGACAGGCTTTTGGAAGTTCTTATTCACAAAGTAGGTTGAAAATGTGTTTATTTTCAATGTAGACCTGGGTAAATTTCACATTTCTGTCTCATTTAATACTTCTTTCTAAAAATAAAACGAGAGAATCAACCGTTTATATATATATATATAAATTTTCAAATTAAAACAAAGAGGGAAGAAATATTTTATTTTGAAGACATTCCTGTTTCGAGAACCAATTAACTCACACATTTGTACATTTTGTAACCAATTTCTGTCAAAGTTCAGGACACGGAAAAAAATATGATCTTACATAACACTTATTTAAACAAAAAAGCAAAATACATACCCATGTACCTGTCCTTTATTGTTCTTATGTTAGAAGTGTCCTTTGCACTGCCTTCCAATTTGTAGGATTTGAGTGAACAAGTGTCCCAATAATAAATTAACTACTTCAAAAAGAATTCAATGCCATACATTAAACACGCACACAAAACAAATTATTCTAGAAGTCTGCTTTGTTACGAAAGAAAAGGTGTAATAAATCAGTCAATGATTTTTTATATAAAATTTAAGTTCTGTCTATTAACTATACTCCAAGTTCCTTTAAATTCCGGAATAATCCAAGTCAATTTTGTTTCAGTTTCACTTCTCCAAATAATGTTCATGAATATGACAGTTCCTGTAAGTTCTGTTTCCCTATCCTCAGTGTCTCTCCAAAATTTTGACGATGAAAAGTCCAGCATTGTAATTCTTCCACATTGGAAATAAATAAATAACTCCTAATAATTGCCAATTCCCATGTGTCAAAAGTTAGGTGTGTGGTAGCTTTATATACGTTTCGCAATGTTCTAGTTTTTTCATAAATGTCCAGAATTTTCCATCTAGAACATTCTGCATAACGACGCATCTCATTAAACAATGAACAACACCTTATTTATATACAAATTACATAATGTAAAAACTAAATATAGATTGTGGCTGATTTTATATATGATATAGACATGATCACCTCCGGGTGCGGGATTTTCTCGGTACGTTGAAGACCCATTGGTAGCATTGGGCTGTTTTCTGCTCTGTGGTCGGGTTGTTGTCTCATTGATACATTCCCGTTTCCATTCTCTATTAAATACATGTTTTCTAGATATTTCTTAATTCATAATTATTGGAAATTCTTGAAAATAGAAGAATAAATTTATAGCAATATGCTTATGCAGAATAGCACCCCCACCCTCTTATGCATGATTTGCCAAAAAACAAAAAAAAAAAAAAAAAACAATATTCAATAGTCATGTCAATATGTATGAAATTATACATTTTTTCAAACCTCTAGTTTTGTTGCCCTATACATTGATTCAATTCATATTTTGGTAAACCTGATATGATGTACCGACATAAAATGATTTTCAAAAGTTCAACAGGGCATATTTCAGTGTAGAACGAAGTGGTTGTATAGTTTTACTAAGAACTTTGAATTAGCTGTTAATTAATACAAAGTATTCTTAAACAGGCTCAATTTTTTTTGTCTGTGTTTTTAGTATTTTGTTATGGCCCTGAGTTGATTTGGAAATCGTCACTGTTGTTTGTTACAGCCTTCAAAATTTAACATTTAATCTTTAGTATATCCTATGGGCAATAGAAAGAAAGGTCGATTGATTTAATACTGCATCAATTCGTCGAATATTTGTCAAATACAAGTCAGATTAATTTTATTGTTTTAACAACCCCTACCTCGATTTCATTGCTAATAGAATATGATGTTTCACAACAATGCAGTAAGCATTCCTTGCATTTCAATATTGCCACCAGAAAGATGATATATACAGCAGTCACATGATCACGAACGAACCTTTGTTTGAATCAACCTTTTGTGGAGTTTGAAATTTATTTCTTCACCTGTCTTCTTAATATAGAATTAAATTGTACTTGTATTAATATTGTTTTTTATTTACAACAAGAAACATCTGGATGAAAAACCAACAGATATACCATCCTCGATTGTTGTGTGTTGAGACATTTACAGTATGCTAGGACAAAAATAATATTAAAAAAGCAACTAAAAACATACTCAATGGTGTCTGCAACGTATACAATGTCCAGTTTTTATTGCGAAATTCATAGTGGACATTCAGCCAATTTATTTCAGCATAAAACATGTTTTTATTTCTAATCTTAAAGTCAACAAAGTATTGTAAAGAAAGCAGCAAATCTTATATAGTGGACATTGTTTTATTCTAGTACCTTTTCCGGAATTGACATCTGATCCCGTACTGACACTTCACTTGATTTTACTTACTGGCAATGTGACGTTTGCCGTTAACAAAGCATGATATTCCTACCCTTTCGGAGTACCTGGTGTACCTCTCGGTTTTCATTGCAAGTTCTTTCGTTTCTGTCATGTCTTGTTGTATTTTTGTTTATTAGTTTATTATTTCTTTTTTTATTCTTTTAGTTATACAAGTATCCTTGTGACATTTGTTTGTTATATATTATTCTCACGACTTTGTCTTTCCTCTGGATTTCGATTTAACGGACTTTTTCTACTGTTTTTTGCTTTGATATTCTTTTGCGAGAACAAATATCTTCACATAGATATCAAGTTTTACTGGAATTGATTCACTCCGGACCTGATACTCTACTGGCTTTTCCTCGATTACAATGTAACGGAGCTCACAGTTCCGAAATACCTGATGTTGCTCCCAGTTTACTATGTTTCAATTTTTGTGCTGTCTTGTTCTGATTCTCTATGGTTAGCTGTATATTTTTGACGCTTTTGGTTGTGTCATTGTAGTTGTTTTGTTTGCTGCGTTTCTTCAGATTTTGGCCTTCTGAAATTTTACCAATATCTTATCCAGTTTCCTTCCCATTTGAAAGATACATGTATATAAATTTGTTTATTTTAACTTGTTTTTATCATCATATCGATTACGTTTTCTTTGTCTAAAGGCATCTCAATAAGTCGTTTCAGAAACTTTAATTTACGGCACATAGATAATCTTCAACATTTACTTTACCCAAAAAAAAACATGGATTTTTGTGCCAGTTAATCAGCCTGATTATGTTTTATTTGTTAATTTTAACATTTTGATTAAAGTAATTCTATTTTCAAAATAAGATAATACTTAGCTTTTTTGTATTAATTTCTGAAGCCTAATCTGATGATATGTTAGGCTTTGTCAGATCTGTCGGTTTAACGAATGCATACCCTAAGAATAGAATCAGGATTCCTTTATGATTTTGGCGAAAATGATAGTGGAAATCATTTTACTCATGATTTCTGTTGAGATACAGTGAATCAAATATATCAGGGAATTAAGGAAAAAAATCATATATTATGCAAATTAATTTCCGGGATGTTTCCTCATCTACGCATTTTATGTTTTCATTTGGCAAAGAACACAGGAAGACCATATATATCAAAGTTACACTGATTGATTGGTCTTCTGGTTTAGATTATATTTGTAATAACAGCTTGAAGCCTTTATGCAGTCATAAACAGTATAAAAATTATAGTTGTTGGGCTAGCGATGACGTGATTAAGGCCTTACTTTTCTTGCTGGACAGAAATTTAGTTTGTTTTGGTAAGGCTGTGTAACGACAGTTCATGTCGACTGTGGTCCACATATATTGTTTTTATACCGTTATAAACAGTATTTTACGAAAAAAGTCTTAAAGGTGAATTGCAGGACTATCATTAACTATTTGATATTTTAGTATTGCAGGTATCATGATCATGTACTTACTGTCAACTCCGAATTTCTAAAATATGCAAAAAACATTGATTATAAAGAAGTACATTTGAACAAATATATAACGAATAATAAGTCCTGTCTCCTTGGATCTTACTATGAATATCGAAAATTGCATACTAGTATTCATTCCAAAAGGTTGATGTGGCAGTGACTTATGGAACAGATTTTAGGTAAAACTTGCTTGGCTGTTACTTACTAATGCTTGTGAATATTTGTTATTCTTTTGCATATAACAGTAATGGCATTCATATTAGTGTTATGTTTATTTTGAAAACTTTGAATACCTTGCATTTTACTTAATTTGACATGTGGATTATTTATACATACATGTATATTATTTATAGATGCTTAATAAAATGGACTAATCAAATGTCTGTCCAAGCTAAGGTTGTTTTGACGTGTGACATTTGTACTGTTGACAATTCTAAGCGTACTACTGACTACTATTGTGCGCGATCATTCTTGATAAAATGACGACATACGTCGCAGTGATCGCGCACAATAAAGCCTCCCTTTATACGTTTGGAAACCACAGGTTGTTTTCATCCTCTAGAACCGTGCTCACCGAGAGGAAAAATCTTTTAAAATAGTATAACGGACTGTAAAATTTAATTCGTTTTTGAAATTTGAAGTAATTTAAATTTTATTTTTATGACATAAACATGATGTACAAACGAGGTTTGAATTTTTATCTGCATCGTTATTGAAGCGATGTTGTCTACTCTACTTGCAAAAAGTTACAACATAGAGTAAAGTGCCGTAAAAACGATCTTGATTGTGAAACAATTACAAAATATGACAGAAAACGTAGATGGTAATGACATATGAAAGCCGAGATTATGAGAATTCAAACAGTATTGTATTTTCGTAGAAAATGAGAAAAAAATCGTTTTCCGATACTTTTTATCACCCAATTTAACCGTTTGTAGTTAGCGTAAAATTAGGATTCGACATTTCTCAGTGGCCTTGGCGGATTTCCTCTTGAAACTTCTGGCATATTTGCACTATAATACGAGCCTTTACTTTGTAAATTTTGGCAATAAAAGTATCTTTTTTTTAAAGAATAAAAAATCATTATCAGAAAATTGGTTCTTCTATGATTTCCCGTTTGTCAATTGTCACTTGGTAAACAATGTAAACACAATAAAAACATGGTTTTTATGGTCAGTCTACATAACAATTGAACCAGTTAGTCAATTTCATCAATGAATGTTGGGGCACATGTAGGTGATCAAAAGAAATATTTGACAGACAAAAAAATTGCCAGGAATTGCCAAAAAGAATATTCAACACACTTATTTGTTTTGGCTGGAGTAATGTCATAATATATGAAATTATTCAGATTAAACATTGTTTTTTTCAAATCTCGGCTTTTTCCCACTACACATTGATTCAATTCATATTTTGGTAAACTTAATATCATGTACTGACATAAAATGATTTTCAACGTTCAACAGCACATAATTTAGTGTAGAACGAAGTAGTATATATCTAGTAAGAACTTTGAATTAATGGCAAGTATTCTGAGATAGGCTCAGTTTTATCTATCCGTGTTTTTTTTGAAAATGTAATCTTTAGTGTACCATAGGCAATGGAACGAAAAGTCGATTGCTTTAAAACTGCATCAAATCGTCGTAAAAAAGCGTAAATTTTATTGGTTTAAGTAATGTCTAGCTGGATTTTATTACTAAAAGACTATGATGTTTTACATCAATGCGGTAGGCCTTCCTTGTATTTTAGTATTGCCATAAGACAGAAGTCAGCTGACAACGAACGAGTTTGTGTGTAGTTTGGAATTTATTTCACTCCCGGTTTATTTGTGGGAGTTCACATTGCTAGTGTTTTAGTTTCTGTGCCGTCTTGTTCTAGTTTTGCTTATTTTATTATACGCTTTTTATTCGTTTAGTTATACATGTATCCTTGTCGTCTTTAATTTGTTTGTTGTCTTCCATTCTCCTGACTTTGTCTTTTCCTGGGACCTTGAATTTGTGGAGTTTTCCCACTGTTTTGTCGCTTCGGTATTCTTTTGCCGATATTCTTCATCTTTGTTGTCAACAACGTTAACAATGTTCAGCTCTTTATCGAGGCATTAGTACTGAACATTAAGCCAATTGTTTAGCATAAACTATGTTTTTATTCCTAATCTTTTAATAAATAAAGTATTGTATAGAAAGCAAAGAAAAACATCTTTATGTACATTGGTTTAATTCTAGTATCAAGATAACCCTTTCCGGCATTGACATCCCATTCTGTACTTGACTCGTCACCAAGCAATGTGGCGTTTGTCGTTAACGGAGCGACCAGGACATAATTATCCTTTTGGATCATCTGATGTCACTCCCGCTTTGTAATGGGGGTTCAAATTGCAAGTGCTTTCGTTTCTTCCCTGTCTTGTTCTATTATTGTTTAGTTTATTAAGTGCTTTTTATTATTTTAGTTAAACAAGTGTCCTTGTGGCATTTGTGTGTTATGTTTTATTCTCATAACTTTGTCTTTTCCTTTGGATTTCGATTTAACGGACTTTTCCTATTGTGTTTCGCTTTATTATTCTTTAGCGAGAATATATGTCTTCAATTAAATTTTACGTTTTACTGAATTAATTCTACACCGGACTTAACACTATACAGGTTTTTCCTCGCTTCCAGTGTGACGGATATGACACTTTCGGGATATCTGATGTTACCCCTGGTTTATTATGTGAATAATATAATTTTCTTGTTCTGATCCTCTTTGGTTAGATGTATGTTTTTTACGTTTTTGGTTGTGTCATTGTAATTGTTTGTTTTCTGCGTTACTTCGTAAATTTTGGAATTTTGAAATTTGACAACTATGTTATTGATTTGGTTTTCTTTCCCATTTGAAAAATATGTTTTTATCATTATATTGATTACGTCGCCGTTGTCCACTAGTATCACTACGCACCATTAGTTTTAAAATCTGCAATTTATGAAACAAACCTAGTTTCAAACAATTAAAAAGCAACATGATAAACATTTGTTTATTAAATTTTAAAGCCAAATCGGATGGTATTTGGGGCTTTTTCAGATTTGTAAGTTGATAAAATGCACACCTAGAGCTAAAAATTCGGAATTATTTTCACGATTGGGGCGAAAATGACAATGGAAATCATTTTTATATCCGACGTTAAACGTTTAATCAAATATTTCAGAGAATTAAGGATAAATTTATACGATTTACAAATGATTCTCAGGACCCAATTTTCAGGTATGTTTCCTTACTATGAATTCTGTCACCCGAAGACCATATATATCAAAGGTGCATATCGATTTTGATTGTCTTTGTTCTTCCGCCCTCCAGTCCTTCACACTTCTTGTGACATCATCTCTTCCTTCCAAATTGGGTTTTAATTTAATGTTTTATAGACTTGTTGGATATCATGTGTAAATGGGCAATAAGGTTTTAGAATTATGATTTTCTAAATATGAGACCCACATGGGTCAAACTTCAAATTTCTAAATTCAAGCTTGTGACCTAAACTCCTCTTTCATTTTGCAATTTATGCATTACATTTTGTTTACATTACCGTCGCAGTATGGTTTAAGAATTTTGAGTTTCAAAAACTTGAGGCACCCACAAGTCCAATTTCAAAAATTGTTAATTTTATCTTGTGACCTAAACTCCTCTTTCATTTTGCAATTCATGCATTACATTTTGTTTAAATTACCGTCGCAGTATGGTTTAAGAATTTTGAGTTTCAAAAACTTGAGGCACCCACAAGTCGAATTTCAAAAATTGTTAATTTTATCTTGTGACCTAAACTCCTCTTTCATTTTTCAATTTTTATGTACAAACCTTGGGGCCCAATGGGGTCCAATTTCGAAAAGTTTGTTTTAAGCTGATGACTTTCATTTTTCAATCGATGTATTTTATTTCTTTACATTATTTCTTTAAAATTTCAAAAATTGAAAAAAGCTTGACACCTAAACCCTTTCATATTGTAATTTATGCATTTTATTTATACATAGTATTTTCATATATTGTATGTAAACGCACAATAATGTTGTATAATTATGAAGCCCACATATGTTTACTATGTATTTGTCGTTGATGGAAATAGTGCAGTTATTGAAATTTATAACAGACCGGCTACAAACCACGCAAATGGATATAAAGTAATTCAATGGGTCATTTGGACCTTCTTCACAGCTGAGATAAAAAAGGAATGATCAAATACTTAAATAAGATGTTACAACAAAGATGCAATGTTCATTCTTCTTCAACAACATTTTATGATTTAGTCACTTCAGTATCCCTTTGCTGATATTCGACTCTGCAGTATTGCAGATAATTTGAACATAGCCATTTAAATTTATTTTTCTAGTCGGAAATTTAGAATAAAGATAATAAATAATAATTAAAAGGATTTACTATGGAGATATATGTTCATTGTTTCAATTGACCTGGTATTAAATTTACTCTATGATATTTACAATATTACAAGATTAATCGCTGCGTGATATAAAATTTAGTTTAATTCATTTTTTTAAAACAAAATCCGGCACCAAGAGTGTCTTTTGATCGAAAACAATGAAATATTTTTCCTTTCTTAACAAATATACATGTATCATAATAAAAAAAAAACGACACCCAGACAATGAGCATTTGTGTACAAGACATCCTTTATGATATAATAGACATGTAGACAAATGAATGGACAAAAAAGTGGTTATATAAACCAAAAACATTGTGCATTTCACAGTATCAACTGACAAAGAAAAGGTGCAATGTAAGTTTGATTTTGCATTTTGATTTTTTATACGTCTATTTCACAATCGTTTCTGTAATAAATCTCAATAAAAAGAAAATACGTTGTAGACTGTCCATTTTGTTAAAAAGTTTAATTTTACAAGCAAAGAATTACCATTTTAGGAAGAATACCATATTATTTATCTTCATATTTAGATATTATATTTGGTAAGAGAAGTATGGTGTGGCTTCATTTTAAATGTTTATAAACATATTACGTATTATCTGTATTAATAAGAAATCATCGTAAACTGTATTACGTATATAAATAGAATTCAGCATGAACAAACAAATCCAATTCTTACCCATAAAACGTTGAGTTTTCTACCATGTCTACTCCGAGATGTCTAAAACGGATCTGTTAATTATAAAACTTTTTACACAATTTGGCTAAAAAAGCTGCAATGAAAAAAATTCGGTGTTTCTCTTAAAGTTTTCTTGTTGAAAACTTGTCCTGTATGATCTAGAATTACTTGTATGAAAACTTGATTTCATAGTACGGACGACCAGGTATTTGCATAAACCCGTTTCTAAAGATGGATATAACTATAATGACGTAATCTTAAGACTTTAGTACTGATAAAATTACCATACGTCATTTGATTACAACCTTTACAAATAATTTTAATGCGTCAAATCAACGAAACCAAACACGAATTTAGTGACAGACAATTGCTACATACATAAAATATAGTTACCATTATAACTTTCTGCATTTTTCAAACCTACATATATACTTTCTTTTACATATATGAGCGACTATCATAATAAAAACTAGAGGATAGTGTTAAAGACTGAGGTCTTAAAAGTCTGTAAACATACTGGCATACTGTGTAACCACGCCCCATTCTAATTTTAATATTTCGGATAACTTTTGTTTTATTTCAATAAGTAAAGAGAAAACATAATTTTATTACCTATATCGATACAAAAACAAATAAAATAGATAATAATATAGTACAATATAATAAACAAATTAAAAGACAAATAAAAAGAGCACCTTGTTCTGGGTGATAACATTACAAAACTCGAGCATTATTTAATGTGTTATTTTGTACTTTAGGCAAAACTCAAACCGAAAAATGTCAAATGTAACACATATATTTCTAGATTTAATGAAAGCAAACAAATAAAGACAGATGAAAATTTGTATGCTAAGGTTCAGATAATGTCTGATTGATATTCTGAAAAAATTGATAGCCATGGGTGTTTTGAATATTTGACATATAAAAAACTAAATTATATTGTGCGTATACAACGAGTAAATGATACATACAGAGAATGATATAGTATAAATAGAAGAAATACTAAACCTTTATTATCTGCTTTATTTCATGTTACTTCATATATTTATAAATATCTATATATTTACTCTTTAACAGATGTTGACATTTGCAGTTCTCTTGGCTTGTGTATTTATTTCTTTTGCACAAAACCATGGTTGGAATCAAAACGGTTTAGATTACAGTTGGGATAACCACGACAATGGGTTAGAACACAATAGTATTGATAACAGATGGGGATATGAGGACGAAATAAACAGCTTTGATAACGGATTTGGTCATGATGGATTTAGCCACACTGGTGTTGATAATGGATGGAAACTAAACGGTCATCAGGAGGGTTGGAGCAACGATGAAACCAGTGGAACAGTTATTGCTACAGTTGGATCGAATAAAGGTGGACTAATCACACATGGCAAAGATTTTGGAGGATATGCACCAGTTTACCAAAAAGGGTATGGTGGCTACGAACCAATTTACCAAAAAGGGTATGGTGGATACGAACCAATTGATGGGAAAGGATATGGTGGTTTCGTAAAGAAAATAGGAGGATACGCTCCAGCCTATGGAAAAGGATTTAATGGAGGATATGGCAAAAAGTTTGGTGGATTCGGAAATTTCCATGGAAATAGAAAAGGCTACGGTGGGTATGGAAATATGCATGGTAGATATGGTAAAATGTCTGGAGGGTACAGAAAAAAATATGGAGGATACAGTAGAAGATATTAACAGATGAATCGTGAATTGAAATGGTAAGCCATATTGATTTGAACGTTTGGTATGATAGAAACAAATCAAAATATTGAATAATAGAATTTATTAGAAAACTAAAGTATACTTGGTATGAAAATATGACAGATTAACACGCTGAACAAAAGCATTTATTAGAGATTGATTAGAAAGCTAATTTCTGGTATGATAGAATGGCAAATCCATACAATGCACAATAAATTTTAGAAATGTAATAGAAAGCTAATAAGACAGACTACTGACTTTCTAGATCTTACTATATATAATCTGTGAGCTTTCAGTATATTATCAATAACAGTAATAATACTGTTTTTTTCAAGCCTTTTATAATATATGTGTATATGTTAGTTTCTCCTGGCCTTCATTTACTGAAAAATCAATACTAATTGCATATCGGACGCATTGTTTAACCGTCTAATATAATATATTTACCAGTACAGTTTAACATTATATCGAATATCTGACATATAATAATGAGAAATTACAACCTGCATCTTTTCATGTTTTTTTTTTTATAGGTTCATTGGTATGATGGAAGAAATAAATCCACTAGATCGAATGGAGAATGTATTTCATAGTCCCGTCCTTGACAGAAAAAGGAAGGTAGTTCTACTGACTACTTAATATTATTTATTGACTGTATATGACAGACTGTCTTCTTAATATACAATTAAATTGTACTGGTATTAATATAGTATTTTATTTACAACAAGAAACATCTGGATGAAAAACCAACAGATATACCATCCTCGATTGTTGTGTCTTGAGACATTTACAGTATGCTAGAACAACAATAATATTAATAGAAAGCAACTAAAAACATACATTCAAAAGAAAGTTAAAATAGTTTGACTTGGAACCGGTACTTAGCTATGGCGTAGTTAAACAGTTTTCATGTATACCTAACCCCTTTATCACCCTTGGCCATATGACATATTTGGTTTCTAAAATGATTACCAACAGGCGTCAAGCTTGTGGAAGTTTTTATTCACAAAGTAGGTTCAAAATGTGTTTATTTTCAATGTAGACCTGGGTAAATTTCACATTTCTGTCCCATTTAATACTTCTTTTTAAAAATAAAACGAGAGAATCAACCGTTTCTATATATATATATATATATTTTTTTTTTTTAATTTTCCAATTAAAACAAAGAGGGAAGAAATATTTTATTTTGAACACATTCCTGTTTCGAGAACCAATTAACTCACACATTTGTACATTCTATACCCAATTTCTGTCAAAGTTCAGGACACCGAAAAAAATATGATCTTACATAACACTAGTTTAAGCAAAAAAGCAAAATACATACACATGTACCTGTCCTTTATTGTTCTTATGTTAGAATTGTCCTTTGCACTGCCTTCCAATTTGTAAGATTTGAGTGAACAAGTGTCCTAATAATAAATTAACTACTTCAAAAAGAATTCAATGTCATACATTAAACACGCACACAAAACAAATTATTCTAGAAGTCTGCTTTGTTACGAAAGAAAAGGTGTAATAAATCAGTCAATGATTTTTTATATAAAATTTAAGTTCTGTCTATTAACTATACTCCAAGTTCCTTTAAATTCCGGAATAATCCAAAAGTCAATTTTGTTTCACTTTCACTTCTCCAAATAATGTTCATGAATATGACAATTCCTGTAAGTTCTGTTTCCCTATCTTCAGTGTCTCTCCAAAATTTTGACGATGAAAAGTCCAGCATTGTAATTCTTCCACATTGGAAATAAATTGTTGAGAACTCCTAATAATTGCCAATTCCCATGTGTCAAAAGTTAGGTGTGTGGTAGCTTTATATACGTTTCGCGATGTTCTAGTTTTTTCACAAATGTCCAGAATTTTCCATCTAGAACATTCTGCATAATGACGCATCGTAAAGATACTCTTTTTTAAACCTCTAGTTTTGTTGCCATATACATTGATTCAATTGATATTTTGGTAAACCTGATATTATGTACCGATATAAAATGATTTTCAACAGTTCAACAGGGCATATTTCAGTGTAGAACGAAGTGGTTGTATATATCCAGTAAGAATTAGCTGTTAATTAATACAAAGTATTCTTAAACAGTCTCAGTTTTATTTGTCTGTGTTTTTAGTCTTTTGTCCTGGCCCTGAGTTGATTTGGAAATCGTCACAATTATTTGTTACAGCCTTCAAAATTAAAAATTTAATCTTTAGTATATCCTATGGGCAATAGGAAGAAAGGTCGATTGATTTAATTCGTCGAATATTTGTCAAATACAAGTCAGATTAATTTTATTGTTTTACCAACCCCTATCTGGATTTCATTGCTAATAGAATACGATGTTTCACAGCAATGCAGTAGGCATTGCCTCGCATTTCAATATTCCATAGAAAGATGACATTTACAGCAGTCACATGACCACGAACGAACCTTTTGTGGAGTTTGAAATTTATTTCTTCACCTATGGTGTCTGCAACGTTAACAATGTCCAGTTTTTTTATTGAGAAATTCATACTGGACATTCAGCCAATTTATTTCAGCATAAAACATGTTTTTATTTGTAATCTTAAAGTAAACAAAGTATTGTAAAGAAAGCAGCAAATCTTATATAGTGGACATTGTTTTATTCTAGTATCAAGATAACCCTTTCCGGAATTGACATCTGATCCCGTACTGACACTTCACTTGATTTTACTTACTGGCAATGTGACGTTTGCCATTTACAAATCATGATATGCCTACCCTTTCGGAGTACCTAATGTACCTCTCGGTTTTCATTGAAGTTCTTTCGTTTCTGTCATGTCTTGTTGTATTTTTGTTTATTAGTTTATTATGTCTTTTTTTATTCTTTTAGTTATACAAGTATCCTTGTGACATTTGTTTGTTATATATTATTCTCACGACTTTGTCTTTCCTCTGGATTTCGATTTAACGGACTTTTTCTACTGTTTTTTGCTTTGATATTCTTTTGCGAGAACAAATATCTTCACATAGATATCAAGTTTTATTGGAATTGATTCACTCCGGACCTGATACTCTACTGGCTTTTCCTCGATTACAATGTAACGGAGCTCACAGTTCCGAAATACCTGATGTTGCTCCCAGTTTACTATGTTTTAATTTTTGTGCTGTCTTGTTCTGATTCTCTATGGTTAGCTGTATATTTTTGACGCTTTTGGTTGTGTCATTGTAGTTGTTTTGTTTGCTGCGTTTCTTCCGATTTTGGCCTTCTGAAATTTTACCAATATCTTATTGATTCAGTATTCCTTCCAATTTGAAAGGTACATGTATATAAATTTATACATTTTAACTTGTTTTTATCATCATATCGATTACGTTTTCTTTGTCTAAAGGCATCTCAATAAGTCGTTTCAGAAACTAATTTACGGCACATACATAATCTTAAAAAAAACATGGATTTTTCTGTCAGTTAATCAACCTGATTATGTTTTATTTGTTAATTTTAACATTTTCATTAAAGTAATTTTATTTTCAAAATAAGATAATACTTTAGCTTTTTGTATTAATTTCTGAAGCCTAATCTGATGATATGTTAGGCTTTGTCAGATCTGTCGGTTTGACGAATGCATACCCTAAGAATACAATCAGGATTCCTTTATGATTTTGGCGAAAATGATAGTGGAAATCGTTTTACTCATGATTTCTGTTGAGATACAGTGAATCAAATATATCAGGGAATTAAGGAAAAAAAATCATATATTATGCAAATTAATTTCCGGGATGTTTCCTCATCTACGCATTTTATGTTTTCATTTGGCAAAGAACACAGGAAGACCATATATATCAAAGTTACACTGATTGGTTGGTCTTCTGGTTTAGATTATATTTGTAATAACAGCTTGAAGCCTTTATGCAGTTATAAACAGTATAAAAATTATAGTTGTTGGGCTAGCGATGACGTGATTAAGGCCTTACTTTTCTTGCTCGACAGCATTTTAGTTTGTTTTGGTAAGACTGTGTAACGACAGTTCATATCGACTGTGGTCCACATATATTGTTTTTATACCGTTATAAACAGTATTTTACGAAAAAAGTCTTAAAGGTGAATTGCAGGACTATCATAAACTATTTGATATTTTGATAAGGACTGCAGGTATCATGATCATGTACTTACTGTCAACTCCGAATTTCTAAAATATGCAAAAACATTGATTATAAAGAAGTACATTTGAACAAATACATAACGAATAATAAATCCTGTCTCCTTGGATCTTACTATGAATATCAAAAATTGCATATTAGTATTCATTCCAAAAGGTTGATGTGGCAGTGACTTATGGAACAGATTATAGGTAAAACTTGCTTGGCTGTTACTTACTAATGCTTGTGAATATTTGTTATTCTTATGCATATAACAGTAATGGCATTCATATTAGTGTTATGTTTATTTTGAAAACTTTGAATACCTTGCATTTTACATAATTTGACATGTGGATTATTTATACATATATGTATATTATTTATAGATGCTTAATAAAATGGACTAATCAAATGTCTGTCCAAGCTAAGGTTGTTTTGATGTGTGACATTTGTACTGTTGACAATTCTAAGCGTACTACTGATTACTATTGTTCGCGATCATTCTTGATAAAATGACAACATACGTCGCAGTGATTGCGCACAATAAAGTCTCCCTTTATAAGTTAGGAAACCACAGGCTGTTTTCATCCTCCAGAACCGTGCTCACCGAGAGGAAAAATCTTTTAAAATAGTATCAAGGACTGTAAAATTTTAATTCGTTTTTGAAATTCGAAGTAACTTAAATTTTATTTTTATGACATAAACATGATGTACAAACGAGTTTTGAATTTTTATCTGCATTGTTCTTGAAGCGATGTTGTCTACTCGACTTGCAAAAAGTTACAACATAGAGTAAAGTGCCGTAAAAACGATCTTGATTGTGAAACAATTACAAAATATGACAGAAAACGTAGATGGTAATAACATATGAAAGCCGAGATTATGAGAATTTAAACAGTATTGTATTTTCGTAGAAAATGAGAAAAAATCGTTTTCCGATACTTTTTATCACCCAATTTAACCGTTTGTAGTTAGCGTAAAATTAGGATTCGACATTCCTCAGTGGCCTTGGCGGATTTCCTCTTCAATGTTCTGGCATATTTGCACTATAATACGAGCCTTTACTTTGTAAATTTTGGCAGTAAAAGTATGTTTTTTTTAAAGAATAAAAATTCATTATCAGAAAATTGGTTCTTCTATTATTTCCCGTTTTTCAATTGTCACTTGGTAAACAATGTAAACACAATAAAAACATGGTTTCTATGGTCAGTCTACATAACAATTGAACCAGTTAGTCAATTTCATCAATGAATGTTGGGGCACATGTAGGTGATCAAAAGAAATAATTGACACACAAAAAAATTGCCAGGAATTGCCAAAAAGAATATTCAACACACTTATTTGTTTTGACTAGAGTAATGTCATAATATATGAAATTATTCAGATTAAACATTGTTATTTTTCCAATCTCGACTTTTTCCCACTTCACATTGATTCAATTAAAGAAACCATACACACACACCAACTTCTGATTCATATCTAAATTTGTACTTGTACATAGATAATAATGGGGATTGAAATATATATGAGGGTATTCACCAACCCAGTCGTCAGACTTGTCTGACATGATTATTCATTGATTTGTTACAGAAATTAGCAGTATTTAGCAAAATTCAAAAATAATAGAAATACTAACGGTTCATTCTTTGTTTTGCACAAGGTAGATCTTCTTAGCTGACATTTGGCTTCCTATTTCGGTATGTTTGGTTATGAGTACTTCTTGTTTAAAATAAGTTTGGTTTTTGGTCTTCCAAATGTTTCGGTTTTAATGTTGCTGATGAGAGGTAACCTTTTATAATATATGTGTATTGGTTAGTTTCTCCTGGCTTTCATTTACTGAAAAATTAATACTAATTCCATATCGGACGCATTGTTTAACCGTCTAATATAACATATTTACCAGTACAGTTTAACATTATATCGAATATCTGACATATAATAATGAGAAATTACAACCTGCATCTTTTCTTTTTTTTTATAGGTTCATTGGTATGATGGAAGAAATAAATCCACTAGATCGAATGGAGAATGTATTTGATAGTCCCGTCCTTGACAGAAAAAGGAAGGTAGTTCTACTGACTACTTAAAATTATTTATTGACTGTATATGACAGACTGTCTTCTTAATATACAATTAAATTGTACTGGTATTTTATTTAAAACAAGAAACATCTGGATGAAAAACCAACAGATATGCCATCCTCGATTGTTGTGTGTTGAGACATTTACAGTATGCTAAGACAAAAATAATATTAAAAAAAGCAACTGAAAACATACATTCAAACGAAAGTTAAAATAGTTTGACTTGGAACCAGTCCTTAGCTACGGCGTAGTTAAACCATTTTTATGTATACCTATTCCCTTGATTTCCCTTGGCTATATGACATATTTGGTTTCTAAAATGATTACCAACAGTCGACAGGCTTTTGGAAGTTCTTATTCACTAAGTGGGTTCAAAATGTGTTTATTTTCAATGTAGACCTGGGTAAATTTCACATTTCTGTCCCATTTAATACTTCTTTTTAAAAATAAAACGAGAGAATCAACCGTTTCTATATATATATATATTTAAATTTTCAAATTAAAACAAAGAGGGAAGAAATATTTTATTTTGAACACATTCCTGTTTCGAGAACCAATTAACTCACACATTTGTACATTTTGTACCCAATTTCTGTCAAAGTTCAGGACACCGAAAAAAATATGATCTTACATAACACTGTTTTAAGCAAAAAAGCAAAATACATACACATTTACCTGTCCTTTATTGTTCTTATGTTAGAATTGTCCTTTGCACTGCCTTCCAATTTGTAGGATTTTAGTGAACAAGTGTCCTAATAATAAATTAACTACTTCAAAAAGAATTCAATGCCATACATTAAACACGCGCACAAAACAAATTATTCTAGAAGTCTGCTTTGTTACGAAAGAAAAGGTGTAATAAATCCGTCAATGATTTTTTATATAAAATTTAAGTTCTGTCTATTAACTATACTCCAAGTTCCTTTAAATTCCGGAATAATCCAAAAGTCAATTTTGTTTCACTTTCACTTCTCCAAATAATGTTCATGTATATGACAGTTCCTGTAAGTTCTGTTTCCCTATCTTCAGTGTCTCTCCAAAATTTTGACGATGAAAAGTCCAGCATTGTAATTCTTCCACATTGGAAATAAACTGATGAGAACTCCTAATAATTGCCAATTCCCATGTGTCAAAAGTTAGGTATGTGGTTGCTTTATATACGTTTCGCAATGTTCTAGTTTTTTCACAAATGTCCAGAATTTTCCATCTAGAACATTCTGCATAATGACGCATCTCATTAAACAATGAACAACACCTTAATATTTATATACAAATTACATAATGTAAACACTAAATATAGATTGTGGCTGATTTTCTATATGATATAGACATGATCACCTCCGGGTACAGGATTTTCTCGGTACGTTGAAGACCCATTGGTAGCATTGGGCTGTTTTCTGCTCTGTGGTCGGGTTGTTGTCTCATTGATACATTCCCGTTTCCATTCTCTATTAAATACATTTTTTCTAGATATTTCTTAATTCATAATTATTGGAAATTCTTGAAAATAGAAGAATAAATTTATAGCAATATGCTTATGCAGAACAGCACCCCACCCTCTTGTACATGATTTGCCAAAAAAAAAAAAAAAAATTATATTCAATAGTCTTGTCAATATGTATGAAATTATACATCGTAAAGATACTCTTTTTTTCAAACCTCTAGTTTTGTTTCCCTATACATTGATTCAATTCATATTTTGGTAAACCTGATATGATGTACCGATATAAAATGATTTTCAACAGTTCAACAGGGCATATTTCAGTGTAGAACGAAGTGGTTGTATATATCCAGTAAGAACTTTGAATTAGCTCTTAATTAATAGAAAGTATTCTTAAACATGCTCAATTTTATTTGTCTGTGTTTTTAGTCTTTTGTTCTGGCCCTGAGTTGATTTAGAAATCGTCACTGTTGTTTGTTACAGCCTTCAAAATTTAACATTTAATCTTTAGTATATCCTATGGGCAATAGGAAGAAAGGTCGATTGATTTAATACTGCATCGATTCGTCGAATATTTGTCAAATACAAGTCAGATTAATTTTATTGTTTTAACAACCCCTATCTGGATTTCATTGCTAATAGAACATGATGTTTCACAGCAATGCAGTAAGCATTCCTTGCATTTTAATATTGCCACCTGAAAGATGACATTTACAGCAGTCACATGATCACGAACGAACCTTTGTTTGAATCAACCTTTTGTGGAGTTTGAAATTTATTTCTTCACCTATGGTGTCTGCAACGTTAACAATGTCCAGTTTTTTTTATTGAGAAATTCATACTGGACATTCAGCCAATTTATTTCAGCATAAAACATGTTTTTATTTGTAATCTTAAAGTAAACAAAGTATTGTAAAGAAAGCAGCAAATCTTATATAGTGGACATTGTTTTATTCTAGTATCAAGATAACCCTTCCCGGAATTGACATCTGATCCCGTACTGACACTTCACTTGATTTTACTTACTGGCAATGTGACGTTTGCCATTTACAAATCATGATATGCCTACCCTTTCGGAGTACCTAATGTACCTCTCGGTTTTCATTGAAGTTCTTTCGTTTCTGTCATGTCTTGTTGTATTTTTGTTTATTAGTTTATTATGTCTTTTTTTATTCTTTTAGTTATACAAGTATCCTTGTGACATTTGTTTGTTATATATTATTCTCACGACTTTGTCTTTCCTCTGGATTTCGATTTAACGGACTTTTTCTACTGTTTTTTGCTTTGATATTCTTTTGCGAGAACAAATATCTTCACATAGATATCAAGTTTTACTGGAATTGATTCACTCCGGACCTGATACTCTACTGGCTTTTCCTCGATTACAATGTAACGGAGCTCACAGTTCCGAAATACCTGATGTTGCTCCCAGTTTACTATGTTTCAATTTTTGTGCTGTCTTGTTCTGATTCTCTATGGTTAGCTGTATATTTTTTACGCTTTTGGTTCTATGATTGTAGTTGTTTTGTTTGCTGCGTTTCTTCCGATTTTGGCCTTCTGAAATTTTACCAATATCTTATTGATTCAGTTTTCCTTCCAATTTGAAAGGTACATGTATATAAATTTGTACATTTTAACTTGTTTTTATCATCATATCGATTACGTTTTCTTTGTCTAAAGGCATCTCAATAAGTCGTTTCAGAAACTTTAATTTACGGCACATAGATAATCTTAAAAAAAAAACGGATTTTTCTGCCAGTTAATCAACCTGATTATGTTTTATTTGTTAATTTTAACATTTTCATTAAAGTAATTTTATTTTCAAAATAAGATAATACTTTAGCTTTTTTGTATTAATTTCTGAAGCCTAATCTGATGATATGTTAGGCTTTGTCAGATCTGTCGGTTTGACGAATGCATACCCTAAGAATACAATCAGGATTCCTTTATGATTTTGGCGAAAATGATAGTGGAAATCGTTTTACTCATGATTTCTGTTGAGATACAGTGAATCAAATATATCAGAGAATTAAGGAAAAAAATCATATATTATGCAAATTAATTTCCGGGATGTGTCCTCATCTACGCATTTTATGTTTTCATTTGGCAAAGAACCACACTCACGCGATTCACACGTTACACGCACACGATTCGCACGTTACACGCACACGATTCGCACGATACACGCACACGATTCGCACGTTACACGCAAACCACACGATGCACGTTACACGAAACATGATTTCCGATCTAAACATTGTGTTTGTAAGATACAAATGGAATATAACGAAACGAATTATTATATTTAAATTTATGCCGGATATAAATTTCATCAATAAAAAAATATTTGCATATTAAATTTTTTTTAATGGGAAATTTATCAAACTTGATAACCTAACTGTGGAATTATATTCTTAATTTAATAAAAATCAATAAACCTTTTCATGTTGTTATTACCTAATTACCTATGGCATATTAACCATTGATATGATAAGAATAACGTTGTCAGTAAAATAAACATTAAACCACAATATTGTATGGCTTCTTTCAAACAAAGACACCATGTCCTAGGGGTGTGTTCCACGAACGACTACTAGGCTACTTATTGACTTGTACATTTACCTCAGATGTACAATGCTAAATGGTTTAATTATAAGTTAAATTGTAAAAATATTGTATTTATTATTTATAATACATGTATAATATATAATATAAAACATTAACTGTTATTTTATATTATTATATAGTTGGTATCAATATAATTTATTATTGTTTATTCATTCAAATTATAATTAAACCATAAGTGAATAAAAATATTTAATATCCTCTAATTAAAATATTTGTACATAAAACATATTAATAATATTGATTAAAGTTTATCCGTAACTCTAAATTTATAAATAAAAAAAAATCACAAATATTTAGAGGCATGAATGAATGAAGGAAGATTTCTTAGGTAAATTAATAGATAAATAGACTTTTTATCTTCATAGGACCTCTTAATACCTTGTCTAATTAGATGCTGTTTTAGCCCGATCAAACAATTACTTATGTAAAAGATGTATTATGAAAATATAAATTAATAAATGATATTTGTCAAAGGATTTAAAACTTCAGAATATTTTAAGTGTAATTTAAAATAGTTTTTTTTACAGACAAGTTAAAGTTCAAATTTATGTTTAATTTGCAAATGTTGCATGCAAGTTGTACCATCGTTTTATTAGGGAAATTTTATTTAATTTATTCTTTTCAAACCAACTAAATTGAATAATTTAAATTAGTAATAGAAAGAAAAATAGAATCTGTTACGGGATTATTAATATCAATATTTTCAAATAATTGACACCGATGAAGGTTCGTTCCAACAATATTTTAATTCGAGTTCGAAATGTGCTCCGATTTGAATTCACACGTTTTAATATCTGTTTCGACCAATGAAATCTCATACACGTTACGCGATTCAAATCACGTTTATTACCACACGCAAACCACACGCACACGATTCGCACGTTGCACGCACACGATTCACACGTTACACGCACACGATCCACATCTTACACGCACACGTTTCGCACGCTACACGATGTTTTTGGTGATTAACACGTTCAACCAAGTGTATGGACTGTGGTCCACATATATTGTTTTTATACCGTTATAAACAGTATTTTACGAAAAAAGTCTTAAAGGTGAATTGCAGGACTATCATAAACTATTTGATATTTTGATAAGGACTGCAGGTATCATGATCATGTACTTACTTTCAACTCCGAATTTCTAAAATATGCAAAAAACATTGATTATAAAGAAGTACATTTGAACAAATACATAACGAATAATAAATCCTGTCTCCTTGGATCTTACTATGAATATCGAAAATTGCATACTAGTATTCATTCCAAAAGGTTGATGTGGCAGTGACTTATGGAACATATTTTAGGTAAAACTTGCTTGGCTGTTACTTACTAATGCTTGTGAATATTTGTTATTCTTATGCATATAACAGTAATGGCATTCATATTAGTGTTATGTTTATATTGAAAACTTTGAATACCTTGCATTTTGTGTGGATTATTTATACATATATGTATATTATTTATAGATGCTTAATAAAATGGACTAATCAAATGTCTGTCCAAGCTAAGGTTGTTTTGATGTGTGACATTTGTACTGTTGACAATTCTAAGCGTACTACTGACTACTATTGTGCGCGATCATTCTTGATAAAATGACAACATACGTCGCAGTGATCGCGCACAATAAAGTCTCCCTTATACGTTTGGAAACCACAGGCTGTTTTCACCCTCTAGAACCGTGCTCACCGAGAGGAAAAATCTTTTAAAATAGTATCACGGACCGTAAAATTTAATTCGTTTTTGAAATTTGAAGTAACTTAGATTTTATTTTTATGACATAAACATGATGTACAAACGAGTTTTGAATTTTTATCTGCATCGTTATTGAAGCGATGTTGTCTACTCGACTTTGCAAAAAGTTACAACATAGAGTAAAGTGTCGTAAAAACGATCTTGATTGTGAAACAATTACAAAATATGACAGAAAACGTAGATGGTAATGACATATGAAAGCCGAGATTATGAGAAATCAAACAGTATTGTATTTTCGTAGAAAATGAGAAAAAATCGTTTACCGATACTTTTTATCACCCAATTTAACCGTTTGTAGTTAGCGTAAAATTAGGATTCGACATTCCTCAGTGGCCTTGGCGGATTTCCTCTTCAAACTTCTGGCATATTTGCACTATAATACGAGCCTTTACTTTGTAAATTTTGGCAATAAAAGTATGTTTTTTTTAAAGAATAAAAATTCATTATCAGAAAATTGGTTCTTCTATTATTTCCCGTTTATCAATTGTCACTTGGTAAACAATGTAAACACAATAAAAACATGGTTTGTATGGTCAGTCTACATAACAATTGAACCAGTTAGTCAATTTCATCAATGAATGTTGGGGCACATGTAGGTGATCAAAAGAAATATTTGACACACAAAAAAATTGCAAGGAATTGCCAAAAAGAATATTCAACACACTTATTTGTTTTGGCTCGAGTAATGTCATAATATATGAAATTATTCAGATTAAACATTGTTATTTTTCAAATCTCGACTTTTTCCCACTACACATTGATTCAATTAAAGAAACCATATACACACACCAACTTCTGATTCATATCTAAATTTGTACTTGTACATAGATAATAATGGACGATTGAAATATATATGAGGGTATTTGCCAACCCAGTCGTCAGACTTGTCTGACATGATTATTCATTGATTTGTTACAGAAATTAGCAGTATTTAGCAAAATTCAAAAATAATAGAAATACTAAGGGTTCATTCCTTGTTTTGCACAAGGTAGATCTTCTTAGCTGAAATTTGGCTTCCTATTTCGGTATTTTTGGTTATGAGTACTTCTTGTTTAAAATAAGTTTGGTTTTTAGTCTTCCAAATGTTTAGGTTTTAATTTTGCTGATGAGAGGTAACGCCTTGAAATGCGTCGTATACAGCATAGTATAAATTTAGTATATCTAATATTAGTATCTTTGGATTGTTATTTTATTATGACAAACTTGATGATTTTAATTTTCCGATTGCGAAATTCACCTTTCTTAGCATTAACATAGGAAGGTCTCTAGCATATGGGGTGTAGATTTCACAGTTGATTCGTCAATGCCGCCCGTGTGATTTCTCGACTGGGCGAGATTGCTTTCGCATAAATTTATAATGATAATGTTCAGTCTCTGTTTATTTCATCACTCCAAAAGTTTGACGGTCGTCATCACGAATTGATTGGACGGTACTCAGTTTTTATCTCAAGTATGACACATACAACCTTCAGTTTGATTCCACGTCAATCTTAAATTGACACCTCACCTGACTTGACACTTCACTGGCTGTTACTCACTGGAATTGTAACGGGTGCCGTTGACGGAGCAGGTCATGCTTATCCTTCCGGAGCACTTGATGTCACTCCAGGTTTTTAATGTGAGTCCACATTGCTAGTGATTTATTTTCTGTGCTTTCTTGTTCTAATTTTGTTGAGTTTATTATACGCTGTTTATTCTTCAACGGACATGTTTGTTCTGTTCCATTCTCTTGACTTTGTCTTTTCCTTGGACTTCGAATTTGTGGACTCTTCTCACTGTTTTGTCGCTTCGGTATTATCTTGCCGATATCCAATTCATATTTTGGTAAACTTAATATGATGTACTGACATAAAATGATTTTCAACGTTCAACAGCACATAATTTAGTGTAGAACGAAGTAGTTGTATATATCTAGTAAGAACTTTGAATTAATGGCAAGTATTCTGAGATAGGCTCAGTTTTATCTATCCGTGTTTTTTTTGAAAATGTAATCTTTAGTGTACCATAGGCAAGGGAACGAAAAGTCGATTGCTTTAAAACTGCATCAAATCGTCGTTAGATATTTGTTAACAAATAATAGCGTAAATTTTATTGCTTTAAGTAATGTCTATCTGGATTTTATTACTAAAAGAATATGATGTTTTACATCAATGCGGTAGGCCTTCTTTGTATTTTAGTATTGCCATTAGACAGAAGTCAGCTGACAACGAACGAGTTTGTGTGTAAATTGGAATTTATTTCACTCCCGGTTTATTTGTGGGAGTTCACATTGCTAGTGTTTTAGTTTCTGTGCCGTCTTGTTCTAGTTTTGCTTATTTTATTATACGCTTTTTATTCGTTTAGTTATACATGTATCCTTGTCGTCTTTAATTTGTTTGTTGTCTTCCATTCTCCTGACTTTGTCTTTTCCTTGAACCTTGAATTTGTGGAGTTTTCCCACTGTTTTGTCGCTTCGGTATTCTTTTGCCGATATTCTTCATCTTTGTTGTCTACAACATTAACAATGTTCAGCTCTTTATCGAGGCATTAGTACTGATCATTAAGCCAATTGTTTAGCATAAACTATGTTTTTATTCCTAATCTTTTAATAAATAAAGTATTGTATAGAAAGCAAAGAAAAACATCTTACTGTACATTGATTTAATTCTAGTACCAAGATAACCCTTTCCGGAATTGACATCCCATTCTGTACTTGACTCGTCACCAAGCAATGTGGCGTTTGTCGTTAACGGAGCGACCAGGACATAATTATCCTTTTGGATCATCTGATGTCACTCCCGCTTTGTAATGGGGGTTCAAATTGCAAGTGCTTTCGTTTCTTCCCTGTCTTGTTCTATTATTGTTTAGTTTATTAAGTGCTTTTTATTATTTTAGTTAAACAAGTGTCCTTGTGGCATTTGTGTGTTATGTTTTATTCTCATTACTTTGTCTTTTCCTTTTGATTTCGATTTTACGGACTTTTCCTATTGTGTTTCGCTTTATTATTCTTTAGCGAGAATATATGTCTTCAATTAAATTCCACGTTTTACTGAATTAATTCTACACCGGACTTAACACTATACAGGTTTTTCCTCGCTTCCAGTGTGACGGATATGACACTTCCGGGATATCTGATGTTACCCCTGGTTTATTATGTGAATAATTTAATTTTCTTGTTCTGATCCTCTTTGGTTAGATGTATGTTTTTTTACGTTTTTGGTTGTGTCATTGTAATTGTTTGTTTTCTGCGTTACTTCGTAAATTTTGGAATTTTGAAATTTGACAACTATGTTATTGATTTGGTTTTCTTTCCCATTTGAAAAATATGTTTTTATCATTATATTGATTACGTCGCCTTTGTCCACTAGTATCACTACGCACCATTAGTTTTAAAATCTGCAATTTATGAAACAAACCTAGTTTCAAACAATTAAAAAGCAACATGATAAACATTTGTTTATTAATTTTTAAAGCCAAATCGGATGGTATTTGGGGCGTTTTCAGATTTGTAAGTTGATAAAATGCACACCTTGAGCTAAAAATTCGGGATTATTTTCATGATTGGGGCGAAAATGACAATGGAAATCATTTTTATATCCGACGTTAAACGTTTAATCAAATATATCAGAGAATTAAGAATAAATTTATACAATTTACAAATGATTTTCAGGACCCAATTTTCAGGGATGTTTCCTTACTATGAATTCTGTCACCCGAAGACCATATATATCAAAGGTGCATATCGATTTTGATTCTTTGTTCGTCCATCCTCCAGTCCTTCACACTTCTTGTGACATCATCTCTTCCTTCCAAATTGGGTTTTCATTTAATGTTTTATAGACTTGTTGGATATCATAGTAAATGGGCAATAAGGTTTTAGAATTATGATTTTCTATATATGAGACCCACATGGGTCAAACTTCAAATTTCTAAATTCAAGCTTGTAACCTAAACTCCTCTTTCATTTTGCAATTCATGCATTACATTTTGTTTACATTACCGTCGCAGTATGGTTTAAGAATTTTGAGTTTCAAAAACTTGAGGCACCCACAAGTCGAATTTCGAAAATTGTTAATTTAATCTTTTGACCTAAACTCCTCTTCCCTTTTTCAATTTTTATGTGCAAACCTTGGGGCCCAATGGGGTCCAATTTCGAAAAGTTTGCTTTAAGCTTATGACTTTCATTTTTCAATCGATGCATTTTATTTCTTTACATTATTTGTTTAAAATTTCAAAAATTGAAAAAAATGTGAAATAAGCTTGACACCTAAACCCTTTCATATTGTAATTTATGCATTTTATTTATACATAGTATTTTCATATATTGTATGTAAACGCACAATAATGTTGTATAATTATGAAGCCCACATATGTTTACTATGTATTTGTGGTTGATGGAAATAGTGCAGTTATTGAAATTTATAACAGACCGGCTACAAACCACGTAAATGGATATAAAGTAATTCAATGGGTCATTTGGACCTTCTTCACAGCTGAGATAAAAAAAGGAATGATCAAATACTTAAATAAGATGTTACAACAAAGATGCAATGTTCATTCTTCTTAAACAACATTTTATGATTTTGTCACTTCAGTATCCCTTTGCTGATATTCGACTCTGCAGTAGTGCAGATAATTTGAACATAGCCATTTAAACTTATTGTTCTAGTCGGAAATTTAGAATAAAGATAATTACTAAAAAATAATAAATAATTAAAAGGATTTGCTATGGAGATATATGTTCATTGTTTCAATTGACCTGGTATTAAATTTACTCTATGATATTTACAATATTACAAGATTAATCGCTGCGTGATATAAAATTTAGTTTAATTCATTTTTTCAAAACAAAATCCGGCATCAAGAGTGTTTTTGATCGAAAACAATGAAATATTTTTTCTTTCTTAACACATATACAAGTATCATAATAAAAAAAACGACACCCAGACAATGAGCATTTGTGTACAAGACATCCTTTATGATATAATAGACATGTAGACAAATAAATGGACAAAAAAGTGGTTATATAAACCAAAAACATTGTGCATTTCACAGTATCAACTGACAAAGAAAAGGTAAAATGTAAGTTTGATTTTGCATTTTGATTTTTTATACGTCTATTTCACAATCGTTTCTGTAATAAATCTCAATAAAAAGAAAATACGTTGTAGACTGTCCATTTTGTTAAAAAGTTTAATTTTAGAAGCAAAGAATTACCATTTTAGGAAGAATACCAAATAATTTATCTTCATATTTAGATATTATATTTGGCAAGAGTAGTATGGTGTGGCTTCATTTTAAATGTTTATAAACATATTACGTATTATCTGTATTAATAAGAAATCATCGTAAACTGCATTTAGTATATAAATAGAATTCAGCATGAACAAACAAATCCAATTCTTACCCATAAAACGTTGAGTTTTCTACCATGTCTACTCCGAGATGTCTAAAACGGATCTGTTAATTCTAAAACCTTTTACACAATTTGGCTAAAAAAGCTGCAATGAAAAACATTCGGTGTTTCTCTTAAAGGTTTCTTGTTGAAAACCTGTCCTGTATGATCCAGAATCACTTGTATGAAAACTTGATTTCATAGTACGGACGACCAGGTATTTGTATAAACCCGTTTCTAAAGATGGATATAACTATAATGACGTAATAAGACTCTTAAGACTTTAGTACTGATAAAATTACCATACGTCATTTGATTACAACCTTTACAAATAATTTTAATGCGTCAAATCAACGAAACCAAATAATAATTTAGTGACTTGACAGACAATTGCTACATACATAAAATATAGTTACCATTATAACATTCTGCATTTTTCAAACCTACATATATACTTTCTTTTACATATATGAGCGACTATCATAATAAAAACTAGAGGATAGTGTTAAAGGCTGCCATAAACATACTGGCATACTGTGTAATCACGCCCCATTCTAATTTTAATATTTCTGATTACTTTTGTTTTATTTCAATAAGTAAAGAGAGAACATAATTTTATTACGTATATCGATAAGAAAAACAAATAAAAAGAATAAATAACAAAATAAAATATAAAGTACAATATAATGAACAAATTAAAAGACAAATAAAAAGAGCACCTTGTTCTGGGTGATAACATTACAAAACTCGAGCATTATTTAATGTGGTATTTTGTACTTTAGCCAAAACTCAAACCGAAAAAAGTCGAGTGTAACACATACATTTCTAGATTTAATGAAAGCAAACAAATAAAGACAGATGAAAAATTGTATGCTAAGGTTCAGATAATGTCTGATTGATATTCTGAAAAAATTGATAGCCATGGATGTTTTGAATATTTGACATATAAAAAACTAAATTATATTGTGCGTATACAACGAGTAAATGATACATACAGAGGATGATATAGTATAAATAGAAGAAATACTAAACCTTTATTATCTGATTTATTTCATGTTACTTCATATATTTATAAATATCTATATATTTACTCTTTAACAGATGTTGACATTTACAGTTCTCTTGGCTTGTGTATTTATTTCTTTTGCACAAAACCATGGTTGGAATCAAAACGGTTTAGAATACAGTTGGGATAACCACGACAATGGGTTAGAACACAATAGTATTGATAACAGATGGGGATATGAGGACGAAATAAACAGCTTTGATAACGGATTTGGTCATGATGGATTTAGCCACACTGGTGTTGATAATGGATGGAAACTAAACGGTCATCAGGAGGGTTGGAGCAACGATGAAACCAGTGGAACAGTTATTGCTACAGTTGGGTCGAATAAAGGTGGAATAATCACACATGGCAAAGATTTTGGAGGATATGCAGCAGTTTACCAAAAAGGGTATGGTGGCTACGAACCAATTTACCAAAAAGGGTATGGTGGCTACAAACCAATTTATGGGAAAGGATATGGTGGTTTCGTAAAGAAAATAGGAGGATATGCTCCAGTCTATGGAAAAGGATTTAATGGAGGATATGGCAAAAAGTTTGGTGGATTCGGAAATTTCCATGGAAATAGAAAAGGCTACGGTGGGTATGGAAATATGCATGGTAGATATGGTAAAATGTCTGGAGGGTACAGAACAAAATATGGAGGATACAGTAAAAGATATTAACATATGAATCGTGAAATGAAATGGTAAGACATATTGATTTGAACGTTTGGTATGATAGAAACAAATCAAAACATTGAATAATAGAATTTATTAGAAAACTAAATTATACTTAGTATGAAAATATGACAGATTAACACGCTGAACAAAAGCATTTATTAGAGATTGATTAGAAAGCTAATTTCTGGTATGATAGAATGGCAAATCCATACAATGCACAATAAATTTTAGAAATGTAATAGAAAGCTAATAAGACAGACTACTGACTTTCTAGATATTAGTTTAATCTGTGAGCTTTCAGTATATTATCAATAACAGTAATAATACAGTTTTTCTCAAGCCTTTTATAATATATGTGTATATGTTAATTTCTCCTGGCCTTCATTTACTGAAAAATCAATACTAATTGCATATCGGACGCATTGTTTAACCGTCGAATATAACATATTTACCAGTACAGTTTAACATTATATCGAATATCTGACATATAATAATGAGAAATTACAACCTGCATATTTTCATGTTTTTTTATAGGTTCAGTGGTATGATGGAAGAAATAAATCCACTAGATCGAATGGAGAATGTATTTCATAGTCCCATCCTTGACAGAAAAAAGGAAGGTAGTTCCACTGACTACTTAATATTATTTATTGACTGTATATGACAGACTGTCTTCTTAATATACAATTAAATTGTACTGGTATTAATACAGTATTTTATTTACAACAAGAAACATCTGGATGAAAAACCAACAGATATACCATCCTCGATTGTTGTGTCTTGAGACATTTACAGTATGCTAGAACAACAATAATATTAATAGAAAGCAACTAAAAACATACATTCAAAAGAAAGTTTAAATAGTTTGACTGGGAACCGGTACTTAGCTATGGCGTAGTTAAACAGGTTTTATGTATACCTAACCCCTTTAACACCCTTGGCCATATGACATATTTGGTTTGTAAAATGATTACCAACAGGCCTCAAGCTTGTGGAAGTTCTTATTCACTAAGTAGGTTCAAAATGTGTTTATTTTCAATGTAGACCTGGGTAAATTTCACATTTCTGTCCCATTTAATACTTCTTTTTAAAAATAAAACGAGAGAATCAACCGTTTATATATATATATATATATATATATATATATATATATATATATATATATATATATATATATATATATAAATTTTCCTATTAAAACAAAGAGGGAAGAAATATTTTATTTTGAACACATTCCTGCTTCGGGAACCAATTAACTCACACATTTGTACATTTTGTACCCAATTTCTGTCAAAGTTCAGGACACCGAAAAAAATATGATCTTACATAACACTAGTTTAAGGAAAAAAGCAAAATACATACACATGTACCTGTCCTTTATTGTTCTTATGTTAGAATTGTCCTTTGCACTGCCTTCCAATTTGTAGGATTTTAGTGAACAAGTGTCCTAATAATAAATTAACTACTTCAAAAAGAATTCAATGCCATACATTAAACACGCACACAAAACAAATTATTCTAGAAGTCTGCTTTGTTACGAAAGAAAAGGTGTAATAAATCAGTCAATGATTTTTTATATAAAATTTAAGTTCTGTCTATTAACTATACTCCAAGTTCCTTTAAATTCCGGAATAATCCAAAAGTCAATTTTGTTTCACTTTCACTTCTCCAAATAATGTTCATGAATATGACAGTTCCTGTAAGTTCTGTTTCCCTATCTTCAGTGTCTCTCCAAAATTTTGACGATGAAAAGTCCAGCATTGTAATTCTTCCACATTGGAAATAAATTGTTGAGAACTCCTAATAATTGCCAATTCCCATGTGTCAAAAGTTAGGTGTGTGGTAGCTTTATATACGTTTCGCGATGTTCTAGTTTTTTCACAAATGTCCAGAATTTTCCATCTAGAACATTCTGCATAATGACGCATCTCATTAAACAATGAACAACACCTTAATATTTATATACAAATTACATAATGTAAACACTAAATATAGATTGTGGCTGATTTTCTATATGATATAGACATGATCACCTCCGGGTGCGGGATTTTCTCGGTACGTTGAAGACCCACGGGTAGCATTGGGCTGTTTTCTGCTATGTGGTCGGGTTGTTGTCTCATTGATACATTCCCGTTTCCATTCTCTATTAAATACATTTTTTCTAGATATTTCTTAATTCATAATTATTGGAAATTCTTGAAAATAGAAGAATAAATTTATAGCAATATGCTTATGCAGAACAGCACCCCCTCCCCCCACCCTCTTGCACATGATTTGCCAAAAAAAAAATATTCAATAGTCATGTCAATATGCATGAAATTATACATCGTAAAGATACTCTTTTTTTAAACCTCTAGTTTTGTTGCCATATACATTGATTCAATTCATATTTTGGTAAACATGATATTATGTACCGATAAAAATGATTTTCAACAGTTCAACAGGGCATATTTCAGTGTAGAACGAAGTGGTTGTATATATCCAGTAAGAATTAGCTGTTAATTAATACAAAGTATTCTTAAACAGGCTCAGTTTTATTTGTCTGTGTTTTTAGTCTTTGCTCCTGGCCCTGAGTTGATTTGGAAATCGTCACAATTGTTTGTTACAGCCTTCAAAATTAAAAATTTAATCTTTAGTATATCCTATGGGCAATAGGAAGAAAGGTCGATTGATTTAATACTGCATCAAATACAAGTCAGATTAATTTTATTGTTTTAACAACCCCTATCTGGATTTCATTGCTAATAGAATATGATGTTTCACAGCAATGCAGTAGGCATTGCCTTGCATTTCAATATTCCATAGAAAGATGACATTTACAGCAGTCACATGACCACGAACGAACCTTTGTTTGAATCAACCTTTCGTGGAGTTTGAAATTTATTTCTTCACCTATGGTGTCTGCAACGTCAACAATGTCCAGTTTTTTATTGAGAAATTCATAGTGGACATTCAGCCAATTTATTTCAGCATAAAACATGTCTTTATTTCTAATCTTAAAGTAAACAAAGTATTGTAAAGAAAGCAGCAAATCTTCTACAGTGGACATTGTTTTATTCTAGTATCAAGATAACCCTTTCCGGAATTGACATCTCATCCCGTACTGACACTTAACTTGATTTCACTTACTGGCAATGTGACTTTTGCCGTTAACAAAGCATGATATGCCTACCCTTTCGGAGTACTTGATGTAACTCGCGGTTTTTAGTTGGAGTTCACATTGCAAGTTCTTTTGTTTCTCCCATGTCTTGTATTTTTGTTTATTAGTTTATTATGTCTTTTTTTATTCTTTTAGTTATACAAGTATCTTTGTAGCATTTTTTTGTTATGTATTATTCTCACGACTTTGTCTTTCCTCTGGATTTCGATTTAACGGACTTTTCCTACTGTTTTTCGCTTTGATATTCTTTTTCGAGAACAAATATCTTCAGTTAGATATCAAGTTTTACTGGAATTGATTCTACTCCGGACCTGACACTCTACTGGCTTTTCCTCGATTACAATGTAACGGAGCTCACAGTTACGAAATACCTGATGTTGCTCCCAGTTTACTATGTTTTAATTTTTGTGCTGTCTTGTTCTGATTCTCTATGGTTAGCTGTATATTTTTTACGCTTTTGGTTGTGTCATTGTAGTTGTTTTGTTTGCTGATTTTGGCCTTCTGAAATTTTACCAATATCTTATTGATTCAGTTTTCCTTCCAATTTGAAAGGTACATGTATATAAATTTGTACATTTTAACTTGTTTTTATCATCATATCGATTACGTTTTGTTTATATAAAGGCATCTCAATTAGTCGTTTCAGAAACTTTAATTTACGGCACATAGATAATTTTCAACCTTTACTTTACCGAAAAAAACCCACGGATTTTTCTGCCAGTTAATCAACGTGATTATGTTTTATTTGTTAATTTTAACATTTTCATTAAAGTAAATGTACAAGAATATAAATTAAAAGCTGCATATTTAAATTTATTTTTAAAATAAGATAATACTTTAGCTTTTTTGTATTAATGTCTGAAGCCTAATCTGATGATATGTTAGGCTTTGTCAGATCTGTCGGTGTGACGAATGCATACCCTGAGAATACAATCAGGATTCCTTTATGATTTTGGCGAAAATGATAGTGAAATTAATTTTACTCATGATTTCTGTTGAGGTACAGTGAATCAAATATATCAGGGAATTAAGGAAAAAAATCATACATTTTGCAAATTAATTTTCGGGATGTTTCCTTGTCTACGCATTTTATGTTTTCATTTGGCAAAGAAAACAGGAAGACCATATATATCAGAGTTACACTAATTGATTGGTCTTCTTGTTTAGATTATATTTGTAATAACAGTTTTAAGCCTTTATGCAGTCATAAACAGTGTAAAAATTATAGTTGTTGGGCTAGCGATGACGTGATTAAGGCCTTACATTTCTTGCTGGAACGCATTTTAGTTTGTTTCGGTAAGACTGTGTAACGACAGTTCATGTCGACTGTTGTCCGCATATATTGTTTTTATACCGTTATAAACAGTATTTTACGAAAAAACTCCTTAAAGGTGAACTGCAGGACTATCATAAACTATTAGATATTTTGATAAGGATTGCAGGTATCATGATCATGCACTTACTTTCTAAAATATGCGAAAAAACATTGATTATAAAGAAGTACATTTGAACAAATATATAACGAATAATAAATCCTGTCTTATAGATGCTTAATAAAATGGACTAATCAAATGTCTGTCCAAGTTAAGGTTGTTTTGATCTGTGACATTTGTACTGTTGACAATTCTAAGCGTACTACTGACTACTATTGTGCGCGATCATTCTTGATAAAATGACGACATACGTCGCAGTGATCGCGCACAATAAAGTCTCCCTTTATACGTTTGGAAAACACAGGCTGTTTTCATCCTCTAGAACCGTGCTCACCGAGAGGAAAAATCTTTTAAAATAGTATCACGGACTGTAAAATTTAATTCGTTTTTGAAATTTGAAGTAACTTAGATTTTATTTTTATGACATAAACATGATGTACAAACGAGTTTTGAATTTTTATCTGCGTCGTTATTGAAGCGATGTTGTCTACTCGACTTGCAAAAAGTTACAACATAGAGTAAAGAGCCGTAAAAACGATCTTGATTGTGAAACAATTACAAAATATGACAGAAAACGTAAATCGTAATGATATACGAAAGCCGAGATTATGAGAATTCAAACAGTATTGTATTTTCGTAGAAAATGAGAAAAAAATCGTTTTCGATACTCTTTATCACCCAATTTAACCGTTTGTAGTTAGAACTACTAAAATTAGGATTTCACATTCCTCAGTGGCCTTGGCGGATTTCCTCTTGAAACTTTTGGCATGTTTGCACTATAATACGAGCTTTTACTTTGTAAATTTTTGCAATAAAAGTATGTTTTTTTTAAGAATAAAAATTCATTATCAGAAAATGGGTTTCTTGTTTGTCAATTGTCACTTGGTAAACAATGTAAACACAATATAAACATGGTTTCTATGGTCAGTCTACATAAGATTTGAACCAGTTAGTCAATTTCATCAATTAATTTTGGGGCACATGTAGGTGATCAAAAGAAATACATGTCTATGTTAATGTTTTCAATTATAGTAATGCTTAAAACATTATACTGAATAAGTGACAATAATTTCAGTTGTATTATCATAAAATAACGTTCACGGCCACTTGAATGGGACTGAATTTTCAAAGCGCTGTGGACAAGTTGATTTTTACATCAGAGGACCGTCAGGGCCTCGGGTGTATTGCCATCGCCTAAATTTCCCGCTTATTTGCATATATGCATATATTTAAATTAGTTTTGGAATGATAACCGACCTATAAAAATTATAGACCCGCGGACATTATATAGTGCAAAATAAAATTCCTTATCGCTTCTTTTAAATTCATGTTTTCAATGAATACTCAGATTTTTTTTTTAAATCCAAATTAATAATATGAAAATGTTTTGTCGTTAGAAATATTAGTATATTAATCAAACAATCTTTAATATCAATGACGTACCGAAAAATTGTTGTTGCGGATGAATTTACTACATATTATAGGAAAAGAGAGGTTCACGAAGGGTTAGAATGGCCCTAAATTGGTCAAGCGATTACAAATTTCAAATAGAAATACTTGTGATAATTCTATTAAGACTAAAATATACTATTTTGGCACCTACTATTAAATATCTTGAAGCTATGACCCCATAATTATACATTATTTGTATTTTTGGTCAATTTTGTCCGAAATTTATGTTTTGGCATAATTAACCATTAATTATTAATTAAAATGATTGGGTGTTATGTAGGCAATTTTATAATTCAAAATTAAAATATTCTTGATTCACTTCATGGAAATAATAGCATTGTCTTTGTTGATTTTGGTATAGGTGTTCTTGTTCAGGTTGTCTTGAGAAAAACTTTATTTTGGTAGAGGAATGCTGTGTTTCGTTGCTCTAATTTGCAAAAAGAGATGATTGGTCATTTGATGTGGCTTTTCTTATTAAGAAATGCTATTAAAGTGGTCCGATTGTCAACTTGTTGCATTTTGTAGAGTGGGGAAGCATAGTAGTTCTTATATTTTATACATGCTGGATTTCGTTGCTCTAATTTGTGAAAAACTGCTATTAGACATTTGATGTGATCTTTCTTGTTAAGAAATATCATTAGAATGATCCTAAGTTAGCGGTTTGTTATATTGTAGAGTAGGAAAGCACAGTTCCATTAATTATCATAATTTTGTGAGGTTAAAGTGTACTGATAACGGGTCATTCACACCTCTAGTTTGTAAATAAATCATCAGTTACAGGTTGTGGAGCAAAGTTGAAGTGAATCAAAGAATAATATTTCTCCTCGCAGATATGTATTAGAAGTAAAAAATAATCACTGGCATCTCGTCTTTATTTTTAATGAATAAAAAATGACTAATTAGAAAAGAGAGATATCTATTGTACTCGCGGAAAGAGAAAAATAATGTTATTAATGTTTATTGTTTATAGACTTCATGTATTTAATAAACACATTTCGTCCTCCTCATTTTGGATTTTTACTTTTCTTTAAAACAGCTTGTGCATATTCTGGGGAGGATTGAATTCCTTAACTGTGTTGAGAGAGTTGTGTTGCGTTGAGCAAGGAGTATAATTTTCGGTATCTGTTCCCCATACTTGTAGCCAGCACACACACATACAACAGTATCATCACTGGCTAAAATTAGACCAAAAAGCTCAGCGTAACAGATATATGAGTTTACTGTTCACTTTCACCCAAATATTACAATTTATCTGTTTTAATATGATTGTCTTGACCTCTTTCTCATAATTCAGTGACTAGTCAAAAAAATATTTGCTATGTTGATTCTCTGTCATAAGTAATAAGCTAAAGATTTTTGCAAGTGTGCAACTATATGGTCATAATGCCAATCTAGCAGTTCTCATTTGACCACGTCAACATTTCATGGATAATTCACAAAGATAAGTTTCTTACTATAAGACAGTATCTCAGATATGATAGCAAATTATATTATGTGTACTATACTGTAAGGTGAACATCTGTCTGGCAGGTACTATATAAACACCTGTCATTTATCAATAATCCAACATAACTTGAAGTCCTCTGATGTTCAGTACTTCAGTACTTTGATTATAAATCCTAGGACATGAGTACGGCTAGCTTGAAAGGGGCGCTGTGCAAATCATATGTCCATGTACTGTTTTTCCGCCAGTTTTCCGAGTATATCTGTGTCAATTGCATATATTCATTTTCCTTCAAACAATACCCCACTTACTTCCCCCAAAAAGATTGCCTTCTGAATTTGTGGAAAGAAAATTCTGCGAGAAGTTTACATAAATCGTACATATTCAGTTTTCTTTCGAATTCCCTCTTCGGATTGCTGGTTTGGAGAAGTGTAAAAGAATCTAACGATATAGCTGTAATGATAAAAAATTCGGGAAATTATTTTTTAAAATTTATTTTTAATTTATTGCCAACCATTTCATTAACGCCCATCAGTTTAAGTTATTCTCTGCTTAAATATGGGTTTGGCGAAGAATAATAAAATTTAAGAATTTCCACGTTACTGATTTATTTAGACAACTTTTGATATGGAGTCAAAATATACCAAAACACAAAAATTTCGGAAACATCCCAGAGGCAACAAATTATTGTTATGGCCCTGATCATGATCTGACGTGACTATTATGAGATTAGGGGTGATATGAAAGAAATAAACAATTGTTCAAATAAAACGTGTATTTTTGGTTTGTTTATTTTTTTTTCAGCAAGGAACCAGACCGAACATATACTTATACTTGTTGTTTCTAAATATCCATTTATAACAGATCCTCGTCCTATCTAGCGGCCACATAGAGATGAAGACCAAAAATTCTTAATATTTTCAATAAAAACACGGAATATAATACACAAAGAAAAACAATATTCATTTGCGTATTTTTAAGAAACAAGAATTCGACGACATAAACTTTATTGCATTTCCAGGAATTTTTCAGCGTATTTGAAACGCATGAAAACTGAAACGATTGTTCATTATTTGGGATTCAGCCTTAATTTTTGCGTAAATCTGATTTGTAACATAGCATATTTTTAGTGTATCTAAGAATGGTTGTAATTCCTCTGATTTTTTACGCCCTAATTGTAATAACCTGACAATTTTTTAACCCCCTAGGAAAATGTAACCCTAATCTTTCCAAATCCCAAACTGATAAACAATGACTATTGGGGGTGGGGTGTGTGTATGTGTTTGTGTGTGTGTGTGTATGGAGGGTAGTGTCATAAACCCTACCGTGAATAATGCTTTTTCAATGATTTTACCTTGTTTATTTGCAAATGTATGCAAATCAACATAAAAAAAAAATCATGTATGAACTAACATCAACATCAGGCTGATTTCGTGGTTAGGAGGATGGGAGGAGGAGTGAGGAGTGTGGGTTGTTGGAGGACACAAGACAAGACCGCTAGCAGCTTTGAACATGCAATTTTTAATGCAAATTTCACCATTGTCGTTGCTATGGAAAGCAAACCACTCAATACTATTACGTCAAACACAACAGGAAGTTAGACTGCTTTATGCTAGAACAATGAAAGTCTAGATGTTAGCATTTTCCCGAATTTGTCCATCCTTTAAAGATGCATGGAATGCAGTTAGAGCCAAAAATGGCATTTTCGTCATTTTTACCGTAAATCAGTGACAAAATAGGAATTTGTTTTGAAAAAATATTGCTCTTTTCTTATTGAATACACGTATCCTATGATAAGTTAAGGTTAAGGTTTGGAGAACGATATTTTCTTTTGGTTCTTCCTCAAATGTATATACAAACCTAAACAATCTACACGCCCTTAAAAACATAGGCTCATCATCGCCTGCCATTTATTTCAATAAATTATGCTTTCAAATATTTTTTATCAAATTTACTCCTCTGTTTTTCTTTCTTGTAAACATGTGATATACTACACAACATGCACATGAAAATAAATGACCAAAAAGAAAATATGTAAATTCTTTCCCTTTCCGTTTCCGTTTTCGTTTCGTTCCGTTTTCCGTTAACGACTGTGTACGAACATTTGATTTTTAATGGGAGTGGAAGCGAGCCTAGGAATGAATTTGAAAAGAATTTAAATTAAACAAGAGGCTCACGAGAGTCTGTATCGCTCACCTGGAGTCTGGTTTTCATTGGACAATTAATCAACTATTTGACCAAGTTTGTTGCAATTGGTTCAATTTGTTCAGGATATTTGTCCTTGTGTAACTGCACCTACCAGCAGGAAGTTGATAAAATTGACCAGGAATAAGAGTGAACCTTAAATAAATGTAACAGAACCCGACCTCAAATTACACAAACCAATAACTCCTACATGTAAATAGAATTTGGGATTTCCTTCAAAATTTCAGGGTAGGTCGATCTCAACATGGCAAACATTTTTCAATTTACATTTCACTTCTATCTCAAATAGTTTTGGGATAAATGCAAAAATGTTAAAATTTTGAAAATTTGACAAAAAAGGGCCATAACTCCTTAATGGGTTTTGGGATTTCCTTTAAAATTTCAGGGTATGTAGATCTCAACACGGCAAACATTTTTCAAATTACATTTCACTTCTATCTCAAATAGTTTTGGAGATAAATGACAAAAAATGTTAAATTTTTAAAATTTGACAAAACAAGAATTGCCTCTGGCAGCCATGATCTTCATCCAATGCAAACCAAATGAGGAGTTTTTCTAAAGGACCTCCCATACATCATTTCTGCCAATAATGGTTTAAAAAAGCCATGCGGCTTCAAAGTAGAAGATTAAATTATGATTTCCCATAGGGTTCAATGTAAAATTATGTACCGCAATAGCTGCCACATTAGCCATCTAATCGGAACCAACTGAGGAACCTTTGTACAGGACCTCCCAGTCATCATTCCTGTAAAGTATCATAACATTTTGGCTTGTAGTTTCAGAGGAGAAGATTTTTGAAAATTAGCCAATCAGAAACAAGAATTGCCTCTGGTGGCCATGTTTCTTGACCAATCAGAACTAAATGAGGAAACTTTGTTGATGACCTTCTATACACCATTCATGCAAAGTTTGGTTGGAATTGGCCAAATGGTTTCTGAGAAGATGTTTGAATGAAAAGCTAGCGACGGACGGACGACGGACGGACGACGGACGCCAAGTGATGGCAAAAGCTCACTTTGGCAATAGCCAGGTGAGCTAAAAATGAGGTGAAAAAAGACAGGTCGATTAGATATCACATACAACACAAAATAGTAATTAAGATAAACGTTTTGATCGAAGATAGCTTCCTTATTAAAACTATTTTTCCTCATTTTTTATTAGGTTCATCAATCGTAAATATTTCGGCTATTTCTTTTAATAAGTATATATGCCCTTGCCTATTGTAAAACGTGATCCTTGTGGGCCCTTGATTTGGTAACTTTATAAAGTTATTTGCCCTAATGAATCGGAATTCATTTAAATTTCTTTATTTCGTTCTGTTTCTTTTCGTTGTGTTTCGTTTCTATTCCGTTTTCTTGTTTTAAAAATACCCTAATTTGTGTGTTTCCGAGTGGACGATATGGAGAAGTAATTGATTTATTTAAAACACGAGTTATCTCCCTGGAATAAGAATTTGAAATGCAATCGTCATTTGTAACGATGTAAAGTGATCAGAACCAGATATTTAATAACAAAAATACATTTTTTAAATATAGATAAATACAAATAAGCCACGATATACTAGTAATCAAATTTATTTGAATAAACATATCATTCACATTTCAAATTCAGTTAAACATGCAGGCAATTAAGGTTAACCATCTATAAATATTATTCATGCACGTATAAATAATCCACATGTCAAATTGTATTCAAGGTATTCAAAATAAAAATTACACTAATATGAATGACATTACTGTTATATGCATAAGAATAACAACTATATACAAACATAAGTAAGTGCAATGTAACAGCCAAGCAATTTTTACCTAAAATCTGTTCCATAGTGACTAACCGGCAATATGCTGGGACTCTCAAACGTTATTACATATGACAAGTATTTTTAGCGGCATGGCTGTCTCAGTATTATGCTTTTCTATAACTTGTCATAATATGTTAATAGTGCATGTAAAATATCAATAAATCGTTAACTTTATATTTTGAATCCTTTTGTCGTATCTAGTTATTGCATTTTCTAATATTTAGCAGACCAAAATTTTTAAAAAGGGGCAAATTTCTATTATTTACATGCAGTTCATTGATTTTTGTATAAAATCTGACGTCATCACATAAAAGAGTTTTTGAACAAGTGATATTTTTCTCCCGAATAGTTTGAACAATGGTGAATTTCCTTGTATGTTTGTAAGATTTGAGCAAAGCCATACGCTTTGCAATAAAAAAAATCCGTTTGTCAAGTATGTGGGATACTTATTAATATTGTTTATTTTCATAAAGATAGGATTGGCGTAAACAATTGTTACCCTCTTTTTGTTTTAAAATCAACATTTTAGGATAAATGCTGAAAACGGAGATGTTATAATTGACTAGAATGTGACATGTTCAAATATGTCAACTAAATGCACGATCTGTATAACAGTTATTTGAATCTAAGAATTTTACAACTAGTACACAAAAACCAAAATTAAATCTTTCTTCAAATATATTTCTAAAAATATTTTATTTATGCTGTTATTACATTATTTTAATTTAACGTGAAAATAAAAGAATCCCATAACGATGCATTAATATTAAAATGTTATCCATCCACTGCAATTGTAAACGTTTTATAAGACAATATATTTTTACTTTAAATTAAATGCAATATACTCAGTTCCCAGGAGTTTATAATTTACGTCGAAAGGAAAGGTTAAATGTTGCTTTGCAACGTGACTTTTGGTATTTCATCAAAACGAAGAACCGACAACACACATAAAAATAAAATTTAATGAGACTTTACTTGACGGGGAGACGAGAAATAAGTAGTATACATGCATCTTCGTATTTTTCATTTGACACATAGATATGTCGAACGGCAGGCCGAAAAAATATATATCAATAAACTGTCATAATGAAAAATTTCGACAGTAAATTAATTATTGCTAGGGCTTATTGTATTATTAAAGATGCAAGTGACATAGAAATTTTTCATGAAATGTACGGGATCCCTTATATTTCTAACTTTATTTGTCTGTCCGTATACGATTCTTTGTGAGATATAGTATGCTTTGAGCTGGGTTGAAATAGTAGAGTTAATAGACACCACGTGAAGAAGTACGTATTCCATTTTGATGATTTATCTTATTTCAGAGATACTTGACTTTTTTGTAATAAATATAGGCAATTTATCTATCCATTATTTTTTTGTTAGTGCTAATTCTGTCACAGTATTATTTTAGCTGCAATAAAATTTTACACAGTTGCTAGGCACCATGTGAAGATAATCATAACCCATTTGGACGATTTTTAGCTGTTTTCTTCCCAAGTAAAGGTTACGGGAATTTGGTTGTCAAAAATATGCCTATTGATTATCCACAATTTTTGTGATTAACCGATCTCCTGCACAATGCGCAGGACTGGAATAAAATCCTATATAGATCCTAGGCAAGTAGTATATGGGGTGCTGTGGAGGTGCTGTGGAGGTGCCGGGACCGGAAATGACGTCACCGGAACCGCAAGTCACGTGACCAGAACCGGAAATGACTGGAAGTGGATTACACGCATGCGCAACCAGAAGTGATGTGTTTCCCGCTATTTTTCTTTATTTGTTTGCGAAAGTGACGTCCGTCACGTGCTGGGACCCGGATATGTTGTCTGCGCATGTATGACCGGAAACCGAGTGATTTGCGCGCATTACCAACCGGAAATTGTAGTTTTGCCGCCATTTTCCATTATTAGTTTATGAAAGTGACGTCAGTCACGTGCTAGGACTCGGATGTGTCGTCTGCGCATTTGACAGGAACCGGAGGTTACGAAAGTGGTTCGCGCGCCTGAACAACCGGAAGTGGTGGTTTTACTGCCATTTCCCCATTTTTTGCTTACAGAAGTGACGCCATGCAGTCACGTGCTTGGACCCGGATGTGCCATTGTTGACCGGAATTCGGATTGGATTATCTCCCCCTTTCCCTCGCTTTTCATTCTCAGTTGTCTCTGGATCTGTCATCGGTCTATATAGGGTAAGGGTCTCGCATGGAGTCTCATGGGACTGATACTTTCACTGTTATGTCGAAGTCCGAGTGCAGAGGGATGACTGGATTATCTCATTTTCCCGCGCTTTTCATTCTGGTTTCAAGGGAGGGCCATGCGCGCAAAGCACTTTCAGGAATTCCGGTTCCGGTCACATATGCGCAGACGACACATCCGGTCCTATCACATGACTGACGTCATTTTTGTTAACAAATAATAGAAAAATGGCGGTAACGCACACCACTTCCGGTCACGGTCACGTGACTTTCGGTTCCGGTAACGTCACTGGAACGGAAATGACTTCATAGTAAGTGACATCACCGGAACCGAAAGTGGTCTGGAAGTGATGTGACAACTGCGACTTTGCCTGTCCCCATATACTATTTAGGACCAAATGAAAATGTGTATTTCCCATTTATACTTTTTAACCTTTATTATTCCAAGTTTATGGGAATTTAATAGTCCAAAATTTGGCAATTTGCCCAACCAAATGTTTTTGTGATTGCCAGTAACCCTACATTTTGTTTTGGACTGGAAAGAAATTTTACACAGTGCCATGCCCATACCCCATCGTTCAAGAGTTAAATATATTACTTGATATTCTTGAATGCGAAAGCAAGGATATTTATTATATGACAGCTTTCTAGTTTTCTGGTTGGCTGACAGATACTATTTCAGCTTTCTAGTTTCCTGTTTGGTTGATAGATAATATTTCAGCTTTCTGGTTTCCTGGTTGGTTGACAAATACTATTTCAGCTTTCTAGTTTCCTGTTTGGTTGACAGATACTATTTCAGATTTCTGGTTTCTTGTTTGGTTGTCAGATACTATTTCAACTTTCTAGTTTCCTGTTTGGTTGACAGATACTTTTTAGGCTTTCTAGTTTCCTGTTTGGTTGACAAATACTATTTCAGCTTTCTAGTTCTTGTTTGGTTGTCAGATACTATTTCAACTTTCTAGTTTCTTTTTTGGTTGACATATAATATTTCAGCTTTCTAGTTTCCCAGTTGGTTGACAGACACTATTCAGCTTCCAAGTTTCCTGGTTGAAAGAACAATAGTCGTTTATTACATTAATACCCCGGGGGTAGGGGGCGCATGTTGTCAAAAATTTGACAGTTGGGTTCTTCCAGCACATTTGAACCCTGACCCCTTTCCAGAAAAAATTTGACCATGTTACATACCCCATTACAGACAATCTGTGTCTAAAATAATACCCCTTTTTAACCAGCAATCCAAATGTAGAACATTAACATCCAGATTTGGCTTCAACTACTTGTCTTATGTTTGTTTTCCCCATTTAAGATTCTTTTTTAAATGTGATTGTGACTGAAATTCTATATTTCCTTCAAATTATAACCCCATTCCAGATGTTCTTGACACATAACCCCATTCCAGATAGTCAGATATTATCCCTTTGTAGAAAAGAGAAAAAGTATACCCCTTTACAGTCGTTTTGCGAAAAAAACGCCCTCTTTTGTCAGAACATACCTAGCACATCATATATAGTAAGTGTCCCCCTCCCCCCGGATGAATACACTTCTGTTTAATTCCAAACAAAAAGTAAGCTTTAGAAACTACACCACGCCATGAAACATTTAAATTGAATAAAAAATTTATTGTTTAAAAGTAATTTGTGAATACTGCTCAAAACATTTATCCTGCTCTTTTACTGTTTATGTAGATTATGATAAGATTGATAATAAATTAATAAAAATCAGAACACCAAATTATGCGCTTAAAAGAAATGACAAGAGTCGTTATCATGTTTCACTGAAAGCAAATTTAATTTACATCGATTTTACTCTGATTTCAAATGATTGGCCATGTCAATACGTGAATAACATGTCTTGTGTTTAATTTGTCTAGTAGTTAAGTTTTAGTATTTCCGATGTATTTAACCTCAGGTGACAAATGTATGTTACTGTACTTTTCTATTATGATCATTGCAAACTTTAAATTCTCTTTCCATTTCTGTTTATAAAGTATAGGTGTGTAAAACATGTACAAAACAGGGAATATAATAAACTAAGGCATTAGCTACAAGTATAAAATTAAGGTTTATTTTTGTTTTTTTGTTTTTAATTGGGAGCTTTTTTTATGTAGGTGTCTTGAAAATGCAGGTAATGAATATTTTAGGGGCATCATACGCAAAATAATAATTTGAATATAAAGGAACTTGTAGAAATTTGTCGTTAAATTGCCATATATGACGACAAGTTTATGGCTAAAATGTCAAAAATCTTGAATACATATACTCCGTCGCCTCTAAGTATTAAGAACAGGTGATATGTATATTTACTGAACTGATGACTGTGGATCGAAGGTAGGAAATTTTCGCTCTAATTTTTTTCACGTTTATTTCTAAAATGAATTCTTTATTAAACATATAAAAACCTAATAGTGAATTTTTAAATCATTTTTTTCAAAATCAGTAAAAAAATTAATTTGATTTAGATATTTTTCAATGAGATTAAAACCTTAAGCCGTAAAATGTTTAGTGTAACTTACACCGCTATACACCAACCCATACTGACAATCCAAACATATAATAATAATCGTTGCAAACAGATAATATAATAATAAAGAGAAGAAATAATAGTAATGATAATACACAGTTGAATAATGCATTTTCATACAGAAACATGTGGGATAAGTGAGATAAAAAGCGATAGATAAATAAAACAAAGAAATTATTGAAATATTGAATTTGTTTGAGATTTATGTTCACTTTTGATGAATCATTATATCATTGTTTTCGGGGTCATTAAGTACTTATCTTTTGTGATTGGGATATTGCTTCTTGTTGAAAACCATCTGACGAACCATACCTGTATTGGGGATGTTGTCTCATTGACGTCTACCCCATTTTCTTAAATTTTCAAACTTCAAATTATCTTATATCACATGTTTACATGTACATACTCCGTTAACTCGCAATTGACTAGACTGGTAAGTTAAAACAATGATTTAACTTAATGACAAAGTTTTTTCAAAATCTTTCCTTGCAGATCTCATATCATATGGGGACTATACATCTCTTGCTTTTGGTGACGATACTGTCCACAGCATTCTGCAACCATAATACAAGAAGATGTGGACGAACTCGAACTGGGCGATTGTTGTGTGTTAGAGTGCCAACATCTTCAACAAGAGGCTCAGGAAATTCTAGAACATCGACGACACAGCGTAACAGTGGTTTTATTAGCAGATTCAGTGGAGGATTTGGGAGTAATGCTAGACTAGGCGTTGGACTACTGGCTAGTGACAGGTTTAGAGCTTCTTCGTTTGATGGACCAATGGCTCCGAGGGGATTTTTGAACAATAACATGTTTCTAGGTTCAGGTTTTAGACGAGGACCATTTCGACAGATACCAAATATGCCGTTAGCACGATGGTCAGGATTACCAATGGGCTTTTTCTAAGGTAATTGTTACAAATGTAGGTATGCAACATTTTTTTAATAAGTTGATATTAATTATATAACATTTCCTAGCATAGAATTACTACTACTGCCGAATGGGTATCACTTCATCTCACTTGGTAATATATTAATATGATACTTTAAAATTTATCGTTATAAAATAAAATTAACTTAGAAACTTTGAAGTATCTTTATCGCGCATAGATCTGTTCTTAGATTGTTCGGTAATATTAGTAATTAGTCAGCTACCGGCGAAGCCAAAGGGACTATAGGTTTGCACTCCGTCCGTCCGTCCGTCTGTCGGTCCATCTGTCCATCCGTCAGTCCGGCAAATCTTTTTCCGCATTTTTTTTGTTATGCTGGAAGATATTGATTTGATATTTGGTTTATGGTTTTACCATGAGAAGTTACAGATCAAGTTTGAATTTTGTTACGATCTGATAATTGTTTGCAGAGTTATGGTCCTTGGACTTAGAAAATTCACACAAATAATCAGTTTTCCGTACTTTTTTTCGTCATGCATGAAGATATTGATTTGATAATTGGTTTATAGTTTTACAATGACAGATCAAGTCGAATTTTGTTCTGTTCGTATGATTTGTTTGCTGAGTTATAGGACGTGGACTTAAAAAATTCATCCAAATAATCAGTTTTCCGCACATTTTTTGTCATGCTTGAAGATGTTGATTTGATATTTGGTATATATTTTTACCTTGACAAGTTACATATCAAGTTTGAATTTTGTTCCGTTTTAATGATTGTTTTGCAGACTTATGGTTCGAGGACTTAGAAAATTCACGCAAATAATCAGTTTTCCGCACTTTGTCCCTACGTCTTCGTCCGATTCACATACTTAAGGAGATTTTGCGTGTTTTCTCATAACTCAAGCCGGTAGGGGACATTGTATTGCCCAGCAATACTTTTAGGATGCTTGTTTAATATGGGGTCGTATTCATGAAACAAATTAAGTTAAGTTAAGATTTGACTTAATTCTAAGATACCTATAGAGGTGACTTACGTTTCAAAATCAATTAAACCATACATCTATGCACCTAATAAATAGCAAAAACTTAATACTTACAGTATAAGTAAGGGACTTGAATTTTGTAATATTTTGATATATATATAGATATATTACTCCCTTTTTTTCTCTCAAATCTATGAATACAGTTGAACTTAATTCGAAAATGGCGTTTTAGCATATTTAAAAAAAAATCATGTATTGTTTTGTATGACTGGCGTAAGGTTCAGGCTTATAGGCACATTTAACATTTGGTTAAGTTTAAAACGAATGAAATAAGATAAATTTGTGATAATAGGCTCCCGTACATTTGTTAAAATATACTTACTATATAACTATTTAAAATATACTTACACATGTGCTGTATTATTAAACAATGATTATTATTATGACAAGCGTGACATTAATGCATTTAATGAATTATAATTGTTACTCATCGGTGACTTCCTTTATAAAGGCAGCAATATTGTTCAACATTGCTCGAAGAAAGCAGTGCCATTAGAAGGGAACGGATGTTCAGAGATTCCATAGATATCTGACTATTCCGAGCTACAATATGACGTTGTGATAGCTCTGGGATTTTTTTATGCGGGGCTTTCCACAACCTTTATAGAGACTAACAAAAGGTTACAGTATTTAGCAAAGTTCCGTAAAAAGGATCATATTTGTAAAAAATTTACAAATTATAGCTCTAAATGTAGATAGTGATTAATATGAAACCTGAGAATACAATAATATAAAGAATGTTACATTTTTGTCTGAAATTTACAATTTCACTATGTCTAAATGAATAAAGAAGATTTGTTCGTGAAACGTCGTGCAACTTTGCATTATAATATGAATCTTTAAATGGTAAACTTTGTAATAAGACAGCACCTTTTTAAAAGTTTATAAACATATTATTACTCCATCTCGAATTCCCCGTTTGTCACTTGGTAAAAAATGTAAACGCAATTAAAACATATTCAATGTGTGGTCTTTAATAGTAATACATAACAATTAACAGTTCAGACAAGTGAATAGGTAATTCGGGGCACATTTTGGTGATCAGAGTATATATTTGACACAGAACTTAAAAAATCCCTACCCTTTTTAGAAAGTTATTTCGCGAATTATTTATATTCTTTCAACGCAGTTTGTGATTAGAGTTTCATATTCCACCAAAGTTCAAATGACTTTATTGCTAATATTCGAGAAAAGTCTTTTATAGCGCAAATTTTTCCTAAACTCTTCACTCAAAACTTTAACATTAAAATTCATAGATATAAATAAACATATCTATCAATTTTTCATCAGATTTTTTGATTTCAGACATTGCGAAAAAATAGTTCGCGCGAAAAATATTTCAATATAAGAAATTTTATACATACGGGCCCAGGTCATAACAATTTTTTGCTTATTGTGTTGGCATTCCGCGTTTTCAGCCCTGAGCACAGCTGACAGAATATGAATCTTAGAATAATTATTATTAAGAAAGGGAAATAAAGCGTGCTCTATATTTTATACATTTTTACCAAGTTATTTGCAATTTTGAATGTGATAGTTTCCCCAATTTGTTCGAAGATTTTGTAGATATTTTCTTGTCGGTAGATTGCTATTCATAATCTGCGTTTTAAAAAATCTTCACTTGGACAAAATAAGTACTGACTAATTTACCTATTCTTTTGGTTTGTACAAAAAGCTTGAGTATGCCTATCGCGTAACAATTAATTTTTTTTGTTTTAATCTCACAGATTACATGTCTGTTTTCTAGTAACTGAAGTTTATCATGTTAGGACATACCAAACCTATAATGAGCAACAGTTGCATGTACATACATGCATTTAGAATACGATATCCTGGCTGAGGGAAGACACAAACAATCGATGTAATTATGTCTGAATAAATAAATACGAGTGAGAGTCAAATTTAAATGGATGTATGATGTAAATGGTCTTTCATTAGGTTGTACTTTTTCTATACTTTTTCGACTTTCTGCTGTAATATTGTTTTCAAAGTGAAGGTCATACTATAATTTAGATTATTGTAATCCAGGATAAAAAGTTCTGAAAAACGATACTTACATGTGTATCTTGTTACTAATTGGGACTGGTTTGTTTGTTTATTTTTCATTCACTAACCATTAAAAATAATTTAGGGATGGTCTGAATACTTATAAATATGTTGAACCCAGTCTTAAGCCCGATATTTTCCGTTTTGTTGTGTTTTGTTCTTGTTTTTTTTGTCTCTTAAGATGTTTGGAATTCTGTCTTTATTGTTCATATTGAATACATTTAATACTTATATTGCTCTTCAGTGCCAGTTTTTTGGGGTGAGTTGTTCATCATTGACGGCAATGCCTGTTTGATCTACCCTCAGAAATTAATTTCAGAATTTAAAGTCGTGTCTGGATTCTAAATATTTGCTTTCAATAACACAGTGAAAATTACATAAAAAAATCTTTTCTTTTCAGGTGTTATTTTGTGACGGAAAATGTTAACAGGGATGCAGAAAGAAGGCCATGAACTTAATTACTTTTAACTTTTTTACAATAATTTATTTGTTCAGTGAAATCCTAAACAAGACCAACATGTAATAAAAGGGTTATAAAGATGTATACTTTTATACATGTTTAACTGTCGTACATTGCAAAGGTTTGAAATGAGAAACCGAAAATTCTAACTGTCCTGCACAAGATACATGTATGTATTTAAAAACGTTGATTGGGAGTTTTATATACAATTCTGCTACAATTTATTAAAAAAAACTTTTTATATGTTTATTTGCATTCTTCAAGAATCTGATTGATTAATATTTTTCTTGAGTTCTGTTAAATGCATATAAATAAAAGTTCACATCACCAAGCATTGAAAAACTAAACGAATTGAACTAAAAGATGATTTGTTAGTGTCATCAGAACCTTTAGTTGAGGCAATTTTCTTAAACACTTGAAGAAAAAGTAAAGATATTTTCTTCACGGTGAAACTTAAGCCACTACAGTTACATTGTTTGTTCCTGCTTGGTAACAAACTTCTGGACAACTTCATAACTGGAAATATTTTAATAAATTTCACTGCTGACGGGAATGATTGAAATGTGACCATACAGTGCCATAGAATGTTTATTTCCCCTATTTTACCTTTTATTTTAATATCTCCAACGATATATTTTGTATATGAAAAATTCTGTAATCGTCATTTTACCTACTATAAATAAATGACCTTTGAATTCACCCATTTCGTCCCATATTTACTTTTTTCCCTTGCTTTCTACTACACAAAAATAATTGATCGCGTTGTAAAAATACTTTTTAGTTCCTTCCCACCAGATTTTTATATGATGTTTATTGTGACTGATTACATATCTATATTTTCCGGTGACCTTTTTTACGGAAAAAATTCATCTACAATTATTTGAAATTTAAAGTCGGGCTTTCGGTTAACCTATGAGCTCTGAACTGAAGTTAAATAATATATGGTTCAATCAAATGGAAATTTGTGATTGATTCCATGAAAGACATGAAACCACAATATCGTGTTCCTAGAAACAATTAATTGTGTACTACTAATATCGTCACATCTATTCTTCTATTTACATATGTATAAAAAAAATAACAGTTTTTATTTGACATTTATGAGGTCCCATCTGACCTTAAATATAAAACACACAAACTTAAAATGTTTTATCGGTGTGGTTTGTTAATGTCACATTCGACAAAGAAAACTTATAATAATTGTTTCTTTCATGGCATCATAATTCCATTCATGTATTAAGTACTCATATTATAAGGGAATAACCGTTTTATTAATTTTTTGATATTAATATACACATATTTTATCCTACAACATGGAAAATGTGCTTACTGTAGTATACAAACCTTCCATAAAGGGGATATATAGTTAATCAATGGTTATAGAAATAACACATACCTTCAGCGCTTTTCATTTACTGCGGACTCCAAAACATTTAATTGTAACGTACAACGGCTTATAAATAATAGTCAACACAACAAGAATTCAATAGTAATTTTTCAATAATCATACCATTGATTAAAAATAATTACTAGTACTGGTTTGCCGGAATGAAAGATTGCTAAGGGTTTGTTTTTATAATAATACCTTTTGGTCATATTATGTTTTTAATTAAGCCATGCCCTATGGTTATTTTGACATGGGTAGGCATTATATATGTTTATATTTTTAATCGAGCGTTAGCGTTATATCACTCCACCCGAACACATTATACTGACTTCGAGCCGACCAGTCCTTTGCTCTTACTCATAGGTGCCGCGTGCTTGGCAGAGAAGCAGCAAATACCAATTTTAATGTCTTTGGTTTGACCTGGTAGGTGATTGAACCGGTGAAATGCTGCACTCGAGGCGAGTATGCAACCACGAGACCATCGAAGTGGTTCCCAAATTAATAATCTGTATTTTCAAGTAAACGTGTCATTAAACAGAAACAGAAACAGCCAAGGTATTTCGACCGGAGACATTTACGAACTAGAGGCTCAGAGGGCTGAACCTGTATCGCTCACCTGGCAGAAACAATAATTGCTCATGGCGGCCATGTTTGTCGCATGATCTGGATAAAATGAGAAAACTCTGTAAAAAAGCTCCACGGATGCTTCTTGTCAAGTATCATTTCATATAGCCAAGCTGTTTCAGAAAAGAAGATTTCTTTATATCAGCCTATCAGATCCAAGAATTGCCCGTGGCAGCCATGCTTGTTGTCCAATCAGGATGAAAAAAAATCATTTCATAAGACTTTCCAAAGATGCTTCCTGTCAAGTTTGGATGACAGTTTTGGCCAAGTAGTTCCAGAATTTTTTTTTAAATCAACCAATCAGAAACAAGAATTGCCCATGACGGCCATGGTTGTTACCCGATCGGAGCGAAATGGGAAACTTTGTAAAGAACCTTCCATATATGCTTCCTGTCAAGTTTCGTTCCATTTGGCCAAGCGATTTCAGAGGAGAAGATTTTTTTTATGTCAGCCAATCAGAAACAAGAACTGCCCATGACGGCCATATTTGTAGTCTGATTTGGGACGAAATGATGAAACTTTATAAAGGACCTCCCATATATGCTTCCTGTCAAGTTTTGTTCCATTTGGCCTAGCAGTTTCAGAGGAGAAGATTTTTGAAATCAACAATTGGCCATGCCGACCATGTTTGTTGTCCGATCGGGACGAAATGAGCAAACTTGATTAAGGACCTTACATAGATGCTTCCTGCCAAATTTTTGGCCCAGTGGTTTTAGAGGAGAAGATTAAAATGTGAAAAGTTAACAGACGACGGACGGACGACGGACGCCAAGTGATGACAAAAGCTCACTTGACCTTTGGCCAGGTGAGCTAAAAATATACTGGTCTGTATATTCATTTCTGTTTTATCTAATATAAAACAAGTCTCCTATGTCTTTTTACGGCAAAAGCCAAAGATGCCTTGGTGAGTAACAATTAGCAAACCAGTATATCATCCATTTTCCCACAGCATGTTATTCATGACTTGACTTCATATGTCAGCATGATTGGAGAAGATTTGACCATAAATCAAATTTCTACACGCTTTTGTGGAATATGTACTTTTCATTTGACATGTCTTAGTAATTACCGGAATTCAATTAAATGTTATTGTAGTTGTGTCGAGTTAACGGGGATATCAGTATATATATATATATAGTTACAACAATGGCCGCAACTATATAATCTTTATTGTAAATTATTGTTTGTAAAGATTTTTCTTCGATCGTAGTTTTCTTCACGAAAGATGTAATATATAGACATCGTTATTATTAAATGTTTTGTCACAGCTGTTTCTGTTTAGATAAGGAGGATATATTAATGATATAGGACAAAACATCTTCTTTACATTATAATCAATATCAAATTTCTAAATAAAAAATAAAAATGAATGTTTCATCCTTTCATCCTCCAGAAGGTTTATAATTGGACCAGCATGTGACATGTGTGATGACCATTTCTATAATTGTACGAGTACCAAGACAAAGCCAAGTATAACATATTAAATCTCAGAATTTTTTATTCTATATAAAAATCAAGACAATAAATTTACTGTTTTGTCCATTTCCAAACCTAAAACTTCTTACTGGTCAATAGTTTCCATCTGTGTGATTTAAAACAAAATGTTGCTTCAATAAAATAAAGCTTCAACAGTGGAATTTTTATGTTGTCTGACACTGGTGAAATTCATTCTCCCGAACTGAAATTCCATCCCTAAATTTTTTATGTCATTAAGGGTTATAGATTACCAAATACTTTCGAGATAATCTTCACCTTTAGTTTCGCCTTTACACGAATGGTATCGTAAATTCAAAAGTAATTATGCAAGATAAATACTTTAGCGAAAAAAATATAAAATCATTTTTTAGCTAAAAGAAATTTGTTATTTTAATTCATATGACTTTCAAAGGAAAGCCACCGAACTGAATTATTAAAACAATTTCAGCCTAAACCATGCCAATGCCCTTAAGTCATGCCATTATTAAAAAGTTATTCTAGAACGAACATAATTCGTTTTCTTTGTATTATTCTGCTGAGAGATTCAAAAAGGTTTACTTACATCACTGAATATATTTTAGATATATTTAATGTTAAAATAAATCATACTAAAATGTAATGACATGGGTATAAGTGTCAATCACCACTTTGGATTGAACACGAAAAAAGATACTCCATGACTTGATGGAAAAAGGATCATTTTTGTCTGTTTTAGTTTTTATTATCACTACGGACTTTTTTTTGTGTACCATCAAGGATTGATTAACCACTGCAACGGGGGGTTTCTTCCATCACGTTTGAGACCACTACATTTTGTACCATACACGGAAAACCCTTTTGTATTCTTTTAATCTGTTAAATTTGATCTAAATTGTTTTTTTTTTTCAAAATATATATGGAATAAATTACTACATATATAATATATAATATATGTACATTGTCAGAAAATATAAAAGTTTGTTACTACGAGCCTCAGAAACGAGTAGAAATGCGAGGTTTTACCATACTTATCTATAGCGGTCATCATGTGATTAGATCAATACCTCTTGTATCTTGTCAGCCAGTGCAATTGAATATAGTTTTTGGGTGTTTCTGTATTTTTCAATGTTTTTGATATATAATAAATAAAGTTTTAAAATATTAAATAAAATTTTAAAAGTAATGAATAAAATTTGCATCATAATTTATTCTTACGCATTGAAAAAATGCTTGTCCGTACTTACGTAATAATGTGTTGGCATTAAATTTAGACATATAATTTTTCTACACCCGCACGTGTGAGCACAAGAACTAAAAAATGCTAGAGCATATAAAGAAATCATGTCTAACCTGGAGTTACATTACACAAGTCAATTTAAGGTAGATAAATTACACATGCCTTTTGGGCGTTTGATAACAAACTGTAACACCGATGAACTTCATTGATAATTATTTGTTAATTGTAAAAATTATTAAAATCGTAACACATGTGACTATTAATGCAATAAGTGTTTAATAAATATAAATAAATGCATCATACACCTGGTGAAAGTAAGTACTTGTTTTAAAATAGATTTTTTTTTAATTTGAAGCAGTACAGAAGTTTTTGTAAGGAGTAACATAAGTAAACTAATTGGATTCAATACAGAGTTATCGGACTGAATTATGACAATTAAACTTTATATTTTCTTACAATTTACCTACATTATGCATCAAGAGGAAGGGATGAAAATGGGAATTTTTAGCCGATTTCAAGTAGGGGGGTTTTTGGCGCGTAATCCAGGAAAACACCGTGAATCAGAACTCAATACAACTATCGTTGAATGTAAGGACAAGGGTACAGGAGACTGTATTAGGCTACTGATCCAATAACGAAAACAATATTGGTCTGGCTATATTGGTCAGCTAAACGCGTCGTTGCATGATAAAATAGGACATGTAACACATTGACTTCAAACCAACATTTTGAGATTTTCGTCTGTACATAGATTAGAACGTCGTCAAGATTGTCAGTGTTTTTTCACTGTGTGAATTGTTCGTTTTTAATCAAAGTAATATAACGTTGAATCAAGATTCACATAATATCCAAAAACATTACGGCAATTGACGTTCTTGAATGAAAAGGCAGGAAGATAAAATTTTTAAAAAAACATTTCATCAATTTTATGATTTATTGACTATGTCAACCAGTATGTAACAGTATGTAACGAGTTCGATTACCATGAATTATGACTGTCATAAATTTAGCAGTAAGTACTATTTCCACGCTAAAATATATCGTATGGTGTGGCCTATCAAGCGGTTTAAACGCAACAATCTCTCAATAAAGTTATATTGTTAGAAAGCTGATTTGACTTTTTAAGGGTTAAACAATTCAAAAGTAGACACTCACTCTGTTTTACTCCTGTCTATCGTTTTTATAATGTTCGGATATTTTCGTTATGAATGTAAATGGTTAGGTTACGCCTTTAAAACTTTTTTAACGGGATGTTAAATTTTTGGTTTCGCTTCCTTTACTATATCATGACTTTGTATATATATATATTACTATTTTGATCTATCAGTGCTGCTAATGTAAAGCATATATAGAGCGCGCATCTCTAACGCCAAGACTGAATACCAGTGTTAATAGTCCGCCATAACATAAAAGCATAGAAATGCTACAAAAATCATAATTGGTTTTAAAATTTGGGTATAAATTTGTCTTCGTGTCTCTGTAGAATTATACAGTAAGTGACTTGGAAAATTTTCTCAATGACACCGCCTCCGTAAATCGGTTTATCGTAAATGGCCAAATCTCAGTGGAAAACTTAAACTCCTATAAACTGCTGCATCGAAAATTGAATATAATTGGTTTTCATCCGCTTAATTGTCATAACAAGACAAATTCTTGACAAACGTTTAGGAATTGTATTTCTATGCTTTATGATTAATTTCTTCTTATACAGCTTCGAAATACTTCTTTGATAGAACACTTTGATAAACACACAAGGATTAAGATCTATTTCTTTGACATGGTAAGTTTTGTATTATTTCATTGATACCTAAAATCGTTAAAAATATTTACCTTTTAGATAAAATGCAATGATTAAACTCACTGATATAAGATGGAACATTTTACATTAAAAAGACTCGGGCCTTAAGGTTCCAAGATCGGCTGATGAAAAAAATTTATATGGCCAAAAAATTTAAATTGTTTTTCTGAAATTTGATTTCTTGTTTGAATTCAAAATATAAATTAACACATAAATATGAATAAATAAATAAATAAATAAATACAAAAGCTGTTAAGAATAACTGAATGAGTAAAATTTTTTCTAAAATATGTATTATAAAACAACGAAACAAAAATATAGAACTAGGATAAAATTTTACCATAAAAATCAACCTAATAAGTCAAAGCAGTAAATAAAAATTTGAAAAAATAACAACAATAACATGTAGCGACAATAATATATCTAAAATTCCCAAAAGGAGAAAAGGTGTAAGAAATCCAAAGAGTAACCTACTTATTTTTGATAATTGATCTATTTTTTTCTTGTCTTTCCCTTGTGGTCCGGACACTTTAAACTGTTTGTAGAAGTATAGTAACCCTGGACGTGAGGCATAGTGAAGGGTTTATTTCTATTTCGTCGGTATTATTATAATTATAAATTCTATAAAAAGACATGGCAAGCGTTAAAGTTTACCATGGTAATAGTATTTTTGGTCGTTTTAGAATTTTGGAATCGGCTCTTCAACGTTTTTGGGTTATTGTTTCGATTGTCGACACTTTAAACGTTGAGCACTACTGAAGAGTCATAAATCGACGAAATGTGCACAACATGTGTGCATTCGAAAATTGTATCATCGAACATATAAATGTAAACAGGTTGTGTTTGGTGAATTCTTGCCTTTGAGTATGAATATACACGTACATCATTTCTTTTAGATTGTGCTTGTGTAGCAGGGATACTACACGGTGTATTAGTCAAACTCGAAATATAGTTGTGTTGTTAGATTATAAATACAGGTTTACAATATGAATCAAAATTGTACAAAAATATAGTTCTGTTAGATATATATTAACATCTCAAATACAAATTTTCCCAATGGTAATATTCCACTGTTGAAATGTCACTGCGGTACCCCCTAAAATATTAACGTCTGTATACTTTGTTCGTTGGTTTCCAACTCCCGGTAAAACATATAGTCAAAAGTTTATGTGACATGACATGAGTGTCGCATTATCCACATGGATTTTAGGGTGAATTATATAACAATATATATGTATTAGGATTATCTATTCGTATCCAAAATTACGGATTAACTTTAACGGGATAATAATTGTATTCTACTTTTTATCCGGTGAATTAGCAAACAAAAAATATAGCATACAAGGAGGACAAATATACATAAGGAGCAAACAAAAAAACAAAAAACAAAAACAAAAAAACGCATTCCATTAGACAGACAAACCCTGGAAGACAGGAACAACCACAAGAACAACAAATAAAAACTAAAAACTAAAAAACAATGAACACGAACTCCTATAAAAACCAGGAGGTAAGTCGGGTGCTCCGGAAGGGTAGGCAGATCCTGCTCCGTATACGGCACCCGTCGTGAAGTTCAACAAAGTCAATCCGGTGGTAGTCACAAATCGGTGGAGGTAAATGAAATGTTGTGACAGCGGGAACAGGTCCAACATCATCTTAGATATTGGAACACTGTAACGGTCAATCAGTTCGTGATGACGACCGTAAAATGTCCTAAGTGATGACGTCAACTTATCCATGATAAAACCCTGGTTAAGAAGCTTTTGTGACAGCAGTTATCCTCTTTGAGGAAAGTCACGGTAACTCACGCATGCCCTTGAATGTCGGATAAGCTGAGAAACGTAGAGGCCATATGCAGGCGGTGCTGGTATATTGCTACTCAGGAAGGGAAAGTTAACAATAGGAAAGTCGAAGTCACCACGTTTGTCATAAAGTTTCGTCTTCAAATGTCCGTCGTTGTCTATTTCGAGAAATAAATCCAAATATGAAGCGGACTTCGATGCATGAGTAGTATCCTCAATTTCAAGTTCAATGGGGTAGATTAGATATAGAAAATCTTTGAATTTATCGTCATTTGACGACAACACATCATCTATATAACGAAAAGTGAAATTAAAGGATTTGGCTAGTTTCTTTTTGTTTTTACGTAGAATCCCTTAAATGAAGTCCTTCATATGAGTATAGAAACAGAGGAGAGGGGCACAGTTGGTTCCCATTGAAATGCCGATTGTTTGTTGAAAAATTCGACCGCCAAATTCAAGAAATATGTTGTCTATGAGAAAATTTAACAAGTGTGTAATTTCATCTTCAGAATACTTCTTGTCAGAATCAGACTGGTTCTTAACGAAATATGTCTTTTCTCTACCTAAAACTAGAAATTTATACCTGCGTGTGCCATTTTTCTTATTATTTATACTCTTAGTATAGAGTGTAGAGAAGTCGAATGTATTTATACCATTGCATGTAGCCAAAGATTTTGATTTTAGATATTTAAGTAAATCTTTTGAATTTTTAAGAATTCACATCTGATTGACGCCACTGGTGGAATATGATGTTTCACAGTAATTTTTAAGGTCCACTTCAATACATGTCAATATGCACAATATGAGTGTTAAAATCTTTGAAAGAAATTAATGTCTTGGTATTAGAACTTTTAATACAGTTTAAACTAAAATTTCGGATATTCACAGTGACCTTAATTAATTCGAATGTTATTAAATTATATACAATTTATATATTTTTTCACTGTCACACTTGTTTGATTTTTTTCACTTAATATCAAGCTTATTTGTGGTGTTTCAAAGACTGAATGAGTTTCATTTGGTTCCCCATCTGACCTTAGTACCTTTACTCATGCCTTCAGCCGTCGACCTGGTAACGTGGTACAATGCACCTGAGTGTATTATATTGAGTTACAGACCAATTTTGCTTTTCAGTTTGGTTTTGGTAAAATTACAGCTGTATGACTTGAAATTTTGGATTTTTTAGTTACATTTGGCTGTGGCCTGGGACTTTCACACCGATCTGACCCATTTAGCCTAATATTTTTATTCACAAATAAAACCCTGCATGATAAAGTCAATTGTGTGGAAGTCGAAAAATAATGCCATTGGTAGTGCTGTTCTCGCGACTTCCAAGTATAAAGAGATGAGAAAAAGTTTCTATTATTTATTTCCCAATCCACTATAAATGAACATGTTTACTCAGTTTGAATATTTATTTACTGAAATACAACAATGAATTTCGAAGCAACATCACTATGGAAATTTAAATGATTTCATTTCCTTTATGTAACTACTGACTGAATACACTGTCATCCAATCCCCAACAACACTCATGCTTGTTAATAGTCAGGGCTCTGAATACACTTATTCAAATCCCCAACATCACTCATGCATGTTAACAGTCAGGACTATGAATCCACTTTTACTAATCCTCAACATCACTCATGTATGTTATCAGTCAGTGTTCTGAATGCACTTTTATCCAATCCCAACAACACTATTGCATGTTAACAGTCCGGTTTCTGAAACCACTTACATGCAACCCCCAAAAACATTCATGTAAGTTTAACGTGGTCTATTCTATTTTTATGCTAGAAAAATGCGAGCAATAAAGTCAACATATCTAAACAGAATATCCAAAATCCATGGTAGGTCAACATTGCTTGTTTTTAATATAAAAGCATCTGCTTTATAGCGGGTGATACCTTCTAGGGCGTACAGTTCTCTGGCAGCAATACCGCATCAATTGTAATTAAATAAAGTTAAATTCTAAATTTCGTGCTCACAATGCATACTTCTGGATTTCGGGCTTTAAGCCGAAGAATTATGCAGATATTGTTCGATACTAAAATCTTTGTTAATTAAAAACAGTACTAAACTGTCGTTTTCTGTCGCCCTCACATTTTCAGCTGTAACACTCTCGTTTTATATTTTCACAACTTACTAGAAATTACTTGTTGAGAGACATAATTTCATCACGCTATCTGGTAATCTAGTGCCTAATTTTGTTAACACTTCAACTTGTCTAAACAATTCCTTGAGGCCAATCATACAGGCATGACAGATTGACGTTTTTACGTTTCAAAATTGGAGCTACATTTTTACGGCATGTATTGTTGTCAACTACAATATAAAACCGCCTTGTATGCACATATTGTGTTTATATTTTGCAACCAAATATGCCTTGATCATAGCCACATACCTTTGCCAAAGCCAATCAACTTATTAATTAAGCTTGTGGAAATGTAAATGCATGGAATTGGAGTGTGGAATGCTGATGTATCCACAGATAAGAGTAGTGTTTACATGTAATATAGTGTGCATTTTCTGAGAATCTATAAATATATAAACGTTTACGCTGCGTGTAATGTTTAATGTTATTTTTTTCTATTTATTTCATTTCACATGTTTGCATTTATTTATTTGGAGGGTGAGTAAGAAGTATCGCGTAATTTACTAAAATGTTTGATAAAAGGACAATTTTAAGTTCCCAATAACTACTTTCCCTTTTCTTTGGGGGGAGGGTTGAGGGGGGGGGGGGGGGGCGACGTGCTTGTGTTGCCATAGAATATTGTGTACACTATATACATATCACGAATTGAACGTTTTGCACGGGTTTGCTCTAGGCAAGAATATTTTAACTGATTTTAATTTTGTCAAAATTGCTCTTTCTTCCATCGACTTGAAGACTACATTTATAAGTGCCTCTCAAAAATAACACTGATTACAATTGAACCCCAGCCGAAATACCATTAAACCCTTTATAGGACTATTTCGTTTGATAGTCATGTCACAGGATCTGACGAGCAGCTATGGGAGTCTTTAATAGTTTTATCTATCTATTTCATACATATAATTCCAACCAATTTGATCCTTTCTAGCTTCCGGTAATTTTCTTCGGTTCCACCAATCGGTGACTCGGTTTTATACTGTGTTGACTTTTATGGTTTATTCTATGCATGGATGGGGGGGGGGGGGGGGGGTATCCATAAAACCGGTTTGAGACCACCACTGTCAGTATCTAATCAGTATCTGTACCAAAGAAGGCTATCTTGAACCTCTGTGGTTATTATGTTTGTGCTTGCTGGCGATGATTAATTGAACTTTTTTTGTTATCCATTTTGTTGTTTATTTATACATCAGAGTGTCGGGTTAGATAAATGGAGGTTCTGGTAGTATAAAACCGGGTTTTTTTGTTTTTTTTTTGGTTTTTGTTGAATTTTACTGTTTCGTTTGAATATCTGCCGTTTTGATGGCTTTAATTTATTAGTATGTCACTGTTGGCTTTTACTGTTTCGTTTGAATATCTGCCGTTTTGATGGCTTTAATTGATTGGTATGTCAATGTTGGCTTTTACTGTTTCGTTTGAATATCTGCCGTTTTGATGGCTTTAATTGATTGGTATGTCAATGTTGACTTTTACTGTTTCGTTTGAATATTTGAATATCTGCCGTTTTGATGGTTTTAATTGAGTGGTATGTCACTGTTGGCTTTTACTGTTTCGTTTGAATATCTGCCGTTTTGATGGCTTTAATTGAGTGGTATGTCACTGTTGGCTTTTACTGTTTCGTTTGAATATCTGCCGTTTTGATGGCTTTAATTGAGTGGTATGTCACTGTTGACTTTTACTGTTTCGTTTGAATATCTGCCGTTTTGATGGCTTTAATTGAGTGGTATGTCACTGTTGACTTTTACTGTTTCGTTTGAATATCTGCCGTTTTGATGGCTTTAATTGAGTGGTATGTCACTGTTAACTTTTACTGTTTCGTTTGAATATCTGCCGTTTTGATGGCTTTAATTGAGTGGTATGTCACTGTTGACTTTTACTGTTTCGTTTGAATATCTGCCGTTTTGATGGCTTTAATTGAGTGGTATGTCACTGTTGACTTTTACTGTTTCGTTTGAATATCTGCCGTTTTGATGGCTTTAATTGATTGGTATGTCAATGTTGACTTTTACTGTTTCGTTTGAATATCTGCCGTTTTGATGGCTTTAATTGAGTGGTATGTCACTGTTGACTTTTACTGTTTCGTTTGAATATCTGCCGTTTTGATGGCTTTAATTGAGTGGTATGTCACTGTTGACTTTTACTGTTTCGTTTGAATATCTGCCGTTTTGATGGCTTTAATTGATTGGTATGTCAATGTTGACTTTTACTGTTTCGTTTGAATATCTGCCGTTTTGATGGCTTTAATTGAGTGGTATGTAACTGTTGACTTTTACTGTTTCGTTTGAATATCTGCCGTTTTGATGGCTTTAATTGAGTGGTATGTCACTGTTGGCTTTTACTGTTTCGTTTGAATATCTGACGTTTTGATGGCTTTAATTGAGTGGTATGTCACTGTTGGCTTTTACTGTTTCGTTTGAATATCTGCCGTTTTGATGGCTTTAATTGAGTGGTATGTCACTGTTGACTTTTACTGTTTCGTTTGAATATCTGCCGTTTTGATGGCTTTAATTGAGTGGTATGTCACTGTTGGCTTTTACTGTTTCGTTTGAATATCTGCCGTTTTGATGGCTTTAATTGAGTGGTATGTCACTGTTGACTTTTACTGTTTCGTTTGAATATCTGCCGTTTTGATGGCTTTAATTGAGTGGTATGTCACTGTTGACTTTTACTGTTTCGTTTGAATTTCTGCCGTTTTGATGGCTTTAATTGAGTGGTATGTCACTGTTGACTTTTACTGTTTCGTTTGAATATCTGCCGTTTTGATGGCTTTAATTGAGTGGTATGTCACTGTTGACTTTTACTGTTTCGTTTGAATATCTGCCGGTTTGATGGCTTTAATTGAGTGGTATGTCACTGTTGACTTTTACTGTTTCGTTTGAATATCTGCCGTTTTGATGGCTTTAATTGAGTGGTATGTCACTGTTGACTTTTACTGTTTCGTTTGAATATCTGCCGGTTTGATGGCTTTAATTGAGTGGTATGTCACTGTTGACTTTTACTGTTTCGTTTGAATATCTGCCGTTTTGATGGCTTTAATTGAGTGGTATGTCACTGTTGACTTTTACTGTTTCGTTTGAATTTCTGCCGTTTTGATGGCTTTAATTGAGTGGTATGTCACTGTTGACTTTTACTGTTTCGTTTGAATATCTGCCGTTTTGATGGCTTTAATTGAGTGGTATGTCACTGTTGACTTTTACTGTTTCGTTTGAATATCTGCCGGTTTGATGGCTTTAATTGAGTGGTATGTCACTGTTGGCTTTTACTGTTTCGTTTGAATATCTGCCGTTTTGATGGCTTTAATTGAGTGGTATGTCACTGTTGACTTTTACTGTTTCGTTTGAATATCTGCCGTTTTGATGGCTTTAATTGAGTGGTATGTCACTGTTGACTTTTACTGTTTCGTTTGAATATCTGCCGTTTTGATGGCTTTAATTGAGTGGTATGTCACTGTTGGCTTTTACTGTTTCGTTTGAATATCTGCCGTTTTGGTGGCTTTAATTGAGTGGTATGTCACTGTTGGCTTTTACTGTTTCGTTTGAAAATCTGCCGTTTTGATGGCTTTAATTGAGTGGTATGTCACTGTTGGCTTTTACTGTTTCGTTTGAATATCTGCCGTTTTGATGGCTTTAATTGAGTGGTATGTCACTGTTGACTTTTACTGTTTCGTTTGAATATCTGCCGTTTTGATGGCTTTAATTGAGTGGTATGTCACTGTTGGCTTTTACTGTTTCGTTTGAATATCTGCCGTTTTGATGGCTTTAATTGAGTGGTATGTCACTGTTGACTTTTACTGTTTCGTTTGAATATCTGCCGTTTTGATGGCTTTAATTGATTGGTATGTCACTGTTGGATTTTACTGTTATCCGTTTTAATGTTTGCACACAGTTCATGTCTTAAATACAATGTTCGATCAACGCATGCCTTACTGTGTGGTAATGTAGTCTGTAAATCTAAATATCATCATTGCTGGAACGTCACCCCGATTGCGACAAGTCATTGTAAATAACCTCTAGTATTAATACATATGGTGAAGTGAAAAACATTACGAAAGCCTAAATTTAGGAGATTCGAAATTGAAGTTCTATTGTAAGTAATTGAATATATATAGATTCACAAAATTGAAAGAAAGTTTATCAACCTTTTAAAATATTGTTTAAATGTAGTAATAAGAGATGTTTTGAAGCAATTTATCGGTGTATAAAGGAGACCAGTTCACTCACAAACTGAATCAAGTCTAAATTGTTGAAATATAAAAATATTGAATCTTGCATGATCCTTCTGGGCTTTCATTTATGTTGGTATTTATTGGCATTTTATGGAAATAATCATCACCATCATATGCATTATTATTGGTTACTTTTGCTAACGAAAGTATATGCCATAAATATCGACATTATCTGTCGAGGCACGTGTTGTAGCCTGCAACAATATGTGCGAAACATCAAAGAATCCATTACTTGTCTCAAAAACAAGAATGTCGCAAAACCACTATTTAAACAAATAACTATGAAACAGTGGGCAGTCGAATGAGATAAAGTTGAATAAGGTGACTAATAAAATAATTACTTTTTATTTCTAACTTTCTAACTAACAGAAATAAAATAGTCACTGAACATGCAACGGAAAGCTTATGTAAACTCCTAAATATTTGTATATACATGTAGTATTAGCTTTTGAATACACTTTCATGCTTTTAAATACTTCAATTATATTACTTAAAAATTAAACTTTTCTGAATACAATACAAGTGTACACTTGAATCAATCAATTAGCGTAATGAATAACCTTCAAAGGCAATGTCATTAATAGATTCATTTTAAAAATAATTACTCCTGAGTGGCAGTCCGTACGATAAAATAATTACTCCTGAGTGGGAGACCGTACGATAAAGTAATGATATCAGTTAGGTTATGATCTTCCATTACTATGAATTGTCATATCTTTTATAATTAAACATCAGGGCTTATGTTGGAAGTAAAGGATAAAATTTTAGGACCATCCTAGGATAATTCCCAGGACAGGTCTTGAATGTAAATCAAAGCTATCCTGGGATGGTCTTTCCAAGGATGATCTTAGCACTTATACATGTATTACTATAAAAATGTTATAATTGATTGTAATATTTTAAATAAAAAAATATGACCAAAAAAAACTGAATAAATAAATTAAAATACTAACTGAAAAAAACTCAAATGATTATCATCAAAATGATAAAACTTAGACACATAATTTGGGATAGGAATTATAAATTCTTATTGTTTGTATGAAAATGTCATTATAAAGACTTTAAGTTATAATTGAACTGTCATGACTGTGTTAAGATTTTACTTTATTAAATATTCGTTGTTAAAACGGAACAACCATTGCAGTTTTAGGGAAGTGGGGGGAAGTGGTAAAACAATTTCAGATTCACTTCCTTGCCCCCCCCCCCCCCAAGAAAAATCTAATGGTAGTTGGCATGTAAGCAGTTCTTTCACCCAAGGGGATTTCGTTTCAGGGAAAATTTTTATTAGATTACATTTACCGTTTTATTGGACAGTGATAATCTGTTTGCTGTGATTATCTGTTTTTACGATTTTCACTGTTTACACAAAGAATAACCGCTCTCATTTTTTAGAAAGTTATTACCTCAAGCATGTTATCTATTACAACGCTGAAAACCATATAATCCAATGGAAACTATCAATAAAACCTTGTGTTGATATCGGTTTCGGACAGACCAACCTTACTAAGTACGCAGCAAACGGAAATATCAAAGATAGAAAACCTTGGAATGTTGGTTTCGTCGGGTAGAAAATGCTTTTCTTGTGCAGTTTTTCATGAAAATTGACACAAATGACATTAAAGCAACTGAATATTCAGGTTACAGCAAGACTAGTCGTGAAATCAACAACAAAATGGATAACAATGGAAAGGCCAACAATGACATACCAATCAAACGCCGGACAAAAAATAAAATTAAAGCAATTTACCGACCATGAAAATTGTTTATAGATTCAAATTTTTGAGAGAATTTAGATAATAATATAATTTACGAAAAATTATATGTTGCTTAACATTTCTTTAGTATGTATGTATATTTATAATAACTCCACCTTACAGAGAATCAAGGATTCTGATTGCATGGTTGATAGTTGGGGTATATTTTCACAGTTTATCTAATTTCCCTTTCAATGTAAACATGCCGGGTAATTGCAATGTAGATTTGTCCTTTTTTCCCTCTGGAGAATGATATTTGCAAAAAATACCCTTTCAGCGAGACGCTTGTAACATCTTTACCATCGCTGCATTTTATAAATTATATTTAATGTAATTAAACAGATACATATAGAAAAAAATATTAGTCTTAATTACTAAATATCCTTCGTCTCACACAGACTGACGGCTTCGACCAGTATTTTTCACAAATATCCCTCCCAATCAGCATATATCTGTTAAGACTTGGAAGTATTTGTATATATCCGTTAGACCTGCATGAAAATATGTGGGAAAAAAACTTCTCAAGATGAATCTGTATTATTAACCAATGATCAATCACTATACACCTTTAAACCAGGCAGTTTTGGTATTTTGATATATTTATTTACTTTGTTGTCTGATTCGTTTATACTCAGCGTCAATTTATGTTCATTCCTTACTACATGTATTCGTATATCTCTATTATTATTCGCTCCGTGTTTTCGTGCTAATAATATCCGTTTGTCATGTCTTAACAATTTTAGAAAGCTTTATTTCCAAAAAAATTCCAGACTCATTTTTATCAATTAATATCCTTTCCGAAGTTTCAGATGGACAAATGTATCTAGAAGCATGTTTTAGCAGAACATATACATTACCAACATATCAATTGGTTTGTAATACAATAGGTTTGTCTTCTCAATGCCCAGAAGGAAAGGACGAGGACATTATTTAAGCCTCTTTAGGGATCAATACGAAACCGTTACATCACAACAAAGCGTCGCAAACTACTATATTGCCGATATTATAGAATTGCATTTTCGTCTTTATATCAGAGAAAATATGTGATATAGATAACTCCTAAGTTCTACAGGTTATGAAAAATAAAATGACAATATAACAAAATTTAAACTAAAATACTAATAATAGCTACAAATTCAGAACAATTCAAAACAATTCAAAAGTATTTATTTTGTGGCAAAAAATAAATATAGATTTGATTCCTATTAGGTCATTTAAAAAAAATGAACAGTGTCTCAATTACCTTTAAACTGCCTATCGCATGTGACGCCCGCCTTTGACCTTGAGTTAATTTTTATGGTCATGACCTCCAATGATTTTTTCGTGTCCTAAGGCTCTACGACTAACTGTTTATGAGAAAGATCATTTGTATCAAATATTCAAGGACCAATAACTCTTATAAGGACATATCGAACTGAAATGAGTAAACATGAACAAGTTGTGTTTGAGAATCGGAATATTTTCAACTATCACCTAACGGTGCCTGTGTATTAATTTTAACACCGTTTTAGGTCAAATGTTTAGTTCAAATTTGACTTAAGGTCGTTTTTTAAGGTCATAGAATATCCAATTAACCATATACCTTTTACATGAAACAACTTCCTTAAGGAGTGGTCATACGTTTTTTAAACGTGAAATTACAAAAAACATCTTCACACTTTCGTTTTTCTTCATAATTTCAAACTATGCTATTAACGATATATAACATATAAAGCCTGTTTAATTATACCATGACATTTCTCAATTGGTTCAAAGTGTTGTTTGTACTCAAGAAAGTGCAATTCAAAAGTATAGTTGTTTTATGTTTTTCCTGGAGTTATTATCTAAATTATAGAAGTAACGTCCAATTATCTCATTAAGCGTTTTCTTTTCGTTAAAGACAGGAAATTATATAATTATTATAAATTTTCTCCCGAACAAATGTGTCTGGTTGTCATTGTTATAGCTTTTCGAGAATAGATTTTACTTTATCTCGACTTCCATTTTTTTTGATGTTCTTGACAAAGTTGACAATTAACATTTATTTTTCTTTATTATACTTTTTGTAAAAATCCAAGGTTTTTATTGGTCAATTTGCGGGTAAAATTCTAATCTAACACATTTCGTCCTCAGCATGTAAAGTTACTCTCTCGTGCTTTGTGTAATAATTGAGGATTTTCTCAATACATTATAAAACACACCAATTAAAACAAGAATTAAAATATCTGTGTCTATTTTTTAATGGGTGTATTTTGACACATGTGCAATCATGGAATTACTATTTTAGATAGAGCACATGAACCAAAGAAATGCCAACATGCAGTTCTGAAAAATATATAAAAAAGTCAGTTTAATAAATTAAAAAGCACATGACTGACAGGGTGATAAAACATATTGTTACCCCTGTAAAACATTGTCAACCCCAACCTCGCCTCGGTTGACAATGTTTTCTCGGAGTAACAATCTGTTCTATCACCCTGTCAGTCTTGTGTTATTTATAAAAAGGCAGGAGTAACCTAAATTTGCTATATATATAGATTCTCCTTCAGGTACGACTGAGTTATGGAATTTCTCCACCCGAGATAATTAAATTTTTGATTTTCAACACGCGAGCCTTTAGCGAGCGTGTTAAAATCTAAAATTTAACTATTGGGGGTGGAGAAATTCCTTAACTCACGAGTAAATTGAAGGAGAATCTGTTTCTCCTATGATTTTCGACAAAAACCTCAAGAAAATGTCGTTGCTATGTAGTTTGTTTACATAGACATCATTTCGGGACTTCTCTAGTTTATCGTCCCAATAACTGTAGAAAAAAGGGCGGTAATTCCCACGTATAACTTTAATCAGCGGAAAGTGGATAAAGATATTATGTATTTTTATCTCACCGATTAAACACGTCGAGAATAAGAGAAACATGTATAAACGTTTTATAATAATTTTGCATGCAACCAGATGAATATAGAACTTCATCTGGTTTAAATGTAAAATAATATATGTCACCTAAATACTTTAAAAAATATGGTTTTCCAAATAGATATATTATAGATATAAATATAGAATGCACGTCGATATCTCTAAAAAAAAATAATAAAACTTTAAATTATGATTTCTTAAAATCCTATCCCTAGAATTAAAAAAGGTGATCTCATTGCCGTTGAAATTCTCCTTTTACTGATATAAATTTTAGTAGGGGTCACCTAATTCATTTTCTTTGTCATTTAGATGTAGTTTCGAAAATTACAGATGCATGCAAAATTTTATCAAAATCAATAAAACAGGGGATTTATGCACCTAAAAATTTAATAAATATTCATGTTTAAAATTGTTGCAAAATTTGTTTATAATTGAAATTAATATAACTGATAGTTCTGATGTATCACATCAAATTTAATTTCATTTAAACCCATTTGGTTTAATTGAAAGTCCAACAGTTAACACATCAATAGCAACTCTGACGTCTTAGTGTCAAAAGGAAATAAAGAAAATGAATTCCCAATATATATGCTTCACATAACTTTCATTATCATTGTACCAAATGATTTTATAAAAAAAAAAAATACATAACAACAAATCAGAAGTCTACTCTTAAGTATTTTTTTCCTTCTAATACAAAGATTATTAAATCCTAAACCGCGTACTGGGAAGAAAATAGAATATTTTCACATTAACACCTAATTAATTACAAACAATCAGGGGTGTCTTTCTAAATATTCATTTTTAAAGAGAAAGAAAACAACGGATAAATATGTTTTGCTTTCAACATTTTTGTTCAAACGTGTAGAAAATACTGTGTCTTCGTGTTTACCGGAAGACATTAAATATCGTACAAGAAATTGCAACAATGCTGCCTTCATTGTCAATTAATAATTTTTTACATGGTTTTGTTTCAGAGGGCGAATCATATCTTGCTGATATTCAGCTTTGTCATGTTATTGGCATACTCAGACGCCTTTGGAATGACGATGATGTGTCACAAACTATGCCAGACCAGATTTACTAAGTGTGTAAATAGTTGTGACTTTACCACTGCATTCCTAGATGGAGAAGACGATTGCTTCGATCACTGCATTTCGAATCTAGAAGCATGTCCACACAGCTGTAGTCATTCTGTTAAAAGGTCCGACCATTGGATTCGGTTTTGACGATTTTTAAGTGAATAATATTCAAAAATGTTGGTCTGATGTTCTTTGTATAATATGTTATATTTATGTATGAAGCTTTTTTTTCTGATAACATTTTCTGACAATTAGTTTGAAAACATATCTACTCTGTTTACAAGCCTACTCCCAGTCAACTTATAGTTCTTTGAAATCATTAAAGTTTGAAGGGGGAAAGAAAATTTTTTCAATGAATAAATAAAGAATTATCAGTCGTTTTTTTTGAAAATAGAAATACATGTTTGTATCGTAAAAAAACACACCATAAGTTGTGCAACTTATGAAAACTGTAGATCAGTTTTATTTGGTCGGATTGTAATTTGTACATGGAACTTGTTCTAATTACACAAAACAGCCTCCTGTCTATCCACTTTATTAACCTCCTTGGCTTGTTTTAGAGAAAACAATACAGTTATATTTGTATTATTGTTCTGATAACAAATAAATGCTGTGCATTATATTAACTACCTTGAAAGTAATGCCAAATAAAGACATCATGAATGGAGAAAGACAAAAGAACAGATTTCAGAAACAACAAGTTGTCAAAACATACAAATCAAGTACCACAAAAGGAATATAAAAAATATTCAACAAAGAGAACAAGACAATAAAAATTGGCAGCAGAATGACATCATTTCATTTACGGAAAAAAATTCCAACTTCATTTGGGAAAAATATTGTCGGTACTGCAGTCTAATTGTAAACTACACCACGCGATTGTTTGTTAGTAGTAGAGATGTAAGACGTAAGGCCATTTCCCCGGTATTTATTTCACTTCTAAGGCCATTTTAAAAAAAGTCGCCTAAAACCTTTCAAAATATCTGGTGGCATAGCCTGGTATGTGGTCTGTAAAGATTTGCTAATGATAACCAACAAGTAAGTTCCTAAATAATTTTCTATATACCTCAATATCGCTTTAGAGGACAGTTTTAGCACGCCAAATTAACGTCTTTAATGATGTATCTCCTTTCATACGATATTAGAATGATTTTAGTTCTGAATTTCCTTCTTGGCAATATTCTAAAGGGGTTTAAATTGACCAAAATCGCCTATACACACGACCTCTGTCGGTATAAAACTCGATTTTAGTATTAATGATTAAGCATAACATTTTGTTTGCTATCATAAAAATGCATTGCATACAATCATTTACTGTTAAGGATGCTCGCTGGTCATGTTTTGGTCTTTTTGTCAGATTTTCGGAATCCTCGGAATCTTCGGGTTTTTTCCTAAATATTCGTTTTTAAAGAGAAAGAAAACAAAGGAATCCTCGGGTTTTTCTTAAACATTAATTCTTTTGCCCATGAACCCCCACTTTTTCTTTTATAATTCAATCATATATACCTTAAAATGGTATTTGAAAAAAATTTATGAAATCCTTTTTATTTTTTCATATATTTTTGAGAGACTGAAGTTGCCAATGCAAAGACAATGAAGAATCCAGGGAAAACCTATTTCCTGCAAATTTTCAAGCCTTTATAGCTCTAAAATGAGCACATGAACCTATATTTTTTATTTGTTTACTATTCATATGTTCTCTCAAACTAAAACACCTATTTCAAATCCTATATATTTCCTATTAGACCAGCGATCATCCTTAAAAGTGGGTAAATATTTAAGATAAAAAATCAATGGTTATGAGTGAAATAAATACAGGGGGAAAACTCCTTTGATATTCACAGACACATTTTTTACCTTTTAATCTAACACACACTTCATATATGTATACATGTATGTTTCCATTTAATTTTTTGATAACTTTTAATTGAGTCATCTACCACGAGTACCATTTTGAGCACAATGCTGCTAGAATACGGACGCAGGTTTACTATTTCTAAATTTTAATCTCCAATATTTTATTCCATCCAAGACTTATTTTGATTGCTTTTATATCTTACAATCGCACTGCGAACTTTTAGCTAGAGTGTCGTAAAGAAAATTGAAACAGAAAATTGAATCCAATTAGCTGTAATAATAGAATATACTCCGTCATTTTATCAAATAGCAAGGGAAATGATCTGAAAAACAATTTTGTATCATAAATGTGGTGGTGTCTACTCAATGTACTTGGAAGAAAAACTGCCGGCGGTTACTAAAAACTTTACATTATCAAATAAAACGTTTAGATAATATACATTTCATTCGGCTTGAAACTTATGATTATAATTATAACAAGACATATAATAATCCTAGCATAGAAGTAACACTGTTGTGGAATTTATTATAGATACCAACAAACGTTTATGGGAATTCCTGTTTTATTCAATTTATATAGCCAGTACATCTTATCATATTGAACTTTAAAATCCCTGAGGAAATCAAGATGTTCTCTTAAATGGGTAAATCATTCTACTAAACAACATTATAACAAATGCGAACGAGGAAACTTGCGGAACTATATTTTCTTATGCTTCTTATACTTCCTTACAGGAAACAGCTTTAGAATGAGATTTCCTTTCTTAATGTTTGGGAACAAGTATATTTTATCCTTCCCTAACCCTTTCTGATACAGGTCTTTTTCGTTCTTAGAATTTGGCAATGGGAAAAATAACAACATAATACGGGAGAAAATTTTGTGGTAGAATAGTACTTACCCATTGGCAAAACAAACACTTACTCTAACGATATATTACTTCTACTGAATTAATGTATAGGTTAATATATTTACCTTTCCATGTAAGTCTGGAAAGGTAACGACACTCTAGGTATTATATGCTGTTTTATTATTCCAAGCAGAAGACTGTTAACGGGGCCAGATACAATTTCGGCAATTGTGTGAATAGATGAAGAAGAAAAGCTAAACGTTAAATATACCGAAAATGCTATCATAATAAATTATAAAATTTTCGAAACCAATAAACTTATTTTACAGTTTTAGTTAAGTTTGTGCATATGTTCTTTTAAGAACACTTCTTGCTTTGTTGACTTCACGACAAGTTTATTTCATGGTCTAAAATTCCATCTGCATAAAGATTAAAAACAACGGGATAACAAATCATTTTCACAGAGTTTTGATAGTTTTCAATTTGCTCTTCAACGTTTTGGATTATTTTTGAAATTGAGCACAATTAATGAGTCGTACATCTTGAACATCTTGTACATCGAAGTTTCTATCAGAGAATTTATTGTATTGCTCATAAAGTAAAAACTATGACTGGTACGAAAATTCTTATCCAAAACTGCAAAACAAGAATTCTATATTGTTTACTGTCTTCAGTGTTTGACATACATATATAAGGTATCTACAAACAAATATTATATGTATACATGTATTTATAAGTGAAGCATACGAGACGCATAACAATATACATGTACATGTAGTCACAGGTCGACAAGTGAACGATATTTTGTAACTGAATTTCTGTTAAGAATGGTATGAATACTATCAGGAGTAGAAGCTTATATTACACAGGGGCAATATACAATTATAGCATCTTGATGAGGTCGAAACATGATTTTATCGCACTGACATGGAACAATATCGACCGGGGACGAAGGGGGAGACATAATTCAAAACTCTCCACAGCAACGACATTTTATAAGTTAAGCCGAATGCACCACAATTTCAACTAAAGACATATATGTAAATTCAATTAAAAATTCTTGTGATTTAAAAGAAGTAGTGTCTAAAGTAACCATATATTCAATATTCGTGAAAAAATCTTTTCTAAGATTTTGATTGAGATACATATAAGTAAAAATGAATTTCATAATCTATCTCATTTTGATTACAGTATTTGATAATATTTTTTGATATCTTCCCCTTTCTATTTCTAGAATATGATCCGAAACTCTTCTTTTTTTTCCTTAAAATCTTTTATATTTAGTAAATGGTTTCATTTTATAGTAATATTTTATTTTACTGTATAAATATAACTTGTTACTTTCATTTAAGGAATTCAATTTTGTAATGAATAGTTTTTTCATAATTATTCTGAAGAGTGTACATCGTTTAAGTATTGCTTTTCCAGATTCCAGTTCTCTACATCTTTCATTTCTAAGTTATTTTTTTCAGAATATCATAAATGTATATATACCAGAAATATATTCCATTTTCATTGAGGTTTTTTGAAAAATTTTTATGCATCATGAAGTATTGAATTAATCTTTAGTTGAAATAATCTAGTAAAATATTATAAGGATTGAATTTTTATTAGAACATCCATTGAATATAATAAGTTAACAATGTCCTTCTAGATCTACTCTGTACACACATCTTGAAGGTTCAACTAAAAAATTTATTTGGGAATTTATGCTATGGAGCACATATTTTTTTTGTTCAGTATTCATGATTATTTTATTTCTTTCAACATAGTTGGAAATGTATTTTTTTTTCAAATCAAGCTAGACATAAATCTTTTTTGGGAAAAAATCCCAGCCCCCTCCCCCGAGCCCTCCCATCCCAACCTCCCTCGGTAATAAAATGATCGGTGCCTTAGTGATATTCCTGAGATTCTGTTTATTACATGGCGGTCTTTTGAAGAAGTCTAGCCACGAAAGATGATATGCAGGTTTCGTGGACATCACACAGAATGCCCGCATTTGTTATTTGTACGATTGGATCCCGAGTTATTTTCTCTAAAAACGAAGCTGTTTAATTTAAATCTTATGAAGCGATAGAGTATATGACATATCGATCACACCACACACAGGGTGATAGTATGATAACAAGAAGAGGCTAGAAGAGGGAACGTGTACTTAATCAAATAGTTACGTTTGCAGAATGCAGCTCTTAAAAAATTAATTTAGTGCATTTCCTCAAATGCGCAAAGGAATCTTGCAATGTTAAAATTCTAAATTTGAATGACAATTAGAGAAGCACTTCATATATATTTAACCCAAGCACTCACCCTAAATTAAATCGTTCGATCTTTTCTTAATGGTCACCTTGTCCGTTAGACTGATAAGTTGAATACCTGATATGCCTTATCTATGCCTTAATAAAACCATTCGAATTGTGACAAGGGCATTAGAACAAGAGTACGGAAAATATGGGTGTAAAAATCTTATGTGTACCTCTTTTTCTTGCTTTGATTCAGTTGACTACTGCAACGGTCTTCAAAGACTGTGGTAAGTATATAAAAAATAACAGAATTTAAAATTGGTGAGCAACAAAAATATATGTAAATATTTTTTTCTCCATCCTTGTACTATTTGTGTTTAAAGTATTCCTATTGTAAAACGGTACATAAATTGTAATTAATTCATTCTGTTTAAGTCTAAAGCATTATTGTACCTTTAAAATTACCTGCTGCTACCTAAGGCACCAACTACATTTGTACATGTATACACCTGTTAATTTTCTATATATTTTTTATCATGCAAGGGAAGCCCATTATTACACGAAGAATGTATCTGAAAGTCTAAAAGCTAAGATATCTGTGACAATATATAATATAAATGTGTTTATTGACAGATATGTTTTTGTTTGTTTCAGGTAGTACTGCTGCCACTCTGGCAAGCGTAGATGTTTCTAATTGCCCAAATGGAACAATACCTTGTCCTTTCAAACGTAATACCAATGTAACGCTGACTATTAATCTGACACCAAGTAAGCGCTGTGTAACGTTTAATGCTTTCTCATTTTATCTTTGAATTAAAACATACTTTCTTGTTGGTTTAGGCTTATAATTCACTTTTATTGTTGGCCCTTTTAATCATTACTTATATAGTCTTGACCAGAGATAAAAGCAAGATTACGAAGAAAGAATAAATGTTTAAACTTATCAATGGTCCATTGGATTGAAATATTGTTTTTGTATAATTTGAAGTGAGTATAGTTCAGAGACTCCGATATAAGAAAAAACAGTTACTAATATCAAATGAAATCTCGAACAACATCTCGATAGCTTTACGATGCTGTCTTTATCTGACAAATTGTAGATAGATAAAATGAAGATAGAAAATGTTTGTAATAAAACAGCAATAGCTTCATGGGATTTATTTTCAAGAAAGAATTTCATCCCATTAGTATATTTTAACCTTACGCTTATGGAGCCACATTCATGGCAAAGAAGTTGCTCACTTGATTACACTTTACAATTATATGCTATGGTATCAGATAATATAAACTAAGTCCAAACCCTAGATTATATCATATCTTATTGATATATTCATTTTTGGTGAGTTTTAACAGACGAAGACGCGTCCGTAGCGAATTAAACTTAAGAATTAAATTTAATATGGACATATGGTGTATATTTTGTCTCAGAGGTAAAACTTTAAAATCTGCTTTATCTCATATACGCAAGTATGTCTAACGGGAGTAATATTCTCATACGTTGTGTGTTAAATTTTTCCTATGCTAGTAAAAACATGAAGTATAAACATGACGTCTATTTACATCCTTTTCAAATATTAAAGCTCTCCGACTGATATGGGCGTCTCAGGTTGATATGGGGTGGGATGTGAAAAAAGCCATGTAATATTCTATATATATGCTATGAGGGGCAGTCAAGAAACATTTGGTTAAGTTAGAATATGGATATGATCCTCGACCGAAAAAATGGCAAAATTGGGTCGGGAACTTCGTTTAAATTATGCAGGCGTCACACTGTCCCGAAATTGACACCAGATGGACACACGATAAAGGAAATGTTCAAATTCGGATCTGATCGTAAAAACATAGGGCCATTCGTGAGGGTACCTTAAACCATCATATGACCGCCGGTTGAGTTTCTCAGGCACCGATAGCAGCTTCGTGAGCGGTGGTAATATGTTTGGCATGCCAAAAAAATTGCCGGAAGACCTTGCGAAGGTTCATATTCGTGTTGCTCTTCATAAGGCCACCGTGGGGCATCTTGTCATCTTCGTCTTTACATCGTTTGATTATCGGTAACATCGGACATTTTTCGCTCCAGGAAACAAGAAACTGTCTGATTGTCTTAGGAAGGAAACACGACTACGTGAAGCTCTCGAAATGCCGTCGTGTAGCCATCGTATTATAGTACGATAACATCGGGATGGGACCACGGTGTCGGCGAAGAGTAGCTCAAGCGTTTCACATGTGTCATGGTAACGTGTACATATAAAAGGCAAGCCTCAGAGCATCTTAATTCTTCAGTCAGTCCTGAGCAACTCTATAAAGCAGACGCGTGTGTAACTCCCAAAGCTTCAATTACAATTAATCACAATTCAGTTCCTGCAGCCATCGTGTGGCCTTCATGTATGGTTCGGGTGCCATCTTGTGACCTTCTGTAGGCATCGTACTTGCTTCGGCTGTTGATTGGCTGTTGACCAAGTTCGCGGTCATCTTCGCGTGAAGTTCGAAATTCTATATTCGTATGGCCACGTGGTGTCAATTTCGGGACAGTGTGACTCTTGTATTAGAAAGTCAATTAGAAGCTTTTTTTAAAATCACTTTTAAAAAAATCTCCCCCATTACCAATAATTAATAATATTTATCTTTTTTCCTATGAAAACCGCAAAATGTGTTTTTATCGTGGAATAATCTTGATAGGAAAATTTTAGACATCTTGTTATCGTTCTTGTTCAAATAATATGCTATACGGAAGAAAATAGGAAAAACAGTACCTATCCACTGCATGTTGACGTTATTATACAAACTATACGGAAAAAAGCAGCTATCCACTGCAGGTTGAAGTAATTATACAAACTATGCTGACAAAATACTGTTCTTGTACATGTATATCATATAAAACATGCCCTTGTTTGTCTAGAAATATTTTATAAAAAACTATGTATTGGTTTACCTTTAGATATTGGAAGGGCGTTAAAATGATTTTCAGTTTATTTGGATCTATTTTATTCATTTATTTTTTCTTTCCTTCGTTATTCATTTTTGCTTACTACCAAGTTTGTTTTCAATTTTAGATGAAGATACTAAAGGAGTTACACAATATTTGTATGGTTATATAGCTGGAATTAAAACTCCGTTCCCAACAGAAAAGGATGCTTGTAAAAATAACAATATAAAATGTCCCATAGCAAAAGGAACACAGCTCCAATATTCTATCACTATTTTTGTGCAGCCATCCTATCCAAAGGTGAGTTTTAAGCCGATTTTCTGACGCAGGTTTATTAATCAATGATAAACAGATTGTATTCCCACAACTTTACCATTCCCATGTAACTCTTTGCCAAGATTATATCACTTAAGTAATAATCTAACAATGATTGATTTTTATGGGAAAGATGTACAAGAAGTAGGGTTAAAGCATGAATTTGAAAAAAGTGATAGTATCAAAATTCGTTGAAAAAATTTAGGGTAATAAATGTTGTGAGAGATATTATCTGGAATCAAATATAATTCGTAACTGTCAAAAAGGTTCATCAAGAGGAAGAAGTAAAATCAGGCTAATAAACTTTGCGCACCTCCCTCTTTTTCTACATGTTTGATCTATGACCAAGGATTATCATTTTGTATCTTTCCTGAATTAAATTTACTGTTAGTAGATATTTGGATGTTGCGTTTAGTTTTTATTTTCAGTAGTCATTAATTACATTTGTAGTTTTAAACTTTTAGTTTAGTAATTTTCTTGTTGATTCGGAATCAGAAATGAAAAGGCTCCAAAGATGTAATTAGGCTTCAAAGTGTAGGGAAAATGTTTGAATTTGGAAAAAAAACTTGGCAAAATAAAAATACAGGATCATGCCCCCTCCTTAAAGAAAAACAATCCGAGATATAAGAAATAAGTTTTTGACAACATAGAACCCTACTGTATCGATGTAAACTCACCTTACTATAAAATATATAATGCAGTGGACCTACATGAATCTTCATTCTATTTAATCTCAAATGAAATATTTTTAGTTATGAAAGTACAATTTATTTTTGTTGGGCGTATATCTTGTATAAAAATGTATATTATATATTTTTGTTTACGTATTTACAATGTAAATGCAATTAAATTTGTTATTTCAGCTTCGCCTCGTTGTGGAAAATGATGTTATGACAGATGATAACAAAAAACTTGCATGTATACAAATTCCAGCGGAAATTATGGACTAATTGATAAACTTAAAGACTATTTTTGTGTTTTATAAACTCCTAGATGATAGGCTAATAAATTTAGAAATAAAATAAGTTTGTAAATGGTTTTATTATACTTCACGTTATGTAAATGTCTCTACTTTTAATGCGTTTTCATTGGTTTACAAGAATGCGGTATTTTACCCAATCACCTGCTGGAAAATAAATAGCGGGTGACAATTGTATACTGTCACCGCTCGTAAAATTCAAGATATTCAGTATCATAAAATAAATAACACATTTCTAAGAGGGTGACGGAGCATATTGTAACCCCTCTGAAAACATTGTCAACCTCGGCTTCGCCTCGGTTGACAATATTATCTCGGGGTAACAATATACTCCGTCACCCTCTTAGAAATGTGTTATTTATATAATATTCTATTCCAATATTGAAAACAAATAACTTCATACCATGGGTTGAGTGAGAAAGGGGATGTCATGATACATCTGTTAAAAATGCAGATATCGTTATTCTTTAGATGTTCTAAACAGAATGCAGCAGATGTTCATTGAAATTTTATTGTTGTTTATTTCATTGTTTTTCGTTCTCGATCCTCGTTCTATTTCAAATTGGAGGAAAAATTGCTAAATCTCCCTTTCAGCCATTTCCCTAATCTATATTTTCAGAAGATTAATAGCATTCGTTTATTAGAGGGGAAGGAGTGGACAGGAACTAGCATAATTTACGATCATACTGTGACTTAAATATCAATGTTTAATAAACGATAAATTGACCTTAATAGAAATAGTTAAGGCTCTGTGCTTTTTATTGGAAGGAGCGGGAATATTATCAGTTTTAAAAAAATGGTTGCAGGGGCGTAGCTTTTTTTTCATGGTGAGTCAAACATTTGCGTCGACTTCCAAAAACGCAAGGGTAAAGACTTTTAGGGCTATGTCTAATTTCAGAATATTCAATCGACTTATGATCTTAAATGATCCAAGGACTGGTATCGAAAAATATTGCACGCCCTCTTATATCTCTAACTCATAACATTTGGTAAATTTTTACAGCATTTAGGGAATATGTGTATTACCCCATTTAGATGGGGACAGTCGTGGTTTAAAAATCTGTTCCGAACAAATATTTAACTTTGAAAAAAACTTCAGGGTGGTCAGTTTTTAAAGATTTATGGTCTTTAAACATTAGAGACTCATTTAAAATTTTCATTTCTAATATGTACTGATTTAACAAATGAAATTAAATTAAATAAACAACATTATCCATAATTCTGATTTAATATGATTAGGATTTATTTTAATATTGAAGGATTATGTATTAAAAAACCTATTCTCTAAAGGGATAATACATTTTGGGGACTTACAACTTTCTTTCATTTTTAGCTCGTGAAAGTACAGAATTTTATCAGCTTTTGTCGTCGTTGTTTAAGCAACTTAAAAGAACTATCGAAATCTTAGTGGTTATTCCTTTGAAAACTTGCAAAAACTTACATAACCAGTGGTAACGGATCTTTAAGATCGATGGCACGCGTCATCCTTTACGATTCTTGAGCAGTTGGACCGGATAAGAAAGACGGTTTATTGTGTCGCCCGCGGAACGCATGGTCGACACATAGGGATAACTATCTGTCATCTTGCGTCTTGCGTCGTCTTGCATCTTGCGTCGTCACACTTTTCTTCTATCCTCAACTACTCGTAAACCGCTGAAAGGAATTTGATGAAACTTTCTCTGTGCACAGGTGTGCATATATATTTCATTTTTAGAAAATTTCGAATTGCCAGACTGATAAGCTATGCAATCGTCAAGAATCGCAAAGGATGCAGTACCATCGATCATAAAGGTCCGTTATCACTGATGATTAAGTTTTTGTTAGTTTTCCAAAGAAGTACCATTCACATTTTTAAAATACTTTTCAACTGACTAAACAACGGTAAATGCTAAAGAAATTAACAACTTTTATGAGCTCAAACGCGGATCAAAGTTGTAGAAATGAACAGAGTTTGAAAATCGTTTGAAAATCGTTTTAAAATTTGCAAATAGTTTTTCTGATCGCTAAGTCTTGAACAAAAAAAGAAAATTTGTATTCACTTACATGTATATCATTTGTAATCCAATTAAATAGATATGATTTACAGTTTACATTGGACGTTCTAATCATATTTATGTGAGTCTCCCAGGGTTACTGTGAGGTTTTCCCAGAATTATCCAGGAGTTTCTCTACCTTGGGCATCATATGAAAAGTAGCCCAGCCTATGGGGATTAAAATAAACTGCATGTAAGTATGTATGTTCCAGAAACCCTAGACCCGTCCTTCATATCGCAGTATGGCATTAATGGAGTCCCTTCACTATACGACTCTCCAAAGGTTACTGTGAGACTTGCCCAGAATTACCCAGGAGTTTCCCGAACTTGAGCCTCATATGGAAAGTAGTCCAGCTTTTGTGTTTGTCTATGGGACACCCCAAAAATCATTTTGATCAATAAGCAAAATAGAAGGTGCATAATGGCAATATACATTTAAGATTCCCTGAAATTTCCACAGAAATCCATTCACTGCTTGAGAAGAAGTTGAGGACAGAGCATGCCTACCAACTTACATGATCCTCGAGGGGTGGGGGGGGGGGACATTTCCTATATACAAGGTGATAGGACGTGCGGCTGGAATAAGTCACATTTTCCAGCTTGAAAATATGTGAATAGGTGAGGAAAACAATCAGAAATATATGATACGGACAATAAAGTTCACATTACTAATTATATGAAAAGCCCTGAAATTTTACACAGCCTTGCGGAATCATTACATTAATATTGCTGAGATTAAAGTAGCTTGTGTCTATGATATCTTAATTAAGGTAATTAAGTTTATCGCTGAAAAATCGTTATTTTGCCGGAATTAATTCTTGTCTGCTCCTGGACTGATTTTTGAACACCTTATGCTGCAAAATCCGTTACACGAATAGACGTCAACTAAAGCCCTGTAAACTGACGACGACAGTATCATACCATACAAGTCGACAACTGTCAAATACCTAAGGCCCACATATGTTTTTTTTTTGTTAAGACATTGTGTTAATTCAAAACTGTTCATTAAATTCACTTTATTTGCTTTTTGAATACACTTATGGACTAAAATATCGGTGTTTTTTCAATAGATAAATAAATCTAAAATTTTAACATCTGTGTTATTTAGTCAGATTTAAATAACGAAGTAGAATGTATATTGTACAGGAAAAATATTTTGGCAAGCTACCACATGTAGCGCCGTTATAGAGCGTCATAAACGATTTGCTGAGTTAACCCCCAACTTCCCAATTTTAGAATACGTTTAAGAGAAGCCGAAAGGTGACTTTTATACCCACAGCCTATACGAGAGGCAATTTTGACAAAGCTCAACCGTGCGACAATGGCAGCGGGAGTTCCATAGAATATAGAATGTGTGCTAAGGAGGGACATCAAACCAAACAGATCTGCCGAAATTTACAGCGATCGATGTTTGTTGTGTCACCAGGACACACGCTCCATTGGAAATGATGTGGCACTTGTTTATAAGTAATGAAGATAACATGTTTACACGGAAAAGGGTGATTTATTTGATATATTTTTTACAAAATCCAAGTAAACAGTTTGTTTTTAAATAAGAATCCCGAAGAATTTATGCACTACATATTTTAAAGAATATTCGACAATGAATTTTTTCTCTGGGTGAAATGGTTTTATTATTAAACACAATCAATCTACAAAAAGAATTTAAAAGTATTAGATATATTTGTATGATCAATTTGAATATTTTCTATATTGTGTTCGTTATTTTGAAATCATACAATTTTTATATCTTAATTTCTTCATTTAAACTATAACAAGTCTCTGTTATTATATAGAATTTCCATATAATAGATTCAAAATAAATAAAAGTAATTGTTCTAATAACACCTGAGTATTCTCCCTTTACAAAAAAAAAAAAACCTTTTCATAGTTTTATTTTCCAATGTCGAAATGAATCCTAAACTTGAATTTAAAATTATGTGTTGTTTAATTATTTATTTCTATCTGATCTTATAAAATAGAAATGAAGAGATTTAAAAATGAGAAAAAAAATTAAACAAAAATATTTAATTGTTGTTATTGTGTTTTACTTGTAATATTGTTTACCCCTCCCCCCACCCCATGGGTATAATAAATAATAAAGATATTTTTATTAATTGTTATTTACACCATTACCTGGTAAATCCGATAAACGATAAGAATCTAAAACTGATAAATTATTGGGAACACTGGAAACACAGCTCAATATACAATGTATATGAAAAGTTTTTTTTTGTAAAGGGAGAATACTCAGGTGTTATTTGAACAATTACTTCTATTTATTTTTAATCCATTATATGGTTGTACGTGTTTTTGGAGCATAATCTCGAAGGGCAAATCGGCAATCTTTGCCTTATACAAATGTAATGGATGGATTGAGTTCAACGCACTGAATCGGTATAGTCGTATCTTGAGCTATTTATGAGCTTGTTGCCGTTTGAACGTATGAATTTATATTTGTTTATCAGATTTTGCATCTAATGGTATTAAAATATCTACCAGTCATTAAATATTTTCGTTCATGTATTTAACATTTATATTTCGACGATATATTGACGAGAGGAGCAAAATAAACAACACTTTACAAAATTTTAATTAAATTTAATTTCTTATTCAACTATTAAATGATACTATATCTAAAAACATCTTTCTTCTTAAGGGAGAATACTCTGGAGGATCCACGGGATATTTTAAAAAATAACACTTAATGCAAATTTAAGTTATAGTTTAAATATGTATTTCCAATATTTTTAAATCAGATAAATAAAGCTTTTCACTTGATGTTTTTTTTTTATTAAGTAAACTTCATTAAATTAAAATACATGAAATAGGAGTTGAAGCTATATGTTTAGCACTGATTAGCAGTTGACCATTGAAAGATACTTATCTTAACAAAGTATGTTTCAAATTTTAACAAGATATATTACTAGTAAGCCCATCGAAATCGACACGTTTTTTAATTTACCCGAAAATTTATAATTTTATGATTTTTCGTGCATATTTGATTGTCTTATGGACAAGGCAACTTAACTAAATAACAACATCTGAATTTCATACGGTAACAGTATAGAGGGGCCTAAGGAAATGTCAGTCTAGTGAGTCTTGAACCAGTCTTTTTAGGAACTTCAAATTTTGATCCCAGATACAAAGAACTTGGCAATATTTCGTAACCATTTTTCACCCTTTTATTAACGATGACTCAACGATGATTTAAGTTTTTTAGAATAATTATGAATAATTACACTGGAAACAATAAGAATTTTTTTTCATGTACTTATTAATAAAGTTTCATTTTTTTTAAGTAGAAAGGTTAGATAAATAGGAAACTACGCGTGCAAGGATGGTATCCGAAAAAGATGGAGTAGTATACAGTTATTTCACAGTATTGAGGGACCCATTTTATTTAAACATGGGAAACAGTAGAAATTCGGGATTCTTATACCTATCTTGGTCTGCTTTTTCATTAAAATGGAAATTTTCATCAAGCACCCAAAAAAATTTCTGAACAAGCTCAAAAGGCACTTTATGGCCTATATAAAAAAACTCGTAATTTTCCAATTCCTATTGATCTACAGTTAAAACTGTTTGACTCACTGATTTCATCTATTTTGACATATTCTTCTGAAATTTGGGGGTTTGAGAACACATCCATAATTGAGAGAACTCATTTACAATTTTGCAAGCGAGTGCTCTCGGTTAGATCGTCTACGCCAAATTTTATGATATACGGTGAGACAGGTAGATTTCTGCTTGAGATCCAAATAAAGTTAAAGATGATTTGCTTCTGGAACAAACTGTCAAGGGGCGATGATAAATTAAGTAGTAAATTGTATAAGTTATTGAGATGCTTACATGATAATGAAATCTACAAGAATATATAAAATCTATCTTTAACGAGACATGTTACACTGAATTGTGGGATATTCAAGAAAATGTTAATATTGATTTTCTTAAGTTAAATCTGAAACAACGTCGCCAAGACCAGTTTATCCAGAAATGGTACTCTGATATGGGAGCATCGTCAAGGGGTCAGTTTTATATACAATTTAAAGATGAGTTCAAGTTAGAACCGTCAAATGACCGTATCTTCTCAGATTGAAAAGGGGTATCCGAATGTAAAGTTCGTACATGCAATTTAAAAATTCCGATTGAAACTGGGAGATGGTACAATATTCCAAAAAAATGACAGAATATGTGGGTTATGTTCTGCTGGGCTGGGAAACGAGTTTCATTATATTTGTCTATCAAAACTTTACTGTAAAGCAACTCCGAGAAAGATATATACCTGGGTATTATACTAATTACCCTCAACGAGAGAAAATATATACTATGATGAAAATTTGTAATACACATGTACTCACACAGTTAGCAGTTTTCTTTAAAAAAAAGTTCTACCGTTGATTTAGTTCGACCATTCCATTCTAATCCAAAAAGATACATGACAGTTATAATTCTATTGCACTTTAAGCACGTGTCTGCTATTTTGATAAACCCCACGCTCAATAATATAGTTCTGTGACCCTTATTGTTTGGGTACATGTGTACCGGTTAATTTATGGCTGTACTCGACTCGTTTCCGATATGTATATATGTATTTGTTTGTCACTCCTGTTACGCAGTTTGCTGCGTCTGAGTGTTATCTACTCAATAAAAGAAAGAAAGGAATTGTCCCGAGACATCGACTATGGTTGTTGCTAAACAGAACACAGAACGGAAACGGAAACGGAAAGGGAAAGAAATATTAATATTTACGGAATTTTTGTATAGATTTTTTTATTATTATTATTATTATTTAAAGTGCATCCTGATACAATATAGATCACGTCACAATTACATTTCAGTACACCAATAATAGTGTAAGTTTGTATTGATAAATCAAAATTTTAATATAACAATAGTACACTATAAAGAATAAAGAATAAAGAATTTTTATTTCCAATTTATGGCCCATTAAGAGCAAGCAACCAAATACAAATGATTTATATCATTGGAGGTATATATACAGTTTACATATATACATGTATATCTAAACCCACAGTAACCGCAGTCAAGTCAGAGCCATACTATATGCACAATATCTATATTATCATAATATATCAATTAAAATTTTTGCATGTTATTACATAGAAGGATAACTACTTAATGAAAAATCAAGGTTAAACATTTTTTGTAGTAATGGATTTAGTTCAGAAATTCCTGCTTTTAACATTTCAGCAGATATACCATCCATACCGGAAACTTTTCCATTTTTAAGCCTGGAGATTGAGTCAAATATTTCGTTAGCAGTAAATCTGTCATCTTATTCACAAAAAGTTTTACTTTTGTTTCAATTTTTGTTAGCTTAGGTAAATTACAGTGGGATATATTATTAAGATCTGAAAAATAATTTAACCAGCTTTCAGAGTCCACTGAATTCAAATCTTCTTCTTTTGATTCTTTTAAACTATTAACTAATTTCAAGTATTGTTTGGATCTGAATCTCTTAGATTGTCAAGATTATCTAAAATAGTTTGTGTAAAATTACGTTTTTTTGTATTTTCGTAATTTATTATATTCACGGTAACATATATAATATGATCCTCTTAATAGGGTCAAATGGAAATTTCGAAAATAATTCTGCTTTAGCTAGTAAATGTTTCTTCTTTACAGTAAGATCTGAATCATACCAATTACATAGCTTCTTCATTTTACCTTTTTTCTTTTTATGAAAAATTTTGGCTTTTGATGCTACTGTTTTAATAATATCTAGAAGATCTATTTTTGAAGTAGCTGCATTTTCAGTGTCATTTAAGATATAATCATGAGAAAGAAAATTATTTATTTGCTTTTTACAAAATGGATGACTGAGTGCATCTTGAAATTTACTTTTCGAGGACTTTGTCCAAGCATAACCCCCAGGAAAATCACTGATTTGTATTTTATTACCAATTTCCTTGTTATAAAATGTTCCCAGGATACCAAAAGATAACTTACAGTGGCAATCAGAAAACTCTGGAATAAAATCTGATGTCTTAAAAAATAATATTTTAGGCAATATGTTTTCTGAAACAATAACATAATCAACTACACTTGATCCAGTTGGTTTATGGCAGGTGAATTTACCATATAAATCTCCAATTACTCTTCCATTTAAATTCTCATATTAGTTGATATACATATTTCTAACAACTGTTTACCTCTAGAATCTAACTTTTGATCATGTTTCTTGTATAATATCATATTCATAATCATCATATATAGGTAGATGTGTATCATAAATATCATTTTGTAAAAAATCTGGCTCTGAACCTGACCGGGCATTCATATCACCACACAAAATTATATCACCATTATTTTTATATTTAATTGTTACATCTTTTTCTATAATTTCTAATACACCATCAGTTGATTGATTCAAATAGCTTGAAGTACTTGGTATTATGTAGGCCAAACAAAAGAAAATGTCCCTAGACAGACTGAAATATTCCTTATCCAACTTTAACCATTGATAATCCTTACTTGTATTTTCTAAAATTTTGATGCCTTGACGAACATGGTTTGTTATAAATATTCCTAAACCACCATAAAATCTAGAATTCGAAGACTGGGCTCTACATACAGGAAACTATTTGAATGCAGGGATATTGACTGGGGTGTTATATCCAACATGAGTTTCAGAGAATAACACTATATCATAATTATCAATTTGCTTTAAAACAGGGTCATTTCGAACTTTATTAAATGATTTTGATATAAGACCTCCTATTTTCCAAACACAAAAGGATAAATTTGAGTAATATCCATTACCTTTGGACATTTCGGTGTGTGTACCTATATCAACTGGTAAGATTTAAGGGTTTATCTCTATTGATAAAATGAAAGTAACACAAATAAAAATAAACTACAAATTAATACAAATAAAGTACTTTGTGTTGTTATTACAATTAAAAAATTTGTACTATCAAATACTCTTGCAATTTTTATATTCACGGAAAAAAAAGTCTATGGGTACTGTTGATATTCTGTCACGGTAGCCCCCGAAACCTTTGACCATAACCTTTATATCCTGACATTTGACCTCGACCTCTGTTACCTGACATTTTTCCTCGACCTCTGTGGTTTTTCTTAAAGCCATCTTGTCTATAACCACGATTATCGTTTCTATTATGCATGTATGTCGGATTATTAAAATGCTGTTTGCGTTCTGGGTAACCAAGAATATTATCGATACAATCACGAGTATTGGCGGCTTATAAAGATCTTCAATTTTGTGACAAATGATACTTATCCTTTTTTTGGAGTGCTTTCCCTTTGTACGCCATATTACTATTATCACAGAATACCACATTTCCATTTTCTTGGAATTTTTCCTTTAATAGTAAGCTCAACATTTGTGTTTTGTTGTTTAGGGATTCGTCATATGCTTTTGTTAGTTGGAAGAGAAATAACAATCTTCACTTCATGAAATGAACTTAAAGCATATTCCACAATTTTTTCCATATTTTCAACACTTTCCTCATTTGAATGGGTTTTAATATCGTTAGTTAATGAGTGGAAGACAAGTATATCAGGGGTATTACCCAATTCTTATACTGCATGTTTAGTTTGTTCTAGTGTACATTGTATACACAGTTACTTTCTCTGGGTCAATTCCCCCAATATTGGAGATTCCAATAATAATAACATGTTTTAAGTTTCTATTGTTTACACTAGGCTTATGCTACACTATATCAGCCAACATTTATAGGCTTATGAAGCACTAACATTAACCATACAGTCATTTAAACATACAAAGTGAAATATATACTATACATTATTTACACTGAAATCTGAGGTTATTAAAATTTGTTTCTGTTATTCTAATATATAATTGCATAAGTGGCAGTTTTTTTTATGTAAAGTGACGTGTCTGTGATATCTACATGTGTGCTATGAAAACTTAATAAGCAGGAGTTGTTTCCCCTAGACCAAAGCAATAATGTTTAATGCTGTTGTGCGAGAATCTGTCTGCACAAATTGTTGTCAACACAAATTTAATTCAAATATATAGTTTCAATGTCAAAAACAAAAACAAAAATAAAACAAAACCAAACAAAAAAACAAAAAAAAAAAACAAAACAAAACAAAAAAAAAAAAAAAAAAAAGAAAAGAAAAATACGGAAATTTCAAATTATGACTGTGCATGTAAGCATAATAGGTATGAATTACTTCCCCTAGTCCAGAGCACATGTGTAATATTTTTAAATGTAAAAGTGGCAAAATTCTGTCTGCATACATCTATATTATTTCATTATAGTTTTATAATGAGTGGGTCAATGACTACTAGCTATCAATATACAATAAACATAGATGTAATTGCTTTTCTGCAAATAGGGATTTGTTAGGAGCGATTTTATATCTCTATAAAGTGGTGTGAATCGAGCCGAAGGCTCTTGTTCCAGCATTTAAAGAAACGCGTCAACCTAAACGTGTGAAATTTTCAGACAACACATTCATTTTCAATCAATCAAATTCTGATTTGAATTGTGTCTTTTACAGTTGTTACGTGATGAAGGTCCAAAGAAATCGAACCCTTAATTTTAGTAGTATAGATTTCGCCTTGAACCTCATCTTTTTCATATAACGCAACATATTAACACGTCACATTTTGAAAACAAATTGTTTGTGCTTTTCTTGATTATCCTCGTTTATCCACCTGGAAGCCTGACATTTCGTTACTGTTGTTATTTCTCGTGAAGGGACATATTTTACACAGGATATTGCAGAATTTAGCGGTTGTTAGTTTACGTCGCTACGTAATCTTTCAAAGCACTGAGAAAATCGAAGGAAAGTTTCATCGACCAATGAGCGATCGAGAACAAAATTCCTCGTTATTATCAGTTTTTCTCCAAAAGATCGGAAAACACGAACACAGCTAAAGAATTACACGAATAGAAATATAAATCAAATCAAACACTTTATTGTCATAAAAATCAAATGTGATTTGTGACAAACAAAACAAATAAATCAAACATACATCCAATTAATCAATATAACATTAAAACATCAGTCAAAATTAAAGTGTCAGTTTTAATGACTGTCTAATAAAGGAAACTGTATATTTAATTTGACTGTGAGATGTGGGGTTTGGTATCATTTTTAGTTTTATTATGTCATTTATATCAGTATCATCTCACTCAGGATTGTTTTTCATAAAGTCAAAATAAGTCTTCCTAGTGGAGTTATATTTAGGGCATTTCAGAATGAAGTGTTTTTCATCCTCTCTCATTGCAGAACTTGCAGAACCTTTGATCTCTAGGGATCATTTAAAAGATGTCTACCCTTTTCTATTAAAAGAGTGTGTTCGCTAATTATTAATTTAGTTGATAGTTTTCTGGAGTCAGAATGGTTATGTTTTAGCTAGAATTCTTGGTTCAATTTGACCTTTAAGGTTTTATATAGAAAATTTTTATTACTTTCATTGAAGTCATTTATCTTCGTTTCCAATAATTTAATGAAGAAGTCATTGCAGCAAGATTTAATTTGAAGCATTTCCCTCCTTTACTCCAAATTCCCTTGAAATTATAATTGTTTAATCTTCAGACCCTAAAAGGGCTATATAATGGTGTTCAGTATAAAAATTTGCTGATAAAGATGCATGTGTAAACAGATAGATTTATTTATTCATACGTTATACTCGTTGCAACTCTACATGTCTCACAGGACAACAGCCGTTTATCATAGAATATTTTGGAAAGATCATTTTGCTTTGGTTTTCTACTTTCATGACTTGATCACACATTTGTTGACGTGGCTTCGTCAAAATGGGCCTCTCTTTTAGGCTCTATTTAATCTTTTCTAAAAGGGACTCTAAAATTGGTAAGTTGGGGGTTTATTATGTGACGCTAAAAGTACATGTAGTAGCTATTTTTTTCTTTCCTCATATTGGAGATAGACTTTAAATTTCGGCTGTTCGTTATGTGATACATATCTAAATGAGTTTTAAATGGGTTTTAAATGCTTGCGTTGAAATATTCCGTTGACAAATTTTAAAATACGTTTAGAAACGAGGTTGCCTAAGGGAATAATAACACTACCTCGATTTTGTAATGATAAAAATGCTTGTATGCATGGGGTATCTTTGTTGTCTATTTTTGTATTTTTTACCTTTGTGTAAATGCACGACAAAAACTATTTCTAATATGGTTAAACAGATCTTTTACACGTACACCCATGCCTGTTTCATACCAACAACAAAAACTATTAAAACAATTAAAACTAGACTGAGGCAGTCGGAAACGACAGCTATCCCCGCACTCCCCACATTTTGTATCCATGTGCACCTTTTTCACAATTATACCTTTGAATACAGGCTCAAATTTTGGAAAATTAAAATTCTAAAACCTTATTGCACATCTGCATACAGTGCATGACAAACTGTATAGAAATAAAATGTATAAAATGAAAGAAAACTTTCAGTCACCAACTTATAATTCCCAATTTTTGAAATTCGACCCGTAAAGAAATTAAATACATAAAATGAAAAATGAACGAGGAGTTTAGGTCACAAGCTTAAATTCCCAATTTTCAAAATTCAACACCTTTGCTCCCCGAGTTCTGAAAATCAAAATCCTAAAACCTTATTGAACATCTATATATAGTATGTGACAATACTGTATAGAAATCAAATGCATAAAATGAAAAATGAACGCGGAGTTTAGCTTAAATTGCCAATTTAATAAATTTGACCCCTGTGGGCTCCATTTTTGACAATCAAAACTCTAAAACTTTACTACGCATCTAAATACAGTATGTGACAATCTTTTATATAAAATGAAAAATGAAAGAGGAGTTAAGGTCACAAGCTTAAATTCACAATTTTCAAAATTCGAACCCTGTGGGCCCCAATTTTTGAAAATCAAAATTTTAAAACCTTATTGCACATCTAGATACCGTATGTAATAATACTATATCGAAATTAAATGCATGAAGTCATCAATGAAAGAGGAGTTTAGGTCACAAGTTTCAATTCCTCATTTTCGAAATTTGACACCTGTGGCCCCAATTTTGGAAAATCAAAATTCTAAAACCTTATTGCGCATCTACATACAGTATATGACAATACTGTATATAAATCAAATGCATAAAATTAAAAATGAACGCAGAGTTTAGGTCACAAGCTTAAATTGCCAATTTAAGAAATTCGACCCCTGGGGCCTCAATTTTTTAAAATCAAAATTCTAAAACCTTATTACGCATCTAAATACAGCATGTGACAATACTGTATAGAAATTAAATGCATAAAATGAAAAATAAAAAAGGAATTTAGGTCACAAGCTTAAATTCCAAATTTTCAAAATTCGACCCGTGTGGGCCCCAATTTTTGAAAATGAAAATTCTAAAACCTTATTGCGCATCTACATACCATATGTGACAATATTCAGTATAGAAATTAAATGCATGAAGTTAAAAATGAACGCGGAGTTTAGGTCACAAGAAAGTGTGACAGACGGACAGACGGACGGACGGGGGCGATAACAATATCCCCGAACTTCTTCGAAGTGCGGGGATAATAAAAACTTATAACTAACGTGATGATTGTAACTTTCCAACTGTGAACTTTTCCTTTCCTTGCTAGCAATAACATTCCGACATTTTTTGTTTGTTTGTTTAGTTGGGGTTTTACGCCGTTTTCAGCACATTTGGCTATTTCGCGGCGGCCAGTTTTTATTGGTGGAGGAAGCCGGAGTACCCGGAGAGAACCACCGACCTTCGGTAGGACAATTGGCAATCCTTGTCAATTTAGATCAGAGTCGAACACAACCCGCCACAGGTGAGATTCGAACTCACAACCTCAGTGTTGACAGGCTAGTGATCATGAGTAGTCATGACGAACTTTCTAGACCACTCGGCCACCGAGGCCCCCATTCCGACATTTGACAGTTGAATCGTTGCTATCGGACATAATACATGATATAATAAAGCAAAATTTCTATCACATAAACATCTAACAACCATTATGGTAATTCTTGTTAATTTCAACACTAAACATTAACGGTCGTTATCATGATCCGATTGACTAATATGAAGGTCGTTATCATGATCTGATTGACTAATATGAAGGTCGTTATCATGATCTGATTGACTGATGTGAAGTATCTATCTCAAAAACAAGATTTCACGTCTTCCTGCACCAGACTTAAATGATTGGAAATTTTCTTGTCCGATGCAAAATCTTATGAAACCAGTGAGCCAGTTCGTACCCAATTTATTCAGCTTTAAGTCTGTAAATGATATCCGTGTGAGCCATACAACCCCATTGGAGCCTTTAGTTTTTCTGTTCAAGTCTACTGACGTTTAGTTTTTTCTATGTCTTTTTCTATCGGGAATATCTATCTAGATATTTGCTCTCTCAATGACTGTGTTTATGATTGGATAAACGACTTGACGCTAACACAGTTTAAGGTATGAATCGGTTTCGGTGACAATGGTTTGCTTTTTAGAAAAAAAAATGAAACACTGCAAAGACATTTCAACCAAAACATAGAATAATAGAATAAATTATGCGATAATAGCATTAAAATATAATCTGGTTTTCTCATTTTGATATTCCCACAGTATTAAATGCCAAAAATTTGTTATTCGCAATTACCTTATATTTTTAGATTTCAATAAGATGAATTTATCGTTGTAATGCAAGGCTAAACATTAAAAGCATACAAGCGAAAATAAGTTCAAATCAAGGACGGTTTGAGTTCATCTCTTATTAGATTGTTTACTGTAAGATAAATCCATTTTTTGGCTTTATAACTACTTGATGAATATCTAAATGGAGAGAAGGGATGATTTCCATCATTTAGTTCCATTAGCTTTCATTTGGGTTGTGATAAAATTAAAAATTTCTGCACGAAAAGACACGTATTTATAAATATATAAACATGTACTTGTATGTATAAAATGTTCACTATTAAGTATCACAAGTATATTGACGTGTCAACATGTAATTAAAAAATCGTTCGATTTGCTTACTAGTGCTGAATATGATATTATAAAAAAACTGATTAATTGCGTAAGTTGATACAACTCCGAAGAAAAACCGGAGAGAACCACTGACAAGGCATTCCTTCAATGAAAAAAATAATAATAAAACAAAAATAAAATAAATAAATAAATAATAATAATAATAAATAAAAATGCAAAAAGAAATAACTTTGTTGGCTAAATCACAACAGTAAAAATAAGTCTTCAAATGGCATACCTAATTCTTTTCTTAAGTAAGTCTGTAAACATTATATCAAAGATCTAAACAGCTCTGGGGGGGGGGGGGGGGGGGGGTGTTAATTACACAAAATGTATACCCTCCATACAGAGTTGTCACAAAAAATGTTAAGTTTTACAACATTGGAAAATCTGGAAATTGTATCAAATGACACCATACTCCTTCAATAAGTCCATAAACTTCTGCAAAGTTTCAAAGATCTGGATTAAAAGCTGTAGGAAAAGTTGACAAAATAGGTACCATATTTTCCCCACCAGCAACACCCGTCAAACCGCCCGTGCAGCCGCTCGACGGACCGACATTCACCATACTATAAGCCGGATTAGAAACCGGCCCAAAATTTGTTATATTTGCCATTTTATAAATAATAAATTTCAAAATGTATCTAAACTATTTTGTTTACATTTTAAAATTTAATTTAAAATTTGTGCAAAGTTGTGTGTTTTCTGACGTTCTACCATTGTGACGTGACGTTTTTGCATTGTTACGTCAAGGTAGATCATGTGATTTGAGATGCATGATTGTCACATTTCTATGTGTTTGCTTCGCATCACGGTACGGAGCTACTAGTTTCAGGAGGCATGCACGCTATCTTGAAATAATTAATTAATTGATTGGTTACTTTATGATGCAGCTGAGATACAGTAACAGCCATTGGTTTAAATGAGATAAAAAATTACAGACCTTACTCGTTTAGGATAAGTCATCAAAAGCCGGAAAATTAGCTATGTGTATATCAGTTAAGATCAACTGTCATTACATGTTTTTGTAATATTCATATATTCTGAAATTCATCATTGAAATCGATTATTAATACGTGCATGTTTGCTTTGTTAATCTGCAATACACACGGTTTGTTTTGCTTAATCGTATACACTATAATCCTATGTTTACAACAAAAAATGCATGATCCCTACTTTATAACTTCTGCCAATCTAGGCACACCTCCAGAGTCGTGTCTATTTGTTGTTTTCGCGCGGAAAATTTTACTGGTCAGCAGAACGCTTAAAGATATACTGGGTTTGCAGGTATACAAAAATTGATATTGCAAGTCTAAGACACATTTCATATCAATCAATATCTAAGAATACCACAATTCCAATACTAAATCAACAACCACATGCTCACATATTACCATAAATTAAGATACAGCGAAGCAGTCCACAGCTTTTTAGAAAGCTAAAACTTGTTGGGACAGGTATATTCCGTGTGAGACACCGGTGTGAGATACCGGTGTGAGATTCATGTATCTCCCATCACTTGACCTAACTTGACGTAACAATGAAAAAAACCTCACGTCACAATGCTAGAACGTCAGAAAACACACTTCGCACAAATGGTACGACAACGCCGAAATTAACATCGCTTCAATTTAAAAACCCCTGAAGCGCAATCTAAAAGATATCATCAGAAACTCGTTTCTGTCTGGAATTTGGGAACCCTCGGGTGGAATTGTCCTATCTCACACCTTAGACCATGACTGATAATTATAATCTCATACCGGTGTCTCACCCGGAATATAACTGTCCCAAACACATAGAAATGTGAGAAAATGGTATTCCACATGGATGTCTTAAACCAGTAAATAGTGTTCTCAGTCCCTTGTAATGAGAGAAAGTAGTAAATATGTCCGTGTTCCAAGGTGGAAAGGATGTTCACACACATCCTTTCTGTTAAATAAAATCAAACAACCTTTGGGTTTTTTCTAATTCAATGCGAAATAAGGCCATGTTCCCATGCATTTAATTTACCTCTAGGGTAATTTTCAAAAAGTCGCCTGATGCCTCTCAAAATCTTTCGGTACATTGCCTGGCATGTGGCCTCTCAATATTTGCTAGTAGTAACTAACAAATAAGTTACTAGATTTTTTTTTATACTTACCTAAATATCACTTTGGAAGACAGTTTTAACACAAATTTGTCAAATTGACGTCTTTAACACGTTTAAACGTAAAGGAGACTCAGAACCAAAACGATTTTTTGCTGTAAATTAAATTATATCTCTCCTTTCGTCTGACAGTAGAATGGTTTAGGACCCGGGTGTCATTCTTGGCAAATTCTTAAAAGCGATACAAAATTCTTGGCAATTGACCCAACTGGCCTCTGTACACCACCTTTTCCAGTAGAAAACTTGATCTAAATTAATGGTTATATGAGTGACACAAATAGAGGGGAAAGCGTCCCTACTACTTTATAAAGATGGAAAAAACCTTCGAGGAAAAAATTTTCTTTTTACAAAATATATTATTTATCATCACTAGCAAATTCTGATGCTTAAACAAATTAGAATGGGATTGATGCAAACTTCGTATGATAACTTTCAACATGCATGAAATAACTTTTACTGTGGCAAAATTAGTTTATTGTACTACAGTTTCCGCCATTGCGCCTATACATCGTCGCTTGGAGGTATTAAGTAGAATTCTGTAATAGTTCGTACACGTAGGATCTGAAAGCATTACTTAGAGACCATTAAAACATAGCTAAAGGTCCATTGGTAAAAACATCGTGATTGGGTTCTAATCTTTTCTATCAAGTTTTATAAAAGCTTTCAAAATTTTTACTTAAAGAAATTAGTAACTTCGTGATTAAATCTTGTAACGATTCATGAATCACTAGATAATATATATAATAGACTTCTTACATAAAAACAACTTCACTGTTCCAGTCAACTGGAAAGGTTACAGAAATGTATTTAAATTCGACCATTGAATCAAGCTAAATAAAATCGTGAGTTTTTAAGAGGGTGTTTATAAGTTGTTGTCAAGAGTTGCGGATATAAAATTCTGCGCAAACAGTCACTTGTAAAGATGGATATGAGGGTATTGGTCGTGTTGTTTGCTGTTGTTTATGTAACGGCTTCCAGGCCATCATGGGTAAGTACACTTATTTTACCTTTATGATACGTTACTAGTGTTAAATCAAGCAGCCTCCTACAAAATTCGGACTACAGTAAGATTAGCTTAAAATCATTCGAAAAATTCTTGTGAAGATTTTTCTACGCGAAACAATTCTTTTCACATTTAGAATCCAAGAGAAGAAAAGAAATAAGATAAAAAAAATAATTAACTGTTTTTATATTAATACGGTAAAGTAGAAAGTATGAAGGGTAGATCAATTGTTTTCAACTTAATGCCAAACAATAAAACAATTATGCATTTTTGGGATCATTCATTAGTTAGGTAGGTTCTGAATGTGGCTTAACTGATAAATTTTGACCGCCACTAAGCTTGATTGGTTAGTCAACAGTTATATGAATTAAAAAGAATTACTCACAATGTATATATCATTATTCTATTAAGCATTTATGTCTTGCTTATAATTATTGCATGCACATTTCAAAAATTTAATTAAATTTAAAGAATAATTTCATAGGAAACTGCATTAAAAAGGGAACGAATGGAAGATGAATTGATTCGTCGTTTACTCGCGAAGAGGATGGGTAAGTTTGTTTTGAATTAGGTATCATTCAACCATTTGACTTTCAAATTAAAAACCTTTGGTTATATTACTTGATTCAACATCATTCAATTTTGAGATGCTACATAAGGTTGGTTCAAGTCCAATGATTAAATCACAACTTTTGTTCGCTTTTATTTTAAATATTTGACACATATTTGTGTGTTGATTTGCCAGTAATATTTGTTTTTCTGGCACATTTTGCCACATAATTTTAGAAATATTTTTTCTTTTTTCCTAAATATTAAGATGAAATGAGATAAAAACTAGATGTACTTTATATTTGTAGGACAAGAATGTAAATGTAAGTATTACGTTATTCTCAACGATGCAACTAAGTCATAACATAGGAGTTGTCTTTACAACAACAACAACAACAAACTTTGACCTTGAAGTAATTTTCAATTTATGACTTTTAAATGATCAGTGATGGACATCCGAAGTGTTGGGAGTTATTTGGATACCAAGGTTTTCGATGACGGGGTTATGCAAAAGACTTCACTCTGTCAATACTCCATGTATGCCAGTAAAAAATATGCAAAACCTCATTTTGATATGTCTCGTAGTTTTTTTTAGCAAATTGATCTCAAAGTGGAGGAAGAAATAATACTAATAATAATCGAAAGAAATACAGAATGGTCATCGGGAAACGGGAAAGGCCATAATCAACAAAAAGCTGTTAATGGTTAAGAAATAAAGGGCAGAGGATAAATGTGTTAAATGTATTACAAGCGCACATTTGTGTCAAATGAATTTTCTTATTTAAAATTATTATCGATTCTACTATGTTTATAACATTTTATCTAAGATGATTTCATATACTTTAAGATGTTTAAATCGTTAGTTTTTTTTTTGGACAAATTAAATTAATTCCAATTTCTCGACAAATGGAAACATTGTATCACGGTCTTTCGGTTTTGTGTTAAACATGACAATCATGACAATCATGACAATCATACAATAAGTTTCACATCTTCTTGTTTACCACTTTCCTACGAGAATACTAATGAAAAATAAAGAAATTAAACCGAAGCCAGAAAACTTCAGAAATAAAAAATATTTTCAAAATACATTTACAACAAAAAGAAACAGACAACTAAATCTGTATGTTGGAAAAAAGTTGTCACCCTGTCACCCAATCAAATGGATATTGATAAGAAAAACACCCAATATGTACCATGTTTTGTCTGGGACATCGAATGTATTAATGAAAATTCAGTGAAAAACTAAAGAAATATTCTAGAAAAAAGTAATTTAATCGAGAAAGATACAATTTGGAAAGTTAACAGAAAAAGCAACTAATATAAATGTTCAGACTTGTGTGACGTTATAAGACAATAACATATAAATATCCATACTATATCTATTTGAATATTCCGTGAAGAGCTAGCTTTGTGCTTTCATATAATATATAAATCCTATTGTCCATTTTCAGGTCGTAACCGAGAAGGAAATTGCATCAGACCAATGCCAAATGGAAATTGTCCTCCTCCTCCACCTACAGATCCTCCCGCCCACCGCAGAGGTAATAATTATACAGATATAGTTTTTTTAATAGTATTCAAACTCTTCATGTCGTACATTTGACGGAAATTTTTAAATAGTCTGTGTTCGTATATTTTATTTGTCATTATTTTTATATTGCGTTACTATGTAATCAGTTATATCGACGGTTTTTCCGCTCGTCTTCTACAAAATGGTTATTTTTTTCCCACTTAATTTACTGTTTTAAATATTTCTCTTTATACTATGTATTGTCCGTCAGTGCGTATTATTGGCGGTGGTATCCTGATCACCTCAAGTACGGAAGGTTTCAGGTTCGATCCACACCCGGGTCAAACTAAAGACATTAAAATTGGTATTTGTTGCTTCTTTGCCAAGCACGCGGCATCTATAAGAAAAGAGCAAAGGACTTGTTGACTCGGAATCAGTATAATGTGTCGGCATTCCTGCGGACAGATACCTCGTGAGCTAGCACGTAAAATATCCATCCGTTTCACCCTGTGGGTCTAGTACTAAACCGGATTTATATTCATATGTCAATATGTTCTCGTCCTGATAATAATTGCCACCTGGACGTTAAGCAACACTTCATCCACCAATCAGAGGGTATTAATGTCATACATGTCATTAATAAAACAATATTTACAATATATTTTGTCTTCGAAATAATGTTTCTGTATTTTGAGAAAAACCTGCGAGAAATGTTTAAATTTTTTGAGACATTTATCCACATAATTTTAAGAATGTTTCGTTTTAAAAATATTAAGATAGACTTTGATGAAAACTAGGTGTACTTTATATTTGTAGGACAAGAATGTAAATGTAAGTACTACGTTATTCTCAACGATGCAGCTAAGTCATAATATAGGCGTTGTCTTTACAACAACAACAACAACAAACTAGCAAGAAGATCATTCAAGAAATAAGACCGAAACCAGAAAATTTACAACAAAAAGAAACAGACAACTAAATCTATGTTGAAAAAAAGGAGATTGATAAGAAAAACACCCAATATGTACCATGTTTTATCTGGAACATCGAGTAATGTATTGATAATAATAATATTCTATTGTCATATAAGCTGAAATGAACAAATTGTGACAAATTTTAAACACAAAAACATAATTATGATAAAATAATAAAATAACAAATCACGACAGTGTTACACAAGTTTCCTGGCCTCAGTTCAATTGACTGTTTTAAAAAGGAATACAGCTCATCTATTTGTCGCGAGGTTGTTAGATTCAATATAAAATTTAAATTTTTTCGTGGTTTGGTACATGTATATCAATAAAATTTAACTTTTAATGAAAATTCAGCAAAAAACTAAAGAAATATTCCAGAAAATAATAATTTAATCGAAAAAGATACAATTTGGAAAGTTAACTATATATAAATGTTCAGACTTGTATTGCTTACTTCAAAGAGACGTTATAAGACAATATAACATTTTTATATATAAATATCCATACTATATCTATTTGAATATTCCGTGAAGAGGTAGCTTTGTGTGTTCATATAATATATAAATCCTATTGTCCATTTTCAGGTCGTAACCGAGAAGGAAATTGCATCAGACCAATGCCAAATGGAAATTGTCCTCCTCCTCCACCTACAGATCCTCCCGCCCACCGCAGAGGTAATAATTATAAAGATATAGTTTTTTTAATAGTATTCCAACTGTTCATGTCGTACATTTGACTGAAATAGATAACCCAATCGCATGGGTTCATTTCTATTGTTAAATAGTCTGTGTTCGTATATTTTATTTGTCATTATTTTTATATTGCGTGACTATGTAATTAGTTATATCGACGGTTTTTCCGCTCCTCTTCAACAAAATGGTTATTTTTCTTCCACTTAATTTACTTTTTTAAATATTTCTCTTTATACTATGTATTGTCCTTCAGTGCGTATTATTGGCGTGCTCGCCTCGAGTACGGAAGGTCGTAGGTTCGATCCCCACCAGGGTCAAACCAAAGACATTAAAATTGGTATTTGGTGCTTCTTTACCAAGCACGCGGCATCTACAAGTAAGAGCAAAGGACTTGTTGGCTCGGAATAAGTAAAATGTGTCGGCATTTCTGCGGACAGATACCTCGTGAGCTAGCACGTAAAATATCCATCCGTCTCATCCTGTGGGTCTAGTACTAAACCGGATTCATATTCATATGTCAATATGTTCTCGTTCTGATAATAATTGCCACATGGACGTTAAGCAACACTTCATCCACCAATAACAGGGTATTAATGTCATACATGTCAATATACAATGAATAAAACAATATTTACAATATATTTTGTCTTCGAAATAATGTTTCTGTATTTTGAGAAAAACCTGCGAGAAATGTTTAAATTTTTTGAGACATTTATCCACATAATTTTAAGAATGTTTCGTTTTAAAAATATTAAGATAAACTTTGATAAAAACTAGATGTACTTTTTATTTGTAGGACAAGAATGTAAATGTAAGTACTACGTTATTCTCAACGATGCAACTAAGTCATAATATAGGCGTTGTCTTTACGACAACAACAACAACAAACTAGCAAGAAGATCATTCAAGAAATAAGACCGAAACCAGAAAATTTACAACAAAAAGAAACAGACAACTAAATCTATGTTGAAAAAAAGGAGATTGATAAGAAAAACACCCAATATGTACCATGTTTTATCTGGAACATCGAGTAATGTATTGATAATAATAATATTTTATTGTCATATATGCTAAAATGAACAGATTGTGACAAATTTTAAACACAAAAACATAATTATGATAAAATAATAAAATAACAAATCACGACAGTGTTACACAAGTCTCCTGGCCTCAGTTCAATTGACTGTTTTAAAAAGGAATACAGCTCATCTATTTGTCGCGAGGTTGTTAGATTCAATATAAAATTTAAATTTTTTCGTGATTTGGTACATGTATATCAATAACATTTAAATTTTAATGAAAATTCAGCAAAAAACTAAAGAAATATTCCAGAAAAAAGTAATTTAATCGAAAAAGATACAATTTGGAAAGTTAACTATATATAAATTTTCAGACTTGTATTGCTTACTTCAAAGAGACGTTATAAGACAATATAACATTTTTATATATAAATATCCATACTATATCTATTTGAATATTCCGTGAAGAGGTAGCTTTGTGTGTTCATATAATATATAAATCCTATTGTCCATTTTCAGGTCGTAACCGAGAAGGAAATTGCATCAGACCAATGCCAAATGGAAATTGTCCTCCTCCTCCACCTACAGATCCTCCCGCCCACCGCAGAGGTAATAATTATAAAGATATATAGTTTTTTTAATAGTATTCCAACTCTTCATGTCGTACATTTGACGGAAATAGATAACTCAACCGCATGGGTTCATTCCTATTTTTAAATAGTCTTTGTTCGTATATTTTATTTGTCATTATTTTTATATTGAGTTACTATGTAATCAGTTATATAGACGGTTTTTCCGCTCCTCTTCTACAAAATGGTTATTTTTTTCCCACTTAATTTACTGTTTTAAATATTTCTCTTTATACTATGTATTGTCCGTCAGTGCGTATTATTGGCGGTGGTATCCTGATCACCTCGAGTACGGAAGGTCGCAGGTTAGATCCACACCCGGGTCAAACTAAAGACATTAAAATTGGTATTTGCTGCTTCTTTACCAAGCACGCGGCATCTACAATTAAGAGCAAAGGACTTGTTCGCTCGGAATCAGTATAATGTGTCGCATTCCTGCGGACTGATACCTCGTGAGCTAGCACGTAAAATATCCATCCGTCTCATCCTGTGGGTCTAGTACTAAACCGGATTCATATTCATATATCAACATGTTCTCGTCCTGATAATAATTGCCACATGGACGTTAAGAAACACTTCATCCACCAATCAGAGGGTATTAATGACATACATGTCATTAATAAAACAATATTTACAATATATTTTGTCTTCGAAATAATGTTTCTGTATTTTGAGAAAAACCTGGGGGAAATGTTTAAATTTTTTGAGACATTTTTCCTCATAATTTTAAGAATCTTTCGTTTTAAAAATATTAAGATAAACTTTGATAAAAACTAGATGTTCTTAATATTTGTAGGACAAGAATGTAAATGTAAGTACTACGTTATTCTCAACGATGCAACTAAGTCATAATATAGGCGTTGTCTTTACGACAACAACAACAAACTAGCAAGAAGATCATTCAATAAAATAAGACCTAAACCAGAAAATTTACAACAAAAAGAAACAGACAACTAAATCTATGTTGAAAAAAGGAGATTGATAAGAAAAACACCCTATATGTACCATGTTTTATCTGGAACATCGAGTAATGTATTGATAATAATAATATTTTATTGTCATATATGCTAAAATGAACAGATTGTGACAAATTTTAAACACAAAAACATAAATATGATAAAATAATAAAATAACAAAAATCACGACACTGTGTAACCCAAGTCTGAAGTCAATTGAATGTTTGAAAAACGAAAACAGCCCATGTATTTGCGACGAGTTTGTTGGATTTAATATACTTTTAATTTTTTCGTGGTTTGGTATATCGATAAAATTTCAATTTTAATGAAAATTTAGCGAAAAAATAAAGAAATATTCTAGAGAAAGTATTTCAATCGGAAAAGATACAACGTGGAATGTTAACGGAAAAGCAACTAAGATAAATGTTCATACATGTATTGCTTACTTCAAAGGGACCTAAAAAGACAATAACATTCTTATATATAATAGCCATACTATATTTATTTAAATATTCCGTGAAGATCTAGCTTTGTGTGTGCATATTCGATATAAATGCTTTTATTCATTTTCAGGTCGTAACCGAGAAGGAAATTGCATCAGACCAATGCCAAATGGAAATTGTCCTCCTCCTCCACCTACAGATCCTCCCGCCGAGCGCAGAGGTAATAATTATAAAGATATAGTTATTTAATATTATTCTACATGTACATGTCGTACCTTTAACTGGAATAGCTAACCCACCCGCATGGGTTCATTCCTATTCCTACAGTCTGTATTCATATATTTTAGTTGACAGCATTTTGTATATTGGGTTACTATATAAGCAGCTTGTGTTTTTTTTTTGTTCCTCTACTACATATGTAATTTTTCGATTTAAGTTACTGTTTTAAATATTTCTCTTTGTACTGAGTATTTCCTTCATAGGGTATTACTGTTATACATGTAAATTCATAAGTAATAGAAGGAAAATTACAATATCTTTTGATAAAAGTCCAAGCAATGGTGTACGTTTTTATTTACTGATATTTATTTAGGATAACCTACTCAAAAAACATTCCAGCAAAGAAACAATTCAAATCAAATCATGTCAGATGTTAAGAAATCATACCACACATATTTAGGAAGGTCGACCTATGTACACAATGTATGACAGCACTTCATCCAAATTTCAAAGGCCAAAATAACTGGAAAATAAAATATTTAATTTTTTTACCCGAAAAATAAATTCTGCATATTAATAACAAAAAGAAAGAAAAAAACACTAGAATTTGCATCCCAGTACAGTTTTGTGGAGGCAGTTTGAACTTGGTTCTAGTAAACTTCCTAAAATTACCACAAGCAATGTTTCCAACTTGCTAATTGAATTGATTTTTAGAGTTGAAGGAGGAACTTGAAGCTGCAATCAGAGATTTAGAAGCGTTGTTGGAGGATAAGAAAGAATAGAAGAGAGAATAAAAAAACGGAACAGTATTTATCAGGTAAATTATTATCCAGAGAAAAAGTCGTCGTCGTTGACTAAGGAGTTTTTTTATTTACCGTTGTGCGATAATAACTTAATTAATTTCCATTGGCCGAATGTTTATAGTTCGCGCATGTCTTTTGTGAATTTGTATCACATCAAAGGAAATATGTTCAAATTACCGACGAAAAGCAATCATGTGCACAATCGTGGTACAAAATTTGACATTTTATTGTGAGTAAACGTAATATAAAAACACAGCACCCGGCGCCCCCTAACAAAAAGCCACGTTTCTGATAATTCATACGAATTTTTAGTATAAAATCGTCCAAAATATTTTTCGACTCGCTCCACTCGGCGCTATATCAATCATTACCAACACTTCAGCACCCCCCCCCCCCTCCCTCCTAAACGTCAATTCCTGGATCTGCGGGTGGTGTTATTGCAACCTGATTTCCTTTTCATTATCAGACAAAAGATAAACATATTGTTTGAATTGCCATTGAGAAAAACATCATCTCAGCCTGTATGACTCACTATAATTCTCAAACAGTATTTTTTCCCATGGAATCACGTTAAAGTTTCACGTCAGTCCGGTTTACAAAAGTTGCATATTTTGAGACATGTTTTTTGTCCGACTGTTTTTACTTTTCAACCACGAGTAAAAATTTCAGTTGTTCGATATTATAAACACGTTATTTTTTTCCAGATGACGGAATACACAGATCTTGACATGGATTCTATTTATCAATGATGTGACAATATGATGCTATTTTTGCAAAGTTCATACTATTTTACAGATTGAGTATTTCATTATAATTAGTGTTTTTTTTTTTGTAGTTGAACCTATATTTTCGAAATTCTCTGAATTCTATGTATTCTTTAACACCATATATTTGCTTTTTCTGTTTCTTTATTAAAAGTTTGACTCTAAGGCTGTGGTTATAGAATTATATCTAAAACTAGTACTCCATAAAATTACTAGTACCTCCGCTTAGTCGTGTATCAGGATTTCATAACAGTACAGGTGGTCGCAGGGTGTTACTAAAAGGCGGAAACGGAACGGAAGCGGAATACGGAAACGGGAACGGAAAAATTGCATTATTTCCATAAAAAAAAACGTGCAACCTTCAGTTGTTCTTCAATTGTAATATAAAAAAATAAGGCCACCTAGTTATATATCAAAAACAGTCGATGTTAACGAACAACAGTCGGACAGTGAGTCAATGTTAACGAACATCATCGTCGGACAAGAGAATTAAAAATGACCATTTAAGATTATTTATCAACGAATTGCAAGCGAGGAAGAAATATCAAAAAAAGTGAGGACGATAGAAAAATAAGGGATTTGGGGAGAATTTAAAGACTGCATATAAAGTATTAGTACATAGCCCGGAAGTGTGGGGCTATAACCCCCCTCCCCCCTTGAATCCGGAATACACTATAAATTTACAACTTGAATCCAGCGTACGTTTTAAATTACAGTTTGAAAACCGTTATTTTGTGCAAATATTCCAAAATTTGCATGTGCATACGGTATACTGCATGTGTTGCGTACCGCGTACCATGTCTGCGTACGAAATACGCCCTAAAAAGCCCCCCGAATCCTGCGTACGAAAAGAGGGGTTATAGCCTCAAGTGTCAGTCACTTGGTTTTATTTTCACTTTCGATTGCTACTTTTTGTGCACTATGTTTGCAAAAACTGCTGAATTAATGAAAATACAATTAGCGCCATTTAAAAGTGATTGGCTGAAACTATAAAACCTAGACTATTGATGGGCAATATATTTGCAACTGCAGATGTGCAATTTGCTTCCTTAGTTTACCTACATTTTTCGTATCCGCACGTCTTCAAACTAGGCGTGTTAAAATTCCACACGTCTTCAAAATGGAATAAAGGTTGTTTGGCGTGAAGTAATCTGTAAACAATGATACCCTTTCGAGATTAAACATCACATGAAACTAGAATGCACGAGGGCGACATCTGCAGTGTTATGAGAAATTAATATATTCGCCACTTGTCTTATATAGATGTTTTAAAGTACACGTAAAACCATGTGGTTGAATGTAACTAAGGAAATCATCTGAAATCAATCAGGCTAACTTGCTTGAGTCAATGAGTAGATGTACCTTCACGGGCTTACACTAATACATGATACTCGAGGATATAATCCACTTTTTGTTACTTTGTCCTTTGGCTAATTTTTAGGCAGCACTTGGTAGCATGGTACTCGAGAAGCCGAAATTTTAATACTCGGCACTCAGAAAACCGAAATTGCTGATAAAATAAACTTGCATGGTACTTAAAGCATAGTAGTCGGTTCTTAAGGGAATTACACCCTCATACATAAAACTAGGGTAGATTATTTAGGATTAACTGGGTGAAGTGTAATACTCTAATATATAATACATTGATACTCATCATGCACTACAAGATTACGACATTGTCATGATGGATCTTGGTGAATTCTCAGAGAACGAATGCGGACGTACGTACCACCATATTTTAAAACTAATATTAACCTACCATCTGCATTTACGTCAGCCATTTAAGGAAGCTATAATCTCGGACAGAAGATAGCAAATTTTGCTTGCATGTTCAATGATATCCCAGACTTTTTTGCTCAACAAGAAAGATTTATCTATATATATGTATCAATGTAGACTGAGATATGAGGGACTTTCTTGATTTTGCCTTCACATTTTCCTGTATTGAAGATCCTTTAGAAACATGAAGACCTGGTTGTTCCCTGGCATCATTCAGAGAGATTGTGTCAAAATTTCGATAAGTAGTTGCCGAGAAAACTGCGACAGAAATTTCAACATTCCAAAAAATTAAGTAAAAACCAAGTCCCTAGTAAATAGGAAATTGATTACAGATATTACGAAAATGAATCACACCATACGGCATAACATACAGAAATAATATTTCAAAATTTCAAGCAGCTGCGACCAGTAGTTAATGAGAAAACTGCGACGGAAAAAAGTTACGGACGGACGGACAGACAAGTCAGAGTAAAACAGTGTACATTCTCTCCTATGGAGCTGGAGTACAAAAACATGTATAAAATGTCCTTTTTCAAGCTAGATGTTTTGTAGGAAAGCTAATGAAGGATGCCCACGCCAATCTTCATCCAGCTGTCTGTGGATAAAAATTCTAAGTCAAATTATATCATTTTAAAGTGTGGGCATATACTTTTTTTCGACATGCACATCTTCATATGATATACCCTCTGTGTAAATTTCATGAAAATCTGTATAAGAGTTGCACTTACAACTACATTATGGACACACTGACAGACACACAGACGATTCCTATACTAAGTACCTAAAAAAATTTTGCGGAGTAGGACCTGTTTTCGTTTCCGAAAAACTTTAAAATGTGGAGAAAAAATATTCAAAAGGTAAACAACCATAACATATATCTTTTTAACGTAACTTTTGACCTTGTTTTTATGATAAAACTAGAGGCTCAGGTGAGCCTGTATCGCTCACTTAGCTCAAATAAGCCCACACAATTCTGAAAGGGCATTACCCAAGGACCTTTTCATCATAGCTTGGTCTCAATTGACTTAGCAGTTTCAGATAAGAAGATTTTTAATTTATATTTTGCTGAATTTTCTTGTATATACTCTTAATGCTAATAAGTCACCACAAATACAATAACCTTGAAAACAGCTGCATGCATATATAAATTAATTTTCTTTATTGAATATTTTGCGCTCTGGCAGATAAACGTCAAAAATTTATTTCAGGGTCTGACCTAAGTCGACAGATCATTGACATGTCTTTGTCACAAACTGTTTATATATGTTTCATGGCAATAAAATTTATTGTTATTGTTTTGCAGGTATACCTAAAGAACAACCATGCATGCAATCTTTCATTGAATTATGCCCAGTAGTTTCAGGGAAGATTTTTGACAAATTGTTTTAACCAAGTCTTAAAATCCACATTTTCACACTTGTATATAGCTCATAATTTGACATTATACTGATCTACATTTGTAGCCAGAAACCAAATACCAATGGCATCAGACCGAACGGACTGCAGACGACGGCGGATGCCAAATGATGGCAATGCTCATAGGCTTTTGGCCAGGTGAGCTCAAACTGCTTTCTTAAAACAAAAACTGTCTGACAAAATTGTTATTAGTACCGATTGGTATTAAAGAAAAAGCAGAAAGTTGACACAGTTTCCCAAAGTCTAAAAAGGCATGGGATGAGTACTTTTATTATAGGGCCCTAAACCTGCATTTTAAATTTTTGGAAAACTCCAGCAAAAAAATTGATTTTTATGCATATTTTCCGAAAACAATAAAACAGTAACAGTGAGTTTTGTCACAGTTATAGTTTTAACGTGGTATTTTAGAAAAATGCCTTTTTTATATAAAAAATTTTACTCCTGACTTTTGAATGCTTACTATAATATATGTGTAATTATCTTATGATTACTTGTGAAATACATTTTTAATTTGACAACTGACCATGTTGTACGATCATAACTTGGAATAACTTAGATTTCAAAAAATAATAGGAAGTTTTGTATATTTTCCATCGAGTTCTAACTTTGTATGTCGATATGTGCCGCTATTTAAAAAAAATTTAACACTTACCCTTGTAAGAACTTTTTAAATTGTTCTTCCCACATGCCTATATGGGGTCGGTGGCAGATATGAGCAGAATGAAGTACCGTTGTCTTGGAGGGCAATTTTATTTAAAAAATGTCTCAAATGATTGGTTATTTAAAAATCTTTAGGGTAACAATGATAAAAAATTCTCAAACATACATGTCATCTGACAGTTCTAATGGATTATGTTCATTTATTATATATTACTCTAACACCGCTTCTACTTTAAAATTATCTTAGGACCGTTATGCCATGGGGGATATAAATGATTTATTGGATTCTCAATTAACACATTTCGACTTCAGTCCCTTTAAAGGATTTAGATAAGACCAGATATTTATCACGCAAGCAAATCCTTTTTAAAACTATATTAAAGCATCAAAAGACTTTCGGTGGCAAATACCTAGAAGCATACCACGTGTACGTTGCTTGTAGTAAGAAGATATCGCGGGCGGAGCTAGTTTTTCGGCTTAAGTCGGAACAGTTCTTTAAAAATGAAATTACAGTACAGAGGACCACGTGGTATAAAGATATGGATAAGCGATCTATGATAATTCAAGTTGTTCAATACAATACAGCATAAATATGACTGTTAATTTTACTAGAAACCAAATGTGCAGATCATACGTAACAACAGACAATGCAACCAAGTCCCATATTATGTCGATTATACCCGGCTTCTTAGCATTAAGATACATGTAACCATGTAACATTCATTAATTAAGAATTGAATGCATCTTTTTGTAGCTTCATTGGCAAGTAAAAGTGTGGACCGAAGCACATTTTGTATGAAGCGCGGAAGCGCTTCATACAAAAAATCACGGTGCCTTCGGTCCACACTTTGACATGCACATGAAGCTATAAAAAGGTGCATTCAGTTTTTATAATTACATTTTAGTGCAAAAATATTTTAATCTGATAATATTAAGTAATGCACGCGGTAATAATCAATTTCGCTCAGTAATTTGTAATTGATTAGTACACAGGTGTCTCGTGCTGCTGATTTTCATTTAGACATAAAAGACAGCTTGTTAACTACGTGTCGCAATGTTATTGGTTAAGAAGCATGTTATTACGTCACAATGTAATTATTATATTTTTAAATAAAAATCGTGACGTTTTCCGTTTCCGTATTCCGTTTCCGTTTCGTTTCCGCCTTTTAGTAACACCCGTGCTCGCACTACTTTTCGATACGTTCTAGTGTAAATCAAGATGGCTGCAAATCCACCGAGAAACTTTCATTCAGAATAGATTACAGAATCAAAGAAATTTAGAATCATAATCGACTGGTCATGAAGGAGAAACAATAAAAACATTCGTATCCAACCACAACTAAGATTATACACACAAACAACACAAAAAAACTAAAAAATATGATGAGCAACATGTACCCTACAAAACTCAGGCGGCTAAGATGTTTAGCAGTGTTAACAGATTGGTAGCTATTTCTATTTCTAGTTTGATTGTTGTTTTTTTCCGGTTTTATATTTGGTTTTGTTCGACTTGTGTATTTTATACATTTAAGTCGGAAGGCTTATTTCGCGAAGAACCACTCTGATTCTGACAGAAAGTATTCTGAAGATGAAATTACAGTTATGTTAAATTTTTTCATAGACAATATATTTTTTTAATTTGGCTGTCGATTTCTTCAACAAAGAATCTCGGTATTCTAATTGGAACCAACTGTGCTCTCCTCGCTGATCTGTTTCTGTACTCATATGAAGCGGATTTAATCCAAGGGCTACTACGAGAAAACAAAAAGAAACTAGCCCAATCCTTAAATTTCACTTTTCGTTATATAGATGACGTGTTTTCTTAAATAACGATACATTCCAAGACTTTCTACACCTCATTTACCCAAGTGAGCTTGAAATTTGGATTTGTGTCTTGAAATAGACAATGAAGGACATTTGAAAACAAAACTTTATGACAAATGTGATGACTTCAACTTTTCTATTGTTAACTTTCCCTTCTTGACTAGCAATATGCCAGCATCGCCTGCAGACAGCGTCTACGTTTCTTAGCTTATCCGACATTCAAGGGCATGCGTGAGTTACCATGACTTTCGACAAAGCATTACTGCTGTGACAAAAGCTTCTTAACCAGGGTTTTATCAAGGATATGTTGATGTTATCACTTAGGAAATTTTACGAATTGATTGACCGTTACAGTGTTCCAATATCTAAGATGATGTTGGACCTGTCCCCGCTGTCGTAACATTTCATGTACCTATAACGACTTGTGACCACCACCGGATTGACTTTGTTGAATTTCACGACGGGTGCCGTATACAGAGCAGTAGCCGCTTACCCTCCCGGTGCACCTGAGTTCACTCCTGGTTTTTGTAGGAGTTCGTGTTGTTCATTGTTTTTCAGTTTCCAGTATTTATTTGTTGTTCTTGAGGTTGTTCATTTGTCTTCCCGGGTTTGTCTGTCTAATGGATTACGTTGTTTTGGTTTGCTTCTTGGGTATATGTGTCCTCTTTGACCTAATTATGACTCTTGGACAGTTTTTTTCATCTGTTTTCAGCCCTGCTTTCAGATATTGGGCTTATGTTTGGTACATAATTGTATAATGAGGAATTGCAGATCACAAACGAGGTTTGTTCCAGCTGACCTACTTTTCACCTATTTGGTCCTATTTACGTCCATTGAACTTAGAAAATAAATTCCATTGTCATTACTCCTTGCAGATACTGAGCTGATATTTGGTTTATTATGGTAAAATGAGTACTTTCAGACCACATGTGAGTTGTTCCAGTTGACCTAATCGCCTCGGTGGTCTCGTGGAAGCGTGCCCGCCTCGAGTGCAGAAGGTCGTGGGTTCGATCCCGGCGGAGTCAAACCAAAGAAATTAAAATTGGTATTTGCTGCTTCTCCGCCAAACACGCGTCACATAGGAGTAAAAGCAAAAGACTGGTCGGCTCGGACTCCGTATAATGTGTCCGAGTAGAATGATATGTCTTAACATTTACTTCGCGAGCTAGCACGTTAAAAATCCGACTCTGCGTGTCCTTCTAGTATCAACATGTTCTTGTCCTGATATGCACATAATGGTTGCCACTGGACGTTAAGCAATAATTCATCCATACACCCAGTTGACCTAATTGAATGAGAACTTACAGATCATTTATGATTTTGTTATGTTGAAAATAGCATTTCTTTCCTCCATTGTCAGCTCTCTTTGCAACTATTGACCATATATTTTGTATGTAATTTTATAATGAGTAGTTATAGACCGCATACAAGTTTTGTTCTGGTTGGCTTGCTTTCAGCTTTATTACATTTAAAAAAATCAACACTTTTATTTTATTTTCAGCCATTTGTCAGTCTAAACTGTTGAAATACAAACAATAATCAAAAAGTTGAAGAGCAATTCAAAATTACCAAAAATGACGAAAAGGGGTTAAGTTAAAACCGTCTGAGGACAGAACTATGCAAGAGGGAGATACTACCTAGTTTTTGCAAATTTTTTATATTTCTAAATGTAATAAGTCCTTGTTAACGGTATTTCCCATTGTTTATGAAAAACCATGTTGTTCAATTAATTAAACAGGTATTCAAAGGTACTCCAGTAATTTTGACCATGATATGTCTGCTTGCTTTAGTTTTCATAAACATTCAAGCAAAAGGAAATTCGTTCCGGATACCAAACACATGTGATTTAATTGGTAGATTTTTGTGAGCGAGTGTTTGGCAAAACTTGTAAGTTTTATGGTGGGATTTGTGCACTACACTATCCACAAAAAATGCATTTTGTTTTACTGTGTGTATCGCTGTGTGTTTGGCTAGAGGTATAGGGGGAGGATGGAGATCTCACAAAACATGTTTAAACCCGCCACATTTTTGCGCCTGTCCCAAGTCAGGAACCTCTAGCCTTTGTTAATCTTGTGTGATTTTTTAATTTTGATTCATTTTTTTTTGTTTCGGAGTTTAGTGTGAACTAGTATACATTATTGTTTATGGGCCAGCTGAAGCCCGTCTCCGGGTGCGGGATTTCCTCGCTGCGTTGAAGACCCAATTGGTAGCCTTGAGCTGTTTTCTGCTCTTTGGTCGGGTTGTTGTCTCTTTGAAACATTTCCCTTTTCTATTCTCTAATCTATTTCATACTTTGAACTGATGAAAGGTAGTGGAGACATTGATTTTTTTGCAAAAGAAACGAAAGTGAAGGTTTGAGTTACATGTACATGTACAAAGTAATATGATGTCTGTAGAAATGGTAGGAAATGGAAATCAGTAAGCTGCACTGTTTGGCGATAATGGCGACTTTAATACGGGAAGAAAGACGACAGAATATGGAAAAGAGGTTTCAGAGATCAAGTATCAACGTCGTTCTATGAAAAAACGACGGAAACTTGCAATACCTCCTCGGTTGTTATTTGAACAAAAGGCTTAGTGAGCTGCGCCTGTATCGCTCACCTGGCAGTCACAAACTTTTGATTTGACAGACTAGATTGATTTCTGGAAACTTTGTAAATGATCTTCTATAAATGCTTCATACCATGTATAAGTTTATTGGCCAAATGGTTTCAGAGGAGAAGTTTTAAATTTTGACCGATCAGAATATATAAAGGTTTCTGGTGGCAATTTTGTTTCACGGACTAAAAAGATTTATGCAAAGTTTGTAAAGGACCTTCCATAGATGCTCCATACCAAAAATCAGTTCATTTGGCTTTACGGTTTCAAAGGAGAAGAACTTTTAAATTTCGACCAATCAGAACATGTAAATGCTAATGACGGCCATTTTGTTTCACGGACCAGGAAGATTTATGCAAACTTCCTAAAGGACCTTCCATAGATGCTCCATACCAAAAATCAGTTCATTTGGCTTTAAGGTTTCAGAGGAGAAGAAGTTTAAAATTTTGACCAATCAGAACATGTAAATGCTCATGGCGGCTATTTTGTTTCACGGACCATGATGAGTTATGCAAAGTTTGTAAAGGACCTTCCATAGATGCTCCATACCAAAAATCAGTTCATTTGGCTTTACGGTTTCAAAGGAGAAGAACTTTTAAATTTCGACCAATCAGAACATGTAAATGCTCATGGCAGCCATTTTGTTTCACGGACCAGGATGATTTATGCAAATTTTGTAAAGGACCTTCCATAGATGTTCTATATCAAAAATCAGTTCATTTGGCTTAACGGTTTGTAAGGAGAAGTTTTACATTTCAACCAATCAGAACATGTAAATGCTCATGGCGGCTATTTTGTTTCACGGACCATGATGAGTTATGCAAACTTTGTAAAGGACCTTCCATAGATCATCCATACCCAAAATCAGTTAATTTGGCTTTACGGTTTCAGAGGAGAAGAACTTTTAAATTTCGACCAATCAGAACATGTAAATGCTCATGATGGCCATTTTGTTTCACGGACTGGGCAGATTTATGCAAATTTCCTAAAGGACCTTTCATAGATGCTCCATACAAAAAATCTCATCATCACCATTCACTATGGATACCATGTTTACTTTAAAAGCCAAATATTGTTGAAATCTGAGCAATGGCCATCCAAAACAAACTTTCATCATCACCATTCAACTCGGGATACCATGTTTACCTTGAAAGTAGATTCATCTTCAGGAAAAAATAGCAAAAAAACCCATTTTGACCCCTATGTTCTATTTTTAGTAAGGGCGGACATGTTTTTCGACCAATCAAAAATCCAAGCATTAACTTTTTGCAGGATACCCTAAGGAACAATGTTACCAAGTTTGATTTGATTTTGAATAGTAGTTTCAGAGAAGAAGATTTTTGAAATAATAACATAAAAAAGCCAAAAATGTCAAAAAGGGCAATAACTCTAACATCAGTTGACAGATTTTCACGAAAATCAGCACACAGGTAGCTCTCCTCATGCTGAACACTTTCAACCTGACAGAATTTGCCGTAACCTAATGATTTTTGAGATATTTGCGAAAAACTGTTGTTTGACCCCTATGTTCTATTTTTAGTAACAGCGGCCATGTTTTTCGGCGAATCAAAAATTCCCATATCAGTTCTATGCAGGGTACCCCAAGGAACAATCTTACCAAGTTTCATTTGATTTTGAATAGTAGTTTCAGAGAAGAAGATTTTTGAAATAATAACATAAAAAAAGCCAAAAAAAAGATGTCAAAAAAGGGCAATAACTCTAACATCAGTTGACAGATTTTCACGAAAATCAGCACACGGGTAGCTCTCATCATGCTGAACACTTTCAACCTGCCAGAATTTGCCGTAACCTAATGATTTTTGAGATATTTGCGAAAAACTGTTGTTTGACCCCTATGTTCTATTTTTAGTAACACCGGCCATGTTTATCGGCGAATCAAAAATCCCCACATCAGTTCTATGCAGGGTACCCCAAGAAACATTCATACCAAGTTTGGTTCTAATTAATGAAGTAATTTCAGAGGAGAAGAGTTTTGTATAATTGTTAACGACGACGGACGACGACGACGACGGACGCAAGTGATGGCAATAGCTCACATGGCCTTATTGTAAATAAATAAGCCGGAATTGAATAAAACAAAAGTTCTATACCAAGCACAAGAGGAAAGATGAATATGAAATCAAAACAACATTTTTTTCTTCAAAAAATGACGGATGCCTCATTTTGTGTATATTTGGATAAAACTATTTGTTGAACTAAGTACTTTTATAAATACTATGGAGTCCGTTTATTTTCGTGGATGTCCAATTTCGTGCGTCAATGAAAATTTGTTGTTTTTAGAATACTCGATTTGTTGATTTGTGCATTAAAATTGGTATCAAGGATTTTAATTAGGGGTAAGGAGTATCTCCCTCGCGCATAGCTCTTCCTTACTGTAGATAGTTTTGGCTTAACCCCTTTTGATTATTTTTGGATTTTTCTTCAACCTTTTGGATTGTTTTTTTTTTTTTTTTGGGGGGGGGGGGGGTTCAACATTTAGGCATTCAGCACAACTGGTAAGTCGTAAATCGACGAAAGGTGCACATTTTGTGCATTAAAATTGGTATGAATAACTTTATTGTAACGGTCTATTCATAACATATAACACAGTCTGAATAATTGTTTGGTTGAATACTAGTACTTACATTTGTTGTACGATAATACAACAAAACGATGAAAATTGATATTGAATCTACAGTACATTTACATTTAAGTAGAACACTTACGAAATAACTTTTAACAAACTGAAATGGTTTGTAAAACTTCCTGGACTTAACGTTACAAGGTAGATTTGAAGAAAAAAAACCGAGAGGATATGGTACATGTAGATAATACAACACTGTAGACAAAATCCAAGAGCACAATCTATATCAAAGATAAGTACTAGTTGGCTGTGGAAAAATTGATGTTAAAACTCCCGTCTAAACTAATTATAAAACGAAATCGTTCAACATTGTGCAAAGTATGTTCCTCACTGAGACGATAACACTGCTAGTGGACTCAAGCATCTGAGGATATCACCATCGCAGTTGCTACAATGTCGTTACCAGCGTGAAATTTGATCACATTTATTACTGAAATTGCCAATTTTTCCCATGTAAACACCAGAAGTGAAACACTGATATCTGTTCCACCCCCCCCCCTAAAAATTAAATAGTTGCTCCCTTAGAAATAAAATATTTTTTTTCTTTCCATCATTGAAATATTTGATAAATAGATTAATGCATGCCTTTTTCCATATCAACACTGTTATAAGCCCTCGACAGATATCGGGCTGTTATGGAAAAAAAGCATGTTATAAGAATGTTAAATTTTGTAAATACTAAGATGTATCATCATTGAGCATACATTGTAGCTCTTCTTAGATAGCTATAGCTTCATTCGTTTGGTAATTTTGGCATTTGAAATTTTCGAGGTTTTGAGCACAACTAATACATGTAAGTCGTACATCGAGGAACTGTTCACACGTTGTGCAAAAAAAAACTGACATCATAGATCATTTATTATCAATAAGTAAAATGTTTAGCCTCGCTCCGTTCGGCGTTACATTTTTCAAGTCTTCCCCCCCCCCCCCCCCCCCCTTTCCAAAAATATTGGAACCGCCCTTGTTTGGTGGACTCATAGGACCAGCTAATTTTCTAGAACATGTGTTTTTGATACTATATATTTACTGTTATAATAAATTTGTGAACATTTTTTTCCCTCTTAGTAATTTGAATCTGCCTTTCGAGGTTTTTTGTTTTGTGATTTTTCGGCTTTGATCGTTAACGAATGAAATGTACAGATCTTTGGTATCAAAAGTTGTATCAGAGAATATTTCTGATGAAGATATGTCTAGATTACTATATAAAAATACACTTTGAAATAATTATAATCACATTTCAGCGAGCTGGATTGGTATAAAACATATTGCAAAAAAATTCTTTATGGTTTTAACATTTAATGTTTCACATGTTAATTGATATAAGGATATAAGACCATCTCAAATAAAACTCATTACAATGAAATATATGTTAAAAAAAATGTACAAAAAATCAGTCAAATACCTATCTTTTATTTACATGTTTTCCAATAAATGATTGAACAAATTTATCCTGTAACATTTGTTCCGATATTGATCATATGACTTGGTCTACAGATTTCAATAATAAAAATCAATCACGGTGAAATAAAATTGATTGCATTTTCTTTACAGGTAATCAGCATCTTTGGGACGCTTGGTTTCTGCAGGTAACTACTTGATAGCATTCTAATCCAGGATAATGTCTTATTGACAAGTACTGAAGATATATCATCATGGTATTGGTTATTTCCATAAAATTTTACAGCTTTTCTGAAGGTTTATTTATATACATGATTTTATATAGGTCATAATGTATCGTCAATGAAAAAAACCAGCAGAATTGGATTTACATATATTTTTAATATTAGAGCTGGATGACAATAATTGGCTTTGGACATCTTAACAAATTTACTGAATATAAAAATCTCATGAAAGTGGACGTTGAAAAGATAGAGGAAACTGACCAGCGAGTCCCTTATTCTTACATATTAGAACTTTTGGTAAGTCTTTTTCTTTAAATGTTTGCAATGACTGTTTTTTTTTAAAGAAAGATAAATTCTTAAAAAGATAAAGCGAAAGAGGAACAAAAGAGCGATACAATTGGCTAAGTTTTTCCATTGAATGAATGGATTTAAACATTTTCTGTACATGATAGATTATGACAGTTATTTGTATATAAATATAGTATATAAAAAAACTAAATGATCGGTATGATGCATTTGTAACTAAGAAGTATCTCCCTCATAGCTCTGTCCTTAAACAGTTTTCGCTGTTCCCTGTTTTGGTCATTTCGGCATTTTACTCAGCTCTTCAATATTTTTGATTTTTCTTTTGGCTTTCAACAAAATGAGTCGTAAATCAATGAAATCTGCACATCTTGTGAATAAAAATTGTTATCATGGATTATTTTGTTTACACTATTAAATCAAACATTTAAGATATTGAGTGAAAACAAGTACACTCAATATCCGAACACCGTGTTTACAATTATTATAATCCCTGCAGTTAGAGATCTTATTAGAACATTTAGCTGATATTACATTTTTTGTTCAATTGCCATATAAAGGAATGAAATCCTATGGGGTTACAGTTTACAGTTTAAATGCTTTCTTGTGTCAGTTGTTACAGTTTCTGGATGATCGTATTTTGAAGTATAATGGTCTCCTTCCTTTTCGAAGAGTAAGATTCATGGCGAACATATCTCGCTAACATTGACAAAATAAGTGTCCACATGCATGAATATATATATATATATATATGTTTAACGAACGATCTGCAGTTTGTAATTGAAGTTCCCTTATCCTATATTTTCTCTGTAACTTTCGTTAATTTATAACTTTAAAAAAATAGCTTTAATCAAATTCGTTATAAAGTGTAATAATTGCTATTTATACAAACCAGTTATGGTTGTTTCTGTGCATGTTTAAATATTCTACATGAGGTGGAAATTCTCGTAAATAAACTTTAATTAAATGTGAAATCGTGATTTAGCATTTATAGAGAGGGACAATTTATTCAATGATACATTTATATTTTTTTTATCAAACTAAGTAATGGTTTCCAACTAGAAAATATACACAAGTAATTGAGTAAATATGTTTTGGAAGTAAACAAAAGGACGACAAACATTGGAGTTATGGATGATTAGGTGGATACACTTTAATGTTAGAAGTTTTACTTAATATGTTATCATAGTATGTTAGATTGTTATGAATAGTAATGATCTTCTTTTGAGGATACTATGTACCAATTCATAAAATACTGGGCGCAGACATCTTGTGAAGATTTTGCGGATAAATGAATGTGAGACTCGCTGCCCATTGGTCAATATTAAATTGAATAATAAATAATTTTAAACGGCAGTGGTTCTTCCTTCGAAACATATGAGATAAAACAATTTCAAACTAGCTTTTAAGAATGTGGGTAATTTCAATGATTTAAGTGGGTACCCCCCCCCCCCATTTTTAGCAAAAATTTATCCCCCCTTTTTGACCCTAATTTTTCGGCATGAAAAGCCATAGGAACGTACCATTTTCGTTGCATTAAATTAATCGGACACATTTTCACTTTTTTGAGGTGCTGTTATTTTTCAAGAAATTAATTTTTATTTTTATGAAATTTTCTTTCATATCTTGGTACCCCCATATGGAGATTAACATAGAAACCGAATTGGTACTTTGCATTCTTTTGAGGGAGGCACTGTTTGTATCAGAACAACTGGCCAAAATAAAGAATCGTGGATTAGTTGTGTAAACGCCATTTGTCAATTTATCGGTCTTTCACCAGATACATTTAAGCAAAAATTAATCAGACACAATGTTATAAAATTACTACAGGATGTATATATTTTGAAATGGAGAGAAGAATTATTTAGGGAGCAACCATTTGATTTTTATAGGAGGGCATGGAAGGAATTTGAAAAAAAGGCAGGATGCAAAATTTGGTGAAAAAAGGCAGTACCAAAAATCCTCAGAAAAAAAGGCAGGATGCAAAATGTAATGAAAAAAAAGGCATGAACCCAGAAAAAAAGGCAGGACAATACCAGGTAGTAAAAAAAAGGCAGTCTCGAAATTTTTCTGAAAAAAGGCAGGACTTAAGATTACTTCCATGCCCCTCCCCTAAAAATCCAATGGTTGCTCCCTTAGAGATACCAGTAACTCCAACGGTGACAATGGAAATAAGTTAAGAACATATAGACTGTTCAAGTCAAATTTTCGTTTTGAAAAGGATTGAGAGTGGGGGGGGGGGGGGGGGTTATAAAAAGAGAAAAATTTTTACCCTACCAGATTTCGCCTTAGTGCCCATGATCTTGAGATAGAAAGGGGTAGATATACTGGTGTGGAAGCATACCAGAGAATTTGTAAATTATGCTCTTATGAAGTAGAAGACGAAACTAATTTTTTACTAAAATGCAATGCATTAATTTTGAACCCCTATTTGATAAGGATAATTTAACCTGTCTTCTGTCAATTTGTGTAAACTTTTAAATAGTCTTTTTGATGAATGAAAACAAAACTTGTAGATTAGGGTAATTACCAATTAATTAGTCAAGAGCCTGATAATTAAGTATAGTCATTCTCTTTTTAATTATTATTATAATTATTTTATTAAGTGTAAATTGGAATTATTTGTGATATATTTTAGCCCATATTTGTAATTGCGGTTCTCCATGACCTTGCTGTTGTAGATTTTGGCATAGTTAACTGTATATATATTCTATATTGAAAGTGTTGATCTGATTGTTTTTATTTTTTATTTTTTCTTTCGTGTTGTATATTATCTGCTACTTTTGGGCGCATATCTTTTTGGCAATAAATCATCTTGTCATCTTGTGCATGTATATAAAAACAAATAAGAAATGAATTCATGATTTCGCCTTTTGTACCGAAAGCCAGAATTATGTAACAGTAACTTGTGTGTGGGGGCGTATCCAGATCAGTGGACTAATTAAGGACCATATACGAACCGTGACTCTTGTTACAGCTCGAGCCATAGGCGAGGGCTGTAACAAGATACAGGTCCGTATATGGGTCCTTATCTGATACGGCCCCACACACAAAAACCTTTGGACTTCAATACAAGAAGAATTTAACTTTTTGGACCTGACATTTTTATGTTCAATGTAATATTGCTTTCTTTTTTTGTTTTTATTTTTGTTTTGGTTTAGGACTTCTGTTGATATTTTCCAGGTGTTTTAAAAATCAATAGTGTACTTGTTTGGATGTTTTTCAATATATCTTTGTTATGTGGTACATGTACAATAAAAAAGTAATGAATATTATTATTATTATTTATATTGAATTTCAACAATAAACATTCAACAGATTAATTTGTGCATTTTACGAAAGGGGTATAACTCTAAAATTCCGCGAAATGTCAGAGACTGGATCGGATACAGCCCGCTAGACGATACAGCCCGGGTGGATCTTGAATTATGACCAGACTTTACTGCACCTTTAAATACAGCCTGTAAATGTACCAATGAAATAGTTTGTTACATCAGTGATATGAAATAATGACTAATTATATATATTTCTCATTTTAAAGGTGTTTATTAGCATTTAATTTGTACGACTAGTATTCATGTCATATCTAAACAGGACATAGACTGCTGCAAGGAAGTGTCGTGAAGATTTTCCTTCGTTATGTAGGTCCTTCGTTATGTTAAATGAAGAACAGCTTTGATAGCGCCGTTTCCGTTCACGATTTGTTTATTTGAACTTCGTCAAGTATATGTATTGATTTTGTGTGAACAATATTCCACCGTATACCTTATTTTATATAATGTGAATACTAAACTCCTAGTCCAACCAACCAATGATCTGTGAAATGCACATTCTGCAATCTTTTAAATGAGAAAGACTTTTTCAATTAGGAAAAAATACATCATTTTTTATTAGCCTGTCAACATATCTTAAGATAATATGAAGACCTACGTACGGGTTTAGTGGCAAACACAAATTGTTTCCTCTTGTGAGATATAAGAAATAAAAACTTATAATAAAAATACATTGAGAATGTATTTCTTGGGTATGAATGTAATTGATATCTTTATCAGTTCATGTGACCATGTGTAAGAGATAAAGATTGTCTTTACATGTGACCAATGTGAACATTTAACAGGTACAGTACATTATATATTTCATATTTTCTCTTAAAAATTCGAACCTTTGCCACTTATAGCTGAAGCAGTTTTAATCTTATAAAAATCTGAAAGTATATAACATAATTTTGTAAAATTTTATCAATTTGTTGTAGAATGTATGAAATGTGTTTCATCTGGTTTGTTGGTTTGTATATCTGTCAATTTACTACTGTGTATTATCAAACTCGTGAGAAAAACTGGTCCTTTCTAAAATCTTGTGTTCTGATAACATTTAACTGGTTTCCGTATCTTCATATTTTATTTCATCACAAGATAATATTCTCTACTTTAAAAACATTCTGCAATGGATGTGATATACCGTAATTGGAGATGAATTGTCTTTATAAAAATATCCGAGTGTAAGGAACACTATCGTTTACAACTAGTTCTAGTACAACTGTTGGGTTTTTTATGATTGCCGATACAGGGAACAATGTGGAAAAAGAAAAGAGACTAGTTTTTTTTAAAGAAAATCTAAAAAAAACGATTGAAAATATTTAAGTCTTGTGACTAAACTAGACAATGTAGATGAAAATTGAAAACTTTTTCTTTATGCAAATTTAAAAAAAAATTTAAAGTCAGAATATTATATACAATCCCCAAATTTTACTTATAGGAAGCTAATCACAAAAGTTCAAAATTGTGCATTAAATCTTGAGTTGAGAAATAATATATTATCAGATTTCTTAGATAAGTATTATCATAATTCAAGTATTCAACAAATAAGGTACATTTTGACTCCATCATCACCATCTCATATTAATAAAGAAGGGTATTTCATTAAGAAGTTATTAGAACTGAGGACAGGGTCTTTTATTTTTTGCTAACCTTATATATTAGGTCTGTTTCTTTTAGTTAATACCATTGTATGAAATATTTTATTTATGTTTATATTTTTGTGTCACAAACTTGTTATAAGTTTATATTTTTGTGTCACAAACTTGTTATAAGTTTATATTTTTGTGTCACAAACTTGTTATAAGTTTTTATGACAATAAAGTTTGATTTGATTTATTTAAAATGTTATTAGTACATGTAGTGAAATAAAAGAATATTCGACCATTTTATGAAATAACATTTATCGCTATAATGCACAACACACGACCCACTAGAGGTAGGAGCCGCCTAGCCGTTCGCCCGCCCACCAGACATCGCAAAACTAATAATATATGTTTTTGACAGGGTTTTTTTTGGTTGAATATTCGGTTAAAAACTGCTTATATTATATCATACTGAACACTGCTGAATTATATTTCAACTAGAAAACCAGAACATTTATTATAGCTATAACTTGAAACACCTTAAGCTTTGTCGTTTATAAATTCGTCATTGGTCAGGGTTACATTATTTTAGTCTACCAATAAAAATGCATGAATTACCAAGAAATGGTACCATATTCTAATGTCATTTTTAACACTATTTTAAAAATATTTTATTGAATTTTAAGGTGTATTAAAATCTATAATACCAAAATATTAATACAAGTACATATATACAACGTGTATATCATTGCCAAGGTCATGGCCATGTCGGTGAATTGAATAAAAAAGTAGATTAATATAAATTGACAGTTCTTTATTAATAAGTTCAAAAATCAGATCAGTGTCTTCCGCCCTGAACAAGAAGAAAGATCTTAATCAACTTGGAATTTTCCACATGTTTGAAAATATTGTTTTCAAATCCCTAAATGCTAACTATCTGAGTTACAAGATCAATATAAGGTAATTAGAGGACCAGATTAATAATCTAGTAGAAAATACTGATATAAAAACAAAGGGCTTAATAATTAGTTATTCCATCGATTCATTCTTATTTTTTATTTTATGATCTTGGTTGTTTATTGTGGCCATTTTGCGTCTTGGCCTTTGACACGTCATTAATTTTCCCAAAGGGTCGGACAATTGGAAGTGCCTTTTTGAGCTAAATGATGTGAAAAGCTAATTGGTGACCGCTGTTTATACTATTTCGTGCACTTTGTGGCGAGAAAAAATAGCCGCCAAAATGACCTTTTAATGATTGTGAGCTTCAAATATGCATTGTAGTGTATGTATGCAATATCCTTAATAGGAATTGTTTGCATTAATAAAGATGACCGATTGAACTGGATTCGAAACATTCATTCTTTGAATAAAAATCAATATTTCCCACTTTTCCTTCAAGGATTTGAAAATATTACTTTTAGTCAGAAGACATTTTATCTATAAGTTTGAAGAATCTTAAATATGAAAAAAATGGTGGACAAACCTGGGTTCGAATTAGACACGAAAAACTGTTGATTAATGAAACTCATGACTTTTGGCATTTATTAGTCTAGAGTATATAAGGGACATTTTATGGTATGTGACAATCTGTCTCTCGGAGAGAAAAAAAATAAATAATGAAACACGGAAGCCACGGTGCGTATCACCGCGCCATTGTTGTGTTAATCACAAAATTAAATGCTACGCGTTCAATCAAAGGAATATTTCACAAAAGAACAATAACATGTTTTCACTGTTTCACTACCATTTCTTCTTTTTTTAAATAATTCAGCCAGTGCTATGAATGGCAACTCACAAATGGCCAAAGAAATTATACATGTACTCAGATGTGACAATAACTTAATGTTGAATGAAGTGTGACTGAATAGGATATCATACATTGATAATGTAAATACCTGTAGTGAACTGTTTTTATGACGACATGTTCTACTAATTCTACCATGCCACCCAAGTGTAAATTTACCAAAGTTGGAATATCAATTTTGGAAATTGAATGGTTAGCCAAAGCCTTGTGACATTAATAGTTATTAAATATAAATTGTTTCTTCATAACAGTTTACTTACTTCTCCGAAATATACATGTATACTTTACAATTAGGCTGTGATGTAAGTTAATCTAGATATGTGTAATTTTATTGATCCACAATGTTTAAGACCAAGATCCATCAGAGTGTCCATTGGTGGGCCATCATATTTCGTAAGATCGCTACTTTAGGACGGCAAATATAATCTCGGCTTTAGGGATAGTGCTATGATCAATTGCATATACCCAAACTGGTAAATTTCTCTACCCTACACGGTTTTGGCTAGTACTTTGGTAAATTCTCAGATAGGGTGTCCATAAAATTTCAACCCCTATATACAGTGACAGGTCTATTTTTTATTTGTATTGGCAAAGGCAATTGGGCCATACGGACTGCCCCCCCCCCCCTCTCGATTTCCCTATTTTAGAGAATTAAGAACATGGAGTTTAAGGAGAAATTGTGCATTCAAGGCTTTGCAAACCTGTAACAGTAAACAAATGTGGACTCTTCACTGATCCAGGATCTGAATAACTCCTATTTTATACCCACGAAATCATTTTCCGAAAAGAATCCACGAAATTTTAACCCCACCAAAGTTAGTGATTTTAACAGTAATCACTCTTGGTTTAGAAAAAAAGGAAAAAATTCCTAACTCATAAACTGACTTTTAAAAATTCTGGAACAGTTGCAGATTGTATAAAAATGTATTGTCAGTTGAATATTTCAAAATGCATTAAAGCAATGAAAAAGAAGGAAATGACATACCTTTAAAGAGAGTTTCGACATTGTTTAGATTTGTGGTAAACCTTCTGATAATCTTTATTTTAAGGTGGATTTGACGAAACACTTCCTTGGAGGAAGAGTCAGAAATACCGAAAGCAGGGTATAACTTCCTGCTTGTGTTGATCATGACCTTCAATATTAAATAAGTCGCCTTGAAATATGGCTGCATGTTGGAGAAATTTTTTTTTGAAAATCAAAATATAGTAACGTGAAATTCAAATTTGATTAAAAAGTAATATTTTTTCTATAAAATACAAGTAGTGTGCTCAGAAATTCTAGTAATATTTATGGGTTTAATCTTTTGCTTAGAAGCATGGAATGGTCCAAGTTTTTCCTCATTAAAACTTCCATTTTTAAGTGACTGGAATCTGGTACTTGTAATGGAGTCTGGCACTTGTTGTTATAGAGTCTTGTACTTGTTTTTATGGAGTCTGGTTCTTTTTGTTGTCGAGTCTGGTACTTGCTGTTATGGAGTCTATTACTTGATGTTGTGGAATCTATTACTTGTTGGTGTAGAGTCGGGTATTTGTTGTTGTGGGGCCTCGTACTTGTTGTTGTGGAGTCTGGTACTTGTTGTTAAGGTTTTACATTCACTTTGTTCAAGATAGATCGGTCAAGCTTTATTAAGTTCATATGTATGACATTCATAAAGTTTGACTACTGGTATCATTCAGGAATGTAAACAATGATCAAATGTCCAATAATTTAATATAAGACTCCTCGATCAAACAACATATATAAAAATGTCCTCTTTGCAGATTACTTATTTTAAGTGAAATGGAATGCTTTTTATGGTGAATTTTTCATTATTATTCATTTAAAACAAGATTATTTTGTTTCTTCTATTATAATTTGTTTGGTAAATACATGAAATAGATATATAAACAAAGGGCCACTTTCTCCTGTATTTGCTTCACTCGTAACACAGAGATCTTAAGCTTAATTATGGATAAGTTCAAATTTTCTACCCGCAAAAGTCGTGCGTAAGGGCGATTTGGGTTAATTTGTACCATTTTTGGAATATCGCCAACTAGGACATTAAGAACCAAACCCATTCTACTGTCATATGAAAGTAGATACATAAACTGACTTACAGCAAAAAATTCATTTTGGTTCTGAGTGTCCTTCAAAAAAGAAAAGTGTCTTGAAGACGTTAATTTGGCAAATTTGTGTTTAAACTGTCCCCAAAAGTAATATTCAGTTATGTAGAAACAAAACTGTCCCCAAAAGTAATATTCAGTTATGTAGAAACATTTTGGGTAACTTATTTGTTAGTTACTATTTGCAAATCTGTAGAAAACAGATACTATACAATGCCCACAGAAATTTTGAGAGGTTTTATGCGACTTTTTGAAAATGGCCTTAGAAGTGAAATAAATACATGTACAAGCAAACATGGCCCTACTTCTTTATAAACAATCATGCACAAGTTCATTTGTATTACCTTTAGGTTATTAAACAAGAACATGTCCAACAACAGTAAACACTGCGAACACTCAGCAACATACCCAGTGGTTTCAACTTAATACACAACCGACAGTCAAACTTGGACAAAATGATATTTATTTACACGTTTATCATTAGCTTGGTATTTAATTACTGCTTTGTTTATACAGTCTAAAGTATCCCATTTACAATATCAATATTTTCAGATTGTCCATCGTTTAAATTTCTGATTGTCCCACAATTTTTTTCCCTTTTTCGCTTGTAATATCAAAAGTGGAAGAACCAGAATAACACCATTGTTGCCACCCATGTCACAGAATGTCTGATTTCAATCTTCTACTGTCACCCCAAAAAAGTGAAAACTATATGTACATATGACGCGACTGGTTTTTTTTCATTGGAAAGGCAGTGGGATATTATTTCTCCTCTAAATAATCGCAGAATTCGGCCTTGAAAATAAATGAGCCAAATTCGGACAATAAAATATAGGTTAAAACCGATTTGTTTGCCGAATTGGACATTTACCGTAAAGAAGTAGTCCTTTATTTTCAAGAGAATCGGGAATTTTTAGTTTCCGGAAGTTATAAATGTAATGCTTCACTCAAAGTTTTGAAAGTTTGTCACGTTGGACCATGTTCTACTTGGACGGATCTGTCCTCTTCCTTTCAAGAGTTACGCCTTTTTTTAATATCATGTGAAAGAATGAATGAAATAAAAAAATGCATGACCGAATCTATGGAAATTTTAACACAATATCATGGATCATAAAATAATAGTCAAGTTCGATTTTGGCGGTTTGACATTTACCTTAAGAATTAATGCCCTTATTTTCAGGAAAAGTTAGATTTTTTTATCTTTCTGAGTGATTATTATAATAGTGCTGCTTAACAAATCTTTGAAATTTTAACACAAAGTCATAGACTATTAAATACATGACAAATTTGTTGATTTACGACTCAATAGTTATCGACTCTTTATGAAGCATTTTGGAAGCGTTTCCAGACAACCAATGAAATAATGCTTTACCAAATCTTTGATATCGCAATTGAATATTAAATACAGAAGGAATTTGGTGTTGACGGATTTGAATTTTTTGTGGAACATTTGTGCCCTGCTAATAGAGTGATAAGAATTTCTTTAATGGTAGCTGTTCTGATCTGTAGGTGCCATAATTCCCATAATTCTAGTTGATTTCCCCCTTCACATTTCTTCCTATATTTTTATACATACAGCGTATACATTGCTTCATATTGATAAAATATTCGTAATGTGTAAATTAATGTTTATATAATCTATGAATGGATATTTTAATGCAAGATACATATTTTGATGTTTGGTAATAATTAAGATCATATATGAACGATAGGATAATAGTGAAATTTAGCAAAAAAATAAAATCATTCAAATGAATTCCGATAAACATAAATAATTTGAATATGTAAATAGTTGTAGGCCAAGACCGCAATGGTTTAATTTGGGAATATATTGGAAAGGCAAAGATCTTTTGCAAATATGTACATAGATTTTCATGTTCCTCTGCGTCTTAAAAAATTTTAAAGGGATTACCTGTAAACTACATTGTATGTTCTTGTATACAATTGAATTATGAAAAATAGATATCTACATTTTAAATAACAGCTTTTCTGTTTTAAGATTGTCCACTTGTCATTAAATAAAGACGCCTAATGGCGTACAAGACACGCGTTTGATGAAGTAACCAGAATGAAACTTCTACAAATTACAGAAAATATTGATATACAGTGTTTCATGTCTTCCGAAAACGCAAAAAAGAACATTTTACAAAAAAAAAAAAAAAAAAAAAAAAATACATGTAAATAAAAGAATCAAAACGCCGTGTAAATATGTAAAAATTCAAATGGAAAGAGACAACAACAACAAATAAATCAATGTGACTCCTATAAAAATCGTTAGTGATGTTAAGTATTCTAAAAAGCTTGGTCTGCTTTCTTGAGTAAATCAGGGAAAGATTTCAGGCCAAAAATCTATAAATATTTCACTACCTTTAGGACGTGAATCATACAACAAGATATCTACTGTCTGGACACCTCAGTTCATAAAATGGATTTTTCGCATTTTGAATGTCGAAACGTTAGAATTATTAGACAATCTTTTGTTAGTTTAATTAACCTTATTGAGTCGTCCAAGAAAACATAAAAAATGTAAAGTTGTTTATGTTAGTTGTAATTTTTGATTTTTGATCGTTGTGCTTATTAATTTATCATTATATCTGTAACCAGTTTTCCAATATTTTGATCTCGAGCACTGCTGATGAGTTGTCAGTCAACGAAATGGCCATACAGTGCATCAAATTTATTTCGGTATTTTGTGATACGTTTTATTATAAAGGTTATGTATGTATACGTTACAAATTATTCTAAATGGGGAGTTTCCAATAGAAAATTAATGCACTTGAAAATTAATGCACTTGAAAATTACAAAAAATTAATAATCTGAATTGATCAACTCGGACCTATCCTAAAATTTGTAAAACTGTTATTTTAAATATTTTTAATGCACTTAGTACATATTTTCATGCATGGCGGGGCTGTAATACTTAATTTTATAAAATCTCATAGGAAGAGTTATCTCCCTTTTACATTGAAAATTCCACAGCCGGATGTTTTTCATGATTGAACAAAATTCTGTAAGTTCAATTCTTTCACTAACGACTTAACACATTGCATCTTTCATCCAAGTGACTAGAAAATTCACGTTGATTAAGGTATTCAGATTCTGAAAAATCCATTTTACGAACTGAGGTGTCCAGACAGTAGTTTCTTTCTTGAGATAGAAGGTCAAATAAAAAGCCTTTTTACATTAACATCATCTCATATTTTGTTCTGCAGCAGCGGTTAAAGTTATAATGTTAGTTTTTAACGCATGCATTTATTGCTCTGGTTGCCTGTTTAACATGCAGATATAACAGACTAGTGCTCATCAAATCTTTATAGACCTGTAATTCAGTCCCTCCAGCAAACATGGCAAATCCGGGCATATCTTTCGGAAGATATTATATCGTTGATTATGGGAAATCTAAGTGTTAGGTGTACCAGAATCTAAAGATTTTAATATAAAGTCATGTTGTAACATTAAACCATCGTAAATAAATATGTTCTCTTTAATTTCAATTGTTAAAGAGATCTTTCCTAATAAGAAAAGGAGATTACAGGTATCCAATGATCTCTCCAATGGTCTAAATGAAATGTTAAGCAGATTAATACCATACTAATTTTACTGAAGTAATAATTAAAAACACATATTAATACTCTATATTTTAGTGGAGAGTTGAACTATTTGGGACACATATTCATAAATGTATAAATGTAAGTCGTATAAAATTTTAGATTTCTTACATTTTCTGATTAGCAGGAGTATTTAATGTAGAACATCCAATCACAACATTGCAAAACTTAAATTGATTGATAAATTGATATCTGTCATATAATGGTCAAACGTTGTCTCCAGTACATTTATTTTTTCAGACTGTCAAGATTGTATTTCATTTTAAAAAGATTATTTCTCCTCGATGTTTACACATTTGAATATATACAACCGTCACCATCATTCAGCTCTTATTTTCGTTATACCAACCGAGGTTATATATTACAAGCAGCAATCTGTCATACTTACTTATAGGAGGATAATGTTTTAAGTTGTATTATGTACTTTGTAAGGGTATATCATTAAATCAATAGTATCTGTTTTGTTGAATGATATTGATACAATACGATATTGAGCAGATTTGTATTAGAGCACCTGCTCATTTTTTGTTATTACAGAACATTTATGAAGTGTATAAAAAAATTTTTAAGACGCTCCTTCGTGTCCTAGATGTACGTGTAAGTCATGTAACTGCATGTTTTCTTAAAATCTTTACAGCTCTTGTTCACAATACACGAGGAGTCGGAGAATACTTTTTGACCTCCGTGGTAAATGTTTTTAAGAAATCACTTTGGCAATTGTTTTTAAATGCCAAATTCCCATAGGTTTCTTTTTCTTTCTTCTAACTCTAGAAATTTTCTTGGTAGTTTTATATGAGCCAATGAAATAAGTTTTTTTATGCGACGAAAATATGGCACTGTTTAAAAGAACTGTAATAGGGGTTTAGTTATTGATACACTCCTGAAGTAAGATGCGGACAATTTACTTTTGGTAGACTTTAGAGCATATCTCTAGGCGAACAACAGTAATAAAATCTAGTTTTCTCCAACGTGCTCAATTTTTCAAGCACGCACTATTTTTCAAGATATATATTAACTCATAGCCATTTCCCACATTTAATGTACTTATTGTAGGTTTCTCAGCGCTGACGGGGAGGAATGTTGTCAGTGTAGCAGAAATAGTTTTTGCTGAAATTTTAACTTTAGGTAAATTTTTGTGTATTGTTTCTATACATGCAAATTAAAATATGTACGTTCAAAACCTAATTTATAAGATATTTGACACTGATTTTAGTATTGGTAAAACAACCACTATTTTTTTATATTTAAATACTTTCAGAAAAAAAAATCTATAACATTTAACTTCATCTGATCTTTTGAAACATGGTACCAAATACGTAGACACAGATCTTTGATAAACGGGTCGATAAACCAATTAGGAATTTTGTTTTCAAATAAAGAATATTGATAATTATTTTGTTACTTGAATTGTATACACAAAGACTATCAATTCTACATTCCCATTTTATAATGAGAATGTAAGTTTTCCTATCAGAATCGAATTATGGTAAATAACACGTAAAGACCAGAAAAGTTCATTTGGGAGGAAATAAGCAAGAAACTGACTGCCCTTTTTTCTGACGCTGTGTAGAAACAAATATATAAAATATTATCAAAATATTTGTTCTGCTCTTAGTATAAGGTATTTTTTTTAAAAGTCTTTACCACAAGGTCATCTTTCTAAATATTTTGTAATATTCTTTAATATACTTATTACCTAGATAGTTCTACATCGACTTCTAACTATAATACCGTGTAACTAGGTAAAATACAAATCTTTGATACCAATTTTGATGTACAAGATGTGCACATTTCGTCGAATTACGACTCATCAGTTGTGCTCAAGGCCCTAAATTTTTAAAACCAAAACACAAGTCCAAAACGTTGAAGAGCAAATAATGAATAAATATTTGAAGTGTTTGATATTAATTAAAAGAAATAGAAATATAATCATGCTTTTTCATAAATATTTAATGAATTTGGTACGTGATAGATTGATTTTGCCCTTTTTTATTTATTCTGCAATAATTTGATATTGCAAGGTATAATGTTGATTATTATACATGTTATATTAGTTTGAACCAATCACTTTGTTCAAATGTATAAAGGGACAAATATCAAATATTTCAAACAAATATAACATTTCTCATGGCGCACCCTTTAAAATAGTAACTGTTTTCCTTGATTCATTATACATTTACATGTAATTTGTTTCTAACAGAGTTGAAACCACTATAACAATTCTATTCATTTAGACTTTCCGTGTTTTCTTGTTTTTCCATGATAAAATATGAGACAATACGCATTTTCTGCATGGATACCTAGATATTAGAGTGAACTAGTTTATCACAGTTACTTTAAGTTACCAAAAGTTTTCAATTCGGTTGTATTCGACCTCAATCCTTACTGAACTTGTCATTCAGTTTTTCTTTACGAATTCTTGATGTTCTCTCTTTGTAACCGGTTTGTTTCCTAATATCACTTCGGTGTAACTATTCGTGCGGTGGTTGAATCAAGAAAAGTATCGTACTAAGGAGTTTAATGTAATCTCATAGCATTCTGCTAAAATTTATTTTATTTTAATGCTTGATACCTCTGCTTTGATTTTGAAAGGGTCTTCACAAATTCGTACTGGTCGATTTTTATAAAAAGCATGGTCTTCTTCGATGGCAGTGTTTTCAGTGAATTTTGTGCAGAAGAAAAAGATTCAATTTTTAGCTCAAGGGCCAGGTGAGATATTGCCATAACATGGCGTCCGTCGTCGTCCGTCGTCGTAAACTTTCCTTTGAAGATCTTATTCTCTGAAACTACTAGGCCAATTGGAACAAAACTTGGCAGCAATAGTCATTATACTCTCTTAGAATTATATCCGAGGACCCCGCCCGCCATCCAACATGGCTGCCACAGCCGAACATAGCTTAACATAGGATTCTATGGGAAATTTACTCAAAGATGTTCTTGTCTGAAACCACTACGCCAATTGGAACAAAACTCGGCAGCAATAGTTCTTAGCTGGTCCTCTTTCAGAATTGTAACCGATGACCCTGCCTGCCATCCAAGATGGCAGCAACAGCTGAACAAAGTTTAACATCGGATCCTATGGTAAATTTATTTGAAGATCTTCTTGTCTGAAACCACTGGTCTAATTGGAACAAAACTTTCAGCAATGTCTTTAGATGGTCCTCTTTCAGAATTATATCCGATGACCCCGCCCGTCATCAAAGATGACCACAAGAGCCGAACATAGTTTAACATAGGACCCTATGGGAAATTTACTTAAAGATCTTCTAGTCTGAAACCACAAGGACTATTGGAACAAAACATGGCAGTAATGGTCCTTATGTGGTCCTCTTTCAGACTTTTATCCGATGACCCTGCTTGCCATCCAGGATGGCCACCAGAGCCGAACATAGTGTAACATAGGATTCTATAGGAAATTTACTTGAAGATCTTCTTGTCTGAAACCACTAAGCCAATTGGAATAAAACTTGGCAGCAATGGTCTTTAGGTGGTCCTCTTTCAGAAATATATCAGATGACCTCGGCCGCCAGAGCCATATATAGTTTAACACCGGACTCTTAAAAAATTACTTTAAGATCTTTTTGTCTGAAACTATTTGGTCAGATGGAACAAAAGTTGGCAGCAATGGTCATAAGGTGGTCCTCTCTCAGAATTGTATCAGATAACCTCGCCCCCATCCAAGATGGCCACCAGAACCAAACACATTGTAACATAGGACCTTATGGGAAAATTCACTGAAAGATGTTCTTGTTTGAATCCAGCAAACAATTTGGCAAAACCAATGAGCCAATTGGACAGCAATGTTCCAGACTGCCAGTCAGGATGGATATAGTCAAATAATTTATTCTGCAAACGATTTCCAGGTGAAAAATAATTTCTGCAATTGTGTTGAATTTTTACAACTTTTGATCAATTTTGGGTTCTTACTGTTACTTTAAGATGAACAACAACAATAAAAACGCTGAACGTTTGTTATGCTCTTAAAGGGTTTATCCATCACTTGCATGTTCTTTGAATAAGTATTTTTAATTTAAAATGCCTTCTTATTATCGAATATACTAGTTGTTTACAAATTAAGTTTTACCATTTTTGATCAAAATACCTGCGAATCAGTTAAGCCAAATTCAATAAAGTCTGGGTCAATAAAAATTACTTTTATTTAGTAATACCAATTATCAATTAGAAATGAAATCTAAAACGATCTAATATGTATTGCAATGGCAGAGATAATGATCTCTGATCGACATGACTTAACAATACAGTTTTACTTAACTAAAATCTAAACGATTTACACCCAAGGGCAGTATCAAACCAATGTTGCGAATTTTGAAATCAAAATCTTTCAGTATTGTATGTTACACAGTCCATAATGGACTCTATCAGTTTTTGATAGGGTTTGGTCAAGAAGCCTACGGTGATAATAGACACTGACGAACACATTTAGTACAGTTCCATATAAAAATCAAACAATTACATAAAAATGGGTGGCACATCATAGTCTTAAATTGCAATTTAATTTGCTTGTTATAATGTCCAAACATTAGGATTACAAAAAATATTAAACATTGGTTCCAAATATAATCAGGAAGATTTTTACAAGCTGTTTAATTTGTAGTGCTTTCTATGTAAATTTCCAGAAATTATCTCCCTTTGCAACAATGTTCTATAGTGCTTTTTTGTAAAAATTATCTCAAAAAGGGGACAAGTGTTTAGCCTGAACTGAATTGCATTTAATATTAGAACTCAGACTAAGTAAAAATTTATAATAAAATAGCTGTGAATTTCAAAAGCCTTCTAGCAGCAATGAAAATAGTTTGCAAAGAATTGGTCTAACACTAGTTATCTCCCCTGTTCATAGCGCATTCTATATATATATAAAAAATATACCAGAAAGACAGGTCACAACTACGAAAAATTCACCAGATCTGTTAATAAATATAGAAAGGTGATAATCAGCTGATAGCTGAACGCGACTTATAGTTGGTCATAAATGTTAAGTAATTGAGAAAAATAAATAATAAACATCATACTCAATATCTCTTTATTAATACCTGACAGAAACGTCACTTTGAAACGTTCAGAATGACGTCAATATTTTTTTCATTTTTCAAAAGAAAGCTATTTTATGAGGACAAATTCGAAGATAATTAAAACCGCATTGTTCTTAATCTAATAAATTTTGGTTTTAACTATGGTTGACCATTGACCTGGTTTTTAGTTCACCTGGCCAAAGGCCATGTGAGCTATTGCCATCACTTGGCGTCCGTCGTCGTCGTCGTTAACAATTATACAAAACTCTTCTCCTCTGAAACTACTTGACTAATTAGAACCAAACTTAGTATGAATGTTTCTTGGGGTACCCTGCATAGAACTGATGTGGTATTTTTTGATTCGTCAAAAAACATGGCCGCTGTTACTAAAAATAGAACATAGGGGTCAAACAACAGTTTTTCGCAAATATCTCAAAAATCATTAGGTTACGCCAAATTCTGGCAGGTTGAAAGTGTTCAGCATGATGAGAGCTACCCGTGTGCTGATTTTCATGAAAATCTGTCAACTGATGTTAGAGTTATTGCCCTTTTTGACATTTTTGACATTTTTGGCTTTTTTTTATGTTATTATTTCAAAAATCTGCTTCTCTGAAACTACTATTCAAAATCAAATGAAACTTGGTAAGATTGTTCCTTGGGGCACCCTGCATAGAACTGGTGTGGGGATTTTTGATTCGTCGAAAAACATGGCCGCTGTTACTAAAAATAGAACATAGGGGTCAAACAACAGTTTTTCGCAAATATCTCAAAGATCATTAGGTTACGGCAAATTCTGGCAGGTTGAAAGTGTTCAGCATGAGAAGAGCTACATGTGTGCTGATTGTCGTGAAAATCTTTCAACTGATGTTAGAGTTATTGCCCTTTTTTGAAATTTTTGGCTTTTTTTATGTTATTATTTCAAAAATCTTCTTCTCTGAAACTACTATTCAAAATCAAATAAAACTTGGTAAGATTGTTCCTTAGGGTATCCTGCAAAATGTTAATGCTTGGATTTTTGATTGGTCGAAAAACATGTCCGCCCTTACTAAAAATAGAACATAGGGGTCAAAATGCAGTTTTTTGCTATTTTTTCCTGAATTATAGAAAGAAAATGAAGATGAAAGCTACTTTCATGGTAAACATGGTATCCTGAGTTGAATGGTGATGATGAAAGTTTGTTTTGGGCGGCCATTTTCCCGCCATTTTTTACACTTGCTCAGATTTCAACAATATTTGGTTTTTAAAGTAAACATGGTATCCTTAGTGAATGGTGATGATGAGATTTTTTGTATGGAGCATCTATGGAAGGTCCTTTAGGAAATTTGCATAAATCTTCCCAGTCCGTGAAACAAAATGGCCGTCATGAGCATTTACATGTTCTGATTGGTCGAAATTTAAAAGTTCTTCTTCTATCAAACCGTAAAGCCAAATGAACTGATTTTTGGTATGGAGCATCTATGGAAGGTCCTTTACAAAGTTTGCATAACTCATCGTGGTCCGTGAAACAAAGTGGCCGCCATGAGCATTCACATGTTCTGACTGGTTGAAATGTAAAACTTCTCCTTACAAACCGTTAAGCCAAATGAACTGATTTTGATATAGAACATCTATGGAAGGTCCTTTACAAAATTTGCATAAATCAGCATGGTCCGTGAAACAAAATGGCTGCCATGAGCATTTACATGTTCTGATTGGTCAAAATTTTAAACTTCTTCTCTTCTGAAACCTTAAAGCCAAATGAACTGATTTTTGGTATGGAGCATCTATGGAAGGTCCTTTAGGAAGTTTGCGTAAATCTTCCTGGTCCGTGAAACAAAATGGCCGTCATGAGCATTTACATGTTCTGATTGGTCGAAATTTAAAAGTTCTTCTCCTTTGAAACCGTAAAGCCAAATGAACTGATTTTTGGTATGGAGCATCTATGGAAGGTCCTTTACAAACTTTGCATAAATCTTTCTAGTCCGTGAAACAAAATTGCCACCAGAAACCTTTATATGTTCCGATCGGTCAAAATTTAAAACTTCTCCTCTGAAACCATTTGGCCAATGAACTTATACTTGGTACGAAGCATTTATAGAAGATCATTTACAAAGTTTCCAGAAATGTTATTAGGAACACAAGATATTTGCTCATTTCTTGGAAACGAGAAAAATACCGGTACATATTTTTATAAAATGCATGCGTTGGTACATTTTGAAATTATAACTTTACTTATTCTTCTAATCGTATATTTGTTACATATTTTAAACATATATTTACAAATGGCCAGATCTAATTTAATTTTATCAGACCCCATAATAAAATGTAATGATCAGCTCCTTTAAAAATGACACTAAATATGAAAATCATAAAATAATTTTCTCGTCAACCATAAATACACAGTAATATACCTGGTAATTGTTATCATGTCCGTGACTAACGGATGGCAACTAGTTAATTTTCAGTATAGAATTTTATACAATATACTTCGGGATTATACATGTAAATTCTTTTGTATGTTTGATGTAGGTGAGTTCTAGCAATGGAGAATCCAGCTATTTGGTCTTGCAACGAGGTTGGTGATTGGTTGAAAGAAAACGGCTTCCAAAAATATTGTCAACTGCTTTGTGAGGAACATCAAATTGACGGACAATCTTTACTTAGTCTAACAGAAAATGATTTGAAACAAACACCAATAGAAATTCGTGTGATTGGTGACGTCAAACGATTAGTTCATCTTATAAAAACATTAAAGTCACACGAGTCCTCTTATTCACCAGGAAGAAAAAATGGGACAATCGTACACAATGGTCTTATCTCTGCTCCATCAGAAACAGTTCTACAACTTCAAGAAAATAATGTTAATCCAGGGCCGGAAATACCAGATATTGAGCATAATGACTTTCTACATAAACCTCAACTGAATCGATTAGCGAGGAATATAGAGCCAGAAAAATGGAAGGTTTTCATAGGTCTATTATATTTATTGTTTGGATTTTTTTGTACTTGTTACGCTATCGTTATTGTTCAGGCCAAAGCACCAGACCAGCAGAAACATCCACCTCTACCGGATTTATTTTTAAATCATTTTCCACAGGTATCTTGGGCATACAAAGTGTCGGATGGTGTACTTATATCACTTATGCTGACATGGATTATTACTGTAATTCTTCATAAACATAGGTAAATACATGTACATCGTATAGTGTTATATCTTTATCTAAGCAGCAAGTTGTACTTTTCCTATAACCAGAACCTAATTGTTGGTAATTACACTGAAAAGAAAGTATACATTGATTTGTAATCCAGTCCCGGAATTTTTATGAAATCAAGAACCAAAGAATAGTTTTATGTTTAAAGTGTGGCAAGTGCAAAAAATAACTATGAAAAGATGAACAAACAAATGTGACGTTGCTTGTTTCCAAAAGTTTGAAACTTTTGGGGTATACCAGATTGATATATGAAATGACAGAATTTTTATAATTTTATGAGATTTGAATCAAGAAATAAGTAACAAAAGTATGTGGGACACACAGTAATACTTAATGACCACAAAACATACTAATTACGAAATTTTAGGATTCAAAAAATATGTTAACACTCTAAAATGTTTGAAAGTATCCAAATTAAAGTACAATCACAACGACATAATCATTATCAGTTGGTTAGTGTTGCAGACTTACGAACAGTGGCATTGATCAAATGGCTGTACTCTAAACCTGCTAGATATCAAACAAATGACAGTACTTTAAACCTGCTAGAGACCAAAAAATGGCAGTACTTTAAACCCACGAGATACCAAACAAATGGCAGTATTTTAAACCTGCTAGATACCAAACAAATGGTAGTTCTTTAAACCTGCTAGATACCAAACAAATGGCAGCACTGTAAACCTGCTAGATACCAAACTTTGTACAGTATTCACATTTTTTAAAAAGTACACTGGAGAACGAACAAAAACAAAAATAATATATGTTGTATGACACTGAACTCGAAATAAAATTACTTGGCTTACTTTAACGTTTGAATAAATTAAGAAGTAGTAAAGCAGCTTTATTTTTTTTTATAAAAACAACATAATAAAACAAACATTAATTTTATGATACTCATTAAATAAAAAAAGATTTTGTTTTTTAGATGGATATTGATGAGAAGGACATTCTGTTTAATGGGTACAATGTACTTATTGCGATGTATCTGTATACTAATAACACAACTTCCAGTTCCGGAAACAGATGTTAGGTGTGATCGAAAGGTAATTTGACGTAGTCATTAACTGAAAAGGAAGCGTTTTATTGACTCCAGTTAATTAAATCCCTACTATCGGCAAAAACATTTTTTTTTTATTCAAATACTTGTAAAATATGACAATTATTTTATTTGCCTACATCAAATATGCCGTTGGAATTTGACATTCTGAAAACACATGTAGTTAGTAAACGGCTGTAAAAAATAAATAAAAGGTTTGATCAAATCGATACTTAATATCATATTGATGAAGTTTAATTCTTACCGGGGTTTTTAAGAGACGGCGAATTGCTTTAGATTGTAAATAAAAATTGTTTTAGATTCATTACTTGTTATGTAACTTTTATCATATCTTATTAAGTAGATGTGTTCTGTTAATATTCTAAAGATCCGTGTTAATGAATGTTTGGTTGATTATTAAATGTCTGAGAAGGTCAGAACTCAAAAGCTATCGAATTTAAGGGTCGAATTGTAGATAAAAACCTCCATAACATTTTTTTTCAGAATTATACTACCTTTTGGGGAAGGGCTGCAAGAGCATGCGAGATATTTTTCGGAGCAGGTATGAAAGTATCTGGATTACGTACATGTGGCGATTACATGTTCAGTGGGCATACAGTTACAATGACATTGTTAAACTTTCTAATAACAGAATGTAAGTATAGGTAAATATAGTTTTAATGTATACATTTGTTGTAAACTTGTGAGGTCTTGTAGAATCATTTTGAACGACGCAAACAACAAAACACCGTCACCATGATCACCATCGGCAATAACAACAACAAAAATACCCTGATTACGATTCGGAAAATACTGTTACTATTATTTATGCACAATAGTTTGTCAAATGTACAAAATTCTACGTATATTACCAATTTAGACAAGTATATCAGGCTGAACACTTTCAAACATACAAAATTATACTATTATGTTGGTTCTATTTTTCAAACAATTGATCGGTTTATTTTAATACCAAACTACAAAATGAAAGTAAAATTTTGATATTTTTCTAGTTTTAAGAGATAAGTTGATTTTTTATCATGACAAAATTTTAATGTCTTAGCTGATGGCATCCTCCCAAGTCAGGGTTTTTTATCCACACCCCTGACATTACACATTCGTATTATGCGGGTCGGAAGTGAACGATTTTCATTGGTTTTTCTCAAGGTCAAAAGAGAATCCATTTGCGTCGTAGGTAGAATTTTCTAGGTCACGTACACACCAGGTGGCGATATGTTCGACCCGCAAAATATGAATGTGTGATGTCAGAGGTTCGTAGTAACGACCGTGACTTGGGAGGATGAGCTGATGGTTTTGTTGTATTTTACAGTGCATTATTTTGTCAGAAATCTGGCAGAAATTCTTGAAGTAAAAAAGAAAATACATGTATGGCACCACACATGATTATGTAATACATGTAACTGCCATCCAGAAGCTAAATTGGGGGGGGGGGGGGGGGGGAGGGGGGAGGGGTGGGTGCATATTTTACCAACTGACCCCAACCCCCCAAACTTCATATGTAAATTTTTTTTTTGTTTTCGGGGGATGGGGGAGGGGGGTACTTTGCATTTTTTTTTACATAATTTAATTTAAATCTATAAATATAAGATTTATATCGGGGTGTCAGGAATTGGCCGATGAATAACCTCGCTACGCTCGATTTTTCAACAACCAATTTCTGACACCTCTCGGTGTATTCTAATACCAGAAAAACCTACAAAAATTGTTTCTCTATAACATAATATTGGAATGTCGAATTTATAAACAAGTGAACGATGTAGAAACAGAAATTTAAATAACCTATGCAACTATATACATTATGAGACCCTACTGTCTGGATAATACAGAACTACATGTACAAATATATAAAAGTTGACTGTAATAATTTCGGCATCAGTTTGGTAAGAATGTTTCTCCATTTTTTGTATTTGTAAAACTCCATTGCTGTTTTGTTTTCTATATAATGCCTCCAACGAATAGTCTAAAGTTCCCATAAAACTTTCAACCTATACTTACGTCTACAAGAAATGTACGTAAGTGTTTGTAAATGTTCGTCCTAAATGTTAATTCGTTCTTGCACGAGTTCAAAGTGAAGACTGGAATATCTTTAACGCATTCAATTCACATCTTTCCCCAATGGAACGATAGGGAAAGACGCTGAATTTTATAAAAGATTTTAACATTTTGCAGTTCTTCACCTTTGAACGAGCATAAGTACCTACACAATGTATTTCTTCCATAAAAACTCGATTTTTAGTTTTCCTGTACCTATGTAAATTCATTGAGCACAGTCGACAAAGTTAAATAAAAGTAAGACAAAAGAATTCTGATTAGACGTCACAATAGTGGGTCATCTCCCACTGAAAACAGCCATTCACGAAAAAAAAGGTATTTGTTTTACAAATATTATAGTAATAAAGGTTATTTTGAAGGAATTTATCAATGTGTAAACTTGTGAGTTTACACATTGATAAATTCCGTGAAAATAACCTTTATTACTTATAGTTCCAAACTAATACAGAAATATGACGTTTTCCATTTGAAATTAACATTTTCCTCACGCACTATTTTGCATGCGTACGTATTCATACGCACGACGTCATGAAAGGAATTTATCAAGTTATAAACTTTTTACCGGAAGTTACTGTTAGCCAATGAAATAACTGTATTTATTTCCAAATAAAGATTTCCTTTATAGAAAAAAAGCTCTTTATCTTATATAAGCACACCATGATGTTGTTGAATAATTTATAATATCTTTCTATTTTCAGATACACCTAAGAAACTTTGTTGGTTACACATAACTTCTTGGATAGCCAATCTATTTGGGATGTTTTTTATTTTAGCTGGTCACGGACATTACTCTATTGACGTGTTTGTTGCTTTTGTTTTTTCGTCACGATTATTTTGTTATTACCACACTCTTGCCAATAATGTCAATCTAATGTCCAGAGATACAAAAAGAACTAAAATATGGTTTCCGATCTTTTCGTATTTCGAATGTAACTCAACAGGAGTAATTCCACACGAATACGAGTGGCCGTCGCCGAGTTTGTCAAAGCTTAAAAATTATCTTAGAGGGTATGAATTAGTTTCACTAAAGGATAAGAGTTAGCTGTGATAAAAAAAAAATGTTTTTGTGGTTGTGTATGTACCTCTATGTAACTTGTTTTTGACCTATTCATGGGTTCTTTGGTCATTTCACCTGTGAAATTGTGTTTTGTTTTCACTGGAGGTCTTCATATCAAAAAATAGCTAAAAATCAAAGTTTCCTTTAAAATACGACCATGGTAGTCTTAAAATGTCAGATGTTGGTTGTGAGATGATTTTATTTTGAGATATTTTATTTTTGTTTTGATATTGTTGTTTTGTGATTTGTTTACATCCTCAGGAAATTGTTTATTTGTGTATACAGCTGTATTCAAATTTTTCTAGTCTTGGAGAGCTCTATATTGTAACCCATACAAACACTATTACTTCACCGACTTGAGACTTGATAACACAATACGCATTTAATATCTTAATTTGCAAAGAACGGCATTGTAGATACAAAATGTTAGATTTTACATTCCACAAATTCATATACTGGTTTGTTATTGTAAAAAAAAATTGGCCAAGACTATTTTTGTTATATACATGTACATGTGTGTTTAATACAACTTAACAAAGTATTTGACCAAATATCAATCAGATGGTGTAATAAATTATTTTACAAGACTCGATTCTTCATTAGTCAAAGTATGTTGACAATAAGAATGTTTAAATGCGCATTGCTGGTTTTTTTTTCTTTTACATATTCTAAGTTAAATAGAGTTATTTCTCTTTGTAAAGATTTTTACCTATATAAATAAATTAACAGGAACCTTTTATATATTTCTTAATTTTGTTTTAATTCAAATTAGAAAAGTTCTTCCTTTGTTGGTCTGACCAACAGCGTGTTATGCAAAAATAAAAATGGTTTCTGTAGTATTCCAAATGGAGTTATTCCCACCCTACACATGTATTTAATGGCTTTATTATGTTTTTTCACGTTCTGTACAAAAAATAACAATTGAAAACAGGAAAAGTCAACAATGACACACCAATCAACAGAAAAAATAAGATAAATAGCACAAACATAACCGCAGAAACAACAGATAGACTGACTTTACACTGAGTAATGGTTGGATTAAATGGTTTTATGGGTACCCAAACCTAGCGACTTGTGTGTTAAATTTCAATAGCAAATTTATATGCATAATAGTTTTACAAAATTTTAATGTGGACTAACCAGTGTGTATAACTCTGTTGTTCTACCAGGTACATTTTGTATGTCTCTGAATTGGTTTAATCCCATAAAACAAATATGTTTATTAAAAAATAAGTATATTTTATTCTCCCGCTTTTAATTTCCACAATTAACAAATAGTTACATAAACAAAAACTTCAAAGGAATCATTGACCATATAATGCTATAGTCTGTTCTATTTAAACGACTAAGATTTGCCATACTTGGGCATAATGATTTGTTAGTTCCTATTGATATTGTTGGAGAAGAGTGAGAATTACAAAGTGCGTCTTTTGGATTTCTTGGCTTTCTTGTCCATTGCACTCGTAGTAATTTGAAAACCATCGAGCTATAGTATCATTTTGTTTTGTGGTAGATCATGGTTTATTTTCGTTTTTATCAACATGTGGTGTTTATCATGACATTTAAAAAACTAGAGGCTCGCCGGAGTCTGTATATCGCTCACCTGGCTTCTATTAGGACATTTGAAAATGTAAAAAATATGTATTATTTTGAAACTTAATGAAAATAAGGCATGTTTTCTTAAATTTCTACAAGCGGAAAAATTCTGACAAAAGAAATGACGTTGCTTTTTTTTACGAAATATCTAATCTCTGAGTACATTGTTACTTACTTACACTAGATCGTGTATATATGTATGGTAATGTATACCATAAGAAAAGCTATCTGGAGAAAAAAATTATTTAAAAAGTGAGTGTACTTGTTAATTTCAGAAATTTGATACCAAACATACTCAAACCTTATCTCTAGCTTAGTTTCAGTTTATTTTAGTTATATAAAGTGATTATGTAGAAGTTAACTAACCAGTATGTATTACTTTGTTGTTTTAACATGTCTCTTTGTCTTTTGGATTTCTTGGCTTTTTTATCCATTGCACTCGAATTGTACTTTGAAAACCATAAAACCATAGTACTATTTTTTTTTTAGGTAGATCATGGCTTAGTTTCTGGGAAATACGATATGTCGTACTTTATCAACATGAGGTGTTTATTATGTCATTTCGAAAAACTAGAGGATCACCTCAGCCTGTATCTGTAACCTTGCTTCTATTATTTCTTTGGAAAATGGAATCTCTCTCTGTTGTATCCACAAGACTGTTTAAGAAACGCAAAATGTCAAAGTGACCCCGACATTTGACATTTGACCTTAAAAAGTGGATCATTTGCACATATCTTTCATGCCAACATCGGTTACAATCTGCACATTACGTCTTGAGAAAATAACAAAAAAATCTTTTCATATATTGTTTCCATGGAAACTTTGAGCATCCACCAGGTAAGCAGCTGAATATCAACCAAAAGTGGATTGTTTGTAGAGGACATAAGCTCACATGACGTAAAAGGCCAGGCGAGCTAAAAAGACAACAAAAAAGTATGTTGCTGCAAGTTCTTAGCCTTAACACCGGTACTTGGTGTCAAATCAATCTTTGAATTCTTTGAACGAAAAACAATCTGAACTTTTTTCTTAATAATAAAATAGTGGAAATAATTAATTTTTGTTTTACAACTTATCAAATTAAACAAAAATTCTAGCTTGCATTTTTAAAGGATAACATCTGTAGTTTCTAATGTGCACTCTTAACGATGACGTTATGTTATTGTTACATAAAGAATGCAAATTTCCAAAGCTTTGACCGAAAGGGGGGGGGGGGGGAGGGTGGGGGGTAGGGGGTTGGAAAAATTACACTTTATCTTATGAGTCATGTGCATATTGTATGTGTGCACGAAACAGCCTTTTCATATAGTGCATACATGTACTCAGTTTGTGGTATAAATCTGTTTTTAAATTTTTATTTCATTCTCTTTCTCCATGGCATTATCAAAATATTTACATAAGTCCGGAAATAAATGTATGCGCCATTTATATTAATAATATATGTATGATAAAATCATAATTTTTTTTTTTTAATAAAACGTAATTTAATTTATCTTTAAACTGAATTGTACACGATAAAAGTAACACGCCATTAGGCACGTTGAGGAAATAACATTCTATGTTTGTACCATTTTGAAAAAGTTTTAATCACACAGCAAATTTGACTAATTTGTATACAACTTTGTATTTTGTATTTACCCGTTATTTTTTATTTATTTTCACAAGAACATTTATACGAAGGTCTGGGTAAATATTATTTTTTTAAATACCCTACTTGTCCAGAAGTTTCTAGAGGAAAAGTGTTCTAGAAGTTAGATGTTAACTAGAAACTGTTCTGAAGGAAACCTGTTTTAAATATTATTGTTGAATTGTACATGCCCACTGTGCCGATTCAAGCACATTTTGGAAGGATTTTTCATAAGCACAGGTATACAAAAATATGCTGATCTGTAAAAAAATATCTTTTCAACATTAACTGCTCTGCATAATTTTCTTAAGGATAAAGATACGAAAATAAAAAAAATAACAGTTACTGTGCACGGCAGAAATGACATAGATCTATTACACTGTGTATTTATTAACATTCCAGGAAAAGAGCTGTGCACACCTACAAACTTTATAAATTATCAGTTCTTAATTTAATTGAATAAATAGACCAAAATAGGAAAAAATGTTTTCTTCCCCAGAACTCTTTTTTACAACTTCTTGCCAAAGAAGTTACAATCCATAATTAAGACATGAATTAGTAGAGATTTTGGAGAAGCAAGATAAAAGAATAAAAAATACAATAGTATGATAAGTTAAGAGATCTTTGAACTTGACATTACACACTTTGAGCTTCATTCTAAAAGATATTTTTGAACTTTTGCATGCAGTTAGAATTTTCGAAACTGCATCTTAATATAGAAAAAGATGTAATAAAACTTTTATATTTCTTCAATAAATTTGAATTCCTTAAAATAAAGGTATTTTAATGTAGATTTCATATAAAAACAACCGATTTTTTTTTAATAATTTCACTCTAAATCGTTATTTCTCTAAGACAATCCCTAGAATTTTCTATAAAAATAATATGTTATTGTTGTTAACTTTTCTGTTTCAATGATACTGTTTAGTATAGTTGAATGGTTTAATCATGTGTCCCCATCTTCATAGAAAATAAGCTTTAACGCAAACCTAAACCAAGATAAGCAGCCTTGCATTTCCTATGTTCAATGAACCGTGAAACCTAGGTCAAAATAATAAAAAGACATGAACTTTTGAAAGTTCATATCATGATGTACAGGTGTTACCCAATCGTCCTAAGTTGACAAACTGAGGATTCACCATCACATTTCCCATGTTCACTGAACCATGAAATTTAAGTCAAGATCTTAAAACGACATATATCTTAAAAAGTTCATATCATGACTTGCACTTGTACCAAGTTTCGTTATGATGTTACCTCATCTTCAAAGAAAAAAAGCTTCAACGCAAACCTTAAACCTGATTCACCATCTTTTTTCCATGTTCATTGAACCTTGAAATGTAAATCAAAACCTTAAAATGGCATATATTAAGAAAGTTCAATGGCAATGGCAATATGTCATAAAATAAAAAATTATGGACAGAAATCGTTATTTAATTTTAAAGTCTAAATATTTGACTTTTTGCAGCGATATTGACGTGCATTCTATTTATTTACACGGTCTATTTCGCAAAACTTAATACAGCACATCAACTTTGCAATTATTAAAGCGATATACATTATTTTTTTATATTCAAATGCAGTTCAAAATGCTCTAAATGCATGCAATTTTTTTAAAAATCTGAAATATAGCCCAACTAGGTACAATGTACTTCATACCATCATTGACCATAATAACAAATTAGTACGAATAACTATGCGCCCAATATCTCTGACACTTGTTAAACTGAGTATTACAATTCTACGGCTTTAATGTTATAAAGTATCAACAATCATATAGAATTATGCCTTATCCAAAACATCAAGGACCTGGTTAACTGGACATTAATTCTTTCCAGTTATAAAGTTCGAAACAACATATACATATATATATATATATTGTCCTTTAGAAATATTTAAAACTAATTTAACATACTTTTATATAAAATTGATTTTAATTTTTCGTAACAGGATGTACTATTTGTCATAAAACGAATATGTTTATTAAAAAATAAGTATATTATATATATGTTACATCGGAATTTGATTTGTATCAGGAGGATTCCGGATCCTTTTGGCTAAAATATTTGCGATAGAGAAAAATATGCAAAGCAATACCCAAGCGACAAAAAAGTGGGAAAAGTCCAAAAATTCGAAATTAAAGGGATGGAAAAAGTCAGGAGAATGGAACAAATTTAAACAAACGCCACAAGGATACATTTATAAATAAAACAATAAAAAACGTATAATAAACTAAACAAAAGTTACTGTAGAACAAGACAGCACAGAAACTAAAGCACTAGCAATGTGAACTTCCATTAAAAACCGGGAATGACAACAGGTGGTCCGGAAGGGTAAGCATGTCCTGCTGCGTTAAAGGCACCGTCACATTGCCAGTGAAGTGTCAAGTCTTGTGAGATGTATTCGGGTAGGATGTAAATTCCAGAAGGACGTGAAACCTAACCTAATTGAAGATATCTAGTCTGATACACGAGATAGAAACTTCGTATCGGCCAATCAATTCATGATGACGACCATAAAACTTTTGGAATGATGAAATTAACGTATACTGAACATATCCCTGTCCTAGATGTTTATGTGACAGCAAAATTTCAAAATGACGGAATACTTCCTTACTAACTTCAAATACGGACCCTCATGGCTCATACCATACATTGACTCGATGATTAGCTAAAACCATAACACGTCTACTTATCTCTCTTATGTATAACAATTGATTATGTTAAATATTATCATTATTCTGTTTTATTTCAAAAACCCAAAAGTGCGATTCACTGTAATATTATTTTCTTAGTTCGTTTAATTACATGTAAAACATTTGTAGGAGTATACATTTAGCCGTAAAATCCACTCTGAACTAATTTTCAAGCTCTTTCATAGCCATATACGGTTCGGACAAAGTTTTCAACAATAATTGTGTGTGTACAAATTGGGTAATACATACGTACCAAACGGGAACTATTTCGTCGAATCACATTCCCCAAATTGTGGAATTACTCCGCATTTTATAAAATTGTAATCATTACCATTTATTTTGAATTAGAGAGTTACGTGGGCGTGCATAAGACAATGTATTTCAACCAGCTGTATTTGTCCATGTCTAATGACATGCTCATTGTAAACTATTGCGAAGTAATTCATCCGAAACCAAAATATAAGTGAATATAACCTATACTCCAAAACAAGGAAAAAACTGATAATCGCTCTCACAAGTTTCTGTGAATCTTCCGTAATTCTAGAAAATTCTACTATATGCTTATATATGTGTGTTTTTTTTTGTTTTAAATATAAACATAGAGAACGACAAATTTCTCATAGACAATCTGTTTCTGTACTCATGAAACGGACTTCATTCAGGGGCTACTACGTGAAAACAAAATGAAACTAGCCAAGTCCTTTAATTTCACTATTCATTATATAGATGACGTCCTGTCGTTAAATAACGACAAATTCCAAGACTTTCTACCTCTCATCTAAAAAAACCCAGTGAGCTTGAAATTAAGGATACTACAAATACATCGAAGTCAGCTACATATTTCGATTTGTTTCTTAAAATATACAAAACTGATGACTTCAACTTTCCTATTGTTAAAACTCCCTTCTTGAGTAGCAATATACCGGCATCGCCTCCATTTCTCAGCTTTTTGTGTTTCAAAGGCATGCGTGATGTACCATGACTTTCGACAAAGCGGATTAATGCTGTCACAAAAGCTGATTAACCACGGTTTTATCAAGGATAAGTTGATGTCTTCACTTAAGAATTTTACGGTTCTCATCACGAATTGGTTGACCGTTAAAGCGTTCTAAAATTGAAGATGATGTTGGACCTCTTCCCACTATCGTAACATTTCATTTGTGACTACCACCGGATTGACTTTGTTGAACTTCACGACGGGTGCCGTATAGGGAGAAGGAACTTCTTACCCTTCCGGACCACCTGAGTTCACTCCTGGTTTTTATAGGTTTGGAGTTCGTGTTGTTCATTTTTATTTAGTTTTCAGTTTTTATTTGTTGTGCTTGTGGTATATTTGTCCCCTTTAACGTTATTTTCAGAAACGTCTGAGAATGATTTTTTTCACTCACTGTATTTCTACAGAAATAGCATTTACTAGCTCAGATTACTCCTACATCTAAATACACAGGGACAGGCACATGCAATTTAAGGACGTACACATGGAGTTTACTTTAGCGAGGATTTAAGCAGTTTGTAGAAACGACAAATAAAATAACAAAAAGCGACGCCAGTAGTAAAGCACAATATCTGTAACGTCGTGTACAGTACCAACATCGTTTATGTCAGAAATCAGTTTCACTCCAGGATCTGCCTTAAATCAGGGATATCAACATTACAATACGTATTGTGTACTTTTGTTTATTGTGATCGTTTACATAGTGTAACTGTTAGTACAATGACTTAAAGGTCAGCCTATTTGCATTAGTTTTCTAGTTTTAAATGTTGAGTAACAACTCTAACATCTGAAGGTTTCGCTCAAGATTTAAATAAAAGAGAGCTTGTTAACACATTCATTATTAAAATAAACAAAATCAAAACGAGGCTGGCAGTATTTATTCTGTGCATCCATTTCTGATTAATGTTATCCATGCGCTCCGTAACTGCTAGAATAATTATAAGCACTCCAGCAACTAGCTGAGTAATTATACACAATGTAATAAGAACTAACATTGGCTCAAAGAACTCGAAAGATGATCCACTTTTAATTACTGCTTTCAACATGGTAGCATTTGCAGATAATATCGTTAAATTAAGAAATCCTTCGACAAACAATTTCTTTTTGCCATACGAAGCCTTGTCCTAAAACATAAAAAAAAAAATGAAAAATGCAAATATGTTCCTAGTGAAATACTAGCATGTGTCAAAAGTAATTCTGCATTGGAAAATGATGCAAAACTTTGTTCATGTTGTTGTTTAGCATAATTAACCAGTATTAACTAGCAAGAGTAACAAAATAATTTCTGTGCCACTGAAAATCAAAAAGATGATGCTCTAAGGGAAAAGAAAATGTTTTTTTTTCAGAGAAATGTCACAAGATAATCATCTTAACGCACATTGACGCATTTCGTATTGCCTTTAATTTTCTGTTATATTTAATGATCCTTCCAGGGGAGCCACGCAGGGTTTGTTGTACTTGAATCAGTTGTCTTCTCTGCGTTTGGAGTCTCATAAGAAATGTTTGTTAATAAATCTTTTTCAGTTGAGATCTTTCACGCAAATGATTTCTGCGGAATTAATCTAATGTTGTTTATCAACTTACCGATTTGCATATCTTTATTGAATTCGTTGTTGTTGTTGTCATTTCGTTTTGGGTTGGCGTAGGACCCCAATCGTTCATCTGTGTGTCGATTATCAATCAAAATTAACTCCCTTTGGGAATCTTTAACGTCACCAAAAAGATATGCAAATACAAATGTTACAGTACCTATATTTAACATGAGTTTTAAATTTAAATGGACAAACTTTTTTTTGTTATGTTACCGTTAGTTAACTACAGTAACTGTTCTCTGAACCAAAACACGCACATAAAGTACATTGAAAGATGATAAATATGTAGGAAATATTAACATGACTCAACGTCGATATTGTAAACATTTCCAATTTAAATACATGAAATTTAATTTTTGACATCGTTCCCACATAGGTTTTCTTTAGCAAATTTAGGTTCCATCTTGTTTCTATTCTGATACGTATCCAATCATTTGAAATCATCAGAATAATATAGTGCTAACAAGACAATGTTAAACTACAGAATTTATACATATAGTTAATTAATTGTTGAGAAAAAAATGCCCGATACAGAAAAATAGATAAATATTTTAACTTTTTTGTAAAAAAATTGATTTCCATGGGTACATGACTGGATATCAGTTATAATACATGTATACAGTCGTGTAAGAAATTTGTGGAAACGATATTTAGCTTACTTTGCATGTTTTAACTGATTTTGTTTGTTTAATTGTTGACATGCAATAGACCCCTTCTTACACCCATCGATGACATGCACAATGCAAATACGTATAGAACACGACAATTCGAGCTCGGAAACATCAATTAGAAACTCAGATACTAAATTCGCTGCGATTGTAATACACATTCCACCATTAACCGTCATCAACCAATATCCAAGCATAAAGCTCAATCTGTAGGACACACTGAGGCGTGGGTATGTATTCATGTATACTGTCTGTGCATCTTGTTGCATTAACTTTTTTTAGCTTCGTCGTCGTCGTCGTCGTCTGTCGTCATTAAACTTTTACTTTTTAACCTTCTCTGCAGAAACCACTCGGCAGATTGGAACCAAACTTTACAGGAATGTTCCTGGGTGGTCCTCTACAAATTTTATGTTGTTGGTTCTGATCCAAAATTTAAAAAACATGGCTGCCAGGGCCATCTGATTGGCTGAAATTTAAAAATTCTTCTTCTCTGAAACTACAAAAGCAATTGAATTGTTATATTGCAGGAATGATCCTTACATTGTCCTCTACAAAGTTTGTTTTCTTTTGCCGATCTGACATCCAAGATAGCCGCCACCACGGGACACATTTAACATAGAATCCTATAGGAAATACATACAAACATCATCTTGTCAGAAACCGTTTGGCAGATGGAAGTAGTAGTATGCCTGATTGATCAGATAATTTTATGCCTGAATGATCAGATAATTTTATGCCTGAATGATCAGATAATTTTATGCCTGAATGATCAGATAATGGTCTTTAACAAAATAAAAGTTTTTGGTGCCGATCCAAAATTCAAAATTTAAGCCAAGGAAATTATACACTCTGTCTGGCTGAAATTTTTTAAAATCTCCTGAAACTGCAAAAGCAATTGAATCGTTACATTGCAGAAATGATCCTTACATGGTCCTCTACAATGTTTTTCATGCAAAAATGAAACTACAGTGCAAGCTGGAAACAAAGTTGGCAGAAATAGTCCTTAAATGGTCTACTGTTAGAATTGTGTCTGATGACCCAGAATGTCAACCGAGATGGCCGCCACAGCCAAACTTAGTTAAACATAGCACTCTATGGGAAAATTCATTAAAAATTCGTCTTATCTGAAACTACTAAATAAAGCCAATTGGAACCAAACTTGGAAGAAATGGTCCTTAGGTGGTCCTCTTTCAGAATTATGTCCGATGACCCAGAACGTCAACAAAGACAGTCGTCACAGCTGAACTTAGTTTAACATAGGACACTACGGAAAAATTCATCAAATAATCTTTTTGTCTTAAACCATTAAGCCAACTGGGACCAGACTTGGCAGCAATTGTCATTAGATGGTCCCCTTTTATAATTGTGTCCGCTGACCTAGCCTGTCAATCAAGATGACCACCAAAGCTGAACTTATTTTAACACAAGACCCTATGGGAAAATTCAATTTGCAGATCATCATACCTTAAAGTTGGTCATTGGAATCAAACTAATGCCAGTAATGGTCCTCTTTTTGGATTGTGTTTAATACCCTTGAATGTCAACTAAGATGGTCATCGCACCTTAACTTTGATTAACAGTGTACCTATGGGAAAACCAGCCAAGATAAATTTTCAGTCCTGCTGAAGTTGGACAAGTTAAATCCAGGTGAGCGATACAGGCTCTTGAGAGCCTCTAGTTTAAATATTCATACACTAGAAATGACGGAGGAGTTTAGACGACAAGCTAAAATTAACAATTTTCGAAATTAGACTTCAGTGGATTCTTTTAGTCTCATTTTTGAAAATGAAAATTCTGAGACTTTATTGCATTGCTAAAGATGGTATACAATCATTATATCAAGAAATTAAATACCTAAGCGGACGGAATGGTAGGAACCACAGTTACAAATTAACAGTGAAATGTAATCCCTATAGAAGTGAGAAGTTCACAATTAGAAAGTAAATAACACTTTTTAGGATTGGTCTTTGATTCTACTGCCCACTATCGTCTCTATTTAATATTAGTATAGGGTAAGTTTTGTTTTAAATGTCAATACCACAAGGCTATCTTTCTAAATATTTTTTTAATATTCTTTAATACACCTATTACATAGAAAGTTTTACATCGATTTCTAACTATGATACCGTGTAACTAAGTGAAATACATATCTTTGATACCAATTTTGATGCACAAGATGTGCACATTTCGTCGATTTATGACTCATCAGTTGTGCTCAGGGCCTAAAATGTTGAAAACCAAAACAACAATCCAAAAGGTTAAAGAACAATTTACAATTACCAAAAGGTAATGAAATGAAACAAAAGTGGATATTTCAAATAAAGAAGTATTTGCATAATAAATCATAATGTCTATATTTTAATCAAAAATATACATGAATGATAATTGACTATCGATATGCATTTTGAAATAACATATAAATGTTTACAAGCATTAATCACTAGCAATACCTTTTAAAAAAAAATCAAAGAATAAGTACAGTGTTATTATTCACAGACATAAAGAATTTCCATTGCATAATCAGTCGTTTGAAAGGTCTAACCCTAAAGCACTTATAAATACATTCAGTACCGTAATCAGTATGATAAATGCCACTGATGCAGTATTCAGTCTGTGTAAGGTGATTTTATTTATGTCGTCCATGTGTTCTCTGGCTCCAATGATCAACAACAAAACAGCAACGATAAGCTGTAGAATGATTGAAAGAATAATCAGAAAAAGCAATGCCTCGAAATATCTATGTGATGATCCTGCTTCACTCACTGCTTTCAACATGGCTGCATTTGCTATTAAAATCGTGAGATCAAGAAGACCTGCTGCCAATGTCTTCTTTTTGTCATATGCCGTTTTGTCCTAAAATAAAACAAAACATAGAATTTATTAGATAAATATAATACTCTATAAGTACCATAGCTGTTCAATAAATAATACATCATCGATTAATTTTTTTCATATAAAAATTTATTTTTTTTAAAATACCATTGCTCGACAAAGACTGATAATTTTGTGTTGAAAAATGTTGTTCTTCTTCTGTGGGTGTATTTATTTTCTGTATCATTCGATAGCCAGTTTTTAGTCGAAATAAAATTTAAATATGTTTGGGGCTATCAACATATTTTTATTCAGAATTTATTAAAACAAAAGAAGAAAAAAAAATCTTACCGAGTGTTTGACTTTTTCTTGTTTCTTTTCAGATTTTGCTTCGGCATCGTCAGCATGTCCGATTGGCATTTTTTCTTCAAAATTTAGACACGAAGATTGTAGATTTAGGTTGCTGTGTGAATGCGTTCCTATTTACGCCTACAGACGTTTTCATCGGTTGCTTATGGATCAAAATATTATTGTCAACGACTACAAGATGTAACAGTTGATTGATTAATTGATATAAATATATATTCAATTTTATTATTTTAAAACCTTTATACTTTTTTCTGCTTTTTTATTCGAATGTAGTCATGCTGTGCTATGCTGTACGATATTATGCCGTATTAAAATTTTATACATCGAAGATACATAAAACATATTGAAGACTTGACTTTTACTTTTCAGTAGTAAAACGAATAATTTATTTCCATCGCCCTCTTGGTTAAATAAACTAGGAGACATTTATCAGTTTTTCTACGTATAAAATTTATTTTACCTTCAATCAAAATTTTACGGTTGTGATAAAAGGTATTGGACAGTAGTGAAATATTTTCTACTTCGCAACAGTAAAGATACGGTTGATTTAAAGAAAAGATAATATAAGATTAGCATCCCATTATATTTGGGAAGTCGTCATACAGATGATCAACCATGTCTCTTCAGTAGAAATATGAACTCTTCATTGTTATAGGATCCGACATTGTGAAACCATTTATTGAAAATGTCATATATCAGGAACTACAGCCTGGAAACAAAAGTTCCAGTTACGATATTTTTCATAATTTAAGTACATTGTACTTTAACCAATTTAAATTTTCTAATCACTTGGCTTTGAGATGTAATTAATTTGAACAATTAACCTACCGGATTAACAGAGAAGAATTTTACCATTCATGTAGTGAACTTGTGCAAATTACTAGATATCTTAAACTAACATTATGTGTCTTTTTTTCAGAATTAAATATCTGGACGGTTAATATATAATTTCCGTCAAATGAGAGATAACTCAAACTTTATCTCAAGTTTTGTTAAGTAACTCTCAGCAAAAATGTATTTTTACCAGTTTCATCGGATAAAGCAAATACTTTTCATAAAAATATTTTATTTGTAAATTAATGTATTTATTAGCAAAATCATCATTTTTAATATATGATTTAACTAATATTTTCTTAAATCAAATATTACATCCACGTATGATGTGTGCATGTGGCATCAAACAGGCATTTCAGCGGAACGAAACATATTTAAAATAGTGTTTTATAGACTTAAAGTGGAGAAGCAGGAGACCCCAGATATCCGGACCAAAAAGCAGACGTCATAGAAGTCAAATACACCTCGCCAAGAATTGGTAATATCACTACCGGCCGATTGCAAGCAGATGTTTGACAAATGAAAAGATAGATTGGAAGTTACACATGCCCTTATTATTATTAGATAGTGAAATCTGCAGGTTGTATTTCTCTGTAATGTATGCTGCAAATTTAGATCGTGCATGCATCGACGAAATGTGCACATTTTGTACATCAAAATTGGTATCAAAGAATTTTATCCTCACGCTTTCAGTATCAATTGTTACAAGGAAGGCAACTGATATATGAGAACTATATTTCCGTAAATCGTGAAAAGCTGCTACATCACATCGTAAAGATGCACAATTTTGGATTTCTCAGTGTCATGCCTATTTGCATTAGTTTTCTAGTTGTAAATGTTGAGTAACAACTCTAACATCTGAAGGTTTCGCTCAGGATTTAAATATAATTAAGAGAGCTTGTTAACACATTCATTATTAAAATAAACAAAATCAAAACGAGGCTGGCAGTATTTATTCTGTGCATCCATTTCTGATCAAAGAATCAAAGAATTTTATCCTCACGCTTTCAGTATCAATTGTTACAAGGAAGGCAACTGATATATGAGAACTATATTTTCGTAAATCGTGAAAAGCTGCTACATCACATCGTAAAGATGCACAATTTTGGATTTCTCAGTGTCATGCCTATTTGCATTAGTTTTCTAGTTGTAAATGTTGAGTAACTGTTGTCCATAAGTAGCAACTTCAGTAAATGATAGTTGCAGAATTATGCGGAAACATTGTCTCTGCTACCCGATTTTAAATAGGCTGATGATAAATATTGAGTAACACATGAGTGGTAGTATGACATAAGGCATCTGAATTTTGTACAAATATCGACCGTTTCACAACAAGATTATCTAGTTGAAATAATAAAAAACTGTCGGTTGTTAACGGTATATGGAATACAATTAAGATAAAAAGAAACATCTAGCATACCAGAGTTATAAACGGTAACATACAACTTTTACGACAGAAACAGTGTGACTGTTTTCTGGAAAAGCAACCCAAGGAAGGCTTATTTTGCCAATCTCCTTTCTTTTACGTTTACCTCAATCAATTAAATTTTAAACTGTTTTCATATATAATTTCCCTTTCTTGTGAGGCAGTACACCAGCATTGCCTGCTTATATTTTTAAGCTTATCTTCTACTTGAGTTTACTCTTTATGATCTATTAGTAATGTATAATGGCACTTTTTTCTGTTTTGGTCCTAAATCATTGACACTACTTTTGAAATTTAATTGTTTTAATTAATTTGATAATCTAGAAATCTACTGCCAGAATCGACAGTGATCCCCCACAGCCCCCACATTTTGTTGAGACACTTACCCAAATTCGAAAATCTAAAACCTTATTGCCCGTTTTAAGATGTTATCCAATAAATCTATAAATCTGTGAAGAAATTTAATAATCAAATTCAATAAAAAAAAAGATACAAGTTTAAATTCACCATTTCTTCATTCCTGTATGTGCCGATTTTAGAAAATTAAAATTGTAAATCCTTATAGCCCATCTGCATATATAGTCCACGACAATACTATAAATGACAAATGAAATCGGATTTTACGTCACAAGCTCTAAATTGACAATTTTCGAAGTTCGACGCCTTTGGGCTACAAGTTTAGAAAATCAAAATTCTAAAACCTTATTCAGCAACTCTATATAGTGCCTGACAATACTGGATAGAAATAATATGCTTAAATTGAAAAATAAAAGAGGAGTTTACGTAACAAGCTGAAATTGACAATTTTCGAAGTTCGACCTCTGTGCATGGGCCCCAAAATTAGAAAATCAAAATTCTAAAACCTTATTGTGGATCTACATGTGGTAAGCAACCATTCTATATAGAATGTAAGTTCCTAAATCCAAAATTGAAGGAGGAGTTGATGTCACAAGTAAGTGTCACCTGACATTGTTAGACAACACGACGGGTGCCAAACACAGACCTGGGATTCTTTACACTGGAGATTTTTTATACGATTTACATATAGATTTTTCATTTTGTTTTCAGTGTTACTTTTTTTTGTATTTATCTTGGAACAGCCGGTGAGGGAAAAGAAATGTTCACTTTGAATTCGTGTTGTAAATATTCATTAAAAAATCTGTTTTTTTCATGCTGTTACTTCTATGGCACGCCGTTTTTATATTTATTCAAATTCCAAGATATCTTATTTATTTAACAAGATATCTTATTAAGTATAAAGATATCTTTAATTTTTATAAGATATCTTATTTAATTTGAAAGTAAATAAGATATCTCTATAAGTTAATAAGATATCTCTATAAATTAATAAGATATCTCTATTAGTTAATAAGATATCTCTATAAGTTTATAAGATATCTCTATTAGTTTATAAGATATCTTATTAAGTAAATAGGATATCTCTATTATTAACTATATAAAAGATAGAATATCTTATATAGTTAATAAGATATCTTATAAATTAATAGAGATATCTTATTAACTTATAGAGATATCTTATATATTTAATAAGATATCTTGATAACCAGTTAAATAAGATATCTCTATAAGTTAATAAGATATCTCTATAAGTTTATAAGATATCTCTATTTGTTTATAAAATATCTCTATTAATTTATAAGATATCTTATAAACTTATAGAGATATCTTATTAAGTATTAAGATATCTTTAATTTTTATAAGATATCTTATTTAATTTGAAAGTAAATAAGATATCTCTATAAGTTGATAAGATATCTCTATTAGTTAATAAGATATCTTACTTCTTTATAAAGATATCTTTTAAACACATACTTTATTAAATATCTTATAAAGTTTATAAGATATCTTATAAACTAATAGAGATATCTTATTAACTTATAGAGATATCTTATATATTGAATAAAATTTCTTTATAACCAGTTAAATAAGATATCTCTATAAGTTAATAAGATATCTCTATTAATTTATAAGATATCTCAATTAGTTTATAAGATATCTTATTTAACTAAATAAGTTTTGGGTAATATAAAAAAAACCACTACGCCAGAACCTTGAATAGAAAAAGAGCATACTAAACGTATTCATTATTTACATGTAATAGTTGCCTTTTACTGATAAAATCGATGACCCGAATTATTTAAAATGTACATACATGTATTTAAAACGAAACCAATAATAAATATCTAAATGAATAAATTAAATAATTAATCAATTGTAACTATTCTGCCAATATAGTACAGTCTCTGGATTTTTTTATCATCGGCCTTGGCTAAATCTATCTGATCAAAATGCATTTACAAAATCCACAGAATCAGTGTAAATATTTGAACCATACATTTTTTTTCTCATGATACAGTATTAACTTGTTTAATTGGTCTTAGTCTTTGAACTTCATTTCTTCTGGTCTTTTTTTGTATCATATACCAAATCAAGATCACGATGAATTCAATAAGTTCTGTAATGGTGAGGATACTGGCTCCAAGAAATAATCCAAGCTGCCCACCTAAGTTACCTGGAAACATATATTATTTTTAACAGAGATTTAGACATAAGAAAATGTAAAATAATAGTTAAGCTGAGTAACAGTAATATATTTTTTTTTTATCATATACTTATAGAAAATAAATGTTAAATTTTACCCTACAATAAAATTGAAAATTGTACATATTTCTGCCCAAATCTTATAAGAATAAAGAAGTTTCGTGTTATATCCATCACCGGAAAAGTTCGTCAATTATGCGCGCCTTTATGACGTCATTTACCAGATTGTGGGGCACGCCTGTATCCCTACACTATTAAATTTCATCAAGCGTCTTCGTGATCGTCATTATGCAGGATGATCTAGAAATATATTTTGCTCCGTAGGTACTTTATCACAATTCCTTCATGACTGCAGTACTGATTATCACTTATAAGAATTTAATTTGCCAAATATTTCATGCAACATAGCATAATTTTTTTTCAACCGTTCGCTCAACACGGAGACGGAAGTGACGATGCCCCTAAACGCACTAAAGACGTTCACTAAAACCAGAGTTTTTGACGGAATTGCAACGAACTCGAAAGTGGCGTATTGGCTTAGCGGGCTGATATAACTTCGTTATCAACTGTTTCCGGTTTATATCAACTGCTTCCTTTTTATATCACTCCCTAATCCGTAATCGCGATATAAATCTTTCGTTTCCGTAATCGATTCTAAACTTACTAGCATATGGAAATACAGTGCTCGTACGATCGCGGGACGAAACTGTGGATTATATTAATTCGCTCAAAAATGTTAATACAAACAGAAAATCATTCAGTGACAAAACATTTTGACTAAATGGATGAGGGACAATGACGATTTGCAGCGTCTTGAGGATATTGGGTAATACGGCAATGAAACTGAAATCATTGATTTCATGATATCTATAAAACACCAATGTTGAAGTATATGATAAAAATATCATAACATGTCATTATTCATATCAGACCCATTATTAGCACATGATCAAAATCATCCCTCGAGCCTGGTGGCTCTCGTACTGATATCTTGACCTAGGGCTGATAATAGGTGTGATATGAAAAATGCCATCTGAATTCTTGTGCTTTTATTAGTACAAGAACACGAGAACTTTAAAGTGGAAAGATATCAAATTTTAAACATACTAATCTGGATTGAACGAAGAAAAAAGCTGTATTGTGACCATGTCGTATCCGTCATAAGAGGATTACGTACGAATTTGAATTTTTGAAAACCAATATAAAGTTGTTTTTAACTTCAGAGAACGTTTGTTTTTTTTTTTATGAAATTGAGACTATTAACATCTTACATTTATTAGATAATACCGGTCAATCAGATTATTTGATAAAAGTGTTATGAACTGGTTGTTTCTGAATTGGAACTGTATAGATTCTCAATACAGCCATCCTCAAATCTATACCTAGGCCAATAGGTAGTTAATAACATTACAGAAGTGCACGTGTTTTGAGATATGAGGCTTGAAATACATTTTAATAATTTCCCATTTTGACCTTTTATGACGCGAATATTAAACTTAATAATTCATCGCAGCGATATCTTCGTTGGAGATTTTAATATGGGTAACATTATTGAGCCAAATTTTATCCCGAGCGAAAGCAGTTATTTTGCTTAAATTTTGCAATGCTTATGTATGGATTTTGTTTCAAGAATAAATCTACCATTATATGTTTCATCCATTTCTAAAAAAGATAAAACCAGAGAAATCCGAAAATCTTACCAAAACATAAAACGTAAATCGTGATTGTATGATACAAATAAAATTAGCCTCTTACCGAATATATCTCCGACATTCTGGTATTTTGGAATTTGCTCGGTAATTGTGGTACTCAGGTCTTTGTAAAAGATTCTGATCAGCATCAACTCATTTCTAAAAATATCCAGAAAGGAACACGGAAGTGATAAGAGAGAGATCAACATGCAAATACAGTGCTAATTCGCGAGACTACATAACTATAATTAGAATATTTTGAGTATATCATTACCTTAAGTATTGCTGATTAGATATACTTTTAAAAAGATACTTAGTAAGCAATTTACAGAAATTAGCATCACTGAATACAATTACATACGTAATGTGTTGGTACAACTATTTGTATCACGACTAGATAGTTGTATCACTACGGGACGCCTAGTGTCGAATAGTGATACGATTGTATACAACTGTCGAGACGTGATACAAATAGTTGTAACAACACATAAATGTGTGTATTTGGTTTATGTAAAATTTGACAGTCATTTAAAACTGTTATACCATGACATTTCACTGATTTATTATTTGAACAAAAAGATGTTTACAATTCAAATAGTTCTTTAGTTCAATCCTATTGTTACGTCACATTGTAACAATGATTCATTCATACAAGTTTTCATTCAATCATCGTCGCTATCGGAATAAACTACCATTATGTTTGTTTGTTTAGCTGAGGTTTTACGCCGTTTTCAGCACATTTGGCTATTTCGCGGCAACCAGTTTTTATTGTTGGAGGAAGCCGGAGTACCCGGAGAGAACCACCGACCTAGCAATCCTTGTCCATTAAGATCGGAGTCGAACACACCCCGTCACAGGTGAGATTCGAGCTCACAACCTCATTGATCATTAGTAGTCATGACGAACTACCACAACCATTATGAATACTAGTAGATATATAAACTGTTATTGCAAAATGTGTTTTCCACTAAATAGATTTTTTGCAGGGTAAAATTCAATGTATCAATTGCCTTCAACGTCATATTTAGGACTTCCGTTATATTTAGCTACGAAGACGTCAAAGTTATTTTCCCGCATTCCTTACATTGTGACGTCACTTAAGTTCCGACAAAAGTACAAGTTGTATCACACATATGTACAATACAAGGTTTTGTATCGCACAGGTTGTATCGTCCGGTTAAAATTATGTATTTCTCAGTATTTCTAAGAAATACACACTAAATTTTAGATAAAGTTATATCTCTTATGATTAACCGGTATTGTCTAACTCTCGGACGGTTAGCGGAATTTGATATCACACCGTGAACAGTAGATATGGAAAATATGTCCGTTTGATTGGTCAACGCGTGATTGTGTGGGAAATTTCGTATATTTTGCATGGTCAACAATTTTGCTAAACAATGGCGCTATATTTGAAAGCCATCTTTGCATAGCAACATTTGACGTCACGGAGATTTCGGGCGGTCCGGACGCCGAATCACAAAAAAAAAAAAAAAAAAAACATTCCTGAAGAATCATAAGAGAAATGGGTTTAACCACTCCTAAAAAATAGATATCGCCAAAGGCTCATTTATTATAATATCCAAATTAAATAACTCGAGTGGATATTAAGCGATGTCTAGTTCTCACTCATTGTGAAAACTATAATTACTTATCATATTCAGCTTCAACGTGCGTGTGATTGTTAGATAAAGAATACTACTGTACTAAGATTATGATATTATTAATTAACAATTTCCGTATTGGCTTAGTTATTGGCCCGAGGCTTGCTGTATTGGCCTGAGGCGAAGCCGAAGGCCAATACAACAGGCCGAGGACCAATAACTCAGCCAATACGCAAATTGTCAATTAATAATATCTTTTTTAATTAACTTTTGATAAACATTACATAGAATTATCTTTTAAATAAAGTCCATGAAATTGAACCACAATTCTCTAAGAACTCAAGGGAATCTTATGCACGAACGTATACTTTTTGTAAAGAATGAAAAAAAAACATCTATTTTCTAGTTAAACTTTTGGAGACAAGTAAAATGAATAGTCACAAGTGGCTAGTGAATAGTTAAAAAAAATTTAAGTAGCTTTTTGCACAATCGTCCAACAGTGCGACGTCCCTATAGATTTGCATGTGTGAAAATCCCCGGATGTCGGCCAATATGGGAAAACTCGGACAATAAAGACCGGAGGTTCGTATTGGCCGAGTTTTTCTATATTGGCCTTGTTCGATTATCTGTATTGTATAGACAGATTAACTGTTATCTAAGCAAAAAACACAGTAGTTAATTATAGTAAATATTGCAGTCCATTACCAGGCCAGTACTCCAAAATAATCGCTTAAGAAACATATCGCGCTTTAAGACTTCTGATGAAAGAGATTTCCGATGGATATTTTCCCGTCGACATTTGTGTGTCAGGTCGACATTGATTAAGCTCGATACTAGTTTGTCGACATGTCGACTTCGATATTGTTACGTCACCACGCAATGCAGATAAAGCCTCCAAAAATAAAATAAAAAACTACTACAAAAGAATATTTTACCTTATAAAATTTGCCGGAAATACATATGCTCTGGAAATCTGATCCACGAAGAATTCCGATGGATATTTTCCGGTTGAGAAGGTATAATCGTATGTTGTATATCGACATTGGGGTGGACAGTTGCAAGTCTCAATGCGATTGTTTATAACTAATTGCCCTGTTAAAATGTATTAAGACGTTTTTTTATTAATTTATAAATTACTTAAGCATTTTCCGTGCATTCAAAATTATTCTGGTAAAGTCTAATAAAAAGAAAATGTTCTCTCCCTTTTAGATAGGGTTTGTTGGAAGTATTACCCGTTACCATAAACGGTAAGTTTTGTACATACTGAGGTGTGTTTGATATCAGTCATTGTTGAAACGCATGATTTTTTTTTCTAGTCCAATGCGATTTAATTTCTTTTAAAGATGATCATTTTCCGTGTCTTATACAGACCTACTAATTAACATCCAACATTCGTAAAAATTAACTGTGATTTTTTTTTAGTTTTGTAAAAAGATAATTCTAATTCTAATATGACGTTCCGCTTTGCTATAGAAACAACTGTTGTATTTTGTTGATAAAATAAAGTTTCAGTCATATTTTTCCATCTCACTGAATCTATTTTACATATATCGCTTTTCAAACATTTAGCAAAGCTCGAAATACAACAACCATAACTATCACGCGAAATGTTATGACAGTTGAAAGTGCGACGTCACAATCATACATTCAAATGACGCCAGATCGACAGTCAAAAACGGAAAATCGTACGTTGTACAGGACCTGGAACGCTGGTAATTGCATTAAAATCTCTGATTTTATTTTGTTTGTATAAAGACATTTTAAGTTTTTCTGTAAAAGTTTTTGCCTTGTTAAAATCGACATGGCTGACAGTATATGACGCCTTATATGGTTCGCTTTGATTACAGAAAGGATGCATATTGTCCTATTAGAATCGAAATAATTCATTGGCGACATGCTCTATGGTTATTTTAACATGGTTAGGCCTTATATTTGTTAATATTTTACACCGACGGCACCAATGAATTATTTCTTAATTCTAACATGGTTTGTCTTCGATTCTACATAAGTTATTGTAAATATCTATCCTTTATAAGTAAGATCAACATGTACTTACAAAAAGTTGGATTGGAACATGTCTGATACTTGAAGTATGAGCAATATGGACCATTGTCTATTACATCAGATGAAAAATAAGTACATGAGTCTACATTGTAATTATTTTGGTAGATTTAACATTAAAATTTGATTTTAGAAATATTATGTTGCATGAAGTGTATAATTTTTTGTATTAAAATAGTTAGGCTATGTCACTGATAGTTGTACACTTTTAAAATGCTTCTCCAGCACAGCAGCAATTGATTCTCAGATGGTTTAATGCATCTGTATTTAACATTTGACTGCAACATCAACCTGGAGCACTTTTCACAAAATATCTTAAGAGTAAAATTACTCTTAAGTCATACAGATTCTAGTTTCTTATTCTTTAAGTTTTCTAGCAGCAGTATAAGAATTAGAATGCTTTTGAGGAAATAATAGTCATAGCGTAGCGCTAACGATTTATAAATCTTAATAATCTCATGACAAAGAGATTTTATATTTATATGGAGGTAATTTAAAGACCTGCGTTTTTCGAGCCATTTTCAAAAAAATGTAACAAGTACTGTATCACATAAAGAGTAAACTTCTATACACTTTGTGAGAATATACAAGTTTATTACATTGAGTGTGGTGAAATACCGATATTTCCGAGTGAAATCAAATTCGATAATTCACCCAGTGAAATCGAAAGTCATATTTCACTCTAGGAAGTGACGTAATAATAGCCGTCGCCAAAGATGTTGCTATACAAACGTCGTCGCGTAGTCGCATAAAACATAATCCCTTGCATTTTCTCGTTAAATTTTATGAATACACGGAATATGTCAATGTAATAAACAGAATAAATAATCTCGAAATTCGAATACCAAAGATCTACAACTCGTCACCGAAAAAACACTAATAATTCACTCGTGCGCTACGCGCACTCGTGAATTAAAGTGTTGTTCGGTAACTCGTTATAGATTTTTAGGTATTCGCATTTCAAGATTAGTTATACTATAAATACTGCAGTGCATTGTAGTGTGGTTATACATATACATGTATATCTGTAGTAGGATTTTCAACGATCAACGCATAGTCAGACACTGTAGGTGCATGTAGCATTTAGTCAGACACTGTAGGCGCATGTAACATTATAAATCTATTTCGCTCTAATATTTATATTTATAACCAAATAATGAAAAACTTTTTGTCTAACCTTTGGTCAAATATTGATTACATCAACTTCCAAAACATTATTTCAAAGAACAACTTTTTACAAAATGTGCAGCCTCTTTATTGGATCTTACGATAAGCCGAGGAGCTGTGGTACTAACCCTTTGGGATATGAACTGATTATAAAAAAGTTTAAAATGAGGATGTATGATTGACGTTTACAACCAAAACCTATCAGACTATAGTTTTAGGGTAGAAAATTACTTTTAAGCTGTATCTTACCTTTATAAAGAAAATTAGCACACCCACATTTTTTTATTATAATATCATTCCAGCATTTTTGGTAGCATTTTGAGAAACTGTAACCAGAGTCATCAAGGCATGTCAGATTTCCAAAAGCAACATAAGGACTTGGTAGAAACTTATACTACAAATGAATATCAAACCGATGAATACGTTGCTAAGACTTTAAATATCTTCGAAATTTAAGTTTTTTTCTTTAATTTCTTTTAATTTCGCAAAATAAAGATTGAATTATAATTACCGTCTATCTCTACAACAAAGAAAAAAATTTACCTTAATTTTATCGTTAATCAATGTTTGTACAATGTTTTCCAATCTTCTACCAACTCGAGACTAAAGCAGTTTAAGCTTACTGGGATATATAAATATATTTTCTTAAAGATTTTCTCTGAGGACTACCTACGGATCATTACTGCAATGTTTGGTTAGTAATACGATTGATTCATTGCTTTAAGAAAAACATCTAGGTGAATTTTCCCGCCGAGCCTGTTTAAATAACTTCGGAATTCACGACCACCTTTATACATTGAATACATTTTGGCAAGAGGATTTCCAAAACAGCATTGCTGCCAAGTTCAAATGGGATCAGTTGTTTCAGACACGAATTATTTGGTTCTATGTTAAACCGAGTTTGCCTTTGGCAACCATCTTGAATGGCGGTCTGAGTCATCGGATATACTTCTGAAAGAACCACTTAATTAAGCGCCATTGCTGCGATGTTTGGTACCAATAGTGGACAAGTGAATTATGATGAGATGACATTTTCTAAATCCAAATGGCGTAATTAGATTAAAAGTGGGTCAAAATCAGCTAAATATTAACAGAGATAGCCATAAAAAAATTTAATTTTGCCTGTTTTACTCCTTTGTTGTATTTATAGTAACGGATGCCATGTTCACTGGTCAACGGCATCTTTGGATACAATTTTTAAAACTATACACCCTAAGGATTGTTGGTTTTAGAGGAGCTGATTTTTTGAGAAGACGACCAACGCCAAGTGAAGGCGATACATAAATGAATAAAATAAAGAATCGTAATTGAATCTATTTTGAACATGATGAAGTTAAGTATTCTGATAATTCCTGACAAAGAACTTCATTAGTTTATAGCATGATAGTGAAAACCACCATTCTCAGAAAGAGACACAAATAATATGCAAATCAGACAAATATTATACGTTAACCTACAATATTTTAAATTGGAACGATATACATATTAAATAGGAAATATTTCCATTGAAAACTCGTATATTACCTCCTTTCTTTGGATTTCAATAAAAGCTTCTGAAGCTGGTCTGACTGCTATTCCTGCATTTGTCATGATTGGTTCAACATTTGGGTCATGGATTGCGATCTATTCATGTAAATTATATACATGTAGGCTATATGTTTACATAAGAAACTACACCATTGTTATTTTCCGGAGGGAAATTCGTAATTACACTTAACTGATTTATAATTCAATATAAAAAAAAAAACTTATAACAGTTTCATTTCTTATTTTCTCAGTTGCCATCGTGAAATGCATATCTTGAAATAATACATTTTGTACTTTAAAAATTACATAGAAGTAGCGTTTCATATTAAAGCTTTCTATGATAAAAACATCTTATTGCACATCTGCGATCTATTTTTTTTTAACGGGTGAATTCTTGAGCTATTTATTTAACCTTAAAAAATTATTGTATTGATTATTTCAAAATTTAACAAAAGACGTCCTAAGATCGTTAACTTCAAAATATATGACCTTGTACATACCTTTACACCGGAAGAAAACGAATGACTGAAATAGTCCATATAAGTCATAGAATTTATGTAAAGATTTAGGTTGTAGCTGGCACCGTACATTGTAGTCGTCATGGTTCCGTCAGAATTAGCTCGAAGACACAGTCCCATGTCTGTATAAACCGGCTTCAAAATTTGTTCGCGTGATTTTCTATCCAAATATAGTTTGTGGTCATACACGGCTAGGTAGACAAAATCCCACAGATTTTTTGATTGACCATAAATCTCCTCTGTTGTCTGATTTTGAAAATAGCCTTCGTCAGCATAAAATGGGTCGCTCCAGTTGATGGACTGGCTAGTCATCCACATAGCACTTGTTCTCATGTATGCATTTTCAGTTTTATCGTCATTAGCAAATGCATATTTTGTTCGAGGACTTAAGTTACATATTGTTACTGCCGGAAATGTAAGCTCTTGTTGTAGCTGAATATAGGTATTTGAAATCGTCGGGTAACTGTAATAATTCTTAAGTTCTGTAACTACTGTGTAGATCAGAACCAATGCACAGGCAAACCAAACAACAAACCAACAAATACTGAAATAAAGATAAAATCAAGAATTTTAGTTTTTTACCATTGTAAGCCATTTTCCTGATGTTACGTAGGTACCGTGTTAAGGTAAGTAGCTTGATACATATATTTGAGTTCATGTCACTTCATGTACTATGCATATTTACGTCTGGGCAAGTCCTTACCTTCAATTTACTGTTAGTTACTTTCTACATCTCATCTACCCCAGTCAGCTTGAAAATTAAGGATACTACAGATACATCGAAGTCCGCTTCACATTTGGATTTGTTTCTTGAAATAGACAATGACGGACATTTGAAGACAAAACTTTATGACAAATGTGATGACTTCGGCTTTCCTATTGTTAATTTTCCCTTCTTGAGTAGCAATATACCAGCATAGTCTGCATATGGCATCTACGTTTCACAGCTTATCCCGATATTCAAGGGCATGCGTGAGTTACACTGACTATTTCAACAAAGATGATTGCTGCCACAAATGCTTCTTAACAAGGGTTGTATCAAGATAAGCTGATGTTATTGCTTAGGAAATATTACGGTTGTCATCACAAATTGGTTGACCGTTACAGTGTTCCAATATCTAAGATTATGTTGGACCTGTTCCCTCTGTCGTAACATTTCATGTACCTCCACCGATTTGTGACTTCCACCGGATTGACTTTGTTTACGACGGGTGCCGTATACGGAGCAGGAACTGCATACCCTTCCGGAGCACCTGAGTTCACCCCTGGTTTTTATTTGAGTTTGTGTTGTTCATTGTTTTTAGCTCACCTGGCCAAAAGGTGAGCTGTCGTCATCACTTGGCGAATGTTGTCGTCGTAAACTTTCCTTTAAAAAGATCTTCTCCTCTGTAACCACTGGGCCAATTGGAACAAAACTTGGCAGCAATGGTCCTTAGATGGTCCTCCTTCAGAATTGTATCCGATGACACCGCCCGTCATCCAAGATGGCGGCCATAACCGAACTTAGTTTAACATAGGACCCTATGGGAAATTTACTTAAATATCTTCTTGTCTGAAAGCACTAGGCCAATTGGAACAAAACTAAGCAGCAATGGTTCTTAGGTGGTCATCTTTCAGAATTATATTCGATCACCCCGTCATTCATCCAAGATGGCTGCCAGAGCCGAACATAGTTTTAAATATGATCCTATGGGAAATTTAATTAAAGATCTTGTCCGAAACCACTCGGCCGATTGGAACAAAACTTGGTTCTTAGGTGGTTCTCTTTCAGATTTAAATCCGATGACTCGACGAGTCATCCCGGATACCTACAACCGTCGAACATAGTTTAACATAGGACCTAATTTGGGAAAGTTCACTGAATGATCTTCTTGTTTGAAACCAATGAGCCAATTGGAACTTGACAGCAATGTTCCAGGCTGCTAGTCAAGATGGACATAGTCCAGTTGAGCGATACAGGTTCCTGGGAGCCTCTAGTTTAGTTTTCAGTGTTTATTTGTTGTGCTTGTGGTTGTTCATTTGTCTTCCTGGGTTTGTCTAATGGATTTCGTTTTTCGATTGCTCATTGGGTATATTTGTCCTCTTTATCCATACATATAGTTTTAAACATATAAGAAGTGAATTTATCCTACGTGCTTTGACCTTATACATGAGAAATTATTTTTTATATCCTACCAATTTTCTTTAATTGTAGGCTCCTTGACGATACTATCGAAATATTTAACATATGAAGTGCTTTTATGGGTAAATCTACGACAAATAAAAAAAGGCAAAAATAAAAACAAAATCTCTAGCAGGGATCAGTTCCCGTGAAATAAAGAGTGGTTAATTCTTTTTTACACACGACAATATCTTTATCATTAATATTTTATATCATGAGCACATTACATAAGGATTTTTAAAAACAGTTGATAAATGTCTTGGTAAGTTTTGTTTATTTTTTATTTTATTTCATTTATTTATTTATTTATTTTTTATTTAAAATAAAATTGTTTACTTCCTATTATCTCTTTTAGACAGTATATTTAACATTAATATATATTTTTATATCTTGACATTATAAAGTATAAAATGTTTAATTTAGAGAAACTGAAAAGATCAAAGTGGATACAGAAAGAATACTTTACCTTCTTATTATCTTTCGCGGACATTTGGATTCAAAAGTAATTTTATTTAGTCCATGAAATCCAGTTGTCTGCGTAAAATTTGTCCATATTCCAACACCACTTTCTCCATTTGATACAGCACCATTAAAATCAGTGTTGTTTTTCGGTTTCACTGTATTATCCATATTACTTGGTGGTTGTTTCAAATTTGGATCCCCAACTTCTTTGTTGGTGAACATTGATGACTTAACTGTACTACATTTATTTCTATTGCATAGGTATTTAAAACTGGTTTTTTCAATTGCTGCCAAAACGGTTGTCTTAATAAAAGAAGTTCTGCTTGTTCAATACCTAGAATTGTTTTGTATTGACAAAATATTAAATGCTCCCGATGTTTCAAGTTAATTAGAAGATCCAAGCAAAGGCAGTTACATTTTTCCAATAATTTTTTGTAATTTTATCTTAGTTCGGTAAATAATCGATTCTTCAAACAAATTTTAATATTCTTTGTTAATTTATAGAAGTCTTTTAACTAACCTACCAGAATATTACTCTCTCCTGAAAATAGGCTATTTCTAGTATTTCGGGATCTTTCATGAAATATGATATATTTATAACAAGCTTTGAAAACAGAAATTTTAATTGTATCCGCTGTTAACAAAATGATCTATATTTTCTTTTTTAGATTTAAGTTTTCATAAAGGATACGAATATTGGAGAGATTTCATTTGAAGGTTATCCTCTATGAAACACCAGAAAATCACAATAATTGGAAATTCATTTTTTTGTAAGCGAACGAATTACATATGTGCTCTGTGAATATAATTATTTGGTCTACACGTGTACATTTTTAAAAAGTCGCCTTCAACCTTGTACCTATGTTGTCTTCAAATATTTGCTAATAATAACTAATAAGTAGTTCCTAAAACAATTTCTAAATACCTGAATATCGATTTGGGAGACAGTTTTAACACAAATTTGCCAAATTAACGCCTTTAAGACTTTCAAACTCAGAACCAAAACGATTTTTTGGCTGTAAGTGAGACTATGTGTCTCCTTTGATACGACAGTAGAATGGTTTTGATTCTGAATTTCCTTCTTGAAATCTAAAAAGTAATGCAAATTGACCAAAATTACCTATATACATTACATTTGTCGTTAGAAAACTTGAACTTATTAATGATTAAGAATAAAAATTGTGTTTGCCGATATAAAAATGCATTGCATACAACAGATTACGATAAAAAGTAGGTAAAAAATCAATGGTTATGAGTAAAACAAATACAGCGGAAAGTGGCTCTACTCCTTTTGTGAAATCTAAGGATATCGCCATCTGTATTTAGATGTTTTGACTTTACTCTGTTGGTCATTTGGCATTTGAATTTGCTTTTCAACATTGTTTTTGGTTATTGTTTTGGCTATTATTTTTGGTTATTGTTTTGACTATTGTTTTGACTATTGTTTTGACTATTGTTTTTGGCTATTGTTATGGCTATTGTTTTGGCTATTGTTTTGGTTATTATTTTTGACTATTATTTTGGCTATTGTTTTGGCTATTGTTTTGGCTATTGTTTTGGTTATTATTTTAGGCTATTGTTTTGGCTATTGTTTTGGCTATTGTTTTTGGCTATTGTTTTTGGCTATTGTTTTGGCAATTGTTTTGGCTATTATTTTTGGCTATTGTTTTGGCTATTGTTTTTGCTTTTGTTTTGGCTTTCTATATTTTCGAGCTAGGAAACTACTGACTAGTTGTAAATCGACGAAATGTCCTCATCCTGTGCATCCGGGTTGGTATCTAGAATATTGGTAACGTGTTCCTGCAAATTAAAGGACTACAAAGTATTGGACTTTGTGAATCATTTTATCATGATACAGATATCTAACGAACTTGAATATTATGATATCTCAAATACAGAACACAATTTAATCAGTTTAAAGGTTATTTATATCTGATGTGATACACTAAACAGTTTTACGAGTAAATGCTGCCAACAAAACTTTTGTAAATGACTCAACAAAATTAGGGAGACCTCTACCTCAAAAAACTAAAATATATAATAAAAACAAATGTTGCCTTAAATTTAATACCTAGTAACTGTTTTGTTCTTTTCCAATAAAAATAATGACTCAAAATAAAGCCTAAGGAAACATTTGATCATGCCAATTTTTTCGCTGAAATTTTGGTCCTGTCTAAATTTTTTGTTTTCATTTAAACCCAAATAAATCCTGATTGACACAGGTCCTGCATTTTTTTTCACACCTAAAGTGATCCTGCCTTTTTATTTCAAATTTTGATCCTAGCATTTTTCATATTAAGTTTTTCGAAAATTCAATTATTCCAGTTGAGCGTTGACTTTAAAGGATACTTGATAGATTGTGCACTTCATTATTCATTTGGAATTCTCCTGGTACACCACCTATTATTAGTTACAGAGTGTGTAGTTGACCTAATACGGTATATACATGGTTGGTAAATTTCGTACGGGGTGAGAGCGCAGAATATTTCAGTCCAATTGCTGTCGTCCGCCATCTTTGTAGTAATAAACAATATAAAAAGAGATAACTCTAGCGGAAACCATGTATTAAAAAAACAAGATGTCAACTGCCCCATATTAAATATACCGGGTTTTCACGTGTACTCGTTTAACCAATCATATCCTTGCAATTTAGCAGGAGGTAAGATATGTACTAATACATCATTCAATTATAACGGCCTTTTTGTATTATTTGTTATTATTACATTGAGTGTGGTTAAATACTGGGATTTTTGAGTGAAATCAAATCCGATAATTCACCCAATGAAATCGACAGTCATATTTCACTCTAGGAAGTGACGTAACAATTGCTGTCACCTACGACGTTGCTATACAATGGTCGACGCGTAGTAATATACAAGCCATAATCCCTTGTAATTTCTCGTTAAATCTCTGAATACATGGAATATTTCAATGTAATAAACAGAATAACTTATCTCGAAATTCGAATACCAAAGATCTACAACTCGTGACCGAAAAACACTCGTGAATTAATGTGTTGTTCGATAACTCGTTTTAGATTTTTATGTATTCAAGATTAGTTATACTATAAATAATAAGAAATTTGGCCTATTAATTTTGATGCGCGAGATGTGTATAATTGTCAAATTATGGCTCATGAGTTGTGCTGAAAGACCAATATGTAGAAAGCCGACATAATACATATGTAATAACCCAATGTCTGTAGAGCGGATTCAGATGTAATCAAAAGAGTGCACTCTAACACCATGTAAAGACAGAGCTACAAGCTGGTTATGTGTTTATTTTTATTAATTGTTGAACGGAAATAACGCTAAAATTTATTCTCAAATTGAAAACCTTTGGTTTTATTAATTATTGTTTTTATTTTAGTTTGGAAATGCATTTTCATGGCAAAGTTGCAAAAGAAGCTCTTATTTTGTGACCTGCATATTAAAATAACATCTATTTTTTTGTTATTTGGGGAAATAAATGATAGTTTTAGTGTTTAAAAGTATGCAATCCTGGTATTGTACATGTACGTTTAAAACAAAAAGATCAAAATGTTTCAACTGAAAAAGTTGACAATTAGATCCAATCATGTTATGAAAGGTTACAGTCCGTAATCAAATTAACGTAGCTTAACTGGTTAAATATTGATAAAATCTCAGTGTCAGAAAGAAATATATAATGTTTTTGTAATCTATAATTTATAATGTGTTTTAATTTCAGATAATTACATCGTTTTGTGCCAGTTATATTGGGCAAATGTAAACATAGGAAAAGCTTTTACTAGTAATGAAAAAATCCAATTAATTTGTAAATTAGCCGTAAAATGAATCCATAATTAAGTAAATTATTGTATTTCTTATAACGATCATTGATTAACTCCTTTGTTCTTCTATTACAATGCACGTAAACTATTTATGATAATTTTTCTGTACGGAAAGCGTTGATTTCAAAATCTGCAGAACATTGGAATTGTTTTCGACAAGTTACATATTGATGGGATGTGTATTTATTTATAACATTTTGCATAGTTTAAGATTAACACACCAATAAAAAGCAAAACAAACAAAATTACGATGAACTAATAATAAAACAAGGTAAATTATCAAGATGTAGTAGAGGAACAAGTAATTGTCACCAAATATAACTTGGAATAATACAATTATAAGGCTGTGTAATTACTTCTAAGGGATATAATGTTTTTGTCAGTGCAATAATAATAAAGTTGCAGGGAGTAGTGTTTGAGATAGAAAATGTTACCAAAACAGTAACATAAAGTTTTAAAGAGCACTTATATTTAATTGTCAAACGACTGAAAACGTGAAGCTAAAAGGACGAAACTTTGCACAAGTGAGTGACTCCTCATTTTCAGAAAAAAAATGTTACAACTATAAACTCCATGTTTTTCTCACTGTTTGGTTATGTTTATACCCGCCAATCTGTAGTTTGACTATATGTTAGGTTAATCATATAAGTGTACCCGAAGCGTAGTTTGTGAATGCCTGAACTCTTCTCACTACTAATAAATAAAATGAACACTTTACTACTAAAGCATTCTTATTTTCAGTGACAAAACTGACAAAACAATAAGAAACAAAAATACATTGTAATAATAAAATGAACACGTAAATTTTTGAAATATTTTGTTTACCAGTTTAATTTATTGAATGCCAAATAATTATCTGTAATTCCTAGTATCGAACCCGGAAGTTTCGACATTTTCTGTTCGTAAACTGAACAGTGATTTAAATTCGTGGATTATTATATATCTATTACTTTATTGCACTATAAGTACATTGAATGTTGATAAAACCCACGAATAAAATTATTCCTAATATTCCATATTTATTGTACCCTTTGTCTGACTGCTAGTGTGTGCTCATGTCAAAATGAGAAATAGATAAAAGTTTTTGCTAGAGGCACATGTAAAAGAAAAATGGAGATGAGTTGTCGATAAATTAAGTCGACGTTAGGACACAGTTGGTCTTGTTGCATGGTGTATGGCGTACGATGCCATTTTCTGGGATTAAGATCAAGATTCAGTAAATCAAAAGTGCATAGAATTTTTTTTAAAAATAACAGTAGAAAGAATTGAACTTTTGGAAGCCAGCTATGTTAAAAAAATATAGGTCATAGAGTTCGTTTCATTAGAATACAACTTTGAAATGAGAAGGTTGAACTATACTATTTTTGTAGAATTAATAGGTGAGCTCAATGAAAAATCGGTATGTTATTTATATCAAAAGTCGTATAACACTCTAAAGCTATAACTTTTTAAAAAAAATAATATTTTATTCTCCTTTTGTGACGAATTCTATGGTGTAAACAAATCATATGGTCACCGACTTCTTTTTCACTGCCGATGCAATTGAAGCTTGAACTAAGCTATCAAAATGAAATCATCGCTTCATCAATTTTTGCCTTCAGCATCACTCAACTCGACGATCCCTATACCCTGCCTTTTTTTACCTTGCAGACATAATTAACTGTTCTTTTACTGTCGTTCTTTTTATTTTCTAAAGTAAGTGTTTCGTGACCAGCAGAGAACGCTTATAGATGAGCGTATGTCTAGCTTACGTTTAAACTATGTGAACATTTTGGTTGAAGTCATTTCGGTTTTTTTTTTTAATGTTTATTTATTTTAGTTAATTATATTTTTTTGCATTGTTGTTTTGTGTAGTGTTGTCTTGTCATACTGTGCCTGTGTCTATTTCATTACAAAATATATCATTCAAATCGCATTTCCCTGACCCTTCGTCTTAAGTATAGAAATTAACTCAAAAATAATGAATGCATCCAGAACTCATGTTTGGAACAAATAAAACAGTCCTTTATCCCCGTGAAAATGCATTTTTAACTAGATTATGCGTCTGTTACGTATTAGAGATACAATGGATAAGCGTTGGTTCTTGAAAAAGAAACCATGAGCCCGGAGGGCGAATGGTTTGTTTTTCATGAACCAACGCTTATCCATTGTATCTCTTACTTAAACTATTGTTGTGACGACTTTTCCCAATTACCTTTCCTTTCTTAATTAGACCCTATTATGTGTGAGTTTAAATTAACTTAATTCTCTATACTACTATTCAATTAGATATATATATAGTCACGTTGATGGTTTTAATGGTAAATGAAAATTAATACAAAACCGTATGGACTTACAGTATAAGGCATATGATTCATAAATTTGTCCATTATTGACAAAATAAAGCATATTCCAAATAATTTTCCAGTAAAACATAATATTACTGAAAGGAAAAATAGTTTAAATCCACTCGATTTACACTTTTTATATTTTAAAAATATGTCAAAATATGCAGTGAAACAGATGAAATTGCCATAAACATCAAAATAACAATGTTCTAATTTTTTATTGAATTATATGAAATTGTCGATAATAATCAAATAAAAAAAAATAAAGATCTTTTCTTATTACTAAGTTATATCAATGATAACACAAAGATTTAGAAAAAAGGGAACACCGAAACAGAGATTCGAACTATGTCTACAAGTGTTACTTTCAACTCATCCTAACCTTGCGGCTACCATCTTATACTATACAAACGTCGTTTTTAAATATATAAAGGCGAAAGCCTTATGTATATATTGAACCGTATCATATTGATATAAGTAAAAACGACATTTGGATATCATCCGATTGATAGCCGAGAGGTTTCGTCGATGTGTTCTTGAACTATGACACATAATGTACTTGAAGGAGGGAGTTCGAACCCCAGTCACGGCAAATAAAAATTTGCAAAAATCAAAGGTAAGTTTTTAAACTAATACCAGCTGTGAACAGAAATCAGTAAATTAGCTAATTCAAACTTTATGACATTAAGTACACAAAAGGAACAATTGAATATAATTTGATGACTTTATTTCAGTGACGGATTAAAGAAGCGTTGATTCTAGAAAAAGAAACCACGGTAAATGAATAGGCTGACGTCACAGCAGTGGTTTAAATATTGCTTCCCTATCCTAAGGACTAGAAATGGATCTGTTTTAATTCTGGACCCAAAGTTAAATTTAACCAACGTCACGCAAGCTTGAAATGAATGTAAAGATGTGCGTGTTGGGAGATATATTATTATTATACATGTGCCTGTGAAACATCATTGGTTCCTGAGATATGGACCTTACCACCAAACGGATTGGAACTAAAGGGACTCATGACGGACAAGTATCTATTTGCCCTTTCAGATCTGTGGCAAAATATTTAGCACAGAGGGCCTACCCGTGGTAAAATCATATGATATTTTCAAGGAACCGTGAATTATTTCTCAAGAGTTGAAACCCTACTTTTAACAGGATTTCAAAATTTATCATCTGAAAATTTAAACAAAAATGAATACTCAGGGGATGATATCCTCAAGAATTTACAATTCATCAGCAGCAGATTTATATTTTTGAATCGAAAATAAAAGCAACTAGAAATCTGTACTGTTGGAATCGACAGTGATCCGCGCACCCCCTGTAGGTAGTTGGGTCGCTTACCTGTAGTCAAAAATATAAAACCATTCTATAAAGTAATTAAATCAATAAACCTAATGAAAAATTAAAGAACCTTAGTTCACAAGCTTAAACTGACAATTTTCGAAATTTGACCTGAATGAGCCCCGGGTTTAAAAATTGATATTCCAAATCCTTATTGTACAATTAAATATAGCGTAGGACAATACTATATACATGTATAAGCACAATAAACTAGAAATATGTACTGTCGGAATCGACAGTGATCCCCGCACCCCCTGTAAGTAGTTTAGATTAAACTTATTTATGGTGGATTGGGAAACAAGTTATACCAACTTATACTAACCCCTCTCCACTTGGCGGGTAGCGGCATTTTAGACTACCCTTTTTCGACATCTACAGAGGAGTCTTTAACGTGCTGAGGACGTTGCTCTCCCTTAACACGGGACAGTCATTTTTCGTCCCCATCCGACGGACTAGCATGGTTTATCGGAATAGTCCTCGCAAATAATGTCGATAGGGCGTCGCAAATTTGATCCCGAACGGGAATAGAACCAGAGACCCTTGGCATTGTAGTCCGATGCGCTAACCACTACACCACGGCCCCTGTAAGTAGTTGGGTCACTTACCTATAGTAAAAAAATATAAAACCTTATTCCCATCCAAACATGCCAAAAATAGTATGCATTTTAAAGAAATTAAATCAATAAACCTAATGAAAAATTAAAAAGACCTTAGTTCACAAGCTTAAACTGACAATTTTTGAAATTTGACCTGAGTGAGCCTGCGGTTTAAAAATCGATATTCTAAATCCTTATTGTGCAACTACATACAGTGTAGGAAAACACTATATATAAGCAAAATGAATGCAAAGAACAACAATAAACTTTTTATTGTCAATCAAGACGCCCATTAATGTGGAATTAAAGACAATTGATTACATATTGATTACATTATTTACTTTAACAAACAAATAAAAAAACATATAAAAAACAAAAACAAACAAAAAAAAAACAAAAAACAAAAAACAAAAAAACTCTAATAAGAGCATTATATCATTTGGGAGTGCTGCCCAGATATAAATAATTATGGTTACCGGTCAACTACCGGTGACTCATCTCTATTCTGTATCTCTGCATACAATTAAATTTCTTTCGTTGTATAGTGTTTGTAATAATGCACTTGTCTTTTTAATAATAAATTTATCTTCTGCAGACATTAACCATATAAGATTTGATTGATTTTGGAGGTTTTTGAAATTTTTATAGTTCATTAAAATCGTTAATAAATTCTGATCTTTTATTTTCCAATTCAGGACACTGAAGAGGAAAATGAATTTCATCCTCAACTTCAGTGCTGCATAATTTACATATTCTTTCCTCCACATGAAGCCCTGTATATCTGCATGCGTTTATCTATTTCTAATCTATGATAACTAACTGTAAATTTAGCATGTTTAGTGAAAAGCCGCTTTTCATCTTCGTTTAATATCAGTAAATATTTTTCCAAAGATAAAAAATGTATATCATTTTTACAAGGATGGTTATCCGTAGTATAGCTATCGCCCCGGATCTTAAACCGGCAAGCTGACCAACGTCCCCTAGAAACTAGGTTGGCTCACTTCGAGGGGAGAAAAACCAGTCTATTCAGATCGTGCTCTGGGTTGTTTTAACACGCAATTACTCATTTTTTATTGTGTGAATACGATGACATTATCTAGTGCAACATAGATTTCTTTATCAACTCATATATTTGAATCTTGCTATCAAAACCATTTCATGAACATATTTATTATAACATGTTTTTATATATCAACATGTTTTGCATCGAGAATAATATATACTAATAAACGCAGATAGATTCCTGAATTGGTGATGCATATCAACTTCAGCAGTCAAAGGTTAGACGAAGAGGAAATGAGAGGTAATCAGTAAATATTTTAACACAAGAAAGGTAAATATATTATACTTGATATAATTTAATCGTTTTAGCATTAATCATAGTTTAATATAGTATATATTAACGTGATATTGTTGAAGGGGGGCAGTAATTATTGAATCGGGTACAATTTTTCTTTCGGCGTCCCCTGTCGCCATCTTGGATATCAGCTGATAAGTAGGTCATTTGGGTTAAAGTTAACAAACGTCTCCTCCCTTTTGAGATTTCGAAACCATGTTAATTGTAAATGATTTTCATGAGCGAATATAATGCAGTTTTAATCAGAAAAGAGCTGTAACATTATCACACTGTTATATGAGATGAATACATATGTAATTGTGATGTACCATACCGTCGTATTGGACTGAGGCGAAGCCGAAGTCCAATATGGCTAGCCAAGGATCAATAACTAAGCCAGTATGGAAAACCTTGCGCAATTATACTTTTATTGACTAACCAGTTTAATATGTCGTATTGACTAGTCCAATTTGATCCTTTAATGCCTAACCAGTCCAATATGTCATATTGACTAGTCAATACGGCATATTGGACGGGTATGTGTCGTATTTGCGTACTTTGACATTTTGTATTGTATTGACAGGTTTTATCATATTTAGGCTGATATTCTATTGTTAGTCAATAATGCACAAATAATGTATGTGTGTGCAGATGCAGCATATATTTGGTAACATTGGTTATAATCAGTGATCAGTTTCCTACATATGTAACAATCCAGAATATTTTTATATACATACAAGTTAAATTTATCGTACTTAAATATTAAAATTCTGGAATACATGTAAATATATATATTTAGGGAGAGAACCTGAATTCAGCATAGGTGTAGTTGATCAGTTCTATATAAGAGCTAACTCATAATTAATCTTTTATAATATAGGACAATAATGATGTATTACTTGAGCATGTCCAGCCTAACTAAATTGAACACATATGTTTGCGAAGATGATCTGTGATATATCTTGAGCAAACATGAGCCTTATATTAGAGCAATAATGTGATATAATATGAGCATCCTAAACTATATTGATACAAACCTGACTTGGGCTTATGTCTACGATAATCATTGCTATATAATGTTAGAGTAATATATATATATATATATATATATATATATATATATATATATATATATATATATATATATATATTTATTTATTTATTTACAAGTTTGACCGTTTATATAAATATACGACGTGAATTATTGTATTTTTCTACAAAAAAAATCATGTAATAAATTTTATTTTTTCCATGAAAGATGTTGACTAGTTGCTATTCTGGACTGTAATTTATAAATAATAGTACAATGTCGTGCGTAAGTTACTTACGAAAAAAACACCATGTGATTCAAGCCAATGTTTAAAATATATTGCTACAAACGCATATTCAAAGGTTCACCGGGAAAATATTTGTAAGTACTATATTTAAAAAAGATAGACGACGTAGTGTCCCTGACTGTATTTATTTCTCTATTCTTATCATATAATAATGTGTAGGTCGGCCATTCTTAGTTGAAATCGCATTTCAAGGATTTTTTTACAGTACATGTATATATCATACAATGCGGAATTTTTATACATAAAATTAAAAAAAAAAAACAATATTTCAACAATAAAACTCCCACCACCAGTTCCGCCGACGGGTGTGTCTACGACGGACGACGACATTGGAGATTACATAAACGTAGGCTAATTGAAATATTTAATTTTAAACATAAATTTTCAGGTGATAGGATTACACTGTTTTTTTCATGGTAAATGCCAGTAAATGTCTCGTCACACCTAAACAGTATTTGTCCGGTATCAAGTTATGTATTATAGATTTAACGTGGATGTAAGTTTTCCGAGAAGTTTTCAACATTATATGTACATATTATCAGGTTTTCTGCAAACGTATATCGTAAAATATTAGCCGCGAGACACAATGTGAAGCTTTTTCGGCGAGTGAGTGTAGCGAACGAGCTAAAAAGCTTCATATTGTGTCGAACGGCTTATATTTTACAATATTTGTTTGAAGAAAACTTGATGATAAATTTATCGTATTGTTAAATAGCAATCTTAATGGAATTTCTTACTTTTCAATGCCCATCTGCCTATAACCGGATGTTTTCCTGATACATTCGGGTCAACGTTGGGTCAAACATCATGACGTCGCTGATATATTCGGGTCAGCTCATATTAGGGTCGGGTCAACTCTTTACGACGTCACAGTGCCGAAATACGGGAAATTCTGAAGGCCTCAGCAGGTCGATATAGGCAGGGGAAATACGATAAATATAGAATAATACATGGCAAAATCCGTATCGCATGCTGTATCACCACGAGGAACCAATATCAGTCCCGAGGGCTGATATTGGTCGAGTGGTGATACAGCATGCGATACGGATCTTGCCATGTATTATTCTGTTTATCATATATTTTAATAGATCCAGATTCATGATATATAACAGGTCTGTGATTTATCGTTGTTTACAATCGTCCGAAAATATAAGAATAAGGGTAGACAAGAATATGATGATTTTCCTGTAGTTCTTCAGGTGACTTGGAATCGTTTTTGTTTTCATAGACTTCCTGATTTGATTATCCTGTTTCATGATACTCATATAAAACTTCGGAATCTTTCATATTAAATGATATATCCACACCGAAATGTCTCTAATAACCTATTCACAAATATACATGTATAAGAGCATTTTGAGACAATGATTTTTTTCATGTAATTAAATGCATTCACTAATGATATGTGAGCTGTTCCCACCTTAGAATACGACACATATTTCCCTAGATACCGGTTTATGCTGCCCTGCATTAATTCAAGATGTCAGGCTCGTATTCTCCGTCATTAGCCTTTTTAAACCTTGCAAGTAGCAAATGTAACTCGGGGGGGGGGGGGGGAGAAATGGTTTTTCAAAGTTGGTTCATCAGTCTCTCCCCCAAAATTGAACGGGGACTCCGTGACTGCGACTGACAATAATATCATATCGAGGAGTACCGGTTAGTAACATATGAGAGGTTCCGAAAGGGGTGCGATACGGGATTAGCTATGCGATACAGGGTATACGATACAGGGTAGATGATACAGACTAGAGAAAAGAACCTTTATCAAATATACAAAATTCCTGTATTTAGTATTAAATATATGATAAAGAAATATATTCAGCGGCATAAGATAAAGAAGTGTGAATTTGGAATTTAAAAATGTGCATTTTGTTGAAATCCTGCCAACCAAACTACATTTAAAAAAAGGGAAATTGAAGTGAAAATTGAAATCAAATTAAATTTGTTAAGCTTCGGTTAAAATGGAATATATTTTCCTGGATTTCTAAAATAAGAATAAAAACAATTCAAAACGAAACTTTTCATTCGTAAAGTTTTCCACAGTCCCGTGCCTCGATCCGTCTAGCTATCTGTGTCCCAGAAATTCATTTAGTTAAGATCAACAAAAAAGTACTTGAAAAAAAGGGATTTTTGTCCATGAATACTGCTTCAACTGCATTCATATTAAAAAAGTATTTTGTAATTAAAAATAATCCATTTTTTGCACTTCTTATTGCAGTTTCTTGTGGCATACGATCTATAAATAAAAATATAAATGTACATACACACAGTTTTGTTTCAATTCATTGATGCGGACGTAATTGATCCCACATCTTTGAAATGCCGATTCTTTAAATCACAGCTGTATTTATTAACTAATTAGAATGATTGACTTTTTGAATGTCGTTTTTTCAAGTTTAAAAAAAAATGAATAATGTAAAATTGTGAAATGTGATAGCTTTTCAAAAGTAGAGATTCGGGCACATTTAGCCGATAGTAGAACATTCGTGTCTATTCGATCATCACCATTTTCCTCAATGTTATCAAATCACACGGCTGCAAATTTATCACATGCGGTCTGTTGTCATGGGAAAGCTACTCTTTAGTTAAATAGGTCAAAAGCGAGCTTATACGACTACGTCGAAAAATCATGCTTTTTGTTTTAATTCCCGGGGAAAGTATTATAAAAACCTCCACATCCGCGGTACCACATTCGCATGTTTCCGGAATCAGAATGAGTGCCAAGTGGATATGCCTTTCGTCTACAATACTACAGATTTGCTAACAAAATCCCGGATGTGACCCAACTGCCCGTAGCTATTTCTTAATATTTACATCAACGGTTGCCAACAGTATCCCGGATGTGTGCCAACGACAAGAGCCAAAATATCATTCTGCCCGTCTATCAATTCAATAGATTCGGTAGCAAGCGTTGCCAACGAGGGAGCCAAGATTGCCAACAAAATATTTGGAATATCACTAGATATTTCACGTACAGGCTTGTAGCTGCCTATATATAGCTATGACATCATTGAAATGTTGGGAGAATTTCAATGCGTGAGCAGGTTTTTTTTCAAAAAGAGCTTCTTATAATTATAGTACAGAAATAATAAAAATCGAAACAATCGATTGTTGCTTTTCAACTTAGGGTCGTTATGAACTATGAATTATGTATCATACCTTCTATATAGAGGCCCATATTTTAAGTTTCTAAAATCCATTTATTTATTTGTATATTTATGAAATGAGGGATGAGTAGTGAAAAATAAATGAAAACGGAACGACTCTGATTCTAAAAACGGATGTTAGATATACTGTATATTTTGGTTGATATACATATATACGATGTTATATTAATGTACAGTTTCCCATGTTAAATAATAAAAATGAGAAGGTATTTACCTTACAGCTCCATTTTCCGGCGACGCTGAAATGTATAAATGATATAAAACAAGATAAGCGTCTTTGACCTACTTTATCTCTTTATTCGGATACTTGCGGATATCTTCTCAAAGTTCAACGGGAATATTAGAAAAGAACCCGGATATAACCAAGAAGTTGGGTTCCTATAACCAAACAACCCGGATGTTGGACCAGTTACCATGGTTTCGAACCAAAGAACCTGGATAGAACCAAGGTTCAGAACAAAAAGACCCCGATGGAACCAAGGTTTTGAACCAGAGTGCCGGGATAGAACCTAATTGCATTCGGAAATCTCATGTCTTTTTATACCTTCAACGTATTTTCCAAATCATTTATTTATTTAGTATATTTATATATAATATATAAATGAGCCTTGATAATTTCACAGAGAATTTTAACCTGGATATACTGTATTGATCAAATCCTATATATTAGAGCAAAGTTGAGTATTGACAATTTGAAAGCAATAATTAGGTTACCCGGGTACATGTAAATTTGTATAAGCTGAGCATGTTAATCATGGTTATATAATTAGGCGAACATAAATTGACCACATTTTTATCTTAATTTCACCAGGAATACTTCTAGTTGAGAAACTATACATATATATTTACTTATAGATTGAGACATCCCTTCCAGAGAAAACAAACATTTGCCAATTAATAGGCTATGAACAAGAAGAAGACAAATTCATACTGAATTGTTTGTTAGAGGAATGCGTAATAGATATCAAGAAAAGCTGAGCAATTGAATAAAAAAGCATAAAAAAATGTTTGTTTTCTCTGGAAGGGATGTCTCAATCTATAAGTAAATATATATGTATAGTTTCTCAACTAGAAGTATTCCTGGTGAAATTAAGATAAAAATGTGGTCAATTTATGTTCGCCTAATTATATAACCATGATTAACATGCTCAGCTTATACAAATTTACATGTACCCGGGTAACCTAATTATTGCTTTCAAATTGTCAATACTCAACTTTGCTCTAATATATAGGATTTGATCAATACAGTATATCCAGGTTAAAATTCTCTGTGAAATTATCAAGGCTCATTTATATATTATATATAAATATACTAAATAAATAAATGATTTGGAAAATACGTTGAAGGTATAAAAAGACATGAGATTTCCGAATGCAATTAGGTTCTATCCCGGCACTCTGGTTCAAAACCTTGGTTCCATCGGGGTCTTTTTGTTCTGAACCTTGGTTCTATCCAGGTTCTTTGGTTCGAAACCATGGTAACTGGTCCAACATCCGGGTTGTTTGGTTATAGGAACCCAACTTCTTGGTTATATCCGGGTTCTTTTCTAATATTCCCGTTGAACTTTGAGAAGATATCCGCAAGTATCCGAATAAAGAGATAAAGTAGGTCAAAGACGCCTATCTTGTTTTATATCATTTATACATTTCAGCGTCGCCGGAAAATGGAGCTGTAAGGTAAATACCTTCTCATTTTTATTATTTAACATGGGAAACTGTACATTAATATAACATCGTATATATGTATATCAACCAAAATATACAGTATATCTAACATCCGTTTTTAGAATCAGAGTCGTTCCGTTTTCATTTATTTTTCACTACTCATCCCTCATTTCATAAATATACAAATAAATAAATGGATTTTAGAAACTTAAAATATGGGCCTCTATATAGAAGGTATGATACAGAATTCATAGTTCATAACGACCCTAAGTTGAAAAGCAACAATCGATTGTTTCGATTTTTATTATTTCTGTACTATAATTATAAGAAGCTCTTTTTGAAAAAAAACCTGCTCACGCATTGAAATTCTCCCAACATTTCAATGATGTCATAGCTATATATAGGCAGCTACAAGCCTGTACGTGAAATATCTAGTGATATTCCAAATATTTTGTTGGCAATCTTGGCTCCCTCGTTGGCAACGCTTGCTACCGAATCTATTGAATTGATAGACGGGCAGAATGATATTTTGGCTCTTGTCGTTGGCACACATCCGGGATACTGTTGGCAACCGTTGATGTAAATATTAAGAAATAGCTACGGGCAGTTGGGTCACATCCGGGATTTTGTTAGCAAATCTGTAGTATTGTAGACGAAAGGCATATCCACTTGGCACTCATTCTGATTCCGGAAACATGCGAATGTGGTACCGCGGATGTGGAGGTTTTTATAATACTTTCCCCGGGAATTAAAACAAAAAGCATGATTTTTCGACGTAGTCGTATAAGCTCGCTTTTGACCTATTTAACTAAAGAGTAGCTTTCCCATGACAACAGACCGCATGTGATAAATTTGCAGCCGTGTGATTTGATAACATTGAGGAAAATGGTGATGATCGAATAGACACGAATGTTCTACTATCGGCTAAATGTGCCCGAATCTCTACTTTTGAAAAGCTATCACATTTCACAATTTTACATTATTCATTTTTTTTTAAACTTGAAAAAACGACATTCAAAAAGTCAATCATTCTAATTAGTTAATAAATACAGCTGTGATTTAAAGAATCGGCATTTCAAAGATGTGGGATCAATTACGTCCGCATCAATGAATTGAAACAAAACTGTGTGTATGTACATTTATATTTTTATTTATAGATCGTATGCCACAAGAAACTGCAATAAGAAGTGCAAAAAATGGATTATTTTTAATTACAAAATACTTTTTTAATATGAATGCAGTTGAAGCAGTATTCATGGACAAAAATCCCTTTTTTTCAAGTACTTTTTTGTTGATCTTAACTAAATGAATTTCTGGGACACAGATAGCTAGACGGATCGAGGCACGGGACTGTGGAAAACTTTACGAATGAAAAGTTTCGTTTTGAATTGTTTTTATTCTTATTTTAGAAATCCAGGAAAATATATTCCATTTTAACCGAAGCTTAACAAATTTAATTTGATTTCAATTTTCACTTCAATTTCCCTTTTTTTAAATGTAGTTTGGTTGGCAGGATTTCAACAAAATGCACATTTTTAAATTCCAAATTCACACTTCTTTATCTTATGCCGCTGAATATATTTCTTTATCATATATTTAATACTAAATACAGGAATTTTGTATATTTGATAAAGGTTCTTTTCTCTAGTCTGTATCATCTACCCTGTATCGTATACCCTGTATCGCATAGCTAATCCCGTATCGCACCCCTTTCGGAACCTCTCATATGTTACTAACCGGTACTCCTCGATATGATATTATTGTCAGTCGCAGTCACGGAGTCCCCGTTCAATTTTGGGGGAGAGACTGATGAACCAACTTTGAAAAACCATTTCTCCCCCCCCCCCCCCCGAGTTACATTTGCTACTTGCAAGGTTTAAAAAGGCTAATGACGGAGAATACGAGCCTGACATCTTGAATCAATGCAGGGCAGCATAAACCGGTATCTAGGGAAATATGTGTCGTATTCTAAGGTGGGAACAGCTCACATATCATTAGTGAATGCATTTAATTACATGAAAAAAAATCATTGTCTCAAAATGCTCTTATACATGTATATTTGTGAATAGGTTATTAGAGACATTTCGGTGTGGATATATCATTTAATATGAAAGATTCCGAAGTTTTATATGAGTATCATGAAACAGGATAATCAAATCAGGAAGTCTATGAAAACAAAAACGATTCCAAGTCACCTGAAGAACTACAGGAAAATCATCATATTCTTGTCTACCCTTATTCTTATATTTTCGGACGATTGTAAACAACGATAAATCACAGACCTGTTATATATCATGAATCTGGATCTATTAAAATATATGATAAACAGAATAATACATGGCAAGATCCGTATCGCATGCTGTATCACCACTCGACCAATATCAGCCCTCGGGACTGATATTGGTTCCTCGTGGTGATACAGCATGCGATACGGATTTTGCCATGTATTATTCTATATTTATCGTATTTCCCCTGCCTATATCGACCTGCTGAGGCCTTCAGAATTTCCCGTATTTCGGCACTGTGACGTCGTAAAGAGTTGACCCGACCCTAATATGAGCTGACCCGAATATATCAGCGACGTCATGATGTTTGACCCAACGTTGACCCGAATGTATCAGGAAAACATCCGGTTATAGGCAGATGGGCATTGAAAAGTAAGAAATTCCATTAAGATTGCTATTTAACAATACGATAAATTTATCATCAAGTTTTCTTCAAACAAATATTGTAAAATATAAGCCGTTCGACACAATATGAAGCTTTTTAGCTCGTTCGCTACACTCACTCGCCGAAAAAGCTTCACATTGTGTCTCGCGGCTAATATTTTACGATATACGTTTGCAGAAAACCTGATAATATGTACATATAATGTTGAAAACTTCTCGGAAAACTTACATCCACGTTAAATCTATAATACATAACTTGATACCGGACAAATACTGTTTAGGTGTGACGAGACATTTACTGGCATTTACCATGAAAAAAACAGTGTAATCCTATCACCTGAAAATTTATGTTTAAAATTAAATATTTCAATTAGCCTACGTTTATGTAATCTCCAATGTCGTCGTCCGTCGTAGACACACCCGTCGGCGGAACTGGTGGTGGGAGTTTTATTGTTGAAATATTGTTTTTTTTTTTTAATTTTATGTATAAAAATTCCGCATTGTATGATATATACATGTACTGTAAAAAAATCCTTGAAATGCGATTTCAACTAAGAATGGCCGACCTACACATTATTATATGATAAGAATAGAGAAATAAATACAGTCAGGGACACTACGTCGTCTATCTTTTTTAAATATAGTACTTACAAATATTTTCCCGGTGAACCTTTGAATATGCGTTTGTAGCAATATATTTTAAACATTGGCTTGAATCACATGGTGTTTTTTTCGTAAGTAACTTACGCACGACATTGTACTATTATTTATAAATTACAGTCCAGAATAGCAACTAGTCAACATCTTTCATGGAAAAAATAAAATTTATTACATGATTTTTTTTGTAGAAAAATACAATAATTCACGTCGTATATTTATATAAACGGTCAAACTTGTAAATAAATAAATATATATATATATATATATATATATATATATATATATATATATATATATATATATATATATATATATATATATATATATATATATATATATATATTACTCTAACATTATATAGCAATGATTATCGTAGACATAAGCCCAAGTCAGGTTTGTATCAATATAGTTTAGGATGCTCATATTATATCACATTATTGCTCTAATATAAGGCTCATGTTTGCTCAAGATATATCACAGATCATCTTCGCAAACATATGTGTTCAATTTAGTTAGGCTGGACATGCTCAAGTAATACATCATTATTGTCCTATATTATAAAAGATTAATTATGAGTTAGCTCTTATATAGAACTGATCAACTACACCTATGCTGAATTCAGGTTCTCTCCCTAAATATATATATTTACATGTATTCCAGAATTTTAATATTTAAGTACGATAAATTTAACTTGTATGTATATAAAAATATTCTGGATTGTTACATATGTAGGAAACTGATCACTGATTATAACCAATGTTACCAAATATATGCTGCATCTGCACACACATACATTATTTGTGCATTATTGACTAACAATAGAATATCAGCCTAAATATGATAAAACCTGTCAATACAATACAAAATGTCAAAGTACGCAAATACGACACATACCCGTCCAATATGCCGTATTGACTAGTCAATATGACATATTGGACTGGTTAGGCATTAAAGGATCAAATTGGACTAGTCAATACGACATATTAAACTGGTTAGTCAATAAAAGTATAATTGCGCAAGGTTTTCCATACTGGCTTAGTTATTGGTCCTTGGCTAGCCATATTGGACTTCGGCTTCGCCTCAGTCCAATACGACGGTATGGTACATCACAATTACATATGTATTCATCTCATATAACAGTGTGATAATGTTACAGCTCTTTTCTGATTAAAACTGCATTATATTCGCTCATGAAAATCATTTACAATTAACATGGTTTCGAAATCTCAAAAGGGAGGAGACGTTTGTTAACTTTAACCCAAATGACCTACTTATCAGCTGATATCCAAGATGGCGACAGGGGACGCCGAAAGAAAAATTGTACCCGATTCAATAATTACTGCCCCCCTTCAACAATATCACGTTAATATATACTATATTAAACTATGATTAATGCTAAAACGATTAAATTATATCAAGTATAATATATTTACCTTTCTTGTGTTAAAATATTTACTGATTACCTCTCATTTCCTCTTCGTCTAACCTTTGACTGCTGAAGTTGATATGCATCACCAATTCAGGAATCTATCTGCGTTTATTAGTATATATTATTCTCGATGCAAAACATGTTGATATATAAAAACATGTTATAATAAATATGTTCATGAAATGGTTTTGATAGCAAGATTCAAATATATGAGTTGATAAAGAAATCTATGTTGCACTAGATAATGTCATCGTATTCACACAATAAAAAATGAGTAATTGCGTGTTAAAACAACCCAGAGCACGATCTGAATAGACTGGTTTTTCTCCCCTCGAAGTGAGCCAACCTAGTTTCTAGGGGACGTTGGTCAGCTTGCCGGTTTAAGATCCGGGGCGATAGCTATACTACGGATAACCATCCTTGTAAAAATGATATACATTTTTTATCTTTGGAAAAATATTTACTGATATTAAACGAAGATGAAAAGCGGCTTTTCACTAAACATGCTAAATTTACAGTTAGTTATAATAGATTAGAAATAGAAAAACGCATGCAGATATACAGGGCTTCATGTGGAGGTTAATGTCTGCAGAAGATAAATTTATTATTAAAAAGACAAGTGCATTATTACAAACACTATACAACGAAAGAAATTTAATTGTATGCAGAGATACAGAATAGAGATGAGTCACCGGTAGTTGACCGGTAACCATAATTATTTATATCTGGGCAGCACTCCCAAATGATATAATGCTCTTATTAGAGTTTTTTTGTTTTTTGTTTTTTGTTTTTTTTTTGTTTGTTTTTGTTTTTTAAATGTTTTTTTATTTGTTTGTTAAAGTAAATAATGTAATCAATATGTAATCAATTGTCTTTAATTCCACATTAATGGGCGTCTTGATTGACAATAAAAAGTTTATTGTTGTTCTTTGCATTCATTTTGCTTATATATAGTGTTTTCCTACACTGTATGTAGTTGCACAATAAGGATTTAGAATATCGATTTTTAAACCGCAGGCTCACTCAGGTCAAATTTCAAAAATTGTCAGTTTAAGCTTGTGAACTAAGGTCTTTTTAATTTTTCATTAGGTTTATTGATTTAATTTCTTTAAAATGCATACTATTTTTGGCATGTTTGGATGGGAATAAGGTTTTATATTTTTTTACTATAGGTAAGTGACCCAACTACTTACAGGGGCCGTGGTGTAGTGGTTAGCGCATCGGACTACAATGCCAAGGGTCTCTGGTTCTATTCCCGTTCGGGATCAAATTTGCGACGCCCTATCGACATTATTTGCGAGGACTATTCCGATAAACCATGCTAGTCCGTCGGATGGGGACGAAAAATGACTGTCCCGTGTTAAGGGAGAGCAACGTCCTCAGCACGTTAAAGACTCCTCTGTAGATGTCGAAAAAGAGTAGTCTAAAATGCCGCTACCCGCCAAGTGGAGAGGGGTTAGTATAAGTTGGTATAACTTGTTTCCCAATCCACCATAAATAAGTTTAATCTAAACTACTTACAGGGGGTGCGGGGACCACTGTCGATTCCGACAGTACATATTTCTAGTTTATTGTGCTTATACATGTATATAGTATTGTCCTACGCTATATTTAATTGTACAATAAGGATTTGGAATATCAATTTTTAAACCCGGGGCTCATTCAGGTCAAATTTCGAAAATTGTCAGTTTAAGCTTGTGAACTAAGGTTCTTTAATTTTTCATTAGGTTTATTGATTTAATTACTTTATAGAATGGTTTTATATTTTTGACTACAGGTAAGCGACCCAACTACCTACAGGGGGTGCGCGGATCACTGTCGATTCCAACAGTACAGATTTCTAGTTGCTTTTATTTTCGATTCAAAAATATAAATCTGCTGCTGATGAATTGTAAATTCTTGAGGATATCATCCCCTGAGTATTCATTTTTGTTTAAATTTTCAGATGATAAATTTTGAAATCCTGTTAAAAGTAGGGTTTCAACTCTTGAGAAATAATTCACGGTTCCTTGAAAATATCATATGATTTTACCACGGGTAGGCCCTCTGTGCTAAATATTTTGCCACAGATCTGAAAGGGCAAATAGATACTTGTCCGTCATGAGTCCCTTTAGTTCCAATCCGTTTGGTGGTAAGGTCCATATCTCAGGAACCAATGATGTTTCACAGGCACATGTATAATAATAATATATCTCCCAACACGCACATCTTTACATTCATTTCAAGCTTGCGTGACGTTGGTTAAATTTAACTTTGGGTCCAGAATTAAAACAGATCCATTTCTAGTCCTTAGGATAGGGAAGCAATATGTAACAGACGCATAATCTAGTTAAAAATGCATTTTCACGGGGATAAAGGACTGTTTTATTTGTTCCAAACATGAGTTCTGGATGCATTCACTATTTTTGAGTTAATTTCTATACTTAAGACGAAGGGTCAGGGAAATGCGATTTGAATGATATATTTTGTAATGAAATAGACACAGGCACAGTATGACAAGACAACACTACACAAAACAACAATGCAAAAAAATATAATTAACTAAAATAAATAAACATTTAAAAAAAAAACCGAAATGACTTCAACCAAAATGTTCACATAGTTTAAACGTAAGCTAGACATACGCTCATCTATAAGCGTTCTCTGCTGGTCACGAAACACTTACTTTAGAAAATAAAAAGAACGACAGTAAAAGAACAGTTAATTATGTCTGCAAGGTAAAAAAAGGCAGGGTATAGGGATCGTCGAGTTGAGTGATGCTGAAGGCAAAAATTGATGAAGCGATGATTTCATTTTGATAGCTTACTTCAAGCTTCAATTGCATCGGCAGTGAAAAAGAAGTCGGTGACCATATGATTTGTTTACACCATAGAATTCGTCACAAAAGGAGAATAAAATATTATATTTTTTAAAAAGTTATAGCTTTAGAGTGTTATACGACTTTTGATATAAATAACATACCGATTTTTCATTGAGCTCACCTATTAATTCTACAAAAATAGTATAGTTCAACCTTCTCATTTCAAAGTTGTATTCTAATGAAACGAACTCTATGACCTATATTTTTTTAACATAGCTGGCTTCCAAAAGTTCAATTCTTTCTACTGTTATTTTTTAAAAAAATTCTATGCACTTTTGATTTACTGAATCTTGATCTTAATCCCAGAAAATGGCATCGTACGCCATACACCATGCAACAAGACCAACTGTGTCCTAACGTCGACTTAATTTATCGACAACTCATGTCCATTTTTCTTTTACATGTGCCTCTAGCAAAAACTTTTATCTATTTCTCATTTTGACATGAGCACACACTAGCAGTCAGACAAAGGGTACAATAAATATGGAATATTAGGAATAATTTTATTCGTGGGTTTTATCAACATTCAATGTACTTATAGTGCAATAAAGTAATAGATATATAATAATCCACGAATTTAAATCACTGTTCAGTTTACGAACAGAAAATGTCGAAACTTCCGGGTTCGATACTAGGAATTACAGATAATTATTTGGCATTCAATAAATTAAACTGGTGAACAAAATATTTCAAAAATTTACGTGTTCATTTTATTATTACAATGTATTTTTGTTTCTTATTGTTTTGTCAGTTTTGTCACTGAAAATAAGAATGATTTAGTAGTAAAGTGTTCATTTTATTTATTAGTAGTGAGAAGAGTTCAGGCATTCACAAACTACGCTTCGGGTACACTTATATGATTAACCTAACATATAGTCAAACTACAGATTGGCGGGTATAAACATAACCCAACAGTGAGAAAAACATGGAGTTTATAGTTGTAACATTTTTTTTCTGAAAATGAGGAGTCACTCACTTGTGCAAAGTTTCGTCCTTTTAGCTTCAAGTTTTCAGTCGTTTGACAATTAAATATAAGTGCTCTTTAAAACTTTATGTTACTGTTTTGGTAACATTTTCTATCTCAAACACTACTCCCTGCAACTTTATTATTATTGCACTTGTTACGGCCGAAATCACCTTTAAATTATAGCCAACAAAAGACACAAATCAATAATAAAATTTAACAAGATTTATTATATACAAAGTTTACAAAAATATTACAAAAAAACTAAAATGTCAACTTAACTGTTCAAAATCCTGTTTTTTCTTGATCCGGAATTCTGGTCACTGTTGCCTGAATCCAAACGGAATATTATATCCAATCAGTCACAATCTAGTATGATGTAACAAAAATAAAAGTCTGTGAAGTACGATGTGTGAAACGTAAACAAATCCAACAGCTGAGAACACAAGAATGTCTATCTGGTCCGATAAATGATGTTCTGAAAGTCTAACTTTCTTGTCCGTATATATACTGTAGAACGGAAACTTCTGGAATACGGTAGAAGTTCGAATCACACCATAATTATTACGTAAGTCAAATAGAAAGTTCTAGTCATTCCACCAGTATCCATTATTGTTCCAGTGATTTCTAAACTGCGCAGTTATAACATTATTTGGTAAACAACTATAAGTATTATGTAAACATAGTATACATGCTATAAGGCTACGCAAAACAAATTAGGCCAAGATAAATAATATAATAATCACAATACCATATCAAAATAAATATAATAATACAATATCATAACACCTCCCCCCTTAAAAGAAGTTGGAGGGTAACGAGAACTTCGCATGAACAATATATACAAAAATATATAGTATGTATACAGTGTTTTAATAAAATCTAGATAGAGCATATATCTAATTTCTTGTCTCATAAAATCAAGTTTAAGTGGATTGAGCCGGTAAGGATGTTGCTTAATTGGAGAAGCATCGCCTACATCAACATCATGACAAACAGCAGTGGTTTTGTTTGGCACATCTGGAAAAAGATTTTTAAAAGAAAATACCAAAGTTTTCAATTTTTCTCTGCGATCGAAAGTCAGATGTGCAAGTTTTGAGTTTAAATCTGATAAAATTTCAGAATTTTTCAATCTAACAGTTTGTTCCATAGTCTTGGAATCAAAAGATGGTTCAGTTATATCTGGTTTGTCACGATCGTTCTCCAATTTAACCATGGCTAAAGTGGCAACTGGTTTACTCTCACCTTCATTAGTACGCTCAAAATATGGTTTTAACATATTAATGTGACACACTCTATTTTGTTTTCGCCGACCTGGAGTTTTTACAATATAATTCAACTCATTGATTTTACTGTCAATGGTATAAGGACCACAGTATTTAGCCTGTAAAGGATGCCCAGGGATTGGCAAAAATACAAGTACCTTATCACCAGGCTCAAAAACTCTGTCCCTGGCATCTTTATCATACCATATTTTCATCTTATTTTGTACAGTTTTTAAGTTTTTCTGAGCAATTTGACAAGCAGTATACAATTTTTCTTTAAATCTAGATACATAGTCTAGAAGATTCAAGTCAGTGTGTTCAGTAAGCCATTTTTCCTTAATCAATTTCAAAGGTCCCCTTACAGTATGACCAAACACTAACTCAAAGGGGCTAAAACCAAGGGATTCCTGAACAGCCTCTCGTACCGCAAAAAGTAGAAAGTGAACACCATCATCCCAGTCCCTGTCAAATTGAAGACAAAAAGTTCTAATCATGTTCTTCAGTGTTTGATGAAAACGTTCTAAGGCACCTTGAGATTCTGGATGATAAGCACTTGATCTATACTGAGCAATCCCTAACTGGTAAACGACCTGCTGAAATAAACCTGACATGAAATTTGAACCCTGGTCGGACTGTATAGACTTAGGAAGTCCTACTAATGTGAAAAATTTGATAAGAGCTTTGACAATAGTTGGTGTCTTGATATTCCTTAAGGGAATAGCCTCAGGAAAGCGAGTGGATGTACACATGATCGTTAATAAATAAGCATTTCCAGTCTTGGTCTTTGGTAAAGGTCCAACACAATCAATAAGTACTCGGCTGAAAGGTTCTTCAAAGGCTGGAATTGGCAGAAGTGGTGCTGGTGGTATTTTCTGGTTAGGCTTGCCAACAACCTGGCATATATGGCATGATTTGCAGTATTCTGTGACATCATTTCTAAGTCTGGGCCAGTAGAAATGTTGTAATATCTTAAGGCAAGTCTTCCTTATACCTAAATGTCCACCCAAGGGGGTGTCATGGGCAAGACCAATAATTTCTTGCCTATAGACTTTAGGCACCACCACTTGGTATACCACTCTCCATTCCTCCTCTGGGATAGCATCAGGGGGCCTCCACTTCCTCATCAAAATGCCGTCTTGATGGTAGTAACATTCGGCCACTTTGTCTGCTTCTTCTTGGGGTAGAGCCCTCTTGCAGAGCTGAAGAACCTCAGGGTCTTTATTCTGTTCTTCCCTAAATGTCCTTTTGTCTAATGAATGGCTATTCACGTCTGGCCATGGCATAATTACACGTTTGTTAGTACCAGGTGGTCTGATTATGGCCTTTTCTGAGCTACCGGGACCTTCAATGTCGGCAAAGAAAGTGTCAGAAAGGTCCATATAATCATACTGGCCTTCTTGTAAATTCTCATCTTGTTGTTTTCTTGCCATTGCCCTAGTAACAACACAAGCTGGATACAGTTCAGCATCTTCTTCAGGTGATTTAACATCCACCACCGGTTCACTTGTAACAATTGGTTCAGCGACCACTTTGTTCCTAGCTAGATCATTTCCTAGCAATAATGAAACACCCTCAACAGGGAGTGTAGGACGAACACCCACAACAACTGGTCCAGTAATTAAATCTGACTTCAAATAAATACGATGGAGGGGAACATCTATACAACCTAACTCCACACCTCGTAACAAAACGGAGGCACCAACGGACGTCTCCTCGGACAAAGGCAACACACCTTCTAACAACAAAGACTGAGAAGCTCCAGTGTCCCGTAAAATCTTAATAGGCTGAGGAGTAGTATTATCAACAACAGAAACAAACCCATCAGACATAAAGGGCTTATAATTCTCCATGTAATCACAAAAACTGGACTTAAAAGCCTGACTCGCAGGACATTCCAACTTATTGGTAACAACGGGTGTCGTACAAGCACTGGACTTGGGCTTATGATCTCTTTCATTCTTCTTCTGGAGTCTAAAACAATCAGCCATCAGGTGACCATTTTTCTTACAATAAGCACAAGTTAGTGACTTCTTCTCAAAAGTATCAAACTTTGGACCAGACATATTATAACTAGACGGACTCTTATTCTGTGCAACAGGCTTACAATCAGTACGCTCAGTGCTTTGATTTTTGTAATTTCCGCTAGAAGTATTAAAATTTTGACCTTTGAAAGTTCTTTTATGTGAAATGGTATAATTATCGGAAACAACAGCTGCATCTTGCAATGTCTCAACAGTTTTGTCATCTAAATGTGTTTTTAAGTCTAAATTAACACACTGCTTGAACTCTTCTAATAACATTAATTGTCTTAATTTATCAAAATTTTTATCTATTTTCTTTGACGTAAGCCATTTATCAAATAAATCTTCTTTTTCCCTAGCAAATTCAACATAGGTTTGTGATTCAAACTTTTTATAAGACCTAAATTTCTGTCTATATGCTTCTGGCACTAGCTCATAAGCTTTCAAAACTTCCTGTTTAACAGTGTCATAATCAGAACTTTTTTCTGAAGATAGAGCTGAGTAAATTTCAGCGGCCTTGCCCACAAAAACACTTTGCAGCATTGTAGTCCAATAAGGCTTTGGCCATTTCAAATTTTGAGCAATTTTCTCAAATTGTGGAAAAAATTTATCAACCGTTTTTTCACAAAATTTAGGAACCAAACGTATATTTTTTGCTGCCTCAAATTGTTCTGATTTTGACTTAGTGTTGCTTTCTGCTTTGACCATTTCCATTTTTATTTTCTCCATCTCTATCCTTTCCCTCATTTCAAGTTCTGCCTGTAATTGTTTTAATTTAAATTCATCTTCTTTTTCTAATTGTTTTAATTTAAGTTCATGTTCTAATTCAAGCTGTTTTAATTTGAAAGCATCAACTTTTTCGACCTTGAGGTCAAGAGCCTCTTCACCAAAAATTTCTAAATCAACTAAATTGTCTATTACCAAATTTTTTATAATTTGTTTTCTCATAGATGTTCTAAAATCTATTTTTAGATGTTTAGCAAGCAACACTAATTCTTCTTTCTTTAATTTATCAAACCCTTCCAGGTCTGGCGTTTTCAAAAATTTACCAGCATCAAATTCCATTTTGTAGAATTTTGTTGGCTAATTCTAATAAAAATACTGAAAAAATTTATTAAGATATTAACGTTCTCCCGAGACGAGCCCCCAATTTCTGTTACGGCCGAAATCACCTTTAAATTATAGCCAACAAAAGACACAAATCAATAATAAAATTTAACAAGATTTATTATATACAAAGTTTACAAAAATATGACAAAAAAACTAAAATGTCAACTTAACTGTTCAAAATCCTGTTTTTTCTTGATCCGGAATTCTGGTCACTGTTGCCTGAATCCAAACGGAATATTATATCCAATCAGTCACAATCTAGTATGATGTAACAAAAATAAAAGTCTGTGAAGTACGATGTGTGAAACGTAAACAAATCCAACAGCTGAGAACACAAGAATGTCTATCTGGTCCGATAAATGATGTTCTGAAAGTCTAACTTTCTTGTCCGTATATATACTGTAGAACGGAAACTTCTGGAATACGGTAGAAGTTCGAATCACACCATAATTATTACGTAAGTCAAATAGAAAGTTCTAGTCATTCCACCAGTATCCATTATTGTTCCAGTGATTTCTAAACTGCGCAGTTATAACATTATTTGGTAAACAACTATAAGTATTATGTAAACATAGTATACATGCTATAAGGCTACGCAAAACAAATTAGGCCAAGATAAATAATATAATAATCACAATATCATATCAAAATAAATATAATAATACAATATCATAACACACTGACAAAAACATTATATCCCTTAGAAGTAATTAAACAGCCTTATAATTGTATTATTCCAAGTTATATTTGGTGACAATTACTTGTTCCTCTACTACATCTTGATAATTTACCTTGTTTTATTATTAGTTCATCGTAATTTTGTTTGTTTTGCTTTTTATTGGTGTGTTAATCTTAAACTATGCAAAATGTTATAAATAAATACACATCCCATCAATATGTAACTTGTCGAAAACAATTCCAATGTTCTGCAGATTTTGAAATCAACGCTTTCCGTACAGAAAAATTATCATAAATAGTTTACGTGCATTGTAATAGAAGAACAAAGGAGTTAATCAATGATCGTTATAAGAAATACAATAATTTACTTAATTATGGATTCATTTTACGGCTAATTTACAAATTAATTGGATTTTTTCATTACTAGTAAAAGCTTTTCCTATGTTTACATTTGCCCAATATAACTGACACAAAACGATGTAATTATCTGAAATTAAAACACATTATAAATTATAGATTACAAAAACATTATATATTTCTTTCTGACACTGAGATTTTATCAATATTTAACCAGTTAAGCTACGTTAATTTGATTACGGACTGTAACCTTTCATAACATGATTGGATCTAATTGTCAACTTTTTCAGTTGAAACATTTTGATCTTTTTGTTTTAAACGTACATGTACAATACCAGGATTGCATACTTTTAAACACTAAAACTATCATTTATTTCCCCAAATCACAAAAAAATAGATGTTATTTTAATATGCAGGTCACAAAATAAGAGCTTCTTTTGCAACTTTGCCATGAAAATGCATTTCCAAACTAAAATAAAAACAATAATTAATAAAACCAAAGGTTTTCAATTTGAGAATAAATTTTAGCGTTATTTCCGTTCAACAATTAATAAAAATAAACACATAACCAGCTTGTAGCTCTGTCTTTACATGGTGTTAGAGTGCACTCTTTTGATTACATCTGAATCCGCTCTACAGACATTGGGTTATTACATATGTATTATGTCGGCTTTCTACATATTGGTCTTTCAGCACAACTCATGAGCCATAATTTGACAATTATACACATCTCGCGCATCAAAATTAATAGGCCAAATTTCTTATTATTTATAGTATAACTAATCTTGAATACATAAAAATCTAAAACGAGTTATCGAACAACACATTAATTCACGAGTGTTTTTCGGTCACGAGTTGTAGATCTTTGGTATTCGAATTTCGAGATAAGTTATTCTGTTTATTACATTGAAATATTCCATGTATTCAGAGATTTAACGAGAAATTACAAGGGATTATGGCTTGTATATTACTTCCCGTCGACCATTGTATAGCAACGTCGTAGGTGACAGCAATTGTTACGTCACTTCCTAGAGTGAAATATGACTGTCGATTTCATTGGGTGAATTATCGGATTTGATTTCACTCAAAAATCCCAGTATTTAACCACACTCAATGTAATAATAACAAATAATACAAAAAGGCCGTTATAATTGAATGATGTATTAGTACATATCTTACCTCCTGCTAAATTGCAAGGATATGATTGGTTGAACGAGTACACGTGAAAACCCGGTATATTTAATATGGGGCAGTTGACATCTTGTTTTTTTAATACATGGTTTCCGCTAGAGTTATCTCTTTTTATATTGTTTATTACTACAAAGATGGCTGACGACAGCAGTTGGACTGAAATATACTGCGCTGTCACCCCGTACGAAATTTACTAACCATGTATATATCGTATTTGGTCAACTACACACTCTGTAACTAATAATCGGTGGTGTACCATGAGAATTCCAAATGAATAATTGAAGTGCACAATCTATCAAGTATCCTTTAAAGTCAACGCTCAACTGGAATAATTGAATTTTCGAAAAAATTAATATGAAAAATGCTAGGATCAAAATTTGAAATAAAAAGGCAGGATCACTTTAGGTATGAAAAAAATGCAGGACCTGTGTCAATCAGGATTTTTTTGGGTTTAAATGAAAACAAAAATTTTAGACAGGACCAAAATTTCAGCGAAAAAATTGGCATGATCAAATGTTTCCTTAGGCTTTATTTTGAGTCATTATTTTTATTGGAAAAGAACAAAACAGTTACTAGGTATTAAATTTAAGGCAACAATTGTTTTTATTATATATTTTAGTTTTTTGAGGTAGAGGCCTCCCTAATTTTGTTGAGTCATTTACAAAAGTTTTGTTGGCAGCATTTACTCGTAAAACTGTTTAGTGTATCACATCAGATATAAATAACCTTTAAACTGATTAAATTGTGTTCTGTATTTGAGATATCATGATATTCATGTTCGTTAGCTATCTGTATCATGATAAAATGATTCATGAAGTCCAATACTTTGCAATGCTTTAATATGCAGGAACACGTTATCAATATTCTAGATACCAACCCGGATGCACATGATGAGCACATTTCGTCGATTTACAACTAGTTAATAGTTTTGTAGCCCGAAAATATAAATTTTGTTTGTTTAGTTGGGGTTTTACGCCGTTTTCAGCACATTTAGCTATTTCGCGGCGGCCAGTTTTTATTGGTGTAGGAAGCCGGAGTACCTGGAGAGAACCACCGACCTTCGGTAGGAAAATTGGCAATCCTTGTCAATTTAGATCGGAGTCCAACACACCCCACCACATGTTAGATTCGAACTCACAACCTCAGTGTTGACAGGCTAGTGATCATTAGTATTCATGACGAACTACCTAGACCACTTGGACACCGAAGCCCCCGAAAATATAGAAAGCCAAAACAAAAGCAAAAACAATAGCTAAAACAATAGCCAAAAATAATAGACAAAACATTAGCCAAAAACAATAGTCAAAACAATAGACAAAACAATAGAAAAAAATATAACCAAAATAATAGCCAAAACAATACCCAAAAATAATAGTCAAAACAATAGCCAAAAATAATAACCAAAACAATAGCCAAAAACAATGTTGAAAAGCAAATTCAAATGCCAAATGACCAACAAAGTAAAGCCAAAACATCTAAATACAGAGCTATGCACGAGGGCGATATCCTTAGATTTCACAAAAGGAGTAGAGCCACTTTCCCCTATATTTGTTTCACTCATAACCATTGATTTTTTACCTACTTTTATCGTAATCTTGTATGCAATGCATTTTTATGTCGGCAAACACAATTTTTATTCTTAATCATTAATAAGTTCAAGTTTTCTAATGACCAATGTCATGTATATAGGTAATTTTGGTCAATTTGCATTACTTTTTGGATGTCAAGAAGGATATTCAGAACCAAAACCATTCTACTATCGTATCAAAGGAGATACATAGTCTCACTTACAGCCAAAAAATCGTTTTGGTTCTGAGTTTGAAAGTCTTAAAGGCGTTAATTTTGCAAATTTGTGTTAAAACTGTCTACCAAATCGATATTCAGGTATTTAGAAATTGTTTTAGGAACTACTTATTAGTTATTATTAGCAAATCTTTGGAGACAACATAGGTACAAGGTTGTAGGCGACGTTTTAAAAATGTATACGTGTAGACCAAATAATTATATTCACAGAGCACATATGTAATTCGTTCGCTTACAAAAAAATGAATTTCCAATTATTGTGATTTTCTGGTGTTTCATAGAGGATAACCTTCAAATGAAATCTCTCCAATATTCGTATCCTTTATGAAAACTTAAATCTAAAAAAGAAAATATAGATCATTTTGTTAACAGCGGATACAATTAAAATTTCTGTTTTCAAAGCTTGTTATAAATATATCATATTTCATGAAAGATCCCGAAATACTAGAAATAGCCTATTTTCAGGAGAGAGTAATATTCTGGTAGGTTAGTTAAAAGACTTCTATAAATTAACAAAGAATATTAAAATTTGTTTGAAGAATCGATTATTTACCGAACTAAGATAAAATTACAAAAAATTATTGGAAAAATATAACTGCCTTTGCTTGGATCTTCTAATTAACTTGAAACATCGGGAGCATTTAATATTTTGTCAATACAAAACAATTCTAGTTATTGAACAAGCAGAACTTCTTTTATTAAGACAACCGTTTTGGCAGCAAGTGAAAAAACCAGTTTTAAATACCTATGCAATAGAAATAAATGTAGTACAGTTAAGTCATCTTCTTGCATTCGACAACAATGTTCACCAACAAAGAAGTTGGGGATCCAAATTTGAAACAACCACCAAGTAATATGGATAATACAGTGAACCCGAAAAACGACACTGATTTTAATGGTGCTGTATCAAATGGAGAAAGTGGTGTTGGAATATGGACAAATTTTACGCAGACAACTGGATTTCATGGACTAAATAAAATTACTTTTGAATCCAAATGTCCGCGAAAGATAATAAGAAGGTAAAGCATTCTTTCTGTATCCACTTTGATCTTTTCAGTTTCTCTAAATTAAACATTTTATACTTTATAATGTCAACATATAAAAATATATATTAATGTTAAATATACTGTCTAAAAGAGATAATAGGAAGTAAACAATTTTATTTTAAATAAAAAATAAATAAATAAATGAAATAAAATAAAAAAGAAACAAAACTTACTAAGACATTTATCAACTGTTTTTAAAAATCCTTATGTAATGTGCTCATGATATAAAATATTAATGATAAAGATATTGTCGTGTCTAAAAACCACTCTTTATTTTACGGGAACTGATCCCTGCTAGATGTTTTGTTTTTATTTTTACCTTTTTTATGTGTCGTAGATTTACCCATAAAAGCACTTCATATGTTAAAGACCAAACCAACTAATCATTTCTGTAATTGATTTTTTCTTGAAACTCAACATATTCGTTCTTGGTGGTTTTTTGAACGATATTAGCGAATAAAAAAGATAGGTCACCGAATTCGTTTCGTTGCTATAGTACCGCAAAAAATGCTTACATTCAGCCAGATGCTAAATTTACCGCATATTTTTCGAATGATGCCATTTCCGTCGTGAAAGTCGAATTTTTATACGGACTTTTGTGTTGGCTTCCAGAATATATATATGTTTTTATTATAACAAAGAAAACTGTTTCCCATAACGCAATGACCACGTATTCTGCTCTAAAGCCTTTCCCGCGCCAAGCTTAGTTTTGTTTTGTCAATAAACATGACGTCACAATAAGCAAAAAAGAACTTTCCCTTCAAGTCACCGTGTCGCCGGCGATGTACATAGTGTAAGCCTCGTTCAAACCAATTTTGTTATTGGTTGGAATAATATGGTAAAATATTTTTGATCTTGTTGCTGCGCTTATCATTTGTAGATGCTTCAACACTAACCTAAGAGTTCGAGTTCGTGCCTCAGTTAATGAGTTCCAGTTAAAAGTCGAGTTCGGGTTATATTTCGAATTTTGATTCGAATTTTCCAGTTCTAAAGCCAATCTTTAATTTGCAATCATTCAAGTGTTAACTAGAAAGTCACAGCAATCAAAGAAAACAAATAAACATAGGTTTGTCGAAGTCATCGAGAACCAAACTTAGATCATGCCTCACAGAATCGATTTTTGCGGTTAACTTCATATACTGTGCTGTAGGAAATAATGTGTTCTTCCTTTATTTTTCTTTTGTACGTCCGGGAAAGTGTCCATCCATTTAGTTCGGTATTTTAAAAAGTTTTGTTTCAAAAAGTTACACCAAAACATAAAATGACAAAAATCAGAAAATACTAGAAATGTATAAAAAGGACAAATATACCTAAGCAGCAAATAAAAAAAAAAAAAATAAAAACGTAACCCATTGGACAGACAAACCCGGGAAGACAAATGAACAACCACAAGCACAACAAATAAACACTGAAAACTAAACTAGAGGCTCCCAGGAACCTGTATCGCTCAACTGGACTATGTCCATCTTGACTGGCAGTCTGGAACATTGCTGTCAAGTTCCAATTGGCTCATTGGTTTCAAACAAGAAGATCATTCAGTGAACTTTCCCAAATTAGGTCCTATGTTAAACTAAGTTCCGCTCTGGCAGCCATCTTGAACCATTGCTCCAAAGTTTTGTTCCAATTGGCCCAGTTGTTTCAGACAAGAAGATCTTTAAGTAAATTTTCCTTAGGGTCGTATGTTAAACTATGTTCGACTGTTGTGGCTATCCTGGATGACAGGTCGAGTCATCGGATATAAATCTGAAAGAGAACCACTTAAGAACCATTGCTGCCAAGTTTTGTTCCAATCGGCCGAGTGGTTTCGGACAAGATCTTTAATTAAATTTCCCATAGGATCATATGTAAAACTATGTTCGGCTCTGGCAGCCATCTTGGATGATGGACGGGGTCATCGAATATAATTCTGAAAGAGGACCACCTAAGGACCATTGCTGCCTAGTTTTGCTCCAATTGGCCAAGTGCTTTCAGACAAGAAGATATTTAAGTAAATTTCCCATAGGGTCCTATGTTAAACTAAGTTCGGTTATGGTCTTGGATGACGGGCGGTGTCATCGGATACAATTCTGAAAGAGGGCCACCTAAGGACCATTGCTGCCAAGTTTTGTTCCAATTGGCCCAGTGGTTACAGAGGAGAAGATCTTTTAAAGGAAAGTTTACGACGACGACATCCGCCAAGTGATGACGACAGCTCACCTTTTGGCCAGGTGAGCTAAAAACAATGAACAACACGAACTCCAATAAAAACCAGGAGTGAACTCAGGTGCTCCGGAAGGGTATGCAGTTCCTGCTCCGTATACGGCACCCGTCGTCAACAAAGTCAATCCGGTGGAAGTCACAAATCGGTGGAGGTACATGAAATGTTACGACAATGGGAACAGGTCCAACATAATCTTAGATATTGGAACACTGTAACGTTCAACCAATTTGTGATGACAACCGTAATATTTCCTAAGTGATAACATCAACTTATCTTGATACAACCCTCGTTAAGAAGCATTTGTGGCAGCAGTAATCATCTTTGTTGAAATAGTAGTGTAACTCACGCATGCCCTTGAATATCGGATAAGCTGTGAAACGTAGATGCTATATGCAGACGATGCTGGTATATTGCTACTCAAGAAGGGAAAATTAACAATAGGAAAGCCGAAGTCTTCAAATGTCCGTCATTGTCTATTTCAAGAAACAAATCCAAATGTGAAGCGGACTTCGATGTATCTGTAGTATCCTTAATTTTCAAGCTGACTGGGGTAGATGAGATGTAGAAAGTAAATAACAGTAAATTGAAGGTAAGGACTTGCCCAGACGTAAATATGCATAGTACAAGAAGTGACATGAACTCAAATATATGTATCAAGCTACTTACCTTAACACGGTACCTACGTAACATCAGGAAAATGGCTTACAATGGCAAAAAACTAAAATTCTTGATTTTATCTTTATTTCAGTATTTGTTGGTTTGTTGTTTGGTTTGCCTGTGCATTGGTTCTGATCTACACAGTAGTTACAGAACTTAAGAATTATTACAGTTACCCGACGATTTCAAATACCTATATTCAGCTACAACAAGAGCTTACATTTCCGGCAGTAACAATATGTAACTTAAGTCCTCGAACAAAATACGCATTTGCTAATGACGATAAAACCGAAAATGCATACATGAGAACAAGTGCTATGTGGATGACTAGCCAGTCCATCAACTGGAGCGACCCATTTTATGCTGACGAAGGCTATTTTCAAAATCAGACAACAGAGGAGATTTATGGTCAATCAAAAAATCTGTGGGATTTTGTCTACCTAGCCGTGTATGACCACAAACTATATTTGGATAGAAAATCACGCGAACAAATTTTGAAGCCGGTTTATACAGACATGGGACTGTGTCTTCGAGCTAATTCTGACGGAACCATGACGACTACAATGTACGGTGCCAGCTACAACCTAAATCTTTACATAAATTCTATGACTTATATGGACTATTTCAGTCATTCGTTTTCTTCCGGTGTAAAGGTATGTACAAGGTCATATATTTTGAAGTTAACGATCTTAGGACGTCTTTTGTTAAATTTTGAAATAATTAATACAATAATTTTTGAAGGTTAAATAAATAGCTCAAGAATTCACCCGTTAAAAAAAAAAAAAAAAAAAAATAGATCGCAGATGTGCAATAAGATGTTTTTATCATAGAAAGCTTTAATATGAAACGCTACTTCTATGTAATTTTTAAAGTACAAAATGTATTATTTCAAGATATGCATTTCACGATGGCAACTGAGAAAATAAGAAATGAAACTGTTATAAGTGTTTTTTTTAATATTGAATTATAAATCAGTTAAGTGTAATTACAAATTTCCCTCCGGAAAATAACAATGGTGTAGTTTCTTATGTAAACATATAGCCTACATGTATATAATTTCCATGAATAGATCGCAATCCATGACCCAAATGTTGAACCAATCATGACAAATGCAGGAATAGCAGTCAGACCAGCTTCAGAAGCTTTTATTGAAATCCAAAGAAAGGAGGTAATATACGAGTTTTCAATGGAAATATTTCCTATTTAATATGTATTTCGTTCCAATTTAAAATATTGTAGGTTGACTTATAATATTTGTCTGATTTGCATATTATTTGTGTCTCTTTCTGAGAATGGTGGTTTTCACTATCATGCTATAAACTAATGAAGTTCTTTGTCAGGAATTATCAGAATACTTAACTTCATCATGTTCAAAATAGATTCAATTACGATTCTTTATTTTATTCATTTATGTATCGCCTTCACTTGGCGTTGGTCGTCTTCTCAAAAAATCAACTCCTCTAAAACCAACAATCCTTAGGGTGTATAGTTTTAAAAATTGTATCCAAAGATGCCGTTGACCAGTGAACATGGCATCCGTTACTATAAATACAAGAAAGGAGTAAAACAGGCAAAATTAAATTTTTTTATGGCTATCTCTGTTAATATTTAGCTGATTTTGACCCACTTTTAATCTAATTACGCCGTTTGGATTTAGAGAATGTCATCTCATCATAATTCACTTGTCCACTATTGGTACCAAACATGGCAGCAATGGCGCTTAATTAAGTGGTTCTTTCAGAAGTATATCCGATGACTCAGACTGCCATTCAAGATGGTTGCCAAATGCAAACTCGGTTTAACATAGAACCAAATAATAAATTCACTTAAAGATCTTCTTGTCTGAAACAAGTGATCCCATTTGAACTTGGCAGCAATGCTGTTTTGGAAATCCTCTTGCCAAAATGTATCCAATGTATAAAGCTGGTCGTGAATTCCGAAGTTATTTAAACAGGCTCGGCGGGAAAATTCACCTAGATGTTTTTCTTAAAGCAATGAATCAATCGTATTACTAACCAAACATTGCAGTAATGATCCGTAGGTAGTCCTCAGAGAAAATCTTTAAGAAAATATATTTATATATCCCGGTAAGATTAAACTGCTTTAGTCTCGAGTTGATAGAAGATTGGAAAACATTGTACAAACATTGATTAACGATAAAATTAATATATATTTTTTTGTTGTTGTAGAGATAGACGGTAATTATAATTCAATCTTTATTTTTCGAAATTAAAAGAAATTAAAGTGAAAAAACTTAAATTTCGAAGATATTTAAAGTCTTAGCAACGTATTCATCGATTTGATATTCATTTGTAGTATAAGTTTCTACCAAGTCCTTATGTTGCTTTTGGAAATCTGACATGCCTTGATGACTCTGGTTACAGTTTCTCAAAATGCTACCAAAATTGCTGGAATGATATTATAATAAAAAAATGTGGGTGTGCTGACTTTCTTTCTAAAGGTAAGATACAGCTTAAAAGTAATTTTCTACCCTAAAACTATAGTCTGATAGGTTTTGGTTGTAAATGTCAGTCCTACATCCTGATTTTTAACTTTTTATGATCAGTTCATATCCACAAGGGTAGGTACCACAGCTTCTCGGCTTGGCATAAGATCCAATAAAGAGACTGCACATTTTGTAAAAAGTTGTTTTTTGAAATAATGTTTTGGAAGTTGATGTAATCAATATTTGACCAAAGTTTAGACAAACGTTTTTTCATTATTTATATAATAATGTTGTGTTTAACATTGACTATGTGAAAATAGTAGCCAGGGTGAGTGACAATAGTGCACGACCCGAAGGGGAGTCAATGTTAAACACAACATTAATATCATTATTATACTGACTGTTTACTATTTTGTTAAGTCTCAAAATTCGAATACCTAAAAATCTATAACGAGTTACCGAACAACACATTAATTCACGAGTGCGCGTAGCGCACGAGTGAATTAGTAGTGTTTTTTTCGGTCACGAGTTGTAGATCTTTGGTATTCGAATTTTGAGATTAGTTATTCTGTTTATTACATTGACATATTCCGTGTATTCATAAAATTTAACGAGAAAATACAAGGGATTATGTTTTATTCGACTACGCGACGACGTTTGTATAGCAACATCTTTGGGGAAGGCTATTATTACGTCACTTCCTAGAGTGAAATATGACTTTCGATTTCACTGGGTGAATTATCGGATTTGATTTCACTCGGAAATCCCGGTATTCCACCACACTGAATGTAATAAACTTGTATATTCTCACAAAGTGTATAGAAGTTTACTCTTTATGTGATACAGTTTTTTTGAAAATGGCTCGAAAAACGCAGGCCTTTAAATTACCTCCATATAAATATAAAATTTCTTTGTCATGAGATTATTAAGATTTATAAATCGTTAGCGCTACGCTATTACTATTATTTCCTTAAAAGCATTCCAATCCTAATACTGCTGCTAGAATACTTAAACAATAAGAAACTGGAGCCCTTTTCACAAACTATCTCACTAGAATCTGTATGACTTAAGAGTAATTTTACTCTTAAGATATTTTGTGAAAAGGGCTCCAGGTTGATGTTGCAGTCAAATGTTAAATACAGATTTATTAAACCATCTGAGAATCAATTGCTGCTGTGCTGGAGAAGCATTAAGTGTACAAGTATCAGTGACATAGCCTAACTATTTTAATACAAAAAATTATACACTTCATGCAACATAATATTTCTAAAATCAAATTTTAATGTTAAATCTACCAAAATAATTACAATGTAGACTCATGTACTTATTTTTCATCTGATGTAATAGGCAATGGTCCATATTGCTCATACTTCAAGTATCAGACATGTTCCAATCCAACTTTTTGTAAGTACATGTTGATCTTACTTATAAAGGATAGATATTTACAATAACTTATGTAGAATCGAAGACAAACCAAATTAGAATTAAGAAATAATTCATTGGTGCCATGCTATATAGTTATTTTTAACATGGTTAGGCCTTATATTTGTTTATATTTTACACCGAGCGTTAGTAAGGTGTAAAATGTCAACAAATATAAGGCCTAACCATGTTAAAATAACTATAGAGCAGGGCAGCAGTGAATTATTTCGATTCTAATAGGACAATATGCATCCTTTCTGTAATCGAAGCGAACCATATAAGGCGTCATATACAGGCAGCTGTGTCGATTTTAACAAGGCAAAATCTTTTACAGAAAACTTAAAATGTCTTTATACAAACAAAATAAAATCAGAGATTTTAATGCAATTACCAGCGTTCCAGGTCCTGTACAACGTACGATTTTCCGTTTTTGACTGTCGATCTGGCGTCATTTGAATGTATGATTGTGACATCGCACTTTCGACTGTCATAACATTTCGCGTGATAGTTATGGTTGGTGTATTTTGAGCTTTGCTAAATGTTTGAAAAGCGATATATGTAAAATAGATTCAGTGAGATGGAAAAATATGACTTTGAAACTTTATTTTATCAACAAAATACAACAGTTGTTTCTATAGCAAAGCGGCACGTCATATTAGAATTAGAATTATCTTTTTACAAAACTAAAAAAAAATCACAGTTAATTTTTACGAATGTTGGATGTTAATTAGTAGGTCTGTATAAGACACGGAGAATGATCATCTTTAAAAGAAATTAAATCGCATTGGACTAGAAAAAACATCATGCGTTTCAACAATGACTGATATCAAACACACCTCAGTATGTACAAAACTTACCGTTTATGGTAACGGGTAATACTTCCAACAAACCCTATCTAAAAGGGAGAGTCTTTTTATTAGCTCACCTGGCTATGCCAGGGTGAGCTTTTGCCATCACTTTGCGTCCGGCGTCCGTCGTCCGTCGTCCGTCGTCCGTCGTCCGTCCGTCGTCCGTAAACTTTTCATTCAAAGATCTTCTCCTCTGAAACCACTGGGTCAATCCAAACCAAACTTGGTCACAATAGTCCTTGGGTGGCCCCCTTTCAAAATTGTGTCGCTCATGTTCATACCTCATCCAAGATGGCCGCCAGCGGGGATCATAATTTAACATTGGACCCTATGGGATAAAACATTCAAAGATCTTCTCCTCTGAAAGTACTAGGCCAATTGGAACCAAACTTAATCACATGAGTCCTTGGGTGGTACCCTTCAAAAGTGGTGTTGCTCACATCCGTATCCTATCCAAGATGGCCGCCAGCGGGGCCACAAGCGTTTCAAATTCTTTTGTCTTTACATTGCAACTCTTATACAAAGAAAGATAACTCTAACTCAAAATTTGGCATTAGTGAAATAAAAATTTCTAATGTCTGATGGAATATTTAATATATATCTGATTTTGATGGGTTTTAATTTCAGCAGTATATATAACCTAGATTATAGGGGGAACCCCTGCCCGATTTTTTTTTTGAAAGGTGGTCTGAAATTGTAATGGATAGCAGAAGTTTTGGTTGTCATAGAAACTAATTTCAGGTCTTACTTGGCTACAACGGTCTACTTTAAAAATTGTGTCTCTTGGGTCCGTAGCCAATCCAAGATGGCCACCAGAGGGGACCAAATTTTAACATTGGACCCTATGGTAAAACATTCAAAAATCTTATCATCAGATATAACTGGGCAATTGGAACTAAACTTGGTCATAATAAACCTTGGGTGGCCCTGTTTAAAAAATTGTGTTGCTTAGGGTTGTACTTAATCAAAAATGGGTGCCAGCGGGGACCATAGTTTAATATTTGACCTATGGGAAAAGTTTTAAATTCTTCTGCTGAGACTGGAAATACTTGGCCAATTGAAACCAAACTGGTCACCTTCAAAAATTGTGTGGCTTTGATCCGTACCTGATCCAAGCTGGATGCTAGCTGAGACCAAAGTTTAACTTATTGGACCAGTGTAACATGTCCAATATGCTTTTTGTTGTCTAAAATGACTATGCTTATTTTTTTAAAATATGTAATTACAGGTTTTAAAAATTTTTATGTTTTGTGCCTCTAAATAATATTAATGAGCATTTTAAATTTAAAAACTAAATATTTAAAATTGCTAGCATAACGGATCTATTAAATGTAAAATAAAAAAAAATGTAATTCTGTAAAGTTATATAATATTAAATGGTAAAAAGAGATAAATAAAATTAAATGTAGGTTTTTCATGGATTTTTATTTCATGGATATTTCTATATAACTATTTATTATTGAGAATAAATGCATAAAAGTATATATGATGTTAGGGTGTTTTCTTGTTTATTTTGGGCCCAGTTTTGAAGTTGGTACAAATTGGGGTAAAAAATTAAAGCTAAAAAAGGGGAAAATTAATTTTTTTTTTGGGGGGGGGGGTGGCAATTCTCCACAGGATATTGTATTGCAGAAGAAGCAAAAAATTTAATATAAATTCAAATCATATGACCTTAGTTTTTTTATTTTGGGCCCAGTTTTCAAGTTGGTACAAATTGGGGTCCAAAATTAAGGCTAAAAAAGGGGTAAATTTTTTTTTTTGGGGGGGGGGGGTAATTCTCCACAGGATATTGTATTGCAGAAGAAGCAAAAAATTGAATATAAATTCAAACCATATGACCAATTCTAATTTCTTTATTTCAGTTATTCTGTGTCAGAAACCTGTTATGTGTCAAATATTTGAAGAAATTTTCAATTGCACAGTATTGGGCAATAGCAAGAAATTGATATGTCTGCCCTGTTATCAAAACTTTATTATTAAAAAATTCCATTGGAAATTTGCCAATAACTCTAGTTTAATGAACTTCATTGGAAATTTGTCAATATAAAATGTGCTGATGAAGCTTTTTTGTTTATCTCATCTAAAATGCTTGTAAATTATGTATATTTAAAATTTGCCATCCATGACTATGATGTCATTTTCTATTTTAATATGTTATGGTGTATTTAAATGGGCTGTTATTGTTGCAAAGTATAAAGAAATGGGGGGGGGGGGGGGGGTTGAAAACAAAATTTAGGGGGGGGGGGGTAAATTAGAAATTGGGGACGGGGTAATTTTTTTCTCATTTCATATTTCATAAATTAAAAAGAAAATTTCAAATTTTTTTACCAAAAAAGGGGGGGGGGGGGGTTTATGGGCCCAGTTTTCAAGTTGGTCCAAAATCAAACTTTGTTTGATTTCATCGAAAGTTGAAATATTGGGGTTGTTTGATATGGCGAATAAAACCGTGCATTTAGATTCTTGTTTTTTTGTTCTGTTTTCAAATTATTCTACATTTAGGTCCGAATGGTCCAAAATTAAACTTAGTTTGATTGTAAAAAAAGTTGAATTTTTGGGGTTATTTGATATGCTGAATCCAAACATGTACTTAGTTTTTTAGCTCACCTGGCCATAGGCCATGTGAGCTATTGCCATCACTTTGCGTCCGTCGTCGTCGTCGTCGTCTGTAAACTTTTTCAAACGTTAACTCGTCCTAAACTACTGGACTGACTTCAACCTAACTTTGCAGAATTGTTCTTTAGGGCATCTGGAAAATTTCTATCATTTAAAATTTTTGAAATGTCGAAAAACATGGCTGTCGTTACCATAAATAGAACATAGGGGTAAATTGCTGTTTTTTGCTAATAACTCAAAAACCGTTACAGATATCGAAAATCTGACATGGGGTAAAATTGATCAGCATGACAAGATCTACCTACCCTGAAATTTTGAAGGAAATTCCAAAACCCATTTAGGAGTTATTGCCCTTTTTTCACATTTTTGGCTTTTTTTTTATGTTATTATTTCAAAAATCTTCTTCTCTGAAACTACTATTCAAAATCATATGAAACTTGGTAAGATTGTTGCTTAGGGTACCCTGCGTAGAACTGATGTGGGGATTTTTGATTTGTCAAAAAACATGGCCGCTGTTACTAAAAATAGAACATAGGGGTAAATTGCTGTTTTTTGCTAATAACTCAAAAACCGTTACAGATATCGAAAATCTGACATGGGGTAAATTTGATCAGCATGACAAGATCTACCTACCCTGAAATTTTGAAGGAAATTTCAAAACCCATTTAGGAGTTATTGTCCTTTTTTCGTCAAATTTTCATAATTTAACATTTTTCGTCATTTATCTCCAAAACTATTTGAGATAGAAGTGAAATGTAAATTTGAAAAATGTTTGCCATGTTGAGATCTACATACCCTGAAATTTTAAAGGAAATCCCAAAACCCATTTAGGAGTTATTGCCCTTTTTTGTCAAATTTTTAAAATTTTAACATTTTTGCATTTATCTCCAAAACTATTTGAGATAGAAGTGAAATGTAAATTGAAAAATGTTTACCATGTTGAGATCTACCTACCCTGAAATTTTGAAGGGAATCCCGAATTCTATTTAGGAGTTATTGGTTTGTGTAATTTGAGGTCAGGTTCTGTTACATTTATTTAAGGTTCACCCTTATTCCTGGTCAATTTTGTCAACTTCCTGCCAGGACTACCACCATCAGGGAACATATTTTAACATTAAACCTTATGAAAAATAAATCTTCAACAAATTTTCCCTGAACAATTGAACCAATTGCAACAAACTTGGTCAAATAGTTGATTAATTGTCCAATGAAAACCAGACTCCAGGTGAGCGATACAGGCTCTGGTGAGCCTCTTGTTAGACTTTACTAGAATAATTTTGAATGCACGGAAAATGCTTAAGTAATTTAAAAAATAATAAAAACACGTCTTAATACATTTTAACAGGGCAATTAGTTATAAACAATCGCATTGAGACTTGCAACTGTCCACCCCAATGTCGATATATAGCATACGATTATACCTTCTCAACCGGAAAATATCCATCGGAATTCTTCGTGGATCAGATTTCCAGAGCATATGTATTTCCGGCAAATTTTATAAGGTAAAATATTCTTTTGTAGTAGTTTTTTATTTTATTTTTGGAGGCTTTATCTGCATTGCGTGGTGACGTAACAATATCGATGTCGACATGTCGACAAACTAGTATCGAGCTTAATCAATGTCGACCTGACACACAAATGTCGACGGGAAAATATCCATCGGAAATCTCTTTCATCAGAAGTCTTAAAGCGCGATATGTTTCTTAAGCGATTATTTTGGAGTACTGGCCTGGTAATGGACTGCAATATTTACTAGTCTTAGTACAGTAGTATTCTTTATGTAACATACGTTGAAGCTGAAAATGATAAGTAATTATAGTTTTCACAATGAGTGAGAACTAGACATCGCTTGATATCCACTCGAGTTATTTAATTTGGATATTATGATAAACGAGCCTTTGGCGATATCTACTTTTTTGGAGTGATTAAACCCATTTCTCTTATGATTCTTCAGGAATGTTTGTTTTTTGTGATTCGGCGTCCGGACCGCCCGAAATCTCTGTGACGTCAAATGTTGCTATGCAAAGATGGCTTTCAAATATAGCGCCATTGTTTAGCAAAATTGTTGACCATGCGAAACATACGAATTTTCCCACACAATCACGCGTTGACCAATCAAACGGACATATTTTCCATATCTACTGTTCACGGTGTGATATCAAAATTCGCTAACCGTCCGAGAGTTAGACAATACCGGTTAATCATAAGAGATATAACTTTATCTAAAATTTAGTGTGTATTTCTTAGAAATACTGAGAAATACATAATTTTAACCGGACGATACAACCTGTGCGATACAAAACCTTGTATTGTACATATGTGTGATACAACTTGTACTTTTGTCGGAACTACTTAAGTGACGTCACAATGTAAGGAATGCGGGAAAATAACTTTGACGTCTTCGTAGCTAACTATAACATGTATAAGGGAAGTCCCAAATATGACGTTGAAGGCAATTGATACATTGAATTTTACCCTGCAAAAAATCTATTTAGTGGAAAACACATTTTGCAATAACAGTTTATATATTTACTAGTATTCATAATGGTTGTGGTAGTTCGTCATGACTACTAATGATCAATGAGGTTGTGAGCTCGAATCTCATCTGTGGCGGGGTGTGTTCGACTCCGATCTTAATTGACAAGGATTGCTAGGTCGATTGTTATCTCCGGGTACTCCGGGTACTCCGTCTTCCTAATCCAATAAAAACTGGTTACCGCGAAATAGCCAAATGTGCTGAAAACGGCGTAAAACCTCAGCTAAACAAACAAACATAATGATAGTTTATTCCGATAGCGACGATGATTGAATGAAAACTTGTATGAATGAATCATTGTTACAATGTGACGTAGCAATAGGATTGAACTAAATAACTATTTGAATTGTAAAAATCTTTTTGTTCAAATAATAAATCAGTGAAATGTCATGGTATAACAGTTTTAAATGTCAAATTTTAGATATACCAATTACACACATGTATGTGTTGTTACAACTATTTGTATCACGTCTCGACAGTTGTATACAATCGTATCACTATTCGACACTAGGCGTCCCGTAGTGATACAACTATCTAGTCGAGATACAAATAGTTGTACCAACACATTACGTATTACATTAGTGATGCTAATTTATGTAAATTGCTTACTAAGTATCTTTTTAAAAGTATATCTAACCAGCAATACTTAAGCTAATGATATACTCAAAATATTCTAATTATAGTTATGTAGTCTCGCGAATTAGCACTGTATTTGCATGTTGATCTCTCTCTTATCACTTCCGTGTTCCTTTCTGGATATTTTTAGAAATGAGTTGATGCTGATCAGAATCTTTTACAAAGACCTGAGTACCACAATTACCGAGCAAATTCCAAAATACCAGAATGTCGGAGATATATTCGGTAAGAGGTTAATTTTATTTGTATCATACAATCACGATTTACGTTTTATGTTTTGCTAAGATTTTCGGATTTCTCTGGTTTTATCTTTTTTAGAAATGGGTGAAACATATAATGGTAGATTTATTTTTGAAACAAAATCCATACATAAGCATTGCAAAATTTAAGCAAAATAACTGCTTTCGCTCGGGATAAAATTTGGCTCAATAATGTTACCCATATTAAAATCTCCAACGAAGATATCGCTGCCATGAATTATTAACTTTAATATAACTTAATATAAAAAGTCAAAATGGGAAATTATTAAAATGTATTTCAAGCCTCATATCTCAAAACACGTGCACTTCTGTAATGTTATTAACTGCCTATTGGCCTAGGTATAGATTTGAGGATGGCTGTATTGAGAATCTATACAGTTCCAGTTCAGAAACAACCAGTTCATAACACTTTTATCAAATAATCAGATTGACCGGTATTATCTAATAAATGTAAGATGTTAATAGTCTCAATTTCATAAAAAAAACCAAACGTTCTCTGAAGTTAAAAACAACTTTATACTGGTTTTCAATAATTCAAATTCGTACGTAATCCTCTTATGACGGATACAACATGGTCAAATACAGCTTTTTTCTTCGTTCAATCCAGATTAGTATGTTTAAAATTTGATATCTTTCCACTTTAAAGTTCTCGTGTTCTTGTACTAATAAAAGCACAAGAATTCAGATGGCATTTTTCATATCACACCTATTATCAGCCCTAGGTCAAGATATCAGTACGAGAGCCACCAGGCTCGAGGGATGATTTTGATCATGGGCTAATAATGGGTCTGATATGAATAATGACATGTTATGATATTTTTATCATATACTTCAACATTGGTGTTTTATAGATATCCATGAAATCAATGATTTCAGTTTCATTGCCGTATTACCGAATATCCTCAAGACGCTGCAAATCGTCATTGTCGCTCATCCATTTAGTCAAAATGTTTTGTCACTGAATGATTTTCTGTTTGTATTAACATTTTTGAGCGAATTAATATAATCCACAGTTTCGTCCCGCGATCGTACGAGCACTGTATTTCTATATGCTAGTAAGTTTAGAATCGAAAGATTTATAACGCGATTACGGATTAGGGAGTGATATAAAAAGGAAGCAGTTGATATAAACCGGAAACAGTTGATAACGAAGTTATATCAGCCCGTTAAGCCAATTCTTATAAGATTTGGGCAGAAATATGTACAATTTCCAATTTTATTGTAGGGTAAAATTTAACATTTATTTTCTATAAGTATATGATAAAAAAAAATATATTACTGTTACTCAGCTTAACTATTATTTCACATTTTCTTATGTCTAAATCTCTTTTAAAAATAATATATGTTTCCAGGTAACTTAGGTGGGCAGCTTGGATTATTTCTTAGAGCCAGTATCCTCACCATTACAGAACTTATTGAATTCATCGTGATCTTGATTTGGTATATGATACAAAAAAAGACCAGAAGAAATGAAGTTCAAAGACTAAGACCAATAAACAAGTTAATACTGTATCATGAGAAAAAAAATGTATGGTTCAAATATTTACACTGATTCTGTGGATTTTGTAAATGCATTTTGATCAGATAGATTTAGCCAAGGCCGATGATAAAAAAATCCAGAGACTGTACAATATTGGCAGAATAGTTACAATTGATTAATTATTTAATTTATTCATTTAGATATTTATTATTGGTTTCGTTTTAAATACATGTATGTACATTTTAAATAATTCGGGTCATCGATTTTATCAGTAAAAGGCAACTATTACATGTAAATAATGAATACGTTTAGTATGCTCTTTTTCTATTAAAGGTTTTGGCGTAGTGGTTTTTTTTATATTACCCAAAACTTATTTAGTTAAATAAGATATCTTCTAAACTAATTGAGATATCTTATAAATTAATAGAGATATCTTATTAACTTATAGAGATATCTTATTTAACTGGTTATAAAGAAATCTTATTAAATATATAAGATATCTCTATAAGTTAATAAGATATCTCTATTAGTTTATAAGATATCTTATAAACTTTATAAGATATCTAATAAAGTATGTGTTTAAAAGATATCTTTATAAAGAAGTAAGATATCTTATTAACTAATAGAGATATCTTATCAACTTATAGAGATATCTTATTTACTTTCAAATTAAATAAGATATCTTATAAAAATTAAAGATATCTTAATACTTAATAAGATATCTCTATAAGTTTATAAGATATCTTATAAATTAATATAGATATTTTATAAACAAATAGAGATATCTTATAAACTTATAGAGATATCTTATTAACTTATAGAGATATCTTATTTAACTGGTTATCAAGATATCTTATTAAATATATAAGATATCTCTATTAATTTATAAGATATCTTATTAACTATATAACATATTCTATCTTTTATATAGTTAATAATAGAGATATCCTATTTACTTAATAAGATATCTTATAAACTAATAGAGATATCTTATAAACTAATAGAGATATCTTATTAACTAATAGAGATATCTTATTAATTTATAGAGATATCTTATTAACTTATAGAGATATCTTATTTACTTTCAAATTAAATAAGATATCTTATAAAAATTAAAGATATCTTTATACTTAATAAGATATCTTGTTAAATAAATAAGATATCTTGGAATTTGAATAAATATAAAAACGGCGTGCCATAGAAGTAACAGCATGAACAAAACAGATTTTTTAATGAATATGTACAACACGAATTCAAAGTGAACATTTCTTTTCCCTCACCGGCTGTTCCAAGATAAATACAAAAAAAACAGTAACACTGAAAACAAAATGAAAAATCTATATGTAAATCGTATAAAAAATCTCCAGTGGAGAGAATCCCAGGTCTGTGTTTGGCACCCGTCGTGTGGTCTAACAATGTCAGGTGACACTTACTTGTGACATCAACTCCTCCTTCAATTTAGGGTTTAGGAACTTACATTCTATATAGAATGGTTGCTTACCACATGTAGATCCACAATAAGGTTTTAGAATTTTGATTTTCTAATTTTGGGGCCCATGCACAGAGGTCGAACTTCGAAAATTGTCAATTTCAGCTTGTTACGTAAACTCCTCTTTTATTTTTCAATTTAAATTTCTATCCAGTGTAGTCAGGCACTATATGGAGTTGCTGAATAAGGTTTTAGAATTTTGATTTTCTAAACATATAGCCCAAAGGCGTCGAACTTCGAAAATTGTCAATTTAGAGCTTGTGACGTAAAATCCGATTTCATTTGTCATTTATAGTATTGTCGTGGACTATATATGCAGATGGGCAATAAGGATTTAGAATTTTAATTTTCTAAAATCGGCACATACAGGAATGAAGAAATGGTGAATTTAAACTTGTATCTTTTTTTTTATTGAATTTGATTATTAAATTTCTTCACAGATTTATAGATTTATTGGATAACATCTTAAAACGGGCAATAAGGTTTTAGATTTTCGAATTTGGGTAAGTGTCTCAACAAAATGTGGGGGCTGTGGGGGATCACTGTCGATTCTGGCAGTAGATTTCTAGATTATCAAATTAATTAAAACAATTAAATTTCAAAAGTAGTGTCAATGATTTAGAACCAAAACAGAAAAAAGTGCCATTATACATTACTAATAGATCATAAAGAGTAAACTCAAGTAGAAGATAAGCTTAAAAATATAAGCAGGCAATGCTGGTGTACTGCCTCACAAGAAAGGGAAATTATATATGAAAACAGTTTAAAATTTAATTGATTGAGGTAAACGTAAAAGAAAGGAGATTGGCAAAATAAGCCTTCCTTGGGTTGATTTTCCAGAAAACAGTCACACTGTTTCTGTCGTAAAAGTTGTATGTTACCGTTCATAACTCTGGTATGCTAGATGTTTCTTTTTATCTTAATTGTATTCCATATACCGTTAACAACCGACAGTTTTTTATTATTTCAACTAGATAATCTTGTTGTGAAACGGTCGATATTTTGTACAAAATTCAGATGCCTTATGTCATACTACCACTCATGTGTTACTCAATATTTATCATCAGCCTATTTAAAATCGGGTAGCAGAGACAATGTTTCCGCATAATTCTGCAACTATCATTTACTGAAGTTGCTACTTATGGACAACAGTTACTCAACATTTACAACTAGAAAACTAATGCAAATAGGCATGAAACTGAGAAATCCAAAATTGTGCATCTTTACGATGTGATGTAGCAGCTTTTCACGATTTACGAAAATATAGTTCTCATATATCAGTTGCCTTCCTTGTAACAATTGATACTGAAAGCGTGAGGATAAAATTCTTTAATTCTTTGATCAGAAATGGATGCACAGAATAAATACTGCCAGCCTCGTTTTGATTTTGTTTATTTTAATAATGAATGTGTTAACAAGCTCTCTTATATTTAAATCCTGAGCGAAACCTTCAGATGTTAGAGTTGTTACTCAACATTTACAACTAGAAAACTAATGCAAATAGGCATGACACTGAGAAATCCAAAATTGTGCATCTTTACGATGTGATGTAGCAGCTTTTCACGATTTACGAAAATATAGTCCTCATATATCAGTTGCCTTCCTTGTAACAATTGATACTGAAAGCGTGAGGATAAAATTCTTTGATACCAATTTTGATGTACAAAATGTGCACATTTCGTCGATGCATGCACGATCTAAATTTGCAGCATACATTACAGAGAAATACAACCTGCAGATTTCACTATCAAATAATAAGGGCATGTGTAACTTCCAATCTATCTTTTCATTTGTCAAACATCTGCTTGCAATCGGCCGGTAGTGATATTACCAATTCTTGGCGAGGTGTATTTGACTTCTATGACGTCTGCTTTTTGGTCCGGATATCTGGGTTCTCCTACTTCTCCACTTTCAGTCTATAAAACACTATTTTAAATATGTTTCGTTCCGCTGAAATGTCTGTTTGATGCCACATGCACACATCATACGTGGATGTAATATTTGATTTAAGAAAATATTAGTTAAATCATATATAAAAAATGATGATTTTGCTAATAAATACATTAATTTACAAATAAAATATCTTTATGAAAAGTATTTGCTTTATCCGATGAAACTGGTAAAAATACATTTTTGCTGAGAGTTACTTAACAAAACTTGAGATAAAGTTTGAGTTATCTCTCATTTGATGGAGATTATATATTAACCGTCCAGATATTTAATTCTGAAAAAAAAGACACATAATGTTAGTTTAAGATATCTAGTAATTTGCACAAGTTCACTACATGAATGGTAAAATTCTTCTCTGTTAATCCGGTAGGTTAATTGTTCAAATTAATTACATCTCAAAGCCAAGTGATTAGAAAATTTAAATTGGTTAAAGTACAATGTACTTAAATTATGAAAAATATCGTAACTGGAACTTTTGTTTCCAGGCTGTAGTTCCTGATATATGACATTTTCAATAAATGGTTTCACAATGTCGGATCCTATAACAATGAAGAGTTCATATTTCTACTGAAGAGACATGATTGATCATCTGTATGACGACTTCCCAAATATAATGGGATGCTAATCTTATATTATCTTTTCTTTAAATCAACCGTATCTTTACTGTTGCGAAGTAGAAAATATTTCACTACTGTCCAATACCTTTTATCACAACCGTAAAATTTTGATTGAAGGTAAAATAAATTTTATACGTAGTGTACTGTCCGGGGTAGAGAGAGAATAATACTTAAGGAGTTTATGCGTATTTATTTCAGTCAATAATTCCAGAGATACTAGTAATACAATCACATGACGTCTGCTATGAGAAGAATACGATGTGATACGATGATACATCTCATGATACTATACGTCTCATAATACGATAAACTGGAAATAAAAGAAATACCAATAATTACTTAATGTGCCTAGCAAAATGTTACATAATACACATAAGTATCCTAGAAAATGCATGAAAATATATGGAAAATTCTAGTAAAATAAAGTCATAATCCATAATACCCAATGAAATGTTCATACATGTAGATACCTTAGAAATACTTGAAAACATCAAAAAATTATAGTTCCAATGAGAAAAGTTTGAAATTGTGCATAAAAATGTTTTGATTGTTGTTACACAAAATTGCGAATTGTAGTCACGACCATATGCTGCACAATACTCCATAGCCACTGCCAATTACTCATGCGTGACGAAATCGAAATTATGTACCGTGACCTAATTATCGGAAACAAAATTGAAAATCATACATAATCAATCATAATAAAGCGTGAAATTACCAATAATAATCATACAATATGCATAAAACAATGTAAACAACGATAAAATGTACATACACAAAAAACGCATACTTCGCATCATAGAACGCTTATTTGTTTATTTGGTTGACTCTGACTTATTCCCCAGAAAGTTTATATACTAAAGATAATATTTAACTCACCAAAACAGAAGTATTCTCTCTAAATTCAGTACTTAATGATAAGTTTCTGGCAAATTTTATAAACAAACATTTTTACAAAGAGTATAAATCGTGATGGGGAAAGAAACGGCTAAATTGGCCAAAATAATTTCGTCCCAAAATTGAAATGTCCCAAACTGAAAAAGTGGCCTTAACATACCAGCCTCCTAATTGAGAGTTTAAAACGAACAATTACAAAATATATACAACATCAAATATCAAAGGGCAAAATTATGACGTAAGTCAATCATGTGTCGAAACAATCTCACTATACTACTACCGACCAAATTTCTAGTCACATTCTAAAATTAAACACAATTTGTCGATAGGCCTTTTCAGTGTGTTTGTTGAAGTTTTCACCATAACCTGACGAACAAAACCATTTCGGTCTGGTAATGTTTGAGTAACTAATCCCATTTGCCAGGAGTTTCTGGGAAGATTGCTGTCTACGACTAATACCACATCACCAACTTGTAAGTTACGCTGTATGTTTTGATTGTTGTTACACAAAATTGCGAATTGTAGTCACGACAGTACTAGTTCACTTTTGACGTTCCTGCAATAGCGGCAAGTATTCCTTGGTCCAACGTTGCCAAAACAGATTGGCCATATACTGAACTTGCCTCCAACGACGTTTTACGTACATGTCAGTCTTCTCGAATACACCTGGTGGTAAGCTCGGCCTTTGCTTCATCGTGAGTAGGTGATTGGGTGTCAGAGCTTCCAAGTCACTATGTAAATCACTGTTTCTAGTAATGGGCCTACTGTTAAGAATACTTTCAATTTCGCACATCAGAGTCAGTAGGCTTTCATCATCCATAACTTGTTCCTTCAGAACGCTATTCATAACCTTCCGGACAGATCGTATTAACCTCTCCCACACACCGCCATGATGAGAACCTGCGGGAGGATTAAACTTCCAGTCGATCTGTTTTTGTAACATACAGTCCTCTATTTGTTGTAGATTCCAATTGTCAAGAGCGCACTTTAACTCCCGCTCTGCTCCAACGAAATTGGTGCCATTATCGGATCTGATAACTTGTACTTGTCCTCTTCGAGCAATAAATCTTCGCAAAGCGTTTATATAAGAGTCTGTGTCCAGTGATGATGAAACCTCTAAATGTACAGCTCTGCTCGTGAGACAAGTAAAAATCACTCCATAACGCTTGACATAGCTACGTTTAATCTTGACCTCAAACGGCCCAAAGTAATCAACGCCGACTCGAGTAAATGGTGGTTCGTCCGGCGTTAAACGGTCATGTGGAAAATCGGACATTTTCTGTTCTCCTACTCTAGAATTCACCTTCCGACATATGACACATTTCGAAAGAAGATATCGAATCGCTGATGGTGCATTGATGATCCAGTACTTCTGTCGTAAACTTGATAGCATATGATTTCGACCACTATGTCCGACATTTTCATGAATTTGTCGCAGAATTAAAGTAGATACATGGTGATTCTTAGGAAGAATGATTGGATGTTTGTTTTCCAACGGCATGTTTGAATAATGTAATCGTCCGCCAACGCGAATCAAGCATTTTACTAAAGTTGGATCTAAAGTACGTAATTGACTCTTTCGTTTCACAGAGTTTCCTTGCTTAAGTGATTCAATTTCCTCGGAATAAGACTTGCGTTGAACGTATGTCAAGATAGCAAATTCAGCTTCGTTCATCTCATCTAAACTGATTTGCACATTTGTAGAATGATTAAATTTCTGATTGTCTGATAAATTCAACTTTCGCATTCTTGCTCGGCGCAGTAATTCGTTTCTCGCTCTGATGATCCATACAACCTTTCGTTTCAGTAGGTACCATGATGACTGACTATTGATCAAATTGTCTATTCCTGAGCACTGATCGTCTGCTAAATCATTCAATGTACTTGTAACGATAGAACACATTTTAGCTCGCTTTATTTCAGAATCATCGCTGTCAATGTGGCCCGAAACAATGTCCTGTGAAATGGGCCAATGTGTTTTCGGTCGTAAAAGAAATTCTGGTGGGTTTAACCACTGATTACCTTGAATAATTTCATCTGCTGACATTCCCCTTGAAGCGAGATCGGCTGGATTCATTTTCGTGTTAATATAATGCCAGTCATTAACATTGGAACCCTCGTGTATAATCGCGAGTCTATTTGCCACAAATGTGTGGAATCGTGATGTGTTGTTTCTGATGTATCTGATAACTGACATGCTATCTGTCCAATAGTAAGATTTTTCGATCGGTATTTCTAGTTCATTGATAATCAGTTTGTTAACTCTAACCGCTATCGTTGCCGCTGTCAACTCCAATCTCGGAACAGTAATTTGCTTAAGAGGTGTGACTCTTGACTTTCCTAGTAAGAATGTACATTCTATTTCATCTGATTCATTTTCAATACGTATGTAGGTGACAGTTCCGTATCCTATTTCACTCGCATCTGCAAAATGATGTAATTCGGCGGATACGATAGTTCCAAAGTTTTGCGATTTTATGCAACGGTTTACTCTGAATTCTGATAGTTTTTCTAGATCACTCATCCAGTTCATCCACTTATCATGATAAGATTCCGGAATTACATCATCCCAACCAACACCGATCTTGCATAAATCTTGAAGAATTCTCTTACCGGTGAAAGTAAACGGTGCGAGAAAGCCCAGAGGGTCAAAAACGCTACTAACTATTGAAAGAATTCCTCTCCTTGTACTCGGTTTGTCCTTTGGTACAACTTTGAACCCAAATTCATCAGTTTCAACTTTCCACTGGACACCTAAAGCTCTATCAACAGGTAAATTGTCATTATCTAAGTCTAAGTCTAGAAAGTCTTTAGCTCTAGATTCAAGTGGTATCGATCGCATTACCTCACGACTGTTGCTAATCCACTTTGCGATGTTGAATCCGCCACGTTTCAGTAAAGTTTGAATATCATGTACTACTTGTACCGCTTCACTCTCGCTGTCTAACGATTTCAGACAGTCGTCGACATAAAAGTTTTTCATTACAGTACTGATTACTTCTTCGCTAAAATCGTCCTTAGAATCATCTGCATTTTGTCGCAACGCATAATTGGCACAACTTGGCGAGGATGTTGCACCAAACAAGTGAACAACCATTTTGTACTCTTTCGGTCGTTTCATACAGTCACCATTTTCCCACCAAAGAAATCGTAGAAAGTCAGTGTCTTTTCTAGAAACTCCAACCTGATGAAACATTCCATCGATATCTCCCATAATCGCAACTTCACTTTGTCTGAATCTGATGAGAGTACCAAGCAAAGTGTTTGTGAGATTCGGTCCTTGAAGTAACTTGTCATTCAAAGATGTTCCGCCATATCTCGCGGCACAATCAAATACAACGCGTATCCTTTTCTTGGTAGGGTGGTAGACACCATGATGCGGCAAATACCATATTCGACCGTTGTTTAACCATAAGTCAGAATCCGGAACTTCTACGGCGTGACCCTCTGAAATAATCTTATTCATAAACGCAGTGTATTCATCGTGAAACTCACTATTGTCCTTGAATTTCTTTGACAGCGATATGAGTCTTTGTTCGGCTTGCGTTTTGTTATTCGGCATTTGCACTTGATCTGATTTGAACGGCAAATCCATAACATAATGTCCATGGATCACTTTGACCGAGTTCGAAACCATGTCTATGAAACGTTTATCTTCCTTCGAAAATTCTTGTACGTCGTCAATAGTTCGTTCTGTGAAGTCTTGATTGTAATAGTTTCTTAACTGATCCTCGAGGCTAACACTTTGATGCACTGTAATTCGATTACATATACTCGTTTGATTGTCACTGGTAACATCTAGCGGGCCATTGATTACCCACCCTAGTAAAGTCTTGACTGCAAACGGGCTATTATCTACACTAGGAATCACTTCCCAAGGTTCCATGGCCTTGGGTACGTCTATACCGATCAACAAACCGACATCGGAATCAATGTTATCTAATGGGACATCTTGTAAATGCTCCCACTTCCTGAGATTCTCTGACGTAACAATGTTCTTTCTAGAAACAGGTAAAGTCGGTTGTGTAAACACTTTCGGAAGACTGATAGTGTTTTCGCCTTTCAAGTCACAAATTTGGAGATCAGTTAACACATGACTGTCTACTAAGTTTTCTTGACCAAGAGTTTGTAGATGCAACTTTGTCCTTTTACCCTCCAAGTTCAAACGTTTTATCACATTATCAGAGCAAAAGGTTGTCGTACTTCCAGAGTCAAGAAATGCATATGTTTCAGTGTATTTATCGCTATTGATTGATTTTATTCTCACAGGTACGATCGGCAAAGCTTGAGTAATATATTGTTCTCCAGCCCCCGTATGGGACTGTGTTGCTGTAGACGTAGCATTTATCGGACTACTTGTCACTTCCAGAACAGTCTCTACAGATTTCGATTCCTCCTGTTTTCGTGGATCGACGTGTAAAATCAATGGATGACCTTTGTTCTTACACTGACTGCATGTAGCTTTGTTTCGACAAACGTTCTTTTGATGCCCGTACTTTAAACATCCGAAACAAAAGCCATTTAATCGTAAGAATTCATATCTCTCCTTTAAATCCTTTTTGACGATTATTCTACATTCACTTAGAGCATGATTTTTTCCGTTACAGAATAGACAAGGCGATTTGTAGGCAAGATGTTCTAAGTTTTTCGGTTTGTCGTTCTTTTCACTCTGAAATCGCTGATTATCATGACTATTTGTTTCGCTAGCAGTTGTCGCAAAGTTTCGCCTGAGTGGTTTCGATGTCACAGAAGTCGGTTTCGATTCTACCTTTCTACTATTGTTGATCGAACTCATTTCATCTCTTCCATAAACCGGATCGTTGGCTTTTTTAGCTTCTTTTCTAACAAAGTCTACTAGTTGTTTAAACTTGACGGTTTGCTTTCTTTCTCTCACTTCGAATACTATGTTGCGCCATTTTTCATGTAAATGAAATGGCAGCTTCTTCACTAAGAGTTTTAGATTGTCTGAATATTCTAACACGGCTGCTGCAGACACTGTTTCTACGGCATACTGACATTCCTTGAGAAATATAGCAAATTCATCGAGTCCCTTTGGATTATCTTGCTTGATGAATGGCCAATCCAGAGCCTTTCTCACATACGCGTGCGCAATAACGTCTGAGTCTCCATATCGTTCTTGAAATTCGTCAAGGGCTGCTTTGTATCCTATGTTAGCTGGTAAGTGTGAATATCCTGTTACAATCCTATGCGGTTCACCAGTTGTAAATTGTAATAAGTACGTAAGTCTTTCTTCGTCGGTCGATGTATTTTGAACAATTCTCGAATCGAATTGTCTGAGAAATCTATTGAAATTCATCGGGTTCCCGTCAAATTTATTTATTTCTACTCTCGGTTTATTTAATTCTCTTGATATCGAAATGTTCGAAATGTCGTTTGTAATATCTGGAATATCTTTACGACACACTGTAGCGTTGTTGTTCCAGTCCGGAAAAATGTCGCCTTGACTCAAGTTTCGACTAACCTTGTCTTTCATCGGACTTGAATTTCTTTTGTGATCAAGACTTACAAAGTTGTCAATTTTCGGATAATCTTTCGGTACCCATTCTGGTACTTCTGGGTTTAAAGCGAATGATGGTTGCTTGATTATCGGTTTTGGTTTAATTTCTGGTGTCGTGTATTTGAGTTCATTTTCGAGAGCTTCGTCTGCATTCATGCTCCTTTCCAATGTTTCTAAAACTTTCACTTTAGCGTCACTAACGTTCATTTCAGTTTTTAGTTCATGCTCTTCTTCTAGCAATTTTATTTTCATTTGTTGTTCTTCAAGTTTAATTTTTTGTCCTAGAATTTCCTTTTTTCCTTTAAGTGCCTCTGCCCTAGCTAACAGTTCAGCCTTTCGCTGTTCTTCTTTGATTCTTGCTGACGCTATCGAACTTCTATTTGATTTGTTGCTTTTACTTGATTGTCTACTAACACGAGATCGTTCTGAATTTGTAGGTAGTGGAGGCTTAGTTGCCTGTTTCAACATAATTAATTGTTGCGTAGATTTATTAAGGTCAATGAACTTCTGGATTTTATCATTAAACCACACATTGTCAATATTTCTTTCATCTTCGTTGTCTAGAAATGTTTGATATTGTTCATGATTGTTTATAGTTTTCTCCAAATCGGCTAACCAGTTTGTGTATATCAACTTCACTGTCTCTATATCCTCTGATTCTGATATTGATTGTTCGAGACGAGCACTAGAAATATTCAAAGTCTTAAAGTTACGGGATCGTTCATCTAGCCTTAGCTCCAATTGATACTGACGTCCCTTTTCAGTTAAAGTTCTATCACGTTTTTCTTTCTCCGGTCCATCATCTCCTCCAGATGCCATTCTGTTTTGTTTATGATGTACTGTCCGGGGTAGAGAGAGAATAATACTTAAGGAGTTTATGCGTATTTATTTCAGTCAATAATTCCAGAGATACTAGTAATACAATCACATGACGTCTGCTATGAGAAGAATACGATGTGATACGATGATACATCTCATGATACTATACGATACGATACGTCTCATAATACGATAAACTGGAAATAAAAGAAATAACAATAATTACTTAATGTGCCTAGCAAAATGTTACATAATACACATAAGTATCCTAGAAAATGCATGAAAATATATGGAAAATTCTAGTAAAATAAAGTCATAATCCATAATACCCAATGAAATGTTCATACATGTAGATACCTTAGAAATACTTGAAAACATCAAAAAATTATAGTTCCAATGAGAAAAGTTTGAAATTGTGCATAAAAATGTTTTGATTGTTGTTACACAAAATTGCGAATTGTAGTCACGACCATATGCTGCACAATACTCCATAGCCACTGCCAATTACTCATGCGTGACGAAATCGAAATTATGTACCGTGACCTAATTATCGGAAACAAAATTGAAAATCATACATAATCAATCATAATAAAGCGTGAAATTACCAATAATAATCATACAATATGCATAAAACAATGTAAACAACGATAAAATGTACATACACAAAAAACGCATACTTCGCATCATAGAACGCTTATTTGTTTATTTGGTTGACTCTGACTTATTCCCCAGAAAGTTTATATACTAAAGATAATATTTAACTCACCAAAACAGAAGTATTCTCTCTAAATTCAGTACTTAATGATAAGTTTCTGGCAAATTTTATAAACAAACATTTTTACAAAGAGTATAAATCGTGATGGGGAAAGAAACGGCTAAATTGGCCAAAATAATTTCGTCCCAAAATTGAAATGTCCCAAACTGAAAAAGTGGCCTTAACACGTAGAAAAACTGATAAATGTCTCCTAGTTTATTTAACCAAGAGGGCGATGGAAATAAATTATTCGTTTTACTACTGAAAAGTAAAAGTCAAGTCTTCAGTATGTTTTATGTATCTTCGATGTATAAAATTTTAATACGGCATAATATCGCACAGCATAGCACAGCATCACTACTTTCGAATAAAAAAGCAGAAAAAAGTATAAGGTTTTAAAATAATAAAATTGAATATATATTTATATCAATGAATCAATCAACTGTTACATCCTGTAGTCGTTGACTATAATATTTTGATCCATAAGCAACCGATGAAAACGTCTGTAGGCGTAAATAGGAACGCATTCACACCGCAACCTAAATCTACAATCTTCGTGTCTAAATTTTGAAGAAAAAATGCCAATCGGACATGCTGACGATGCCGAAGCAAAACCTGAAAAGAAACAAGAAAAAGTCAAACACTCGGTAAGATTTTTTTTACCTTTTTTTTAATAAATTCTGAATAAAAATATTTTGATAGCCCCAAACATATTTAACTTTTATTTCGACTAAAAACTGGCTATCGAATGATACAGAAAATAAATACACCCACAGAAGAACAACAACATTTATAAACGCAAAATTATCAGTCTTTGTCGAGCAATGGTATTTTAAAAAAATAAATTTTTATATGAAAAAAAAAAATCGATGATGTAATATTTATTGAACAGCTATGGTACTTCCAGAGTATTATATTTGTCTGATACATTGTCTGTTTTGTTTTATTTTAGGACAAAACGGCATATGACAAAAAGAAGACATTGGCAGAAGGTCTTCTTGATCTCACGATTTTAACAGCAAATGCAGCCATGTTGAAAGCAGTGATTGAAGCAGGATCATCACATAGATACTTCGAGGCATTGCTTTTTCTGATTATTCTTTCAATCATTCTACAGCTTATCGTTGCTGTTTTGTTGTTGATAATTGGAGCCAGAGAACACATGGACCACATAAATAAAATCACCTTACACAGACTAAATACTGCATCAGTGGCATTTATCACACTGATTACGGTACTGAATGTATTTATAAGTGCTTTAGGGTTAGACCTTTCAAACGACTGATTATGCAATGGATATTCCTGATGTCTGTGAATAATAACACTGTACTTATTCTTTAATTTTTTTAAAAGGTATTGCTAGTTATTAATGCTTGCAAACATTTATATGTTATTTCCAAATGCATATCGATGGTCAGTTATCATTCATGTATATTTTTTATTAAAATATAGACATTATGATTTATTATGTAAATACTTCTTTATTTGAAATATCCACTTTTGTTTCATTTCATTACCTTTTGGTAATTGTAATTTGTTCTTCAACCTTTTGGATTGTTGTTTTGGTTTTCAACATTTTAGGCTCTGAGCACAACTTATGAGTCGTAAATCGACGAAATCTGCACATCTTATGCATCAAAATTGGTATCAAAGATGTGTATTTCACTTAGTTACACGGTATCATAGTTAGAAATCGATGTAAAACTATTTAGGTAATAGGTGTATTAAAGAATATTAAAAAAAATATTTAGAAAGATGGCCTTGTGGTACTGACATTTAAAACAAAACTTACCCTATACTAATATTAAATAGAGACGACAGTGGGCAGTAGAATCAAGACCAGTGCTAAAAAGTGTTATTTACTTTCTAATTGTGAACTTCTCACTTCTATAGGGATTACATTTCACTGTTAATTTGTAACTGTGGTTCCTACCATTCCGTCCGTTTAGGGATTTAATTTCTTGATATAATGATTGTATACCATCTGTAGCAATGCAATAAAGTCTTAGAATTTTCATTTTCAAAAATGAGACTAAAAGAATCCACTGGAGTCTAATTTCGAAAATTATTTCGTCATTTCTAGTGTATGAATATTTAAACTAGAGGCTCTCAAGAGCCTGTATCGCTCACCTGGATTTAACTTGTCCACCTTCAGCAAGACTGAAAATTTATCTTGGCTGGTTTTCCCATAGGTACAATGTAAAACAAAGTTAGGGAGCGATGACAATCTTTGACATTCAAGGGTATTAAACACAATTCAAAAAGAAGACCATTGCTGGCATTAGTTTTGTTCCAATGACCAAGTTTAAGGTATGATGATCTGAAAATTGAATTTTCCCATAGGGTCTTAAAATAAGTTCAGCTTTGGTGGCCATCTTGATTGACAGGCTAGGTCAGGGGACACAATTATAAAAGAGGAAAACCTAATGACAATTGCTGCAAAGTCTGGTCCCAGTTGGCTTAATGGTTTAAGACAAAAAGATTATTTAATGAATTTTCCCCTAGTGTCCTATGTTAAACTAAGTTCAGCCGTGAGGCTGTCTTTGTTGACGTTCTGGGTCTGGACCACCTAAGAACTATTTCTGCCAAGTTTGGTTCTAATTGGCTTTATTTATTGGTTTCATGGAAGAATTTTTAATGAATTTTCCCATAGGGTGCTATGTTTAACTAAGTTCGGCTGTTGCGGCCATCCCGGTTGACATTCTGGGTCATCAGACACATTCTGACAGTAGACCATTTAAGGACTATTTCTGCCAACTTTGGTTCCAACTTGCTCTGTAGTTTCATTTTTGCATCAAAAACTTGTAGAGGGCCATGTAAGGATCATTTCTGCAATGTAACGATTCAATTGCTTTTGCAGTTTCAGTGAAGGAGATTTTAAAAAATTTCAGCAAAATAGAGTGCATAATTCTCTTGGCTTAATTTTTGAATTTCGGATCGGCACCAAAAACGTAAATATTTTTTTAAGGACCATTATCTGATCATTCAGGCATACTACTACTTCCATCTGCCAAACTGTTTCAGACAAGATGATGTTTGTAAGTATTTCATATAGGATTCTATGTTAAATGTGTCCCGTGGTGGCGGCTATCTTGGATGTCAGATCGGCAAAAGAAAACATAAACTTTGTAGAGGACCATGTACGGATCATTCCTGCAATATAACAATTCAACTGCTTTTGTAGTTTCAGAGAAGAAGAATTTTTAAATTTCAGCCAATCAAAGGGCATAGATGGCTCTGGCAGCCATGTTTTTTAAATTTTGGATCAGAACCAACAACATAAAATTTGTAGAGGACCACCCAGGAACATTCCTGTAAAGTTTGGTTCCAATCTGCCCAGTGGTTTCTGAGGAGAAGGTTGAAAAGTAAAAGTTTAAAGACGACAGACGACGACGACGACGAAGCTAAAAAAAGTTAATGCAACAAGATGCACAGACAGTATACATGAATACATACCCACGCCTCAGTGTGTCCTACAGATTGAGCTTTATGCATGGATATTGGCTGATGACGGTTAATGGTGGAATGTGTATTACAATCGCTGCGAATTTAGTATCTGAGTTTCTAATTGATGTTTCCGAGCTCGAATTGTCGTGTTCTATACGTATTTGCATTGTGCATGTCATCGATGGGTGTAAGAAGGGGTCTATTGCATGCCAACAATTAAACTAACAAAATCAGTTAAAACATGCAAAGTAAGCTAAATATCGTTTCCACAAATTTCTTACACGACTGTATACATGTATTATAACTGATATCCAGTCATGTACCCATGGAAATCAATTTTTTTACAAAAAAAGTTAAAATATTTATCTATTTTTCTGTATCGGGCATTTTTTACTCAACAATTAATTAACTATATGTATAAATTCTGTAGTTTAACATTGTCTTGTTAGCACTATATTATTCTGATGATTTCAAATGATTGGATACGTATCAGAATAGAAACAAGATGGAACCCAAATTTGCTAAAGAAAACCTATGTGGGAACGATGTCAAAAATTAAATTTCATGTATTTAAATTGGAAATGTTTACAATATCGACGTTGAGTCATATTAATATTTCCTACATATTTATCATCTTTCAATGTACTTTATGTGCGTGTTTTGGTTCAGAGAACAGTTACTGTAGTTAACTAACGGTAACATAACAAACAAAACTTTGTCCATTTAAATTTAAAACTCATGTTAAATATAGGTACTGTAACATTTGTATTTGCATATCTTTTTGGTGACGTTAAAGATTCCTAAAGGGAGTTAATTTTGATTGATAATCGACACACAGATGAACGATTGGGGTCCTACGCCAACCCAAAACGAAATGACAACAACAACAACGAATTCAATAAAGATATGCAAATCGGTAAGTTGATAAACAACATTAGATTCATTCCGCAGAAATCATTTGCGTGAAAGATCTCAACTGAAAAAGATTTATTAACAAACATTTCTTATGAGACTCCAAACGCAGAGAAGACAACTGATTCAAGTACAACAAACCCTGCGTGGCTCCCCTGGAAGGATCATTAAATATAACGGAAAATTAAAGGCAATACGAAATGCGTCAATGTGCGTTAAGATGATTATCTTGTGACATTTCTCTGAAAAAAAAAAAAACATTTTCTTTTCCCTGAGAGCATCATCTTTTTGATTTTCAGTGGCACAGAAATTATTTTGTTACTCTTGCTAGTTAATACTGGTTAATTATGCTAAACAACAACATGAACCAAGTTTTGCATCATTTTCCAATGCAGAATTACTTTTGACACATGCTAGTATTTCACTAGGAACATATTTGCATTTTTCATTTTTTTTTTTTTTATGTTTTAGGACAAGGCTTCGTATGGCAAAAAGAAATTGTTTGTCGAAGGATTTCTTAATTTAACGATATTATCTGCAAATGCTACCATGTTGAAAGCAGTAATTAAAAGTGGATCATCTTTCGAGTTCTTTGAGCCAATGTTAGTTCTTATTACATTGTGTATAATTACTCAGCTAGTTGCTGGAGTGCTTATAATTATTCTAGCAGTTACGGAGCGCATGGATAACATTAATCAGAAATGGATGCACAGAATAAATACTGCCAGCCTCGTTTTGATTTTGTTTATTTTAATAATGAATGTGTTAACAAGCTCTCTTTTATTTAAATCTTGAGCGAAACCTTCAGATGTTAGAGTTGTTACTCAACATTTAAAACTAGAAAACTAATGCAAATAGGCTGACCTTTAAGTCATTGTACTAACAGTTACACTATGTAAACGATCACAATAAACAAAAGTACACAATACGTATTGTAATGTTGATATCCCTGATTTAAGGCAGATCCTGGAGTGAAACTGATTTCTGACATAAACGATGTTGGTACTGTACACGACGTTACAGATATTGTGCTTTACTACTGGCGTCGCTTTTTGTTATTTTATTTGTCGTTTCTACAAACTGCTTAAATCCTCGCTAAAGTAAACTCCATGTGTACGTCCTTAAATTGCATGTGCCTGTCCCTGTGTATTTAGATGTAGGAGTAATCTGAGCTAGTAAATGCTATTTCTGTAGAAATACAGTGAGTGAAAAAAATCATTCTCAGACGTTTCTGAAAATAACGTTAAAGGGGACAAATATACCACAAGCACAACAAATAAAAACTGAAAACTAAATAAAAATGAACAACACGAACTCCAAACCTATAAAAACCAGGAGTGAACTCAGGTGGTCCGGAAGGGTAAGAAGTTCCTTCTCCCTATACGGCACCCGTCGTGAAGTTCAACAAAGTCAATCCGGTGGTAGTCACAAATGAAATGTTACGATAGTGGGAAGAGGTCCAACATCATCTTCAATTTTAGAACGCTTTAACGGTCAACCAATTCGTGATGAGAACCGTAAAATTCTTAAGTGAAAAAATCAACTTATCCTTGATAAAACCGTGGTTAATCAGCTTTTGTGACAGCATTAATCCGCTTTGTCGAAAGTCATGGTACATCACGCATGCCTTTGAAACACGAAAAGCTGAGAAATGGAGGCGATGCTGGTATATTGCTACTCAAGAAGGGAGTTTTAACAATAGGAAAGTTGAAGTCATCAGTTTTGTATATTTTAAGAAACAAATCGAAATATGTAGCTGACTTCGATGTATTTGTAGTATCCTTAATTTCAAGCTCACTGGGTTTTTTTAGATGAGAGGTAGAAAGTCTTGGAATTTGTCGTTATTTAACGACAGCACGTCATCTATATAATGAATAGTGAAATTAAAGGACTTGGCTAGTTTCATTTTGTTTTCACGTAGTAGCCCCTGAATGAAGTCCGTTTCATGAGTACAGAAACAGATTGTCTATGAGAAATTTGTCGTTCTCTATGTTTATATTTAAAACAAAAAAAAACACACATATATAAGCATATAGTAGAATTTTCTAGAATTACGGAAGATTCACAGAAACTTGTGAGAGCGATTATCAGTTTTTTTCCTTGTTTTGGAGTATAGGTTATATTCACTTATATTTTGGTTTCGGATGAATTACTTCGCAATAGTTTACAATGAGCATGTCATTAGACATGGACAAATACTGCTGGTTGAAATACATTGTCTTATGCACGCCCACGTAACTCTCTAATTCAAAATAAATGGTAATGATTACAATTTTATAAAATGCGGAGTAATTCCACAATTTGGGGAATGTGATTCGACGAAATAGTTCCCGTTTGGTACGTATGTATTACCCAATTTGTACACACACAATTATTGTTGAAAACTTTGTCCGAACCGTATATGGCTATGAAAGAGCTTGAAAATTAGTTCAGAGTGGATTTTACGGCTAAATGTATACTCCTACAAATGTTTTACATGTAATTAAACGAACTAAGAAAATAATATTACAGCGAATCGCACTTTTGGGTTTTTGAAATAAAACAGAATAATGATAATATTTAACATAATCAATTGTTATACATAAGAGAGATAAGTAGACGTGTTATGGTTTTAGCTAATCATCGAGTCAATGTATGGTATGAGCCATGAGGGTCCGTATTTGAAGTTAGTAAGGAAGTATTCCGTCATTTTGAAATTTTGCTGTCACATAAACATCTAGGACAGGGATATGTTCAGTATACGTTAATTTCATCATTCCAAAAGTTTTATGGTCGTCATCATGAATTGATTGGCCGATACGAAGTTTCTATCTCGTGTATCAGACTAGATATCTTCAATTAGGTTAGGTTTCACGTCCTTCTGGAATTTACATCCTACCCGAATACATCTCACAAGACTTGACACTTCACTGGCAATGTGACGGTGCCTTTAACGCAGCAGGACATGCTTACCCTTCCGGACCACCTGTTGTCATTCCCGGTTTTTAATGGAAGTTCACATTGCTAGTGCTTTAGTTTCTGTGCTGTCTTGTTCTACAGTAACTTTTGTTTAGTTTATTATACGTTTTTTATTGTTTTATTTATAAATGTATCCTTGTGGCGTTTGTTTAAATTTGTTCCATTCTCCTGACTTTTTCCATCCCTTTAATTTCGAATTTTTGGACTTTTCCCACTTTTTTGTCGCTTGGGTATTGCTTTGCATATTTTTCTCTATCGCAAATATTTTAGCCAAAAGGATCCGGAATCCTCCTGATACAAATCAAATTCCGATGTAACATATATATAATATACTTATTTTTTAATAAACATATTCGTTTTATGACAAATAGTACATCCTGTTACGAAAAATTAAAATCAATTTTATATAAAAGTATGTTAAATTAGTTTTAAATATTTCTAAAGGACAATATATATATATATATATGTATATGTTGTTTCGAACTTTATAACTGGAAAGAATTAATGTCCAGTTAACCAGGTCCTTGATGTTTTGGATAAGGCATAATTCTATATGATTGTTGATACTTTATAACATTAAAGCCGTAGAATTGTAATACTCAGTGTCAGAGATATTGGGCGCATAGTTATTCGTACTAATTTGTTATTATGGTCAATGATGGTATGAAGTACATTGTACCTAGTTGGGCTATATTTCAGATTTTAAAAAAAATTGCATGCATTTAGAGCATTTTGAACTGCATTTGAATATAAAAAAATAATGTATATCGCTTTAATAATTGCAAAGTTGATGTGCTGTATTAAGTTTTGCGAAATAGACCGTGTAAATAAATAGAATGCACGTCAATATCGCTGCAAAAAGTCAAATATTTAGACTTTAAAATTAAATAACGATTTCTGTCCATAATTTTTTATTTTATGACATATTGCCATTGTCATTGAACTTTCTTAATATATGCCATTTTAAGGTTTTGATTTACATTTCAAGGTTCAATGAACATGGAAAAAAGATGGTGAATCAGGTTTAAGGTTTGCGTTGAAGCTTTTTTTCTTTGAAGATGAGGTAACATCATAACGAAACTTGGTACAAGTGCAAGTCATGATATGAACTTTTTAAGATATATGTCGTTTTAAGATCTTGACTTAAATTTCATGGTTCAGTGAACATGGGAAATGTGATGGTGAATCCTCAGTTTGTCAACTTAGGACGATTGGGTAACACCTGTACATCATGATATGAACTTTCAAAAGTTCATGTCTTTTTATTATTTTGACCTAGGTTTCACGGTTCATTGAACATAGGAAATGCAAGGCTGCTTATCTTGGTTTAGGTTTGCGTTAAAGCTTATTTTCTATGAAGATGGGGACACATGATTAAACCATTCAACTATACTAAACAGTATCATTGAAACAGAAAAGTTAACAACAATAACATATTATTTTTATAGAAAATTCTAGGGATTGTCTTAGAGAAATAACGATTTAGAGTGAAATTATTAAAAAAAAATCGGTTGTTTTTATATGAAATCTACATTAAAATACCTTTATTTTAAGGAATTCAAATTTATTGAAGAAATATAAAAGTTTTATTACATCTTTTTCTATATTAAGATGCAGTTTCGAAAATTCTAACTGCATGCAAAAGTTCAAAAATATCTTTTAGAATGAAGCTCAAAGTGTGTAATGTCAAGTTCAAAGATCTCTTAACTTATCATACTATTGTATTTTTTATTCTTTTATCTTGCTTCTCCAAAATCTCTACTAATTCATGTCTTAATTATGGATTGTAACTTCTTTGGCAAGAAGTTGTAAAAAAGAGTTCTGGGGAAGAAAACATTTTTTCCTATTTTGGTCTATTTATTCAATTAAATTAAGAACTGATAATTTATAAAGTTTGTAGGTGTGCACAGCTCTTTTCCTGGAATGTTAATAAATACACAGTGTAATAGATCTATGTCATTTCTGCCGTGCACAGTAACTGTTATTTTTTTTATTTTCGTATCTTTATCCTTAAGAAAATTATGCAGAGCAGTTAATGTTGAAAAGATATTTTTTTACAGATCAGCATATTTTTGTATACCTGTGCTTATGAAAAATCCTTCCAAAATGTGCTTGAATCGGCACAGTGGGCATGTACAATTCAACAATAATATTTAAAACAGGTTTCCTTCAGAACAGTTTCTAGTTAACATCTAACTTCTAGAACACTTTTCCTCTAGAAACTTCTGGACAAGTAGGGTATTTAAAAAAATAATATTTACCCAGACCTTCGTATAAATGTTCTTGTGAAAATAAATAAAAAATAACGGGTAAATACAAAATACAAAGTTGTATACAAATTAGACAAATTTGCTGTGTGATTAAAACTTTTTCAAAATGGTACAAACATAGAATGTTATTTCCTCAACGTGCCTAATGGCGTGTTACTTTTATCGTGTACAATTCAGTTTAAAGATAAATTAAAATACGTTTTATTAAAAAAAAAAATCATGATTTTATCATACATATATTATTAATATAAATGGCGCATACATTTATTTCCGGACTTATGTAAATATTTTGATAATGCCATGGAGAAAGAGAATGAAATAAAAATTTAAAAACAGATTTATACCACAAACTGAGTACATGTATGCACTATATGAAAAGGCTGTTTCGTGCACACATACAATATGCACATGACTCATAAGATAAAGTGTAATTTTTCCAATCCCCTACCCCCCCCCCCCCTTTCGGTCAAAGCTTTGGAAATTTGCATTCTTTATGTAACAATAACATAACGTCATCGTTAAGAGTGCACATTAGAAACTACAGATGTTATCCTTTAAAAATGCAAGCTAGAATTTTTGTTTAATTTGATAAGTTGTAAAACAAAAATTAATTATTTCCACTATTTTATTATTAAGAAAAAAGTTCAGATTGTTTTTCGTTCAAAGAATTCAAAGATTGATTTGACACCAAGTACCGGTGTTAAGCCTAAGAACTTGCAGCAACATACTTTTTTGTTGTCTTTTTAGCTCGCCTGGCCTTTTACGTCATGTGAGCTTATGTCCTCTACAAACAATCCACTTTTGGTTGATATTCAGCTGCTTACCTGGTGGATGCTCAAAGTTTCAATGGAAACAATATATGAAAAGATTTTTTTGTTATTTTCTCAAGACGTAATGTGCAGATTGTAACCGATGTTGGCATGAAAGATATGTGCAAATGATCCACTTTTTAAGGTCAAATGTCAAATGTCGGGGTCACTTTGACATTTTGCGTTTCTTAAACAGTCTTGTGGATACAACAGAGAGAGATTCCATTTTCCAAAGAAATAATAGAAGCAAGGTTACAGATACAGGCTGAGGTGATCCTCTAGTTTTTTCGAAATGACATAATAAACACCTCATGTTGATAAAGTACGACATATCGTATTTCCCAGAAACTAAGCCATGATCTACCTAAAAAAAAATAGTACTATGGTTTTATGGTTTTCAAAGTACAATTCGAGTGCAATGGATAAAAAAGCCAAGAAATCCAAAAGACAAAGAGACATGTTAAAACAACAAAGTAATACATACTGGTTAGTTAACTTCTACATAATCACTTTATATAACTAAAATAAACTGAAACTAAGCTAGAGATAAGGTTTGAGTATGTTTGGTATCAAATTTCTGAAATTAACAAGTACACTCACTTTTTAAATAATTTTTTTCTCCAGATAGCTTTTCTTATGGTATACATTACCATACATATATACACGATCTAGTGTAAGTAAGTAACAATGTACTCAGAGATTAGATATTTCGTAAAAAAAAGCAACGTCATTTCTTTTGTCAGAATTTTTCCGCTTGTAGAAATTTAAGAAAACATGCCTTATTTTCATTAAGTTTCAAAATAATACATATTTTTTACATTTTCAAATGTCCTAATAGAAGCCAGGTGAGCGATATACAGACTCCGGCGAGCCTCTAGTTTTTTAAATGTCATGATAAACACCACATGTTGATAAAAACGAAAATAAACCATGATCTACCACAAAACAAAATGATACTATAGCTCGATGGTTTTCAAATTACTACGAGTGCAATGGACAAGAAAGCCAAGAAATCCAAAAGACGCACTTTGTAATTCTCACTCTTTTCCAACAATATCAATAGGAACTAACAAATCATTATGCCCAAGTATGGCAAATCTTAGTCGTTTAAATAGAACAGACTATAGCATTATGATTCCTTTGAAGTTTTTGTTTATGTAACTATTTGTTAATTGTGGAAATTAAAAGCGGGAGAATAAAATATACTTATTTTTTAATAAACATATTTGTTTTATGGGATTAAACCAATTCAGAGACATACAAAATGTACCTGGTAGAACAACAGAGTTATACACACTGGTTAGTCCACATTAAAATTTTGTAAAACTATTATGCATTTAAATTTGCTATTGAAATTTAACACACAAGTCGCTAGGTTTGGGTACCCATAAAACCATTTAATCCAACCATTACTCAGTGTAAAGTCAGTCTATCTGTTGTTTCTGCGGTTATGTTTGTGCTATTTATCTTATTTTTTCTGTTGATTGGTGTGTCATTGTTGACTTTTCCTGTTTTCAATTGTAATTTTTTGTACAGAACGTGAAAAAACATAATAAAGCCATTAAATACATGTGTAGGGTGGGAATAACTCCATTTGGAATACTACAGAAACCATTTTTATTTTTGCATAACACGCTGTTGGTCAGACCAACAAAGGAAGAACTTTTCTAATTTGAATTAAAACAAAATTAAGAAATATATAAAAGGTTCCTGTTAATTTATTTATATAGGTAAAAATCTTTACAAAGAGAAATAACTCTATTTAATTTAGAATATGTAAAAGAAAAAAAAACCAGCAATGCGCATTTAAACATTCTTATTGTCAACATACTTTGACTAATGAAGAATCGAGTCTTGTAAAATAATTTATTACACCATCTGATTGATATTTGGTCAAATACTTTGTTAAGTTGTATTAAACACACATGTACATGTATATAACAAAAATAGTCTTGGCCAATTTTTTTTTACAATAACAAACCAGTATATGAATTTGTGAAATGTAAAATCTAACATTTTGTATCTACAATGCCGTTCTTTGCAAATTAAGATATTAAATGCGTATTGTGTTATCAAGTCTCAAGTCGGTGAAGTAATAGTGTTTGTATGGGTTACAATATAGAGCTCTCCAAGACTAGAACAATTTGAATACAGCTGTATACACAAATAAACAATTTCCTGAGGATGTAAACAAATCACAAAACAACAATATCAAGACAAAAATAAAATATCTCAAAATAAAATCATCTCACAACCAACATCTGACATTTTAAGACTACCATGGTCGTATTTTAAAGGAAACTTTGATTTTCAGCTATTTTTTGATATGAAGACCTCCAGTGAAAACAAAACACAATTTCACAGGTGAAATGACCAAAGAACCCATGAAAAGGTCAAAAACAAGTTACATAGAGGTACATACACAACCACAAAAACATTTTTTTTTATCACAGCTAACTCTTATCCTTTAGTGAAACTAATTCATACCCTCTAAGATAATTTTTAAGCTTTGACAAACTCGGCGACGGCCACTCGTATTCGTGTGGAATTACTCCTGTTGAGTTACATTCGAAATACGAAAAGATCGGAAACCATATTTTAGTTCTTTTTGTATCTCTGGACATTAGATTGACATTATTGGCAAGAGTGTGGTAATAACAAAATAATCGTGACGAAAAAACAAAAGCAACAAACACGTCAATAGAGTAATGTCCGTGACCAGCTAAAATAAAAAAACATCCCAAATAGATTGGCTATCCAAGAAGTTATGTGTAACCAACAAAGTTTCTTAGGTGTATCTGAAAATAGAAAGATATTATAAATTATTCAACAACATCATGGTGTGCTTATATAAGATAAAGAGCTTTTTTTCTATAAAGGAAATCTTTATTTGGAAATAAATGCAGTTATTTCATTGGCTTACAGTAACTTCCGGTAAAAAGTTTATAACTTGATAAATTCCTTTCATGACGTCGTGCGTATGAATACGTACGCATGCAAAATAGTGCGTGAGGAAAATGTTAATTTCTGTATTACTTTGGAACTATAAGTAATAAAGGTTATTTTTACGGAATTTATCAATGTGTGAACTCGGGCTTATTACTCACAAGTTTACACATTGATAAATTCCTTCAAAATAACCTTTATTACTATAATATTTGTAAAACAAATACCTTTTTTTTCGTGAATGGCTGTTTTCAGTGGGAGATGACCCACTATTGTGACGTCTAATCAGAATTCTTTTGTCTTACTTTTATTTAACTTTGTCGACTGTGCTCAATGAATTTACATAGGTACAGGAAAACTAAAAATCGAGAAATACATTGTGTAGGTACTTATGCTCGTTCAAAAGTGAAGAACTGCAAAATGTTAAACTCTTTTATAAAATTCAGCGTCTTTCCCTATCGTTCCATTGGGGAAAGATGTGAATTTAATGCGTTAAAGATATTCCAGTCTTCACTTTGAACTCGTGCAAGAACGAATTAACATTTAGGACGAACATTTACAAACACTTACGTACATTTCTTACAGATGTTAGTATAGGTTGAAAGTTTTATTGGAACTTTAGACTATTCGTTGTAGGTATTATATAGAAAACAAAACAGCAATGGAGTTTTACAAATACAAAAATGGAGAAACATTCTTACTAAACTGTTCCCGAAATTATTACAGTCAACTTTTATATTTGTGTACATATAGTTCTGTATTATCCAGACAGTAGGGTCTCATAATGTATATAGTTGCATAAGTTATTTGAATTTCTGTTTCTACATCGTTCACTTGTTTACAAATTCGACATTCCAATATTATGTTAGAGAAACTATTTTTGTAGGTTTTTCTGGTATTTAATATCTTTTAAACTTATAATCTCTTTAGCCGAACTTGTATACAAATCGCCATTATTTTTTATATGAATTGATTCTGAGTCGAGTTAAATAACCTCATTAATTACAATTTAGTCCAGTCAAACTAAGTTTTAACCTCAAACTAATTGCAAAAGAAAATGTTTTAGTTCTAATCTATAGCATTAAGCCCCAAATATACACAGAAAAAAGTCCAATAAAATCTAACTTGAGGAAAACTCAAAATCAGCATTTTTAATTTCCTATGGAAATTAACATTGGAAAGGGGAGATAACTCCGCAAAAATGAGTCTTTTTTTGTCAGGTTTTGGTTGATTTTCTTAAAATTCATGTAAAGTATGATACTTTGATGGGGTTATAAGTTCGTATTTGACTATACTATATAATCTTCTGCTCATGAAATGTACAAAACCGAAGTGTTATGGGTATTTTTATTTTTTTTTTGCGCATTTTTCATTAAAGAAATTGCAAATTGTGGCTTTGTGACCATTTTGAAAAAACAATGCGAAATTTTGGTATTGTTTATATCTGTAAATTATATTTGTTCAGCATCTACCTTGTTTAAAGAAACTTTAAATCACAAAAAGAAGAATGTATACTTAATTATTTTTATTAAATTTGAGATTCAATACCTTGACATGTTGAAAAATTTAATAAATGGTCAACTAATGAATTACGAAATCTAGGTTGTAGCTTGATAAAACATATGAAAACACCTTTAGATTTGTTTGTTATAGTTTAAAGACTGCTAAAATATCAAGAATTAATACATTCTGCTGAAAAGAAGCGGTAAAGTTATAATTTTGTATCAATTTTCTTTGATATTTCTGCCTTTTTTGCAGAGTTATCTCCCATTTTCAATGCAAATCTCCATAGGAATTTTAAAATCGTGATTTTTTAGTCTTCCTCAAGTTAGATTTTGTTAGACTTTTTTCTTTGTATATTTGGGGTATAATGCTAAAGATTAAAACTTTAAAATCTTCTGTTGCAATTACTTTAAGGCTAGGGTCAAATTTATGCTAGATTGACTGGACTGACTAATTAGGAAATCTTTGAAAACAGTCCAAGAGATATTATCTGAATGAAGTCAATAGTTATTGTCGTTTACCACAAAAGGTTTGTATTAGCGGTTCATTCCACCTATTCCAACATTTTGAAATTTAAGGTAAAAAAACAAAAATTTCATGTTGGAATAGGTGGAATTATTGTGTAAACATTGGACAAACAATCGGATTAGCTTGTAAAAACATTATTTAATTGGTGATGTTAATTACAGGTAAAAAGGTGATTTTTTTGTAAGAATGTTGGAATTAATATGTTTTGTAAATGTATCCTTTGCTTACTTCAGTACAGTTACTTTTGATTTTTTTAATGTTTATTGGGAAACTGTGCTATAAAAACTGATTTTGTCTGATATTGTATTGTTGTATTCTGTTATATTTGTGATGACTTTGTCTGAATCATGCCTCCGGGTATCTTCATGGAATAAATAATTTGAACATGAGAAAAAGAAATTAAAACTAAATAAATTCATTTTTTTATTTTGTACATTTGATTATATATAAACAACATATTGAACAACTAAATTATTTAGCACTAACAAAATTCTTTGATCAGAAAGAAGCACAAATATAAACAAATTACTAAAATCATACTGCAATATTGCAAAAGTTAATTCAAGACAAAAAGCACAAATATACTGTTGAAACACAAATAAAACATAGTAAATTTCAATCAATGTGTAACAAGTAAGATGCGGCATCAGCATACTGGACTGGTGTGAGTTCCTGGTTTTGAAGTCTGGTTTTCAGGTTGGCGAGTCTGTTGTCTATCTCTCTGTATTTTCTTTTCTTTGGTACTCGTTTACCGCCAGCTGAATACTGTATTAGAGTCAATGCGTGTATTGCTTCTTCTTGTTTGAGTAGTCGAATCATGTTGAAAATGTTCGGGTGTGGTGATTTTACAAGTTTCTTCAACTTCACATGCCAACCTTCAAGGTGATTTGTAGTTCTGGGTCCCTCTGTGTTGCGATGGCCTTCAACCCAGTAGCTGGTGACGTAGTCGGTGAAACCTAAAGTGTCAGTGTTGGTGTCAGCATCGTTGATGTCCTCAGGTGTTTATTTTGTAGGAAAATTTATAAACAGTAATTTTTCATATTTAATTCTCAGGTAAATTTTACCTGTAAAACTAATTAATTACTAATTAATGTAACAACATATTAGGCTATAACAACATCTATTGTTCTCTGCATGTTGGAATAGGTAGAATATGTAATTTCAAAATGTTGGAATAGCTAGAAGACACCGTATTAGCACGTGCTTATATCGTCAGGCTTGTCAAAAACAAGGATTGTAAGAAAAACATTGTTTTTATGTTTATTTAGATCATCTAACATTAATTAAACTATTCAATGAAAAATAAAGAAGGGTAACATTCCCTTATGTTACAAGCGTTATAACCGAAAACGTGTTTATTGTTTGATAACGATTGTTGAAATTAACAAAAGAAAGTGTTTTCGAATTTTGATTTTCTAAAATTGGGGCCAACATGGCTCAAATATTGAAAAAAACTGTCAATTTAAGCTTGTGACCTAAACTCCTTTTTCATTTTTCAATGTATGCATTTTATTTCTATACAGCATTGCCGTGCACCATATGCAGATGCACAATAAGGTTTTATAATTTTGATTTTCTAAAATTGGGGCCCACAGGGGTCGAATTTCGAAAAAATGTCAATTTAAGCTTGTGACCTAAACTCGTCTTTTGTTTTTCAATTTATGCATTTTATTTCTATACAGTATTGTCAAACACCATATGCAGATGTGCAATAAGGTTTTAGAATTTTAATTTTCTAAAATTGGGGTTCACAGGGGTCGAAATTTGAAATTTCAAAAGTACTCATTTTTAAGAGTGGTTCAAGGAATGACCCCTCTAATTACAGAGGAATCACTATTGGAAGTTGTTTAGGGAAATTATTTGTAAAAATTTTGAATAACAGCCTTGAGGAATTTTTGGTTAAAAGAAATATAATTGAACCTGTACAAATTGGGTTCTGCAAGGGTAAGCGGACAAGTGATCATTACTTTGTTTTAACAACACTTATTGAAAAGTATACTCAACAAGGATGTAAACAATTCTTTACATTCTTAGTTGATCTACGAAAAGCTTTTGACACAGTCGGTCATGATGAACTATTTATGTTGACGGGCTTCTTAAGGAAAAATAGAAGAAGTTAGCCCGTACCTTTAATTTCAGCTTCCGCTGCATAGATGATGTTTTATCAATCAACAATTCACGTTTTGGGAATTGTTTACATCTGATCTACCCCAATGAGCTCGAAATGAAGGATACCACAGACACTGCCAAGGCATCTTATCTTGACCTTCACCTCGAAATTAACACAGAGGAGGGTTGAATACAAAACTTTACGACAAACGGGATGACTGACTTTCCAATCGCCAACTTCCCATTTTTGAGCGGCAATATTCCAGAAGCGCTGGCGTATGGAGTATATATTTCACAACTCATACGTTATTCCAGAGCTTGTGACATATACATTGACTTCCTGGACAGAGCCCGGCTCCTGACAGAAAAGTTCATCAAATTACCAAATGAAAACTTTCCAATATAATATCTCTTAAACTTATAATCTCTTTGGTCTTGTATACAAATCGCAATTATATGATATGAATTGATTCTAGGTCGGGTTAAATAACCTCATTAATTACAATTAGGAAATCTTTGACAACAGTCCAACAGATATTATCTGAAATTTTTACTTATTTTTACTATATATTTTTACTATCTACCTTGCCATTAATGTCATGAATGTATTTTCTATGAAATACTTTTTACTGATGACACCCACGTCAAATAATTTTTTGTTTTTGTTTACATTTTATGTACGGACTCAGTCTTGCTCTGGGTTTCAAAGAGTCAACACCTTTTTATTTTTAATTTTTAAATACTCGTGATCAAGACCATATTGGTCGAAACGTTGAGTATTTTTAACTTTTTAGTTGGTTGTTTTTTTTCGATTTTATATTTGGTTTTGTTCGACTTGTGTATTTCATACATTTTAGTCGTTTTACGCCCCTTTTGACAGCTCACCATTTCCATTTATTTTTATTGATAAATTATATATTTATTGTGAGAAATGGGCGCTCCAAATAAATATAAAGAAAACAAAAACTGTAGTTCTTAATAATACAGGAAAATTTTATGATAAAATTTTTAAAGTAAATAATATTTCTATAGAAAGAAAGTATATTCTATACCAACTATTTTTGTTTGAAGTATATAATGACTTGGAAACAGTAAGGGCTTCAGACAGGAGGATGTCTTCAGATTTTAACAAATATTTATACATGTAGTACATAAAAATACTTCAAGTATAACTGGATATCTGCCCAATTCTCCTAAAACAGCTAAATTTGTTGATCTCTTGCCTAATCCTAAAGAAAAATTACAGAATTTGGTATGAACACTCTCTTGTTTCATGTTTTTACATAACTAAACAGATAGTGTTCATTTTTATTCAACTTATTTCACATTGATGCTCCCCAGATTTCACTCTCATATAATAACACAGGTTTTACAGTGTGATCAAATATGAAACGAGAAAGTATTTTCAAGTTGGGTTCATATAAACCAAATATAAAATCGAAAAAAAACAACCAACTAAAAAGTTAAAAATACTCAACGTTTCGACCAATATGGTCTTGATCACGAGTATGTAAAAATTAAAAATAAAAAGGTGTTGACTCTTTGAAACCCAGAGCAAGACTGAGTCCGTACATAAAATGTAAACAAAAACAAAAAATTATTTGACGTGGGTGTCATCAGTAAAAAGTATTTCATAGAAAATACATTCATGACATTAATGGCAAGGTAGATAGTAAAACTATATAGTAAAAATAAGTAAAAATTTTACTTATTTTTACTATATATTTTTACTATCTACCTTGCCATTTATGTATTTTCTAGAAAATACATAAATGGCAAGGTAGATAGTAAAAATATATAGTAAAAATAAGTAAAAATTTCAGATAATATCTGTTGGACTGTTGTCAAAGATTTCCTAATTGTAATTAATGAGGTTATTTAACCCGACCTAGAATCAATTCATATCATATAATTGCGATTTGTATACAAGACCAAAGAGATTATAAGTTTAAGAGATATTATATTGGAAAGTTTTCATTTGGTAATTTGATGAACTTTTCTGTCAGGAACCGGGCTCTGTTCAGGAAGTCAATGTATATGTCACAAGCTCTGGAATAACGTATGAGTTGTGAAATATATACTCCATACGCCAGCGCTTCTGGAATATTGCCGCTCAAAAATGGGAAGTTGGCGATTGGAAAGTCAGTCATCCCGTTTGTCGTAAAGTTTTGTATTCAACCCTCCTCTGTGTTAATTTCGAGGTGAAGGTCAAGATAAGATGCCGTGGCAGTGTCTGTGGTATCCTTAATTTCGAGCTCATTGGGGTAGATCAGATGTAAACAATTCCCAAAACGTGAATTGTTGATTGATAAAACATCATCTATGCAGCGGAAGCTGAAATTAAAGGTACGGGCTAACTTCTTCTATTTTTCCTTAAGAAGCCCGTCAACATAAATAGCTCATCATGACCGACTGTGTCAAAAGCTTTTCGTAGATCAACTAAGAATGTAAAGAATTGTTTACATCCTTGTTGAGTATACTTTTCAATAAGTGTTCTGAAAACAAAGTAATGATCACTTGTCTGCTTACCCTTGCAGAACCCAATTTGTACAGGTTCAATTATATTTCTTTTAACCAAAAATTCCTCAAGGCTGTTATTCAAAATTTTTACAAATAATTTCCCTAAACAACTTCCAATAGTGATTCCTCTGTAATTAGAGGGGTCATTCCTTGAACCACTCTTAAAAATGAGTACTTTTGAAATTTCAAATTTCGACCCCTGTGAACCCCAATTTTAGAAAATTAAAATTCTAAAACCTTATTGCACATCTGCATATGGTGTTTGACAATACTGTATAGAAATAAAATGCATAAATTGAAAAACAAAAGACGAGTTTAGGTCACAAGCTTAAATTGACATTTTTTCGAAATTCGACCCCTGTGGGCCCCAATTTTAGAAAATCAAAATTATAAAACCTTATTGTGCATCTGCATATGGTGCACGGCAATGCTGTATAGAAATAAAATGCATACATTGAAAAATGAAAAAGGAGTTTAGGTCACAAGCTTAAATTGACAGTTTTTTTCAATATTTGAGCCATGTTGGCCCCAATTTTAGAAAATCAAAATTCGAAAACACTTTCTTTTGTTAATTTCAACAATCGTTATCAAACAATAAACACGTTTTCGGTTATAACGCTTGTAACATAAGGGAATGTTACCCTTCTTTATTTTTCATTGAATAGTTTAATTAATGTTAGATGATCTAAATAAACATAAAAACAATGTTTTTCTTACAATCCTTGTTTTTGACAAGCCTGACGATATAAGCACGTGCTAATACGGTGTCTTCTAGCTATTCCAACATTTTGAAATTACATATTCTACCTATTCCAACATGCAGAGAACAATAGATGTTGTTATAGCCTAATATGTTGTTACAATAATTAGTAATTAATTAGTTTTACAGGTAAAATTTACCTGAGAATTAAATATGAAAAATTACTGTTTATAAATTTTCCTACAAAATAAACACCTGAGGACATCAACGATGCTGACACCAACACTGACACTTTAGGTTTCACCGACTACGTCACCAGCTACTGGGTTGAAGGCCATCGCAACACAGAGGGACCCAGAACTACAAATCACCTTGAAGGTTGGCATGGGAAGTTGAAGAAACTTGTAAAATCACCACACCCGAACATTTTCAACATGATTCGACTACTCAAACAAGAAGAAGCAATACACGCATTGACTCTAATACAGTATTCAGCTGGCGGTAAACGAGTACCAAAGAAAAGAAAATACAGAGAGATAGACAACAGACTCGCCAACCTGAAAACCAGACTTCAAAACCAGGAACTCACACCAGTCCAGTATGCTGATGCCGCATCTTACTTGTTACACATTGACTGAAATTTACTATGTTTTATTTGTGTTTCAACAGTATATTTGTGCTTTTTGTCTTGAATTAACTTTTGCAATATTGCAGTATGATTTTAGTAATTTGTTTATATTTGTGCTTCTTTCTGATCAAAGAATTTTGTTAGTGCTAAATAATTTAGTTGTTCAATATGTTGTTTATATATAATCAAATGTACAAAATAAAAAAAATGAATTTATTTAGTTTTAATTTCTTTTTCTCATGTTCAAATCATTTATTCCATGAAGATACCCAGAGGCATGATTCAGACAAAGTCATCACAAATATAACAGAATACAACAATACAATATCAGACAAAATCAGTTTTTATAGCACAGTTTCCCAATAAACATTAAAAAAATCGAAAGTAACTGTACTGAAGTAAGCAAAGGATACATTTACAAAACATATTAATTCCAACATTCTTACAAAAAAATCACCTTTTTACCTGTAATTAACATCACCAATTAAATAATGTTTTTACAAGCTAATCCGACTGTTTGTCCAATGTTTACACAATAATTCCACCTATTCCAACATGAAATTTTTGTTTTTTTACCTTAAATTTCAAAATGTTGGAATAGGTGGAATGAACCGCTAATACAAACCTTTTGTGGTAAACGACAATAACTATTGACTTCATTCAGATAATATCTCTTGGACTGTTTTCAAAGATTTCCTAATTAGTCAGTCCAGTCAATCTAGCATAAATTTGACCCTAACCTTAAAGTAATTGCAACAGAAGATTTTAAAGTTTTAATCTTTAGCATTATACCCCAAATATACAAAGAAAAAAGTCTAACAAAATCTAACTTGAGGAAGACTAAAAAATCACGATTTTAAAATTCCTATGGAGATTTGCATTGAAAATGGGAGATAACTCTGCAAAAAAGGCAGAAATATCAAAGAAAATTGATACAAAATTATAACTTTACCGCTTCTTTTCAGCAGAATGTATTAATTCTTGATATTTTAGCAGTCTTTAAACTATAACAAACAAATCTAAAGGTGTTTTCATATGTTTTATCAAGCTACAACCTAGATTTCGTAATTCATTAGTTGACCATTTATTAAATTTTTCAACATGTCAAGGTATTGAATCTCAAATTTAATAAAAATAATTAAGTATACATTCTTCTTTTTGTGATTTAAAGTTTCTTTAAACAAGGTAGATGCTGAACAAATATAATTTACAGATATAAACAATACCAAAATTTCGCATTGTTTTTTCAAAATGGTCACAAAGCCACAATTTGCAATTTCTTTAATGAAAAATGCGCAAAAAAAAAAATAAAAATACCCATAACACTTCGGTTTTGTACATTTCATGAGCAGAAGATTATATAGTATAGTCAAATACGAACTTATAACCCCATCAAAGTATCATACTTTACATGAATTTTAAGAAAATCAACCAAAACCTGACAAAAAAAGACTCATTTTTGCGGAGTTATCTCCCCTTTCCAATGTTAATTTCCATAGGAAATTAAAAATGCTGATTTTGAGTTTTCCTCAAGTTAGATTTTATTGGACTTTTTTCTGTGTATATTTGGGGCTTAATGCTATAGATTAGAACTAAAACATTTTCTTTTGCAATTAGTTTGAGGTTAAAACTTAGTTTGACTGGACTAAATTGTAATTAATGAGGTTATTTAACTCGACTCAGAATCAATTCATATAAAAAATAATGGCGATTTGTATACAAGTTCGGCTAAAGAGATTATAAGTTTAAAAGATATTAAATACCAGAAAAACCTACAAAAATAGTTTCTCTAACATAATATTGGAATGTCGAATTTGTAAACAAGTGAACGATGTAGAAACAGAAATTCAAATAACTTATGCAACTATATACATTATGAGACCCTACTGTCTGGATAATACAGAACTATATGTACACAAATATAAAAGTTGACTGTAATAATTTCGGGAACAGTTTAGTAAGAATGTTTCTCCATTTTTGTATTTGTAAAACTCCATTGCTGTTTTGTTTTCTATATAATACCTACAACGAATAGTCTAAAGTTCCAATAAAACTTTCAACCTATACTAACATCTGTAAGAAATGTACGTAAGTGTTTGTAAATGTTCGTCCTAAATGTTAATTCGTTCTTGCACGAGTTCAAAGTGAAGACTGGAATATCTTTAACGCATTAAATTCACATCTTTCCCCAATGGAACGATAGGGAAAGACGCTGAATTTTATAAAAGAGTTTAACATTTTGCAGTTCTTCACTTTTGAACGAGCATAAGTACCTACACAATGTATTTCTCGATTTTTAGTTTTCCTGTACCTATGTAAATTCATTGAGCACAGTCGACAAAGTTAAATAAAAGTAAGACAAAAGAATTCTGATTAGACGTCACAATAGTGGGTCATCTCCCACTGAAAACAGCCATTCACGAAAAAAAAGGTATTTGTTTTACAAATATTATAGTAATAAAGGTTATTTTGAAGGAATTTATCAATGTGTAAACTTGTGAGTAATAAGCCCGAGTTCACACATTGATAAATTCCGTAAAAATAACCTTTATTACTTATAGTTCCAAAGTAATACAGAAATTAACATTTTCCTCACGCACTATTTTGCATGCGTACGTATTCATACGCACGACGTCATGAAAGGAATTTATCAAGTTATAAACTTTTTACCGGAAGTTACTGTAAGCCAATGAAATAACTGCCGTCGCCGAGTTTGTCAAAGCTTAAAAATTATCTTAGAGGGTATGAATTAGTTTCACTAAAGGATAAGAGTTAGCTGTGATAAAAAAAAATGTTTTTGTGGTTGTGTATGTACCTCTATGTAACTTGTTTTTGACCTTTTCATGGGTTCTTTGGTCATTTCACCTGTGAAATTGTGTTTTGTTTTCACTGGAGGTCTTCATATCAAAAAATAGCTGAAAATCAAAGTTTCCTTTAAAATACGACCATGGTAGTCTTAAAATGTCAGATGTTGGTTGTGAGATGATTTTATTTTGAGATATTTTATTTTTGTTTTGATATTGTTGTTTTGTGATTTGTTTACATCCTCAGGAAATTGTTTATTTGTGTATACAGCTGTATTCAAATTGTTCTAGTCTTGGAGAGCTCTATATTGTAACCCATACAAACACTATTACTTCACCGACTTGAGACTTGATAACACAATACGCATTTAATATCTTAATTTGCAAAGAACGGCATTGTAGATACAAAATGTTAGATTTTACATTTCACAAATTCATATACTGGTTTGTTATTGTAAAAAAAAATTGGCCAAGACTATTTTTGTTATATACATGTACATGTGTGTTTAATACAACTTAACAAAGTATTTGACCAAATATCAATCAGATGGTGTAATAAATTATTTTACAAGACTCGATTCTTCATTAGTCAAAGTATGTTGACAATAAGAATGTTTAAATGCGCATTGCTGGTTTTTTTTTCTTTTACATATTCTAAATTAAATAGAGTTATTTCTCTTTGTAAAGATTTTTACCTATATAAATAAATTAACAGGAACCTTTTATATATTTCTTAATTTTGTTTTAATTCAAATTAGAAAAGTTCTTCCTTTGTTGGTCTGACCAACAGCGTGTTATGCAAAAATAAAAATGGTTTCTGTAGTATTCCAAATGGAGTTATTCCCACCCTACACATGTATTTAATGGCTTTATTATGTTTTTTCACGTTCTGTACAAAAACTTACAATTGAAAACAGGAAAAGTCAACAATGACACACCAATCAACAGAAAAAATAAGATAAATAGCACAAACATAACCGCAGAAACAACAGATAGACTGACTTTACACTGAGTAATGGTTGGATTAAATGGTTTTATGGGTACCCAAACCTAGCGACTTGTGTGTTAAATTTCAATAGCAAATTTAAATGCATAATAGTTTTACAAAATTTTAATGTGGACTAACCAGTGTGTATAACTCTGTTGTTCTACCAGGTACATTTTGTATGTCTCTGAATTGGTTTAATCCCATAAAACAAATATGTTTATTAAAAAATAAGTATATTTTATTCTCCCGCTTTTAATTTCCACAATTAACAAATAGTTACATAAACAAAAACTTCAAAGGAATCATAATGCTATAGTCTGTTCTATTTAAACGACTAAGATTTGCCATACTTGGGCATAATGATTTGTTAGTTCATATTGATATTGTTGGAAAAGAGTGAGAATTACAAAGTGCGTCTTTTGGATTTCTTGGCTTTCTTGTCCATTGCACTCGTAGTAATTTGAAAACCATCGAGCTATAGTATCATTTTGTTTTGTGGTAGATCATGGTTTATTTTCGTTTTTATCAACATGTGGTGTTTATCATGACATTTAAAAAAACTAGAGGCTCGCCGGAGTCTGTATATCGCTCACCTGGCTTCTATTAGGACATTTGAAAATGTAAAAAATATGTATTATTTTGAAACTTAATGAAAATAAGGCATGTTTTCTTAAATTTCTACAAGCGGAAAAATTCTGACAAAAGAAATGACGTTGCTTTTTTTTACGAAATATCTAATCTCTGAGTACATTGTTACTTACTTACACTAGATCGTGTATATATGTATGGTAATGTATACCATAAGAAAAGCTATCTGGAGAAAAAAATTATTTAAAAAGTGAGTGTACTTGTTAATTTCAGAAATTTGATACCAAACATACTCAAACCTTATCTCTAGCTTAGTTTCAGTTTATTTTAGTTATATAAAGTGATTATGTAGAAGTTAACTAACCAGTATGTATTACTTTGTTGTTTTAACATGTCTCTTTGTCTTTTGGATTTCTTGGCTTTTTTATCCATTGCACTCGAATTGTACTTTGAAAACCATAAAACCATAGTACTATTTTTTTTTAGGTAGATCATGGCTTAGTTTCTGTAAAATACGATATGTCGTACTTTATCAACATGAGGTGTTTATTATGTCATTTCGAAAAACTAGAGGATCACCTCAGCCTGTATCTGTAACCTTGCTTCTATTATTTCTTTGGAAAATGGAATCTCTCTCTGTTGTATCCACAAGACTGTTTAAGAAACGCAAAATGTCAAAGTGACCCCGACATTTGACATTTGACCTTAAAAAGTGGATCATTTGCACATATCTTTCATGCCAACATCGGTTACAATCTGCACATTACGTCTTGAGAAAATAACAAAAAAATCTTTTCATATATTGTTTCCATTGAAACTTTGAGCATCCACCAGGTAAGTAGCTGAATATCAACCAAAAGTGGATTGTTTGTAGAGGACATAAGCTCACATGACGTAAAAGGCCAGGCGAGCTAAAAAGACAACAAAAAAGTATGTTGCTGCAAGTTCTTAGCCTTAACACCGGTACTTGGTGTCAAATCAATCTTTGAATTCTTTGAACGAAAAACAATCTGAACTTTTTTCTTAATAATAAAATAGTGGAAATAATTAATTTTTGTTTTACAACTTATCAAATTAAACAAAAATTCTAGCTTGCATTTTTAAAGGATAACATCTGTAGTTTCTAATGTGCACTCTTAACGATGACGTTATGTTATTGTTACATAAAGAATGCAAATTTCCAAAGCTTTGACCGAAAGGGGGGGGGGGGGGGTAGGGGATTGGAAAAATTACACTTTATCTTATGAGTCATGTGCATATTGTATGTGTGCACGAAACAGCCTTTTCATATAGTGCATACATGTACTCAGTTTGTGGTATAATTCTGTTTTTAAATTTTTATTTCATTCTCTTTCTCCATGGCATTATCAAAATATTTACATAAGTCCGGAAATAAATGTATGCGCCATTTATATTAATAATATATGTATGATAAAATCATGATTTTTTTTTTTAATAAAACGTAATTTAATTTATCTTTAAACTGAATTGTACACGATAAAAGTAACACGCCATTAGGCACGTTGAGGAAATAACATTCTATGTTTGTACCATTTTGAAAAAGTTTTAATCACACAGCAAATTTGACTAATTTGTATACAACTTTGTATTTTGTATTTACCCGTTATTTTTTATTTATTTTCACAAGAACATTTATACGAAGGTCTGGGTAAATATTATTTTTTTAAATACCCTACTTGTCCAGAAGTTTCTAGAGGAAAAGTGTTCTAGAAGTTAGATGTTAACTAGAAACTGTTCTGAAGGAAACCTGTTTTAAATATTATTGTTGAATTGTACATGCCCATTGTGCCGATTCAAGCACATTTTGGAAGCATTTTTCATAAGCACAGGTATACAAAAATATGCTGATCTGTAAAAAAATATCTTTTCAACATTAACTGCTCTGCATAATTTTCTTAAGGATAAAGATACGAAAATAAAAAAAAATAACAGTTACTGTGCACGGCAGAAATGACATAGATCTATTACACTGTGTATTTATTAACATTCCAGGAAAAGAGCTGTGCACACCTACAAACTTTATAAATTATCAGTTCTTAATTTAATTGAATAAATAGACCAAAATAGGAAAAAATGTTTTCTTCCCCAGAACTCTTTTTTACAACTTCTTGCCAAAGAAGTTACAATCCATAATTAAGACATGAATTAGTAGAGATTTTGGAGAAACAAGATAAAAGAATAAAAAATACAATAGTATGATAAGTTAAGAGATCTTTGAACTTGACATTACACACTTTGAGCTTCATTCTAAAAGATATTTTTGAACTTTTGCATGCAGTTAGAATTTTCGAAACTGCATCTTAATATAGAAAAAGATGTAATAAAACTTTTATATTTCTTCAATAAATTTGAATTCCTTAAAATAAAGGTATTTTAATGTAGATTTCATATAAAAACAACCGATTTTTTTTTAATAATTTCACTCTAAATCGTTATTTCTCTAAGACAATCCCTAGAATTTTCTATAAAAATAATATGTTATTGTTGTTAACTTTTCTGTTTCAATGATACTGTTTAGTATAGTTGAATGGTTTAATCATGTGTCCCCATCTTCATAGAAAATAAGCTTTAACGCAAACCTAAACCAAGATAAGCAGCCTTGCATTTCCTATGTTCAATGAACCGTGAAACCTAGGTCAAAATAATAAAAAGACATGAACTTTTGAAAGTTCATATCATGATGTACAGGTGTTACCCAATCGTCCTAAGTTGACAAACTGAGGATTCACCATCACATTTCCCATGTTCACTGAACCATGAAATTTAAGTCAAGATCTTAAAACGACATATATCTTAAAAAGTTCATATCATGACTTGCACTTGTACCAAGTTTCGTTATGATGTTACCTCATCTTCAAAGAAAAAAAGCTTCAACGCAAACCTTAAACCTGATTCACCATCTTTTTTCCATGTTCATTGAACCTTGAAATGTAAATCAAAACCTTAAAATGGCATATATTAAGAAAGTTCAATGGCAATGGCAATATGTCATAAAATAAAAAATTATGGACAGAAATCGTTATTTAATTTTAAAGTCTAAATATTTGACTTTTTGCAGCGATATTGACGTGCATTCTATTTATTTACACGGTCTATTTCGCAAAACTTAATACAGCACATCAACTTTGCAATTATTAAAGCGATATACATTATTTTTTTATATTCAAATGCAGTTCAAAATGCTCTAAATGCATGCAATTTTTTTTAAAATCTGAAATATAGCCCAACTAGGTACAATGTACTTCATACCATCATTGACCATAATAACAAATTAGTACGAATAACTATGCGCCCAATATCTCTGACACTTGTTAAACTGAGTATTACAATTCTACGGCTTTAATGTTATAAAGTATCAACAATCATATAGAATTATGCCTTATCCAAAACATCAAGGACCTGGTTAACTGGACATTAATTCTTTCCAGTTATAAAGTTCGAAACAACATATACATATATATATATATATATATTGTCCTTTAGAAATATTTAAAACTAATTTAACATACTTTTATATAAAATTGATTTTAATTTTTCGTAACAGGATGTACTATTTGTCATAAAACGAATATGTTTATTAAAAAATAAGTATATTATATATATGTTACATCGGAATTTGATTTGTATCAGGAGGATTCCGGATCCTTTTGGCTAAAATATTTGCGATAGAGAAAAATATGCAAAGCAATACCCAAGCGACAAAAAAGTGGGAAAAGTCCAAAAATTCGAAATTAAAGGGATGGAAAAAGTCAGGAGAATGGAACAAATTTAAACAAACGCCACAAGGATACATTTATAAATAAAACAATAAAAAACGTATAATAAACTAAACAAAAGTTACTGTAGAACAAGACAGCACAGAAACTAAAGCACTAGCAATGTGAACTTCCATTAAAAACCGGGAATGACAACAGGTGGTCCGGAAGGGTAAGCATGTCCTGCTGCGTTAAAGGCACCGTCACATTGCCAGTGAAGTGTCAAGTCTTGTGAGATGTATTCGGGTAGGATGTAAATTCCAGAAGGACGTGAAACCTAACCTAATTGAAGATATCTAGTCTGATACACGAGATAGAAACTTCGTATCGGCCAATCAATTCATGATGACGACCATAAAACTTTTGGAATGATGAAATTAACGTATACTGAACATATCCCTGTCCTAGATGTTTATGTGACAGCAAAATTTCAAAATGACGGAATACTTCCTTACTAACTTCAAATACGGACCCTCATGGCTCATACCATACATTGACTCGATGATTAGCTAAAACCATAACACGTCTACTTATCTCTCTTATGTATAACAATTGATTATGTTAAATATTATCATTATTCTGTTTTATTTCAAAAACCCAAAAGTGCGATTCACTGTAATATTATTTTCTTAGTTCGTTTAATTACATGTAAAACATTTGTAGGAGTATACATTTAGCCGTAAAATCCACTCTGAACTAATTTTCAAGCTCTTTCATAGCCATATACGGTTCGGACAAAGTTTTCAACAATAATTGTGTGTGTACAAATTGGGTAATACATACGTACCAAACGGGAACTATTTCGTCGAATCACATTCCCCAAATTGTGGAATTACTCCGCATTTTATAAAATTGTAATCATTACCATTTATTTTGAATTAGAGAGTTACGTGGGCGTGCATAAGACAATGTATTTCAACCAGCTGTATTTGTCCATGTCTAATGACATGCTCATTGTAAACTATTGCGAAGTAATTCATCCGAAACCAAAATATAAGTGAATATAACCTATACTCCAAAACAAGGAAAAAAACTGATAATCGCTCTCACAAGTTTCTGTGAATCTTCCGTAATTCTAGAAAATTCTACTATATGCTTATATATGTGTGTTTTTTTTGTTTTAAATATAAACATAGAGAACGACAAATTTCTCATAGACAATCTGTTTCTGTACTCATGAAACGGACTTCATTCAGGGGCTACTACGTGAAAACAAAATGAAACTAGCCAAGTCCTTTAATTTCACTATTCATTATATAGATGACGTGCTGTCGTTAAATAACGACAAATTCCAAGACTTTCTACCTCTCATCTAAAAAAACCCAGTGAGCTTGAAATTAAGGATACTACAAATACATCGAAGTCAGCTACATATTTCGATTTGTTTCTTAAAATATACAAAACTGATGACTTCAACTTTCCTATTGTTAAAACTCCCTTCTTGAGTAGCAATATACCAGCATCGCCTCCATTTCTCAGCTTTTCGTGTTTCAAAGGCATGCGTGATGTACCATGACTTTCGACAAAGCGGATTAATGCTGTCACAAAAGCTGATTAACCACGGTTTTATCAAGGATAAGTTGATGTCTTCACTTAAGAATTTTATACGAAATCTAGGTTGTAGCTTGATAAAACATATGAAAACACCTTTAGATTTGTTTGTTATAGTTTAAAGACTGCTAAAATATCAAGAATTAATACATTCTGCTGAAAAGAAGCGGTAAAGTTATAATTTTGTATCAATTTTCTTTGATATTTCTGCCTTTTTTGCAGAGTTATCTCCCATTTTCAATGCAAATCTCCATAGGAATTTTAAAATCGTGATTTTTTAGTCTTCCTCAAGTTAGATTTTGTTAGACTTTTTTCTTTGTATATTTGGGGTATAATGCTAAAGATTAAAACTTTAAAATCTTCTGTTGCAATTACTTTAAGGTTAGGGTCAAATTTATGCTAGATTGACTGGACTAATTAGGAAATCTTTGAAAACAGTCCAAGAGATATTATCTGAATGAAGTCAATAGTTATTGTCGTTTACCACAAAAGGTTTGTATTAGCGGTTCATTCCACCTATTCCAACATTTTGAAATTTAAGGTAAAAAAACAAAAATTTCATGTAGGAATAGGTGGAATTATTGTGTAAACATTGGACAAACAATCGGATTAGCTTGTAAAAACATTATTTAATTGGTGATGTTAATTACAGGTAAAAAGGTGATTTTTTTGTAAGAATGTTGGAATTAATATGTTTTGTAAATGTATCCTTTGCTTACTTCAGTACAGTTACTTTTGATTTTTTTAATGTTTATTGGGAAACTGTGCTATAAAAACTGATTTTGTCTGATATTGTATTGTTGTATTCTGTTATATTTGTGATGACTTTGTCTGAATCATGCCTCCGGGTATCTTCATGGAATAAATGATTTTAACATGAGAAAAAGAAATTAAAACTAAATAAATTCATTTTTTTATTTTCTACATTTGATTATATATAAACAACATATTGAACAACTAAATTATTTAGCACTAACAAAATTCTTTGATCAGAAAGAAGCACAAATATAAACAAATTACTAAAATCATACTGCAATATTGCAAAAGTTAATTCAAGACAAAAAGCACAAATATACTGTTGAAACACAAATAAAACATAGTAAATTTCAGTCAATGTGTAACAAGTAAGATGCGGCATCAGCATACTGGACTGGTGTGAGTTCCTGGTTTTGAAGTCTGGTTTTCAGGTTGGCGAGTCTGTTGTCTATCTCTCTGTATTTTCTTTTCTTTGGTACTCGTTTACCACCAGCTGAATACTGTATTAGAGTCAATGCGTGTATTGCTTCTTCTTGTTTGAGTAGTCGAATCATGTTGAAAATGTTCGGGTGTGGTGATTTTACAAGTTTCTTCAACTTCCCATGCCAACCTTCAAGGTGATTTGTAGTTCTGGGTCCCTCTGTGTTGCGATGGCCTTCAACCCAGTAGCTGGTGACGTAGTCGGTGAAACCTAAAGTGTCAGTGTTGGTGTCAGCATCGTTGATGTCCTCAGGTGTTTATTTTGTAGGAAAATTTATAAACAGTAATTTTTCATATTTAATTCTCAGGTAAATTTTACCTGTAAAACTAATTAATTACTAATTATTGTAACAACATATTAGGCTATAACAACATCTATTGTTCTCTGCATGTTGGAATAGGTAGAATATGTAATTTCAAAATGTTGGAATAGCTAGAAGACACCGTATTAGCACGTGCTTATATCGTCAGGCTTGTCAAAAACAAGGATTGTAAGAAAAACATTGTTTTTATGTTTATTTAGATCATCTAACATTAATTAAACTATTCAATGAAAAATAAAGAAGGGTAACATTCCCTTATGTTACAAGCGTTATAACCGAAAACGTGTTTATTGTTTGATAACGATTGTTGAAATTAACAAAAGAAAGTGTTTTCGAATTTTGATTTTCTAAAATTGGGGCCAACATGGCTCAAATATTGAAAAAAAACTGTCAATTTAAGCTTGTGACCTAAACTCCTTTTTCATTTTTCAATGTATGCATTTTATTTCTATACAGCATTGCCGTGCACCATATGCAGATGCACAATAAGGTTTTATAATTTTGATTTTCTAAAATTGGGGCCCACCGGGGTCGAATTTCGAAAAAATGTCAATTTAAGCTTGTGACCTAAACTCGTCTTTTGTTTTTCAATTTATGCATTTTATTTCTATACAGTATTGTCAAACACCATATGCAGATGTGCAATAAGGTTTTAGAATTTTAATTTTCTAAAATTGGGGTTCACAGGGGTCGAAATTTGAAATTTCAAAAGTACTCATTTTTAAGAGTGGTTCAAGGAATGACCCCTCTAATTACAGAGGAATCACTATTGGAAGTTGTTTAGGGAAATTATTTGTTAAAATTTTGAATAACAGCCTTGAGGAATTTTTGGTTAAAAGAAATATAATTGAACCTGTACAAATTGGGTTCTGCAAGGGTAAGCGGACAAGTGATCATTACTTTGTTTTAAGAACACTTATTGAAAAGTATACTCAACAAGGATGTAAACAATTCTTTACATTCTTAGTTGATCTACGAAAAGCTTTTGACACAGTCGGTCATGATGAGCTATTTATGTTTTCCAACAGACAATTGGCATTCCTATGGGCACTAATTGTGCGCCACTCCTGGCCGACTCGTTCCTTTACTCATATGAGGCAGACTTCCTTGACGGGCTTCTTAAGGAAAAATAGAAGAAGTTAGCCCGTACCTTTAATTTCAGCTTCCGCTGCATAGATGATGTTTTATCAATCAACAATTCACGTTTTGGGAATTGTTTACATCTTATCTACCCCAATGAGCTCGAAATTAAGGATACCACAGACACTGCCAAGGCATCTTATCTTGACCTTCACCTCGAAATTAACACAGAGGAGGGTTGAATACAAAACTTTACGACAAACGGGATGACTGACTTTCCAATCGCCAACTTCCCATTTTTGAGCGGCAATATTCCAGAAGCGCTGGCGTATGGACAGTTCTTAATTTAATACCACCTTGTTTATTGTCTCGATCATCGTTGAGTTCAGATTTCTAAAGGTTAGAATATTTTTGTTTTAATTTCCTATAAATAGGTAATTTAAAATTATTTTGAATTCTTAACTGTTCTGATTTCTAAATCAAGATATTTCATCAAATTTTCTATACAACTATACCAACTATTTTTGTTTGAAGTATATAATGACTTGGAAACAGTAAGGGCTTCAGACAGGAGGATGTCTTCAGATTTTAACAAATATTTATACATGTAGTACATAAATACTTCAAGTATAACTGGATATCTGCCCAATTCTCCTAAAACAGCTAAATTTCTTGATCTCTTGCCTAATCCTAAAGAAAAATTACAGAATTTGGTATGAACACTCTCTTGTTTCATGTTTTTACATAACTAAACAGATAGTGTTCATTTTTATTCAACTTATTTCACATTGATGCTCCCCAGATTTCACTCTCATATAATAACACAGGTTTTACAGTGTGATCAAATATGAAACGAGAAAGTATTTTCAAGTTGGGTTCATATAACACAAAACTCTTCTTGAACTTAAATAAAGCCTTTAATTCTCTTTTACACAAATCTTCTTTAGCCACTAGCGCTTAAATGTACTCCTAAATATTTATAGCCGCTAGCCCTTTCTATAGAAATATTATTTACTTTAAAAATTTTATCATAAAATTTTCCTGTATTATTAAGAACTACAGTTTTTGTTTTCTTTATATTTATTTGGAGCGCCCATTTCTCACAATAAATATATAATTTATCAATAAAAATAAATGGAAATGGTGAGCTGTCAAAAGGGGCGTAAAACGACTAAAATGTATGAAATACACAAGTCGAACAAAACCAAATATAAAATCGAAAAAAACAACCAACTAAAAAGTTAAAAATACTCAACGTTTCGACCAATATGGTCTTGATCACGAGTATGTAAAAATTAAAAATAAAAAGGTGTTGACTCTTTGAAACCCAGAGCAAGACTGAGTCCGTACATAAAATGTAAACAAAAACAAAAAATTATTTGACGTGGGTGTCATCAGTAAAAAGTATTTCATAGAAAATACATTAATGGCAAGGTAGATAGTAAAAATATATAGTAAAAATAAGTAAAAATTTCAGATAATATCTGTTGGACTGTTGTCAAAGATTTCCTAATTGTAATTAATGAGGTTATTTAACCCGACCTAGAATCAATTCATATCATATAATTGCGATTTGTATACAAGACCAAAGAGATTATAAGTTTAAGAGATATTATATTGGAAAGTTTTCATTTGGTAATTTGATGAACTTTTCTGTCAGGAGCCGGGCTCTGTCCAGGAAGTCAATGTATATGTCACAAGCTCTGGAATAACGTATGAGTTGTGAAATATATACTCCATACGCCAGCGCTTCTGGAATATTGCCGCTCAAAAATGGGAAGTTGGCGATTGGAAAGTCAGTCATCCCGTTTGTCGTAAAGTTTTGTATTCAACCCTCCTCTGTGTTAATTTCGAGGTGAAGGTCAAGATAAGATGCCTTGGCAGTGTCTGTGGTATCCTTAATTTCGAGCTCATTGGGGTAGATAAGATGTAAACAATTCCCAAAACGTGAATTGTTGATTGATAAAACATCATCTATGCAGCGGAAGCTGAAATTAAAGGTACGGGCTAACTTCTTCTATTTTTCCTTAAGAAGCCCGTCAAGGAAGTCTGCCTCATATGAGTAAAGGAACGAGTCGGCCAGGAGTGGCGCACAATTAGTGCCCATAGGAATGCCAATTGTCTGTTGGAAAACATAAATAGCTCATCATGACCGACTGTGTCAAAAGCTTTTCGTAGATCAACTAAGAATGTAAAGAATTGTTTACATCCTTGTTGAGTATACTTTTCAATAAGTGTTCTTAAAACAAAGTAATGATCACTTGTCCGCTTACTCTTGCAGAACCCAATTTGTACAGGTTCAATTATATTTCTTTTAACCAAAAATTCCTCAAGGCTGTTATTCAAAATTTTAACAAATAATTTCCCTAAACAACTTCCAATAGTGATTCCTCTGTAATTAGAGGGGTCATTCCTTGAACCACTCTTAAAAATGAGTACTTTTGAAATTTCAAATTTCGACCCCTGTGAACCCCAATTTTAGAAAATTAAAATTCTAAAACCTTATTGCACATCTGCATATGGTGTTTGACAATACTGTATAGAAATAAAATGCATAAATTGAAAAACAAAAGACGAGTTTAGGTCACAAGCTTAAATTGACATTTTTTCGAAATTCGACCCCTGTGGGCCCCAATTTTAGAAAATCAAAATTATAAAACCTTATTGTGCATCTGCATATGGTGCACGGCAATGCTGTATAGAAATAAAATGCATACATTGAAAAATGAAAAAGGAGTTTAGGTCACAAGCTTAAATTGACAGTTTTTTTTTCAATATTTGAGCCATGTTGGCCCCAATTTTAGAAAATCAAAATTCGAAAACACTTTCTTTTGTTAATTTCAACAATCGTTATCAAACAATAAACACATTTTCGGTTATAACGCTTGTAACATAAGGGAATGTTACCCTTCTTTATTTTTCATTGAATAGTTTAATTAATGTTAGATGATCTAAATAAACATAAAAACAATGTTTTTCTTACAATCCTTGTTTTTGACAAGCCTGACGATATAAGCACGTGCTAATACGGTGTCTTCTAGCTATTCCAACATTTTGAAATTACATATTCTACCTATTCCAACATGCAGAGAACAATAGATGTTGTTATAGCCTAATATGTTGTTACAATAATTAGTAATTAATTAGTTTTACAGGTAAAATTTACCTGAGAATTAAATATGAAAAATTACTGTTTATAAATTTTCCTACAAAATAAACACCTGAGGACATCAACGATGCTGACACCAACACTGACACTTTAGGTTTCACCGACTACGTCACCAGCTACTGGGTTGAAGGCCATCGCAACACAGAGGGACCCAGAACTACAAATCACCTTGAAGGTTGGCATGGGAAGTTGAAGAAACTTGTAAAATCACCACACCCGAACATTTTCAACATGATTCGACTACTCAAACTAGAAGAAGCAATACACGCATTGACTCTAATACAGTATTCAGCTGGTGGTAAACGAGTACCAAAGAAAAGAAAATACAGAGAGATAGACAACAGACTCGCCAACCTGAAAACCAGACTTCAAAACCAGGAACTCACACCAGTACAGTATGCTGATGCCGCATCTTACTTGTTACACATTGATTGAAATTTACTATGTTTTATTTGTGTTTCAACAGTATATTTGTGCTTTTTGTCTTGAATTAACTTTTGCAATATTGCAGTATGATTTTAGTAATTTGTTTATATTTGTGCTTCTTTCTGATCAAAGAATTTTGTTAGTGCTAAATAATTTAGTTGTTCAATATGTTGTTTATATATAATCAAATGTACAAAATAAAAAAATGAATTTATTTAGTTTTAATTTCTTTTTCTCATGTTCAAATCATTTATTCCATGAAGATACCCGGAGGCATGATTCAGACAAAGTCATCACAAATATAACAGAATACAACAATACAATATCAGACAAAATCAGTTTTTATAGCACAGTTTCCCAATAAACATTAAAAAAATCAAAAGTAACTGTACTGAAGTAAGCAAAGGATACATTTACAAAACATATTAATTCCAACATTCTTACAAAAAAATCACCTTTTTACCTGTAATTAACATCACCAATTAAATAATGTTTTTACAAGCTAATCCGATTGTTTGTCCAATGTTTACACAATAATTCCACCTATTCCAACATGAAATTTTTGTTTTTTTACCTTAAATTTCAAAATGTTGGAATAGGTGGAATGAACCGCTAATACAAACCATTTGTGGTAAACGACAATAACTATTGACTTCATTCAGATAATATCTCTTGGACTGTTTTCAAAGATTTCCTAATTAGTCCAGTCAATCTAGCATAAATTTGACCCTAACCTTAAAGTAATTGCAACAGAAGATTTTAAAGTTTTAATCTTTAGCATTATACCCCAAATATACAAAGAAAAAAGTCTAACAAAATCTAACTTGAGGAAGACTAAAAAATCACGATTTTAAAATTCCTATGGAGATTTGCATTGAAAATGGGAGATAACTCTGCAAAAAAGGCAGAAATATCAAAGAAAATTGATACAAAATTATAACTTTACCGCTTCTTTTCAGCAGAATGTATTAATTCTTGATATTTTAGCAGTCTTTAAACTATAACAAACAAATCTAAAGGTGTTTTCATATGTTTTATCAAGCTACAACCTAGATTTCGTAATTCATTAGTTGACCATTTATTAAATTTTTCAACATGTCAAGGTATTGAATCTCAAATTTAATAAAAATAATTAAGTATACATTCTTCTTTTTGTGATTTAAAGTTTCTTTAAACAAGGTAGATGCTGAACAAATATAATTTACAGATATAAACAATACCAAAATTTCGCATTGTTTTTTCAAAATGGTCACAAAGCCACAATTTGCAATTTCTTTAATGAAAAATGCGCAAAAAAAAAATAAAAATACCCATAACACTTCGGTTTTGTACATTTCATGAGCAGAAGATTATATAGTATAGTCAAATACGAACTTATAACCCCCATCAAAGTATCATACTTTACATGAATTTTAAGAAAATCAACCAAAACCTGACAAAAAAAGACTCATTTTTGCGGAGTTATCTCCCCTTTCCAATGTTAATTTCCATAGGAAATTAAAAATGCTGATTTTGAGTTTTCCTCAAGTTATATTTTATTGGACTTTTTTCTGTGTATATTTGGGGCTTAATGCTATAGATTAGAACTAAAACATTTTCTTTTGCAATTAGTTTGAGGTTAAAACTTAGTTTGACTGGACTAAATTGTAATTAATGAGGTTATTTAACTCGACTCAGAATCAATTCATATAAAAAATAATGGCGATTTGTATACAAGTTCGGCTAAAGAGATTATAAGTTTAAAAGATATTATATTGGAAAGTTTTCATTTGGTTATTTGATGAACTATGTCTTCATAAGCAGGTGGAGGTTGTGTTTTTCTAAACTGTAAACTTTCTTTTATATCATTAATGGATGTGCCACTTTCATCATAATCCAAATTCTCAGGAGGTTGTTGTTGGTAATATGAACGATTTATCTGTAACGGTTGTTGCTGCAATGAGTTACCTAAAATAGATCATACCAAAACTACAACAGCATTTTGACGACATTGTTTCCGATGATATTCTAGGCTGTTTGTCCTTTGTATAGACAACGGAACTACACAAAGATGAAACAAATTGATGATTATTGCAATATCATTTTTTTTTTAACTCAGAAAGAATAACAGTATTGTGTACACTGCATTAATTACGAATTAGCTACCGCCAGACTGATGGCCGTTGTTGTTTGTCAATATTTCTTCCCAATATTTAAATCCCATAGCATGGTCTTACAGTAAATGATATTATATTTGTAGGGCAAGATGTCCGTTTTCTACTTCAGGGAACGACAGTGAACAATTCAGAATTGCTACGGAGGATTTCTTACGATTGATTAATTCTTGACACAATCTTCCTATATATATATATATATATATATATATATATTATATATATATATATATATATATATATATATATATATATATATATATATATATATATGATTTATGGACGTGATAAGTTTGAACGAAGAGCAGCGCTTTTATTGTTGTTTCATTTTAAAATCACTGTGAGATCTTCAACAAGAAGACAAATCTCTTTTACCACTTAATACACAACCACTTTGGAGAATATAGTGTTATATAATGCAGAAATGAACAGTACATTCATATCGAAAAGTCTTCCAACATTGTTTATCAGTTTTATTTTTTAAGTTGACTTAAGGTGACAGGTACGTAAATGGATAATCTCACGGAATTTTATGAAATTTTGCATACAACTAGAGCATGAGGAATTGCACATGAACATCGAAAAAATGACATATATAACTTTTACACTTTCTGAGATATAGCAAGTTAAATATCCGGAAAATAGTAGTACAAATATATAGAATACACGTAAATATCGTAAAAAAGTTAAGCAATTTTGACTACAAATTAACATTTCTCGAAATCCTGTCCTACGAATTTTCTTTAAAAATGATATGTTTTTGCTACTGGAATTTCCGTTTTATTGATATAAAATTTATGGGGGGTCACCGAATTCGTTTTTTGAGTATGGATAGTTGAATGCTGTACAGCGTGGAAAAAGCGCCGAAAAGGCAAAAATAATCGTGACGTCGTCATGGTCGTGGCTCTAAATCTTATTTTTCGACGTTTTTAGGTATTGCACAGACACTTGGATGATTTATACTGCAAAAACGAATTTGGTGACCCCATATAGCTTTCATATCAATAAAACGGAAATTTTAGTGGCAATAACATATCAATTTTAAAGAAAATTCTTAGGACACGTTTTTGAGAAAAGGCAATTTAAAGTAAAATTTTTCAATATTTTTTTGCGATATTTACGTGCATCCTATACATTTGTACTTCTTTCTACATAATATTCAATGTGCTATATATCCGAAAGTATAAAAGTTATTTATATATTTTTTCGATATTCATATGCAGTTCCACATGCTCTATCTGCTTGCAAAATTTCATAAAAATCCGTGAGATAACCCATTTACGTACCTGTTACCTTAAATATTTATACGTATACTGAATCACTGTTCCTTATAAAATCAGTGAATCATATTTATTATAAGTGGCAGACAAGGGACGCTTTATTTTGATAAGTATTTGATTGTAGGCACTGTGGAGTCTATTTGACAAAATTTTATTAGGCATGGATTTCAGTTTTATTACATTTTAGGATCTAAGACTCCCCGAGAGACCCTAGCGTAAGACAAGTGAAACTCACACCGGTAAAAATCGGAACTGCCCGTTTCAAAAGTGAGAAATTTAAAATCTTACACCAGATACTGTAAATTCTGAAATTATTGCGATGTTTTTATTATTGCGCAAAATGCGACAGGGTTGTAATCGCAATAATTTAAACTCGCATTTTGGAATTTTTATATGAATGAAGCGGGATTTTTCTCAATATCGCAAACATTAAAATCGCATTTTAGTCTAAAATGACAAAATCGCAATAATAAATGCACGCAATAATATCTGAATTTACAGTAAGGAAATTGTCTTTTAATTATTCTCTAACGAGGCTTTAATCAAGGGTGTCTGAGATTTCCCTTTCATGAGCGAGTTACGAACCGGGTTGCGTTCAATACCGTAGCAGCTAGCCTAGATATCTATCGATGTTCAACGATATGCTAGCCTAGCAAAATGGCGTCGATGTCAATAAAATATCAAAAAAATATTTTTGTTTGGAAATACTCCTACTACTGCTTGAACATCGCGCCAGACTTTGTAGAAATTTCATAAACTTGCTAAAATCATATATAAAATTTGTTTTATATGTTTTTTATGAATTTAGATAAATATTACGTTACATATGGCAAAATTGCGGGTACTTTGCTACATTGCATAGTGACCATTTTGGATTTCTCTGACGACATTCATTACAAAGAATTATACTTGCCGAAAAAAAAAGAAAAATGCAAATATTCAAAGTCTTACAACTCATAAGCAAATTGTCCGCATATAGGTACATTCTACACAATATTAGCTTTCTTTTCGTGTGCAAATGAACATTGTCAGCATTTAAAATTTTTCGCCAATTCAGTTTAAAAAACTGAAGCGTAACTGTAGTATAACTGCTATATGAATTAACTAAAATTAATGAAAAATGCAAATTCAAACTACAAATACAGATACCAGACGAGATCCTACATAAATTGTCCGCATATAGAAAACCACTTTGAGGATGAATTTTATGAGAAAGTAACTTTTATCTCACCTGCTTTCATAACTTTTCCGCCAAAATGTTTTTAAAACATGATAATTTCAAGTCTCACATAGCGTAATCCTTCAATTCTGAAGCCTTTCCCCTCAGAATTAAACAAACAATTTGTAAATATCCGCCCAAGGGAGTTTTCACAGACACATTAGTTTAAGAGCCGAGACGGGAAAAGACTCGATTATCCGTAATTCAAACAATTTTATCATTTTCGATTTACAACTAAGGGAGGTAATTTGATTAAAAGGGCTGAAGCCACGTGATGCAAATGCCATGAATAAAGTACCCAGCATTTTGTCATATGATTTTGACTTCTTTGACGTCATAATAGATTTACTAGCTAACATGAATTTCTAGGGCTATCTAGCCCTACGTAGCAGCTAGGCTAACTATGCGTTCAATAGTAAAAAAGCTATGTAGCCTTACGTAGCAGCTACGATATTGAACGCATCCCTGGTGTTTGATTCTATTTCTCACTTTTGTTTACGACTCGTCATTGTGTACATTCCATTGTGTATTGACGTAACAATGCATGTCAGATTTGTGTGACGTCATAATGAAACCGAACAACACACGTAAACGGAAAATATACCCAAAGAAAGCATCTTTGGGGTTGTAACTATTATTACAATAGCAAGAAATCATGTGTAGAAGATATTGAACCAACAATGCCAGAAAGGAAATCCAGAGGACAATACCCGAACGAGACAAACCAGAAAGGAACAAACTGGTAAACAAACAGACAAAGATAGAGAAATACGAACAATGAACACTAAAAACTAAAGCGTGGGCAATACAAACTCCAACAAAAACATGGAGTGATATCAGGTGCTCCGGAAGGGTAAGCATATCTTGTTTCGCATGCGACAACCGTCGTATTGCCCAGTGGTCAAAGCCTTTATATGTCTATATCGGTAAATGTCAAGATCGGTAAGAGAACTGGAATCACACAAGGAATATGTTAATGATTGTTTGTGAGCCTATCATTCATCAACATATATTTAACAGTGAAATAACTTTAATCGTAAGGGCACGTATTTCAGTTTTATTACGTTTATAACGTTCTATGCCATGATCACAACTGATGAGTCGAAATTGACGAAATGTGCACATATTGTGCATCAAAATTGGTATGGAAGAATTTTATTTTCAATAGCGACTATTTATTATTTATACCTCTATTTTTGCCCTTATTGTAACTATAAAATTATCAATGTTGATGTATTTTACCCGGTTTATTTTTGCTATTGACCACAATGAGGGGAGAGTGTGTACCAAACATATTACATAGTTCAACCCCACCATAAATAATATGCGCCTATCTCAAATCAGAAATAAAATGGCATGTATTGTCTCTTTAAATTCTTCAGTTTCCTAAACTTTATTTGATGCTTTAATTTTGTCCCCGAGCTCAAAGTGAAGACTTGCAAGTCTTCAACGAGTTTTTGAAATTCACGTCTTTCCCGAGTGGAGCGCAGCTGGAGGGGAAAAAAACGCTGAATTTTAAAAGAGTTGAAGATTTTCCAGTTCTTCACTTTTGAACGAGTACAAGTACCTTATTTTTCCTTAAATACTAGATTTTTAAGTTTCCTTTACCTAGCTAAATTCAATGAGCACAGTCGACGAAGTTAAATAACGTTACTCCTGATTAGCAAAAAGGTATGTGCATTCGTGAACGGCGCAATTTGATTGGTCTAAAGCAGTGGAAGATGAAGCCTCGTGCAATGGGAGATGAGGTCGCGTGAACCGATCTTCAACGGGCCATCTCACACTGAAAATGGCCATTTACGGAAGAACGTGTGGTGACCTCTAAGTGTCTAATTTTGGTTTGTGCAGTTCGGAGATGGGACTTTGTCTCCTTAACATTCTCTCCATATCCGTTTTTATTTCTTCATCTGTACTTTATTTTCAAGTATTGATTTCCCTTTACCAAAATTTAGGAGACCAAATTTCAGAAATAAAAAACTACCTTCAGGAGGACATTGAGAGTAAGCCATCGTGTGATTTGCCTTTTGCATGGAATATCCCTGTGGATTCTCTGTCTGTAAGCTAGGCATTTGATTTTGAATAAGGACTAATCTGCCGTCTATTCCACGAACAATGGCTGTACCACTTTCCTGCAGTTGTCGTATAGTGGCTTGTCTTCTTTTATACAAATAATACATCAGTATCATCATTATTATAACAAAAATTGTCATGACAACTCCTGCCACTATACCGATTGTTGGATCTGCAATTATAAAAGATGGATAAATAAATGATAATTATATTATGTTTTCCTGTATTGTTTCGCTATTCAGTCTTCGTAGTAGTAACAATTCCAATTAGCTAGTTATACATGTTTTCTTAAGCATTTGTTTTTTTTTCTGTTCCCCTCGTAAAAAGACGCCATGTTACGTCAATCGCACATTCTCGGAATGTGTTAACTTCATTGTAAATCACATATTTCTGGTAGACCGTGTTAATGTTCGTGAATGAATTTTTATTTTTATTTCTTATTTCTTTCATGAGTTTATTCCACTTATTAATAGTTATTCTTTTGTATTCGAAACTCGCAACAGGTCCACATATTATCATTAAATAAGAAACTAAGTATGTTGCGAAACAGCTCATGCGACAATAGATAACAAGAAAAATAAATGGAAATGGTGAGCTGTCAAAAGGGGCGTAAAACGACTAAAATGTATGAAATACACAAGTCGAACAAAACCAAATATAAAATCGTAAAAAAACAACAACAAACTAAAAAGTTTCATACATTTTAGTCGTTTTACGCCCCTTTTGACAGCTCACCATTTCCATTATTTTTCTTGTTATCTATTATCATTAATATTTACAGTTGTAAGGGAAAACGGGCAACAGCTACCCAGTCGCTTCATTAATATATATTAGAAAAGAAATCTACTACCCGAGTCCAGATTTTGTTGACACAAATTGCACGTATGATTATTTTGGTAATTTTGTCCGATCCATCTTTTCTTGTTCAGCAGTAAAATAACTTGAAGTTAAAAGAGTATTATTTTACTTTTTTCCTTCTACGTCGAATCTGTCATTCAAAAAAATCTTTTTATTTTCTTGAAACATTCATGAACTTTTACGGAAATTAACGTGCATCTCTCCTTTCTAAGCCAAAATACACATTTATTTTGGGTTGAAAACGGTTTGATTTTATTTAACTTACCTCCAAACGCCATTACATGTATGTTGATCGGAAATTGTAAACTTAATTTGTGTAAAATTATAACAAATTTACACAATCATGAGTTTTCAAGTGACATTTAACATAATTGCCTCATGACAAATCCGTAAATGTTTTGACATTTATAAAGTTGTTTGGATTTCACGTTCATTGTAGATATATGAAATACAGTAGGGCAAGTCAAAATTACAGCAACAAGTTCATGGTGGAGAGTAAAGTAGGAAACCAGAGAGGCTGATATTGATGTTGATGTATCAACTCATCTTTTTTAACAGTGCAACTATGGTACATAAAAATAATTTCAATCACATGAATTCTTTTGTCATATCCTTTGACCAATGAGGCGTAACGCTATTTAACTTCTTCGGCTGTGCTCAGTGAATTTACCTAAAAATCGAGCATTAATTTAAGAAATAGGTACTTTTACTCGTTCAAAAATGACTGGAAAATCATCAACTCGTTTTTAAAATTCAGCGTCTTTTCCCTCGTTCCGTGCGCTCCATTCTGAAAAGACGTGAATTTTAAAAGTCGTTGAAGATTTTCCAGTCTTCACTGTGAACTCGTGTAAGAACCTATTAGTCTGTTAATTGATTTTCTGGTATGTTATGGTATGACCTTTGCGTTTTACTACTGATCAAGAAAATAAAATTGGCTTACAGCATAGCGTTAAGCAACTTTAACAGATGGAAATACCCGCTAAATGTCGAGGCAATAAAATAGTGGGGAAAGTTCATAAGAGCAAAATCCAAAGACAAGGCAATTACGTCATGGGGACGTAACAAATACCACAGAAATATAGACAAACAACAAGTAGCAAATTAAACAGGTAATCTGCATTACATGTCCAGTGACTTGTCAATTCCAGGGACAATCACTACCATCAATATTATTATAATAAAATGTAACTGAAAATTTCTATTTTTATTCTCTAGATGTACCTTATGGCGTTTAAAGGTTAGATTAACAATTATTTCATAGTAATGAGTCAAATCTGGAGAAAAAACTTATCTTCTTGGAAATTACAAGTAACATCTTTTACAGTCATATCATTTAATTAAAAAAATCTATCGCAAAGCAACATACAGAAAATGTTCAAACAATAAAACTTTAAATACTTAAGGTACATGTAAAATATCACAAAAATGGCTGCACTACCCAACATTTCTCTTTCTACTGATTTTAACACCTTCTTAAGTTAAACAAGTTAAACGGTCGCTCAGCAGTCCCGAAAAGTTGCATAGAATCTTGAATGTATTCTTCTATTTCCTAAGGTACATGTATAACCTCATTCTCTCAAAATCGGAAAACTTGAGGTACTTCTTCGGTCTAAGATTCCAACTTTTGGTACATTCCTAAACGGATTTCTTCATGCGCGATCGGCATTAAGATATTGACGACCACAAAATCATTTACCCACCAAATTTAACCATTTACTCTTATAAACCAAAGGTCGGTAAAGTCTAAATGTGTTACTTCTAGTGTATAAACTTACTTAATATTGATGAATGTTGGTAATATATTGAAATAATCCATTCCATAATTTATGATTAGAAATGGAATGGATTTTGCAAAATGATTAAATCCATCTAACAACCAAAGAAACAACAATGACATCTATTCCAATAGACTTTGATGTTTTAGTTCATGAAGTATATAAAGCCTCATGATGTTTTTCTTCATGCTGAAGGGAACATGTACGGTATTTCCGGATTAATGATTAATATAGGGCTTCGCTAAACTCATCATGATGCGACCGCAACATGCTTTTTTTGCACCTTTAATCCCCCGTATCTCAAGAACTGTAAAAGATGATGACATACTACTGAAAGTATTCATCAAGATGAATTAAAAGAAAAAATCTCCACTGAAATCGAATTAAAAATAAAATTGTATGTTTCCTCCAGAATTGCTAACTTTAACCCCTTGTATGTCAAAAACAATAAAAGATCCCCATTCAAATTGGAAGTAAAATTTTTTTTTAATTACATACATGACATATCAAGGCACATTGCTTTCAAGTTCCGCTTTCAACCCTTTATATCTCAAAAACCTTAAAAGATAGAAGAAAACTGTAGACATCCACTAAAAACAGAAAACACTTATCAAGATGAAATAAAAGAAAAAATCTACATTCTGGATAGGATGAAAACTACAAATTTTAGGCGTCCTACAAAATGGCTAATTTTGGCCCCTTTAATCCCTTTTATCTCTGCAATGACAAAGAAAATCAAAAAAGCCTCGCATAACTATTATTGTATTTCTTATGAAGAACCATTTAAAAAAAATCATCAAAATCGGATAAGAAATAAAAAAAAGTTTTAAAAAATTAAGGTGTGTCCCTTTTTGGCCCCTTATATCTCTAAAACGGAAAGAGATAGTGAAAAATGGATCTTATACATATTTTTCCATTTTTATCAAGGAACATTATGAACCAAAAATCATAAAATTGGATAAAAATTTAAAAAATTACACCAAAATCATCAAAAACCCCTTAATGACCCTCTGAAACAACAGGAGGCCCCAGATTTCCCAAAATCAATCCCAACCTGTAATTCTTATGGATGGCGATTGTGGTAAAATATCATAAGAACAAAAGTAAATGAGCGGAAACCTAGCTGTCTACGGACGGCCGACTCCGACGTACGACCACGACAGATTCATACCATAATATGACCACAAATAAACGAAACATGATAATATCTTATTTCCGTGGTATTGCTTATGATTGTTTGCTTGATAGAAATAATGGGAAATAACAAATATACTGTAGATTAATACGTTAAGGTCTAGAAAATAAATTTTAAAATCAGTACTTTTGGACAGAAAAAAAATATTATAAGTCCACACTTAAAAACCTTTTTTTTGCACTAACCCTACCCATGACTACTATTCATTATCACACATGTTCTCGTCCTGATATGCACCTGGCTGCCACTGGACGTTAAACAACAATTCACCCATCCATCCATCCATCCCATAGACAAAAACCATACGTGTGATGGTTGGATGAACAGACAAATGGATGTAAACTCAGACTAAAAACTATTTGGTACTCAACCTAATTGGCAGGGTATATTATTGTTCAATGTTCGAGCAGTATGAATAGCCTAGGGGTATACCAGGATATAGATTTTACAAGCTTTTAATACTGATCACCAATACCCCTAGCATATAGATTTTACAAGCTTTCAATACTGATCACCAATCTCAAACTTTTCTCTCAATTTTTATAAAAATATAAAAATTATATATATTAATTAAGGTAGTACCTAACACTACAGGGAGATAACTCTTTTCTAACGGACAACATTAATTGATTCAGTGAAGTGTTTTAAATATATGTTGCAATTTCAAGCGTTTAATCGACATAGATCTAATGTTGACAAAAAGACGCCGGTGACATTAATCAGCTGTTCATATGATTGAAGATTAATATCAGAAATATCAGACACCTACATAATGGACAGAGAAAGGACCAAGTGTGGCTTTTTTTAAAGAAACAAAGCTAAAAAATCTAAAAGGCATAAATTTTTCAAAAAGTTGAATAATGACCGTAAAAAGACCTCTTTCCAAAACCCTGATTGTGCTATTTTTAATATCAAATTAAAAATAAATAATTGACGAACTAAAGTTTAATCCATTAGAGTTATCTCTCTTTTCTCACTTTCGTACATTCTCTAAATAAGCCTCGTCTTGCTAAAGTCTTTCGGTAATATCGGTTCTCTGCTTGTCTTCTTTGTATTTCAATTGTTATGTATCTTGTTATTTGTATACAAAAATTTGATTGGTTCTTGGATACATGTACCTGAAGTATCTCAGACTTTAGTTTATTCTGCCGTCAGTTGCCGAAATCAAAGGTTGTTTTTTTTTTTTTTTTTCCGTATGTTAAGTTCATCCCGTGAGACATGGCAATTCTAGTAATTTTTGAGTTTTTGGATATTTGTGTATTCTTTTTGTAAGTAATTTATTTTGTATAAATTTCCTTTTTATCTAAATTGTTCTAAATTTTAATTATATTTATACTATTAAATTTTGTATTGCCGTGTCTTACACGGGAGGCTTGTAAGATGCCGGTCACTAGAAATATAGCCAGACATAATTACAAATTATTAAATGAATTCGGTATCGATCAGATGTCACAATTTCATGAGGATGTACTCGAAGTATCGGACCCGACTTCTCATATATATGACGACGAAGACGAAGTTGTCGCCATTGAACAACAGATACAGGATTTGGAAATAAGTATTTCGGAGAAGGAGCGAGCGTTGAAAAAGACAGAGTATGAAAAACAAGGTGCTATACCCGAAACGCGCAGTGGCGGAGGAAAACTGGAAAGACAAGATAAGACACAAAAAGAGAGCAAGGTTGAAAAGCAGAATAAGAAAAAGGCGGAAGCTTCCAGTACAACGGCTAAGGAACCGAGTGCGCCGGGCGTTAAGGAAAGACCCGAAAAACATAATAGAAAAGTGGTGTCGAAATCCAAGAAGTCGAGCACGCCAGTACGTGATTTGGATGTCCAACCGAACACATCTAGTAAAAAGGGGGACGTCGACAAACGGAAATCCACCACCAAAGGTTCCAGAAAAGGAAAAAAGGGTGAGATTAATATAGAGAAGTTACGAAATAAGAAAGCGTTATCTAGATTAGTAGAAAAGCAGTTGTCTAAAATTTTAAAGCACAACAATTTTTTAAATGCCGAAGAAAACAGTGAATTTTCTTATGATAGTTCGGATAATATTTCTGATTTTTCAGTTAATTCACTTGATTTGGGAAGAAAAACTGCTCAAGGTTATTCATCAGATTCGGATACTAGTACTCATGTCTCGAGTTCACATTCTGATACTTCTAGTTCTTCAGACATAATTTCCTCATGTAAAAAGAAATCTAAGAAGCGTAAAGTAAAATCTGGCATGGTTGCCAAAGCTAGTGATGACGTGCAGAATCCACAAATCTGGCCCCATACTACACTTCAGTATGAATATGTTAATAAAGGTATTTCATTTCAAGATCTAGATTTGAAACTTTTTGTGGCAGGAGAATTAGAAATCATAAGTTCTAAGAAAATTAAGTCAGATGAGAAAGAAACTAGGCTATCACTTTTAAAGAAAATTGTGTATTATAGTTCTATCTATCAATGGAAAGCCCTCTTAGATTTTTATGCAGCCTTTTTGAGGCAAATTGAGACAGGCGTTAAAACTTGGAAGGATGCACCTGATAATTTAGAAGTGCCCCTTCTCTCAAAATATGTTAAACAGGACTTAAACAAAAAGTCGTCTTTCACTGGAAAAAAAGAATCTAAAACTCCCATGTCATGGTATTGTGCTTTATTTCAGAGAAATAAATGTTCAAAAACTTCACCACATAAAATGATGATCAGAGGTGTCGAACGTGAAGTAAGTCATTTTTGTGCTGCTTGTTATAGGTTAGACAAGATAAAAAGTCAACATCCGGAGTGCTCATCTGCTTGTCCTCATCACGACGAGTGACTAAATAAAGAACAATTGGACATTCAGACAGCTTTATGGGGTTCTAGACATCTAGTTAAATGTATATTTTGTTGCAATATTCCTTCAAGATTAGACCAGTTAACAAATAGTATTACTATTCATGAAACTGTAAATAAATCGGGATTATATAATTTTCAAGGTTGTAAAATTCCAGTGTATTCTAGACTTAACATATCATTTTTTAGAAGTATGTTACAAAACTATAGTGACACTCAGGTTTGTGACTTTTTGGAGTATGGTTGGCCGGTTGGTCATGATGGGAGTCCCTTCAGGTCTACGTTTTTTCGCAATCATTCAGGTGCTACGGATTTTCCCGACGATATTGCTAAATATTTAGACAAGGAAATATCTTTTAATGCAGTCGTTGGACCGTTTAAGAAAAATCCTTTCTTTTGTCCATCGGCGTTGTCCCCTTTAAATTCCGTTCCAAAAAAGGGTTCGACTGAAAGGAGGGTCATTGTTGATTTAAGTTTTCCGGACGGTGAATCGGTAAATTCCGGTATTTTGAAAGATGAGTATTTAGGAGAATTTGTTTCCGTATCATACCCTACAGTGGATGAATTCATCCAATTAATCAAAAAGAAAGGTCGGGGTTGTAAAATGTTTAAACGAGACCTGAAGCGGGCTTACCGACAGTTGACCGTAGATCCCGGTGACATCCATCTTCTTGGTTACAAATGGAGAGGGCACTTGTATTATGATCGCGTTTTGACCATGGGATTAAGGTCTGCAGCTTATATCTGTATGAGAACAACAAATGCAATATCGTTTATATGTAAAGAAATAGGAGTAGACATCTTGAATTATTTGGACGATTTAGCAGGATGTGAAATTCCATCCAAATGTAACGATGCATACGCCCAGTTAGGATTAGTTTTATATCAATGTGGTATTGATGAATCAATAGAGAAAGCTTGCCCTCCAGATACAAATGTTATTTATTGGCATTTTGTTTGATTCAGAAAATTTATCTATTTCTATTGATAATATCAGATTACAGGAGATTATTCAATTAGTTTCAGTTTGGCTCGACAAAATACACTGTTCAAAGAAAGAATTGCAGTCCTTATTGGGAAAGCTTAATTTTGTTTCCCAGTGTGTTCGTTCAGGTCGTATTTTTGTTGCTCGGCTTTTAAATTGGTTAAGAGATTTCCCCGACAAAGGTAAATTATTTATTTCGGAAGATTTCAAACTTGATTTGTTATGGTGGCAAGAATTTTTACCAACATATAATGGAATTTCTATGATGTTGTCAGAAGAATGGTGTTTTCCCGATCAATTATTTTCGGTTGACGCTTGTTTGACAGGCTGTGGAGGATGGATGAACGGTAGATATTTTCATTGCAGTTTTCCAGATTTTATTTTGGCTCAGAATTTGCACATAAATTTATGCGAAATGTTAACTGTTGTGGTAGCTTTGAAACTATGGGGAAAACATTTTGCGAATTTAAAGGTTGTTATAAACTGTGATAACTTGGTTACAGTCCGTGTGTTGAATACCGGGGCTTCCAGAAATAAGTTTTTACAGTCTTGTCTTAGGGAAGTTTGTTGGATTTCAGCCATGAACAACTTCGAAATTAAATCTAAACATATCTTAGGTTGTGATAACCGTTTACCCGATTTATTGTCTAGGTGGGATTTGGATCCTAAATATCCATTGGAGTTTCACGAAAAGACAAAAAATATGTCTCTTTTCCGGGATTTTATTGATCCTAAATTTTTTAATTTTTCACATAGATGGTAACTGTATTATATATTTTTTAGATTTCCGAGAACTTCGACAGAGCATGTTTCAGACTAGAATATCGGCATTTGCACATGGCACGTTGGTAAATTTTAAAACGCAATGGAGAGCATACTTACTGTTTTGCAATTACTTTCATTTGAAAGCATTTGATATAAATGCAGAGACATTATGCATTTATTCTGAATTTTTAGCTCGTAGTTTTAAATCGGTTCAGTCTATTCGAAATTATTTAAATGGTATCAAAGTGTTGTTTCTTATATTAGGTTTTCCAATAAATATTTTTTCATCATATGAATTGAAATTAACGCTTACAGGTTTAAACAGAAAATTACAACATTTACCAAAACAAGCCTTACCTATTACTTTGGATATTTTGGAAAAGTTTTCTTACCATTTAAATTTCGATGATCCTTTGGATGCAGCATACTGGTGTTTATTTCTTTTTGCTTTATATCTTTTAAGCAGGAAATCAAATTTAGTTCCAGTGTCAGCCAAGAAATTTGACAAATCTAAGCAACTCTGCAGAGGCGATGTAACAGTTTATTCATCTTTGTTGGTAGTAAGATTTAGATGGACTAAAACTATTCAATTTGGTAATCGTATTTTACAGATACCTTTAATGGCTTATCCATCTTCTATATTTTGTCCTGTACAGGCTTACAAAAGAATGTGTTATCTGAATTCTTGTACATCTAACGATGCTGCATTTTCATACATTAAAAATGGAAAACCGGTTCCTATAACTTATAACCAGTTTCAAAAAAGATTAAGAAAATTAATTTGCAAAATAGGTCTTAATCCAAACTTGTTTTCTTCACACAGTTTCAGGAGAGGTGGCGCTACACTGGCTTCAAAGGCAGGAGTTGCTCCCAATTCAATTCAGTTGATGGGAGATTGGAAGAGTGACTGTTATAAAAAATATATTGTTTCCTCTTTATCTGATAAAATCAAAGTTGCTAAACAAATTAGAGATTTTGTTATGAAATAAATTTTATATTTTAGATTCAAGGTCAGCTACCCTGGTGTGTGACTCGATAGCTAAACATGTTAAAACTATCAGGAGGTGTTACTTACAAGCTTTTCCAGGAGTTAACATTTGGGACATGATATATCTTTTCAATTGTGGCAGAATAAAGGTAAATTTTGATATTCTTATATTACATGTAGGAACCAATGACGTCAATAGATTAGAGATTGCTGACTTTGATATTGCTTATAATATTTTAATTTCTACAATCAAGAAATTAGTTAGACCTAGTTCTGTGGTTATTTTATCAGCAATCCTACCTCGACCTATTGACTTTAAAGATACAGGTTACTTTGTTGCCACTGTAAATTCTAGATTAAGAAACATATGTTCTAAGCGTGGTATTAAATTTGTGGCCACTTATAAACCTTTCTTGAAGTTTGGGGAACCAGTTTGTGAGCTTTTTTCACCCATATGTAATTTGCATTTAAACTATTTTGGAAATCTGAAGCTTACCAATTTTTTTGTTCAGGTTTTGGCTCACAGTTAAACAAGAGGATGTTTATCTCATCTTGTTACTAGTATCAAAAGGAGCAATCTTATTCGATACTGAGCCTCTATATGCTTTATTGGGTGACATTTTTGTAAAGCAATGATGAGGATATCGGATTTATGTATTGTACTGACCATTTTTGTTGGTATGTTTGTATACACGTATGATATGCCATCCATTTTTGATGGTATATTTGCTTTATTAGATTTATTGACTGACCATTCATGTCAGTAATTCCGTTTTCATTCTAATTTTATTAGGTGAAACATGGCTGGAGAAAGCCCCATACTAGTTTTTTATTTTAAATTTGTCATAAATCAATGTTGTTTGTACTGTTTGGCCGTTGGTTTGGTGCTAACATTGATTTGACTGTAAAGTTGATAATTGTTTTTCATATGAAAAATGTAAATGTTTATTTTGCCAAAAAATTAAACTATTTAATTAAACGTTATTCATTATTATTTAACATCTGCTGAGCAATGAATATGCATCTCGTCAATACCATTTATTGCTTTGCGTCCAGTCGATGAAATCATTACATACATATCATTTTCCCATTTTGGATAACTTGTATGAAGTAAATTGTGCTATTTTTAATATCAAATTAAAAATAAATAATTGACGAACTAAAGTTTAATCCATTAGAGTTATCTCTCTTTTCTCACTTTCGTACATTCTCTAAATAAGCCTCGTCTTGCTAAAGTCTTTCGGTAATATCGGTTCTCTGCTTGTCTTCTTTGTATTTCAATTGTTATGTATCTTGTTATTTGTATACAAAAATTTGATTGGTTCTTGGATACATGTACCTGAAGTATCTCAGACTTTAGTTTATTCTGCCGTCAGTTGCCGAAATTGATTTGACTGTAAAGTTGATAATTGTTTTTCATATGAAAAATGTAAATGTTTATTTTGCCAAAAAATTAAACTATTTAATTAAACGTTATTCATTATTATTTAACATCTGCTGAGCAATGAATATGCATCTCGTCAATACCATTTATTGCTTTGCGTCCAGTCGATGAAATCATTACATACATATCATTTTCCCATTTTGGATAACTTGTATGAAGTAAATTTACATGACCACAACCAGTACACACATTATTTAACTGACACTGGTTGTGAAGTAACAATAGATGAAGAAATTATTGATGTTAACAAAAGCAATGCTTGGATGGAAGGCAGAAGAGTGGTAGAACTCGATGTTTTGGCAAAGGAAATGTACTGCTGCCGTTGTAACTTGCCATTACATTTATCCAATACAGTTGGTGAGAGGTAAACACAAAACAGAGGCGGATTTATGGGGGGCCAGGGGATCCCAGGCCCCACTTTTTGTCGGAAAAATTTGGTTGATTATATAGGGAATCACTAAAGCATGACTGGAGTGGGCCCCCACTTATGAAAATTTCTGGATCCGTCACTGCAAAAAGTTGTGTCAACTCTGGTCTCAGCAAAATCCAATTTTAGAATATACAGAATCTCACGTTTTTCAGCAAGTAAAACAAGTAGAATAAACTTTTATAAGCAATATAGTAATCAGTTATAGATTGACATACATGTATGTTATGGCACCTCTTTACCATTTTTACAATCAAAACATGATTGAATGCATTTCCAACTGAGTTCTAAATAACTTATACGCAATTAACTTAGCTTGACAATGTGACCCAGTAGTAATATTAATTACTTAAACGCCATGGCTATCATGTATATATATCACGGACTTCTAGAATTAAAATTATTGTATCCTGCATTTGGTTTGAATTGTTGGGTACCTTTTTTTCTTTACATAAACAATGATAAATGTAAGCTTAAGTTAGTAGTAGTAGTGGACCAAGTTTAACCAGTTTCCATGATTTTGAAACATGAAAAAGAAACATTATTTGCAATCATTGTATTTTGCAATGCAATTAATCTGTTTTGTAGTGAAAATTATAAAATTATGGATTTATAATATATATCATATTAAAAAAATTCATCTAAATAGTTCCAGTTCATTTCAACATATTAAATAGTAAACTGAAAGCAGGGATCAATAATTTTAATTCTAAATGTCCCATATGTTGACACTCGTGGCATCAACTGAAATTTATGTTGAAACAACAATGACAGGAAAACTTTCTGACATAACTTTGGGTCTTCTTGGTTGGTTTTACGTATATTGTTACATAGACAGTTACTAATATATAACTAGATGTGTCAACACGACAGTCCAAGCAGTTTACAACAAATGAGATAATACCAGTGTTGAGCCTCATAAATGACTTTGTTTAACAAGAATGTGTCGATAGTACACAGATGCCCCACTCAAAATATCATTTTCTACGTTTGGTGGACCGTGGAATTGTGATTAAAGATCATATCATAGGGAACATGTGTACTAACTTTCAAGTTGATTGGACTTCAACTTCATTCAAAACTACCTTGACAAAAAAACAGACGGACGGACAGACGAACGGACGGACGCACAGACCAGAAAACATAATGCCCCTCTACTATCATAGGTGAGGCATAACAATGATTACTTAATCTATTTCTGCCAAAAAAAAACATAAGTTCAAATGCTATTTTGTCAATGCCAAAACAAATGAAATACATGTTTAATCTGTCACTAAGTTATGAATCCAGAATGGGCCTATAATGACCGCGCCCTGCTCTCCCTAAATTGAACAGAACATGTATGTAGTTATGGCAATTATCAAATTAAAAGTGATATAAAGGAATAAGTTAGTGAACATTATACAAAGTTGGTCACAAATATAAGAAATACAGATAAAGAGTTCTTAGAATAACACACTTATATTGACTTGAAATGGCATTATTTTTGGGGATGACAAAGTGTGTCGGTTGCCCGTTTTTGACCCTTAATGACCGCCCTGATTTCCCTTAAATGTACAGAACATGAGTGCAAGTATGGAAATTATGAAGTTTAAAGTAATATAATGGAAAAGGTTAATATTCATATAAGTTGGTCACAACTACATGAAATAAATACAGAGTTATTAAGAAAAAGGCACTTTTACAGACTAAAAATGGCATTTTCAGGGAAAAAAGGGGGATAACAAAGTATGCTGGTTGTCGGTTTTGGTTGGTTCAAAAATTCTAAATTTTAAACATTGTTACATAGTAATGTTCCTTGAATAGCATGCACTTTTTGAGGGAAATTAAACGACAGATTTTTTCTACATCTTTGATTTCTTAAAAAAAAAATTGATCTTTAGCCATTTCATTTTGGGGCATTTTTCTGTACAATATTCAATTTTTCAGCTCAAGATTTGGCTAAAACTTAGAAAATAGCCTTAAATTTCAGGTTAATTAGCTGAACTGATTCCACTTTAACGAAATAATGTTAATTGTTAAGCAATTTTATTATTTTTTACTCCCAAAAAAGAAAAATAGCCATTAACCACTCTTTAAGCCATGTATGGCTATATCTTCGATTTAAGGGGGGTTTTAAACTGAAAATGTGCGGAAACCCTTGGTTAGAATTCCAAGAATTTTTGAAATTTTGCAGGTTATATCATTATGTTTCACCCTAAAAAAAATCAAAGAAATTAAACGACATCAAATTTTGGTGTCATCTGTTGGGTACCACCTTAAATGGACATACTATACATGTACATACTATAAGGACATTGAGGTTTAGAACTGACAGTCTAAAGTATTTGCTAGTTTAAAGACTGGTGTACTATGGTATACATAAACTATATTTCCATTCATTGGTTTGGAACTTAATTGCAATATGGGTATAAATTTCTCTGGCATTTGATATACAATTGCCTATTGGTAGACTCTATCTAGAAGGAACATTTGAAAGAAATCAAACAAATGACGAGTGGCATACATCATAAAAATCGAGTTCAAATACTGCAGCAGATTTATCAAGTTTGTTCGACACTGTCAAAAGCTATTAGTTTTTCTCACATCAATATCGACAGTGTGAATTCGTCTTTCCATATTTTTCCAAAATATTGACTTCATCGTTCAATAAATGTAAAATCCCGAAACGTATCCAAAATACCGCGAAATTAATACAAGAAACAATGACGGATTCATTTTCCGGAAATGACATCCATAAAAAAAATGTTTTTGAAAAGAGCAATAAAATATTTTGAGTGGGCGGCTTTTTAATGGGTCGGTCGGTCCAAAGATACATGTTTTTTTTTATTTTGGCCTAAGTGAGTGCCTGATTTTTATCAATTACGATTACATTTATAGTTTAACATACATGTAACGATGAAAGGAAACAAACAGACCTTTAAAAGAGATAAGTGACAAGCATAGTAAATAGATATCATATAACTACATCATTATAAGATGGTGGAGGATGTGATTTCTCCGACTGAATGTTTGCTCCTTCTCCAACATTGAAATGACTACCGGGTGTATTATATTGCTGTTGTTGTGAAGATGACGTGGTATACTGATTCCTTGGGATCAATTGCCGATTTTCCATGTAATGACCTGGAACGAAAATTGAAAGTAAAACACATACTGTAAATAGGCATTAAAAAACAATATCTAGTGAAAGGAAACACAATAGCAGTACATAAAGTGTGAAATAGTTTACCTGTTTACTCTATATTTGTAACTATACTGTACTACAAAAATGTAAATATAAGAAGATTGTACAGGCTATTTAACAAAATTAATACAGGCAGAGTTTTTTACCTAAGCTATGATAAACCAGAATCTCGTAATTTAATTACAAAATTTTGAATCAGTAAACATTGCTTGGCAATTGAAAGGGGGAAATATAAAAAGATACCGAGAGATTTTAGAATGTGTAAATACCGACGGTCAACAGTTTGAAAGATTTGTTTTAAAACAGTCAAAATGTTGATTATAATTTCTATTAAATCTATATTGGAAAAAAATCGAAAGGTCTAACAACATAATATGTTGAGTTGTGAACAAAGACAGAAAACTTTATCGAAACCATTCGTGCATTTAATTTAGGTACCATTCACCTAAATGCCCTCTGCTTTGAAATTAAAATGATTGTATAGTGGTACAAAATATGGTAAAATAAACCGAAAGTCCAAGACTTCAACAACCCAATTTACTAATTTTACACATGGGCTTAGAATCTGAGCATGTACATCATGTAATCGCTCTCCTGCCAAATCTGTTCATTTATATGAAATTCAGTGGTACCTATTAGGAGGATATACATCATTAGATACTTCATATAAAGTATCTGTTTCGAACAAATGAATAAAATAAAAATTATCTTTTTGTAAAACCAGTAAAACTACAAATTTACTAAAGAAGTAAATCCAAGGGAGCAATCATAAGGAAGTTCTCTTACATCATTGACATTTATTCAGTCTACACACCCATAAGTCTGGATTTTTTATTTCTTTGATTTACCAGCTTTTTAAAAAAATATATATTATTATTTGATTTCAGGGAATATTCTATATATATCCTGCATACTACTGAGCCTGCCATTCGATCGACAAATTTTGGAGCCAGCTGCTTTTTTATAAAATTTCTTTTGTGCTCTAATTCCCCCAAAATTAAATAATTGCTACCTGGTATCAAGCATTTAGGCAATACTGCACAGAACATTGTAACAAGAAATTCACATATTTTGATAAACCAAATTCCCAACTTTATAAGTTTGCTGTAACAAAAGAAAACATAAAAGCAAACGAACTTAAAAACCAGATTAAAAAAGGATATATATAGTATATATATATTTCTTTGGTTCACAAGCTTTTTGTTAAAACACAATTTATTATTTGATTTCGGGCAATATTCAATCCTACATTTTAAATTTTAGCATGTGGATTAAACCGTGAAAACTATACTTTACCTTGAACAAATTGTGGATTTCCGGTTGGACTGGAAATCATTTGATTTGATTGTGGAGCTGGGTAAAACTGTGGATTTCCTCCTGGTTGATTGGCTGGCATTTGATTACTCTGTTGACCCGGAATAACGATAACATTCCCACCTCTTCCAAGAACGACAACTCCCCCGCTTTGTTGTAGCTGACGCATAGTAGCTTGTCGTTTTTTCATAACACACACTATAATACCAATAAGTACCAATACAAAACAACCGATGCCAACTCCAGCAGCGATTCCTCCCGTTGAAGCTAAAAGAAAAGGATACTGACCTAAATGCGATACGTAACTGAATTTCATATAATAAAGCAATTGGATTCTAATTTAGGAAAATGCTTATAACATGAAAAGATTCTTAAGGATGATCGCTGGTCTAATAGGACATAAATAGGATTTGAAATAGGTGTTTTAGTTTTGAGAGAACATATGAATAGTAAACAAATAAGCAAGAAAAAAATATAGGCTCATTTTAGAGCTATAAGGCCTTGGAAAATTGCAGGAAATGGGGTTTTCTCTGGATTTTTCATTGTCTTTGTATTGACAACTTCAGTCTCTCAAAGATGTATGAAAAAATAAAAGGATTTCATAAAATTTTGTCAAATACCATTTTAAGGTATATATGATTGAATTATAAAAGAAAAGTGGGAGTTCATGGGCAAAAAATTTAATGTTTAAGAAATGGATAAAACCCGAAAATTTGACAAAAAGACCAAAACCTGACCAGCGAGCATCCTTAAATATATCAAATTCTACTAATTGTTTTTGATCGATAAAACAATTTTACTAGTTTTCTTTATTTTAATTTATTCAGTTTTTATTTATTTTAACCCCACCCCCACCTCTTTTTTTTTTAAACCAGTGATAAGTGATAGCTAACTAGTGTTCAAAATTATTTTATCCATCATGTTTAGTATTAAAGCTTTCAATAATATTTAGCTTTTAGTCGTAAATGGTGACCTTTTTCCAATATATCGTTGGATCGACTTTTCGTGTTTTCAGCCAAAAAGATTTTCTTAGTAATGTTGGTCAAAGGTATGGTACCCAGGACACTCAACTGGGCAAGTGTTTTTAAATAAATTTTTTTTAAATATTTTTATTTTTCCCATTTTTATAATTGGCGTTGTCTCCGTCCGTCCGCCCGCCCGTCTACCCGTCTGTCTGTCCGTCCATCACACTTTCTTGTGACATCAACTCCTCATTCAGTTTTGGGTATCGCATTTTAATTCCTTCACAGTAGTGTTGTATATATCCTGTAGATGCGCAATAAGGTTTTAAAATTTTTGATTTCGCTCAACGGGACCGAAAACGAGCGAATTGTCATAATATGCTTGCGACATCAACTCCTCATTCATTATTGATCCAAGGCTTCTACATTCATTATAGAATGATAGTACATGTGATGTAGATGCGCAATAATGTTTTAAAATTTTTATTTCTTTCGTGAAGCGAAATTTGGGACCGAAAATGAGCGAATTTTCAAAATATGCTTAAAACATCAAATTTTGAAGCATTTTTTATTCTAGGCTTCTGGTTTCTTTATAGGTAAATTGTCCTTGATATAAAGATGGAAAGACAGGTTTCAAAATTTTCATTTTCGCTTAATGGACGAAATCAACAAATTATTGATTATTGATGCTAGGCTTCTACTTTGATAATAGAATGATTGTACATCTGATGTAGATGCGAAATAATTTTTTCATTCATGGAGCAAAAATTTGGACAAAATATGATTAAAACATTAACTTCTGAGGCATTTTTTATGCTAGGCTTCTGGTTTCTTCATAGGTGGATTGTCCATGATGGACAGATGCAAAAAAGATGCTCAAGACACAATTTTAGACCCATGGCATATAGGAAGTATTATAATTATCAAAATATGCTGTTGATTTTTGATTTTTTTTTCATTTAAAGCAAAAATATAAATAAATTTTCTGACCTCATCAAATCTCCCAGCACCTCACATCCTTTCCCCTCAAATTCAAATGGTCATCTCCTTATTGGATTATGTGGGATGGACTGAAATTGTTTTTGAAAAAAAAACTAGAAAGCTGGACTGTCGGAATCGACAGTTATCCCTGCACCCCTGAAATTAGTTGGGACACCTACACAATTGCATAAATCTAAAACCTTATGCCCATTTAAAGATCCTATGAAGAAATCAGAAATGAAAAAAAATTATGTCACAAACTTAAATTGACAATTTTTGAAATCTGACCCTAGTACTATGCCCCAAGTTTAGATAATTAAAATTCTAAAACCTTATTGCACATCTATATATATTGTGCATGACACTAATGAATAGATATGAAATGCATCATTTGAAAAATGATAAAGGAGGTTATGTCACAAGCTTAAACTGACAATATTCGAAATTTCTGTCAAGTTTCAATTGTCTCACTAGTTTCAAACAAGAAGATCATTCAGTGAACTTTCCCATTAGGTCATATGTTAAACTAAGTTCCACTCTGGTAGTCATGGTGGACAGGGTCATCGGATATAATTCTGAAAGAGGAACAACTAATACTTAAAACCATTGCTGCCAAGTTTTGTTCCAATTGGCCAAGTGGTTTCAGACAAGAAGATCTTTATGTAAATTTCCCATAGGGTCCTATGTTAACTATGTTCGAGTCTGACGGCAATACTGGATAACAGGTCGAGTCGTAAGATATAATTCTGAAAGAGAACCACATAAGGACCATTGCTGCCAATTTTTGTTCCAATTGGCAAATTTGTTTCAGACAAGAAAATCTTTAAGTAAATTTTACATAGGGTCCTATGTTAAAACCTTATTGCGCATCTGCATATGGTGCCTGGCAATACTGTAAAGAAATAAAATGAATAAATTGAAAAATTAAAGAATTCCAAATTTTCGAAGTTCAACCCCTGTGGGCCCCTTGTTTAGAAAATCAAAATTATAAAACCTTATTGTGCATCTACACGTGGTTTGCAACCATTCTATGTAGAAATTAAATTCCTAAACCCAAAAGTGAAGGAGGAGTTAATGTTACAAGAAAGTGTAACGGACGGACGGAGACAATCGCGATAAAAATTAAAACAGCGTAATGCAGATGTGGCACTGGGTTCTGCGAAATTCCTTTTGAATTTGTTATTTAAAAAGTGTTTTAAAACTATTTTCTTATTTCAAAAAAATTTAAATATGTAAACAGACTAGAGGAATTGAACCTCAAACTCGCATAGATAATACGAGTCCAGCAGGGTACTGTTTTTTTTATATATTTTTTACAAATATTTTTATATATTTTTATATTTACATATTTTAACAATTAATGTTGATCCCAGCTCTATTGAGACACATGAATCAACACTGTTAGTTATTATAACCTTTTATTTTTTTTACTTCAGGCAGTTTATCCCTTTAATTTGAGACATTGTTAGTTTATCACTTTATTTTTTTTAAAAGATGCTGGCCCCAGCTCTATTGAGACACATGAATCCACATCGTTTGTTTATCAGAAAGTCTTTAATTTAAGATGTTGATCAACTAAAGAATGTCGGGGATTAACATAAAGATCTTTGATCCTAAAATAAACTTTGCATGGTTTATCTTAACTCGGAGTAAGTTTTGTCCTTAACACTAAATTTGCATCAAAATCATCACTTGGATGAAACAAATGTGGAGGTACGGGTATAACTGTCGTCTCCGACAGTACTCTAGTTTGTAATAGCGGCCATATTGGTTTAAGGTCCAAATCCCGGATATAATTTTAATGGCAAAGACCATTGTGTCGTAATCCTGTTACAAGTTAAAATGTGAAATTTTATGGACGAAGCTATAGTCGGATGCCAAGGACTGGCAATTTTAGATCCCATGGAATAGGTCATTTAAAAAACATAAGATAATTAAAATCTAGTTCTTTGAAGCTATTTCGAATTTATTTCATTATTGATCATATAATTACCAAAAATAGCCCCAAGATTTACAACATGACATCCCCAACCCTCTCCTTTTCCCGACTAGCCTCAGAAAAGAAATTGAAAATTATTTCCTTGTCTATTGTACTCCATAGCTACGTATATATTATTACATATTTTACAATTATACTAACAGTCTCCATCATCTGCATGATATCTATATCTCGAAACAAGAGTAGCAGAAATGGTTATCCTCAGATTGGAATTTGATGGTATGGGATCCTCATATGGTTCTAAGTGTACGTATATTATATCTTCTGAGCAATAATCAGTAACTGGAACTGTATCTCTGCAATCATATTTCTGCAATATTAAATAAAAAGCTAACTGAATCTTAAATTATATAAAAGTGTATTAAAATGCAAATTTACACACAGTAACTTTCAAGGGGAAGTTAAACTGTTCGGATGTGTGCTGTAGTACTTCCCCAGTTTATTAATAGCAAATTTTAAAAAAAAACCTGTTGACGGAGCAAAGATAAAATATTCTTTGAGGTTAAACATTTTCAATGAGTTCAATACATTGCAATTTTATTTGTCTAAAACAATGTTTTGAACTGTTTCAATTTTGTTGTCTTGTCTCCCTGATAACATTCAGAGTAATAATAATAGTAACATTGTATCTTCCGTGCAAAATTTTAAAAATATATTTGAACGAATAGATCCGTAGTAGTGCCGTACACTGTTGTGCCCGGGTGATGCCGAGTTCCTGTCAGAAATATAGCGAATGCTCTAAAACCTTACGGAGTCGATATTGGATTCAATGCCGTCATATGAAAAATATTCCCCCAAGAACCGAATTCCTCATATGATTGACACCGACCAAAATGCTTATGTAATGTACTTATGGCAAGCATAAAAGTAGCGATTCCATCTACTGCACTTGTCCATTGTCCTATACGTAAAGTTATGGATTCAGCTAAAAAGTGGAGGAGGACTGGAGAGCGAAATGCCTTTGTTGAACTGTACAAAATGCTAGTGTTGTATTAATATTATTTTGTGCTAGAACTGCATACCATTCAAGGGCAAGTTGGTTCACTATCTTTAGAAATTAGATTTCAAAGTTTGTACCAGTTCATATTAATCTATTTCCTTGGTTTACCTAAGTCCTTTTATGTCCCTTATTTTTTTATTTTTCTATTCTATTATTCCCTTAATTAATCATATTGATATTTTGTCTCTTAGATACAAACTTAACTGTCGTTAATGGAAATAACTTGACCTACCCTGTATTGCGTTGAAATAACTTGACCTACCCTGCATTGTGTTGAAATAACTTACTTAGCAAAATTCAAAAATAACAGAAATACTAAAGGTTCATTCCTTGTATTGCACATGGTAGATCTCCTTAGCTGAAATTTAGCTTCCTATTTCGGTATTTTTGGTAATGAGTACTTCTTGTTTAAAATAAGTTTGGTTTTTGGTCTTCCAAATGTTTCGGTTTTAATGCTGCTAATGAGAGGTAACTCCTTGAAATGCGTCGTATACAGCATAGTATAAATTACTATATCTAATATTAGTATCTTTGGATTGTTTTTTTGACCTACCCTGTATTGTGTTGAAAACCTACGCTGTATTTTGTAGAAACCTACGCTGTATTGTGTGTTGAAAACCTACCATGTATTGTGTTGAAAACCTACCCTGTATTGTGTTGAAAAGTATTCATATTCAACTGATATATCTTTTCCACATTCAAGATTTAAACGTGTAACCTTTGCACATATTCGGTATTTATCTACACCAGTCTGAAGTTTAAATCTCAGATTACAATAAGTTGGATAATCCTCTCCATTCCACACTATATTATATTTATCATCCTCAGACTTTAAATAATGTCTGTATTCCTTACAGTCTTCCTCAGTAAAATGGAGTTCTGCAATGAAATAATACATCAGTAAACACATTGATTCAGTGAAATTTAAACAATATCAAAACCAAAAGAAAGATGAAAAGAACTTTGAATATCAATTCATACAAATCTATGAATAAGTTTATGTGTAAATCTATTATTCTTTTAACATTCGTTTCCTCGCTCAATACAATTCTGAAATATATATTCACTAAAAGAAGTTGTAGCATTCATGGCCACAGGGGTCCGACTTCTGGATATTTATTTCTTTTTCATTTTATTTTTGTTGTTGTTTATTACATGAGTAATTTTAATAAATATTTACTATTACAACGAATATTCTGCGTTTATTATCAAATTGTGCTTCGCTCGTCAAATTATCTAGTTTAATTTCGAATCTTGGTAAAATGATGATTGGACTTTGAAGATCATTCATTTTAGAGGCGATTCAGGGCAGATATGAAATAAATTATCACACGGAAGTATTTTTAATTGATTTTAATCGTTGCAGGGGTAGTAAATCCAAAATGGCGGATTATATCCCTTTTGGATGTTTTAGTATAAGGACGTGGATAGTGTATAGCACATTGATAACAAACGCAGAATATTAGTTGTTATAATAAATGTTTATTAAAAGTACTTATGAAATAAGACAACAACAACAAAAAAATAAAATGAAAAAGAAATAAATATCCAGAAGTTGGGCCCCTGTGTTCATGGCTATACTTCATTTGTACTTCAAACGCTAATTAATATCATTAATTCATTCATATCTTTTTTTCCTCTTTATGGAGATTTATTTGAAATATACGTAATTTAAATATAAGTAAACAAAATCAGAAAAAATGAATTAGGTAAACATATAACACATATTATTAGTAACAGTCAGATATAGAATGTATATATTTATATATAATACAAAAATCAGATAAATAGATTGATGATGAATATCATGTATTAGCACACCGAATGTTTCGGTTGTAGTCCGCTAGACACTGTATAATGTTAGTGTGACACAATTTCATGAACTGTACTTATCACACAGTTTGTACTAACATGTACGTTTTTGCATGTCCAATAATAGCCGGAAGTCGGAGTCGGTTATTTGTCCTCGGGGCCAGTATCGATATTGGCTCTCGAAAATCCATATTTGCCCTCGAAAATCCGTATTGGCCCTCGAAAATCCATATTTTTGTTTGTTTGGTTTTTTTTCATTCTTTAAAAATCAAAAAATTCTTTTTTATTTTTTTTTAAATATGTGATAAATAGATCATTACATCGCATTTTCCATATCGGCCTTGGTGTCATCCCTCGACCCATATCGGACCTCGGGTTAAAGCCCTCAGTCCGATATGGGAGTCTCGCGATGATACCAGGGCCGATATGGAAAATGCCATGTAATAATCTATATATATTCCCAGGGTTCGAGATCTGTTTGTGGTAACCCCCCCCCCCCCCCCGAGTAATATTTCATATAGTTGTTGTTCATCGTAAAGAGAATGTTCCCCAAAAAGCTGCAAGTTAAAGATTCCACTTATAATATTCCAAAGGAATTCCTGTAACGGTGTTGTACATGTACACATACAGCATTCATACACATACAGTTCAGAGAATCCTTTTTTACACTAATAGTTACGATCGGTAATTTAGCTTCGTAATGAAGTAAGAATTCCTAACTTCTCTTTATGCATAATTTTGCAACTTCAACTGACCTATGAATATTCCTGTAAAATTTAAAATTCAGATTTTGTGACTATTAAATTTGCATATGTATTTGCTTATGTATTCGTGCATAAATAACGGTCACACGAGCCATTAATTATTAATTTTCAGAATAACATCTTCGTTCTCTATCTCATCTTATATTGAAAAATATATAAAATGATTTTTAAAGTCATTGTCATTAGAACTACGAAAGGTCCATTCTTCTGACTGTTTCTTTTTTATAGAGGCAAGTACAATATTCCGCCAGTGATCTTTGGAACAATTATTTGTTTTTATGAACAAATATTCATTTATGAACATATATTTATGTTTTATGAATATATGTTTTATTTTATGAACACAGGTTTTGATTTATTGAATATATATTTTGTTTTTAAGAACATATATTCGTTTTTACGAACAATAATTTAATTTTATGAACATATATTTTGTTTTTGTGAACATTGCAACGTTTCACACGCCATAATAAAGTGTTTGAAATCTATTCAATTTTTGTAGATCCAATGCTTTCAAATTTACCTGTATTTATAATTCACATCCAAGTAGCACAGACGGCAAAACTACAGATTTATATAATTGTTAGTAACACACATGGATTGGTTGCTTTCGATATAACAACTTTTATTGCAAAATAAGAGTTTCTGCCACGTCTACATGCAATTGTTGTTCTTTCAATGCTTTTAAACCTAGAATTTAGTGCTATGCCTAGATGTCAGTAATTATCAGTAACAGGAACACGTACGTTCTTTTCCAATATAACATGGTAATATTTGTTATTTTGAAGGGGGCGGAGACAGAGAAAGAAGATGTTATTCTGAAAATTAATGGCTCGTGTGGCCGTCCTTTATGCACGTATACATATGCAAATTCAATAGTCACAAAATCTGAATTTCTTCATACATTTTAACATGCAGGGGACTCACAGTTTAATAAATGTGAATGTACTCCATTGTATGGAAATAGAACATGTAAAAAACTCAGGTAATTATTTTCATATTTAACGCAGTTTGAAAAAAAATTCAAAGTGCATCATTTTTTCAAAGTGGGTTGTAAAAAAAGCTCACTGATTGAAGATAAGATACAAGTACTGACAGTACACCATTTATATAACAAAAGCTGAAATAAAAGAACTGGACTTTTCTCCCTTTCTTCTTTTTTCTAATATGTCGACTAACAATTACAGTGATGTTCCCTTATTCTGCGCACCTGTCATTTCGGTACTTTCCAAATGAATATTTATAAATATTCGTTATTTGTTTTGTTCATTATCAAACTTTGTTCCATTATTCTCTGTCGTTAACGATTTTTTGAATGTCTTTCTTAAATGTATTACGAAAAGGTTTAGGTGAGCAGTGTAGCTCTTTACAAATATAAGACTGACAGAACTACCAAAAGCGGATCGTTTGGCAAAAGCAAATGCCTCCCATTTCAACCAATATTTGTAAATAGCATTAGCTGTTGCGTTATTTGTGTACAGTGTATCTCTTGTTCGAATTAATTTGCGTTATTTGTGTACAGTGTATCTCTTGTTCGAATTAATTTGCGTTATTTGTGTACAGTGTATCTCTTGTTCGAATTAATTTGCGTTATTTGTGTACAGTGTATCTCTTGTTCGAATTAATTTGCGTTATTTGTGTACAGTGTATCTCTTGTTCGAATTAATTTATGTCTTTACGGTTTTTATTGTCAAATTTGCATATGTTTATACTACATGTACATGTATATCAATCACCATAAGCGGGTAGAGTATTCGTTTGTCGCCTGTAAGTGAAAATATATTCTTATGTCTTTACGGTTTTTATTGTCAAATTTGCATATGTTTATACTACATGTACATGTATATCAATCACCATAAGCGGGTAGAGTATTCGTTTGTCGCCTGTAAGTGAAAATATATTCTTATGTCTTTACGGTTTTTATTGTCAAATTTGCATATGTTTATACTACATGTACATGTATATCAATCACCATAAGCGGGTAGAGTATTCGTTTGTCGCCTGTAAGTGAAAATATATTCTTATGTCTTTACGGTTTTTATTGTCAAATTTGCATATGTTTATACTACATGTACATGTATATCAATCACCATAAGCGGGTAGAGTATTCGTTTGTCGCCTGTAAGTGAAAATATATTCTTATGTCTTTACGGTTTTTATTGTCAAATTTGCATATGTTTATACTACATGTACATATATATCAATCACCATAAGCGGGTAGAGTATTCGTTTGTCGCCTGTAAGTGAAAATATATTCTTATGTCTTTACGGTTTTTATTGTCAAATTTGCATATGTTTATACTACATGTACATGTATATCAATTACCATAAGCGGGTAGAGTATTCGTTTATCGCCTGTAAGTGAAAATATATTCTTACCTTTTGTAACAGACTGTACAGTGGCGATCAACAACGTAGTTACTATATACAGAAGTCCAGTGTGCTGGAATCGGTGAACCATTATAATCTACGATTGAATCAAAAACAAAATAATATATATATGACTAATCTCAATGGCTTTATTTCAGACATTTTAAATCTAGAATAAAATATTACTAAATGTTGCAAAAATATTTTGATAATTAATTTATTGCTAGCCATTCAAATAGTGACATTTTTCAAAAAGAGTATGGCCATTTCCTCTGACTTTTACCCTTCTTATGCCATTTTTAAGATGTTATCCATTACGGCTAGCCATTCAAATAGTGACATTTTTCATAGGAGCAGGGCCATTCTCCCTGATTTTTTCCTTTCTAGATGTTACCCAATGCCTTGTCAAAATCTACCAGGATATTGTCCGAGTGTGTTCCTTAAAGATTTGGTAAAAATAACTAGTACCAAATAAGTTGTATGTACTAAAAAATACCCTACATACATTGTGTCTCTGAAAATCACTTCAAAAGACACTTTTAAAAAAACGTCCCCAGATATGAGAGGTGGGAGAAAGGAAAAAAAGGGGGGACAGGAGGTACCTTTCTCCCGCCCCTTCTCTCCTTTCTCCCTCCCCCTTTCTCTTGTCTCCCGCGGCTCTCGGGCTGATATCTTGACCTAGGGCTGATAATTGGTGTGATATGAAAAATGCCATGTTATAATCTATATTAACCATAGTCACACACAGAATAATGTTATATCTGGCATTTATAACCAGTTAGAGAAGTTTTTAAAAGAGATTTTTACCCAATTACGTATCATGAATGATCAATTTAATAGTCTGTCAACAGATTACAGAATGTAAAACAGGGGGTTAATAACCAAAGTGAACGCATTGAACATAATGGAATTGACATTCTTGCCTTTATTCGAGCCTGGCGATAGTTGAACTCAAGAGGGACAACTTGTGTTGTCAAAATATCCGTCTTCGTGAAGACATTTCTCAGACTGCAAACTCAATCGATCTATGAAAGAGAATTTGATTTTTACTGGAATTCCCGAAGATCGTTTTGAAAATACCGAAAATGTGGTCACCGACAAGTTGAAAATTTCAGACCAGATCGAGTTCCAGGCTGTTCATAGACTTCACACAAGCCGGGAGGCGGACCCCGGTCCATTGTCGTAAGATTCGAAAAAAGAAAAGAAAAATTGTGTTCTAAAAGCTGCGCCTAAACTTAGAGAACAAAGTGTTAATGTTTTTGAACAATATCCAGCGGAAATAGGTGAGAGGCGGAAGAAGTTAATACCGAAAATGAAGGAAATGTGGGATCTTGGTTACTTTACAGAGTTACGGTATGATAAGGACTCCCCCATCACTATATACAGCTCCACTTTACCAAGCGGGGTATAAAAAGAGGGGTAAGACTGTATCAACCCCCCCCCCCCGAACCCCCCTCCCCTCACCCACCCCCTTCACCACCAGCAGATGGATATTGTAAAATATAAGTCCCTCGCCAAAAAAGGCTTCATACTGTGACTCGCGGCTGATATCTTACGATATTAATCTGGTAAAGTGTCTCGATTAGCAACTCAAATATATTGGCTATTAAAGCATTTCCTTGGTACAAACACTAAATTACCCCCCCCCCCCCCCCCCCCCCCGAAATTACCAAAGGAGAGAGTAGGTCATATCGTATTATTCGGCTTACCTTCTCGGCTACGTATCAAAAACGTGCCAATTAACTGCAAAATATCCTCTTTTAATCATAGTAATTCTAATTCACGTAATTGCATAACAAACGTAATACGATTTAATGTTATTTTGTAATCAATATGGTTTAAAATAGAATTACTTATCAACGATGGGTTGTCTCCCTTACTCCGAAATATTGGCCTTAGCTACTATAATACACGGAGGCAGGTGACATTTTCTAGCTTGGTTTCAATTTCTAGAAGAATTAGTCATGTCTATAAATTTTGTGTATAATGATAATTGAAAAGATTTAAATCTCAACACAAAACACCAAGTAATAACCTATTAAACATTTTATATTTATTATACTTTATGTAAATTTCTTTGATTTTAATGCATTTTCATTGGTTTACAAGAATGTGGTATTTTATTCAATCTACCACTGGAAAGAAACAGCGGGTGGTATTTTACACTGTCACCCGCTCATAAATTCAAGACATTCTGTATAATAAAATAAATAACAAATTTCTAAGAGAGTGACGGAGTATATTATTTGTAACCCCTCTGAAAACATTGTCCACTTCGGTTTCGCCTTGGTTGACAATTTTTTCTCGGGGTTACAATATACTTCGTCACCCTCTTAGAAATATGTTATTTGTATAGTATATCATGTACAAACATGATAGTATAGAGAATGGAAACGGGGAATGTGCAAGAGAGACAACAACCCGAGCAAAGAGAGAAAACATCTCAAGGCTACCAATGGGTCTCCAACGTAGCGAGAAAATTCCGCACCCGGAGGCGGGCTTAAGCTGGTCCCTAATTATTAGTGCATACTAGTTCAGCGAAATGGACGCCACACTAAACTCTGAAACATACAAATGAACCAAAATTAAAAACAACACACAAGACTAATAAAGGCTAGAGGTTCCTGACTTGGGACATGCGCATAAATGCAGCGGTCCCCCGGGGATAAACATGTTTGTGAGACCTCTAGCCGAATACGGATGTGGAATCAACAAACACACAGCGATACAAACAGTAAAACTCAGTTCAAAAGATGTCCGAGTCTGATCTTAAAAAAATGTAACAGAAGAAACTAAGCAAAATGACAATGATCAATGTATATATTAACAAAGGAATACTAGCAGTTACTGACATGCCAGCTCCAGACCCCAATTAAACTGATAGAAAAGATTATGTCTTTAACATATAGAAAATCAGCCACAATCCCTCCCGTTAGGTGTTTAGTATCATGTCATTATAAATTATACGAGAAGAACACAACCCGTATCATGCCAACAACTGGTTTTAGATGGATGGATGAATTATTATTTAACGTCCAGTGGCAACCAGGTGGATATCAGGACGAGAACATGTTGATATGATAATGAATATGATCCCTGCTTTGTACTAGACCGACACGCTAAGTCGGATTTTTAATGTGCTAGCTCACGAGATAACTGTCCGCAGGAAGACATATCACCTCACTCGGACACATTATACTGACTCCGAGCCGACCAGTCTTTGCTCTTACTCCTAGATGCCGCGTGCTTGGCGGAAAAGCAGCAAATACCAATTTTAATGTCTTTGGTTTGACCCGGTCGGGGATCGAACCCGCGACCTTCCGCACTCGGGGCGAGCACCGAGGCGGTCTCTGGTTTTAGAATGAATGTGTTTATTTCCGATGCAAAGACCTATGAGTGAATCAATATTAATTTTAAAAATGTCATATTTAATGACTTGACAATAGTATCGTAACTATACCCCTTGTGGATAAGTCTTTAGGCCTTTAACTTTCACAGTGTATAAGGGGACAGTGCATGTTCACAAACGGAGGTTGCTGTAGTGTCCGACACGTAACGTGAAGTAAATTGTGTGGTTTCATGAATGATGGTATGATCATTTCAAAGAAAAACTACGCCAATGCATAGCAACATGATGCCATCCTTGACACTGACCCGATAGTTTTATTATCAGTACCCATCTATTATACTGACATAATCAACCTGTTTTGATCAAAGAAAATTTACATAAATTACCGACAAATCAAAATATGAGACTAGTTTGAAAATGCACTAGGGGCGACATGCATGTTGAGAGAACGTTAGTGGCAATGTAAAAAAAGACAAGCCATCAATGTATTTGTGACCAATGTGGAAAATTTTTCCAGAGATTAAAGGCACGCTACAAAGCGGATCTACTGGTAACGAGAAAGTTATTCTCGGCACCATAATTTTGATTATTTACTATAAAACACATTGAAAGCTAAAATCCTTAAGTCGTACTGTGAAAATAATAATAATAAAAAATTTTATTGTAAAGAATGGACAAACTATCTATTACAGAAAATACTGAGTAAAGATCCGTTATCATATTTATTCTAACTTCTGTACTTCAGACTGATTCATATGGGAGGATGGAAAGAAAAACAATTATATAGGAAGGAAATATATAACGGACCACTCATTATTTATTTCCAGGGGGCGGCAAAAAATATTTCATGGATTGCAAAAAAAACGTGACCTCTTTATAGAAATTACATAAAAAGTTGTGTACCCCCTTTCACACATATCACAAAAACTTATTTCACCCCCCCCCCCTCCTTTTTTCCAAATTTGTTGTCAGTGACTTATATGTTTACAAGATATCTCAGTCATGAAATGGATTTCTATGGACTGATATTGATTGTTTGTTATTCATTTATATTTTTATTTCTATATTGGCTTCAATAATAGGGGATGGTTCTTTCTGGTTTAAATCTGTTTAAATAATGTGCCTCCCCCAAATCAAGATATAGTTCAATATTTTGTCTGGTCTGGTTACATCCCTTTTGTTTTATATATATGATAATTTGGTACATAGCTAATAAGTAGATATTTTTACTTAATACATTGTGTACTTCGCTGAGGCGACCCATAGCTCGTTTTATAGTGGGTTTTGCCTTGTTGAAGATTATATGGTGACTTGTGGGTAACATTTTTTGCTTGGTGTCATTGTGGATGGTGAACGTTGCCTTCATAGCATGGCTCCTTATGTGTTCTTTTTTCCGTATGAAAATTCGTAAATTAATTGTAAATTGTAAATTGTAATACCGAGGTAGTTAATTACATGTAATTCTAAACATCTCTAAGAATATTGGAAATACGGGTTGGATATATATATATTCACTCTGTATATTAAAGAAGATGCCAACCTCACAACATCAAACGCAGGAACTGCACACATATTAAACTACTCGGGAATTATTCAATGGACATCAGAGCTTCCAGTATGGTGTGGTTTTCTACAATGGAAGACTATTGGCAAGTTCTGGATGTTTTTTGTTGTATAACTGTTCATGTCGTCTGTTGCTCTATTTGTGACACCACTTTATATCCGTTTTTTTCTTCACACAAAGAGGCCATTGTTTGATAGCACCAGGCTAACATTCCATGATTTTGTATTTTTTCACCTAGACAACACATATCATATCTCACATACACTTTTATTGTTATACAGTCATTTGCAGTTATCCGCATACATCATGCATCATGTTTTATCTTTACAAGTAACTGCAGAAAAACTGTCCCTCCCTTTTGTCAGAAATGTAAAAGACACTGATCCCCAACAGTATTCCCCTTTTCTAGACCCTTACTATTTTGCCACCCGTTCCCTTAGCAGATAAAATATAATGACTGGTCCTTAAACATATACAGTTGAGATCAGTTCTAACCTCTCAACTATTCTGTACTAGAACCATTCTAGAACGGTTCTAGGGTAGAACCAACCTTGTCATAAATGGTTCTTAGGCAGAACCGCCATAAATGGTTCTAGGATAGAACCATCCAGAATGGTTTTAGGATAGATAAATGGTTGTAGGGTAGAACCGTCCAGAATGGTTTTAGGATAGAACTGCCATAAATGGTTCTAGGGTAGAACCGTCCAGAATGGTTTTAGGTCAGAATTACCTATATTTAAGGACATTATCAACTATTTCGGTCATTTTCATGTCCGATAACTCTGTATTATGGCACGTACTACTCGTCATCGCTTTTTCCACTTTAAAAAAAAATTAAATATGTGGTAACATTTCACATCGATTATAATTTCAATATATGAAATTATGACAATAATTAATAATATTAAATGTATGACCAATTTATACAAAAAAAAACAGCAAAAGTACATATATGTACATGTAGTGCAAGTTCATGATTTTTTTTTGATTTTTTTTAACCCACAAGAAAAACGAATTATTTTTTTGGTTAAAATTTGTTTGATTTTTACCTGAAGTAAATTTATAGGTAAATAAATTTGCTCTCCGTAACATGTTGTCTGTTTCATGCAATTATAAGTTATTAACGATTTGACTTGAATGTCTGGATGTTTATTATTCCAACCTTTAAGGTAAACAAATACATGTGTATGTATACAGGTAAACCGTTTCGCTGACAAAATCAGCGGGGTTTCAAATTTTTATAACGCTACATTTTAAAATAATTAAAGCAGCATTTAAATAAACAGGTGTGTATAAGGTGGTTCCAAATTTTAATGCAGAGATTGAAATTGTGTCAGATAAGTAACATTGTAATTTATTTTAAATTAATAATTTATTTTTTTTTACCATTTTTATATGGTAAATATGTGATATATTATATAATTAAATCTCTTTGCTCGAATGAACGATATTTATTTCGTCTTGACAAGGTAGAAGATGATTTGGATTAATACCGCCATTTTGAAATAAGAGGTGCATTCCACCAATTTATCGAAAAATTACATAGACATAACGTAAATATATGGACTTTTTACACAATAATTTCAAGGGACGGGACTAAATCTTGATGTAATATGTTCTCTTGTTGAAACATATGTAGAGGAATGTTTAATGTACTAGCAAATAACACCGACTAGTTTTTAAATCATTTAGTTTTAGTAAAAGCTTTATTGTGAGTTATTTTTTTTTTTACTCTGTAAAATATTTTGGTATGATGAAAGTTGATTTTAAAATTGTGACAACAGATTTATTATTTTATTTCTTATAATTTTGATGTTCAAAATTCATAAAATATAGGCAGGATCATAAATGGTTCTAGGGTAGAACAGTCCAGAATGGTTCTAGGGTAGAACTGTCATAAATGGTTCTAGGGCAGAACTGTCATAAATGGCATAAATGGTTCTAGGGTAGAACTGTCATAAATTGTTCTAGGTCAGGACACACCCTGTCATAAACGGTTCTAAAGGTATCAGAATGACAGTTCTAGAACAGTTCTTCTGACAGTTTAAGACAGTTCTAAAGAGAGGTTAGAACTGATCCGAACTGTATATGATATATTTTTTTCCTAAATTGGACAACTGTTTGAAAAATATTTGAAACAAAATTAAAATGATAGAAAATCCTTTTATTTTCAATCAGTTATTTTTCATAAAATATATAATATATTTCTTACCATTAAAAGAGATGCAGTATATTATTCCTGAATGGGTTTTGTCTGTTAAACTAAAAAATTCTAGGTAAGAATTGAGTTATCTCTCTTTATGTGTTATTCTATCAGAAAAAAAAAACATTCAACATTAGGCCACTCCAAATCAATATCTAGTTCGTCGGATTCGCCGCGTGTATTTCGGCAACGGGAAGAAAAAAATAATGTTTTTTTCCGCCGCGTCAAATCCGGAACCGCCCGCGTCCGAACCCAAATTTAGAGAAAAAAATTTTTTGTCACTTGTGCGTTTGATACACAAAGGCCGTAATAGCGTATTCAATCGTTAAATCATGTAAATTATCGATACAGAATGACTTAGAAGAAAATGGGCAAAATATTTGTGGTGTCTGTTGTTTCAAGACAGTCAACTCTTATCAATAACACAGCTTTAGATATAAGTGACGCCGATTCAACTTTCTTACAGTTATTCCAAATTTTGAAACAGAAACCCCAAAATCATGACATTTTGAAAAAATACAGTTACGATGACATCACAAAAATATCCATCTCCGGGACCGAGCCACATTCGCACTCGCAGGTATCTTCTTATTTTGTCTCCTTTCAAAGCTTGTAGAATACATTTTGTTTAATCAAATAATTGTCCAATTTAGCTTCATAATTGATTGTATTTTTATATTGAAATATATCTTGAGTTTCCAGATGGAGTATGCTAAATCTTGGTTTCAGTTTTTATATTTTTAAAGTAGTTGGAAGTTTAATATTTTTAAAATTGTTTTTCTTTTTTTATTTCTTTTTTGGTTGGAAACTACCACTAAATGCATATCAACTTTGTATTTTTCATAATAAGTATAAACAAAATTATTTTAAATTCTGCAGTTTTAGAGAGTTTAATTTGACTATCCAAATATTACATTTTACTTTATTAAATAATTCTATATAAAATTTAAAAAGAAAAGCATTGAAAAAAGTATACTGAAAGTCATGAATATTTTTCAATGTTATGCCTAGTTTACCAAAAAAAACCCAAAGTATTAATGACATTAACAGGTATTCAGTCTCATCCAGGTGTACATCTTTTGATATTTATTATTGATATATACATGTGTATTGTTTACAAACAAATGTTTTATGCATTTTTTTTGTATTTTTATGATACAAGAGTATCTGTGATAGTTTATAGAGGTTTATCTCATGTTGTTTTATTATTATACCCCCACTAAGAGGAGTAGAGGGTTTTGGTGCTAATATTCCAAGGAGGAAACAATCTGTTACTTTTTTTACATTTGTTTTATTTATTTTAATTAAAATAAAAAATATTTACTTGTAAAATCTTTGTTTTATGCCATATATAGCAATAGTGCTTCTGGTAAATCTGCAAACTAACTGCATGCAAGGGGAATACCATTACATCATACTACAAATGTTTATATAAATACAAGCATATACAAGTGCCAAAATGAAGTAAGCATCTCCTGTCAGTTGAAAAAATATTGAGTCAATACAGTAAAGCCTGATTTCTAGTAGCATTTTATAAAGTAGAGGAAATTACTGCATGAACTTTTATTATGACCTGATGACACAAATGCACAAAAATTATTATCGCTCGCTCAATTTTTCATCTTTGGTGAAATTTAATTTTTTATAAATTTGAAGAAAAAAATCGCTCGCTTGGTGAAAAAAGCTTCGCTTCCAAAAAACTGATTTTTGAAAAAAAAAAAAAAAAAAAAAAATTTCGCTCGCTCGCTACCTTTTTTTTCATATAGTTGTCCGAAGAACTAGGAATTAATTTGGAGTGGCCTTATCGAAGATTTTTTTATTACGCATTAATTTTTTTGTACATGTATATTAAACAACGGAAAATGTCACGAATCTACGCAATTTTTAAATTTTTAAAATTTTAAAATTTATTAAATTCTTCTTAAATCTAAGTTATTTTATTTAGCAACTTCTTCCTCGTTGATAGTTAATTATTTCGGCTTTCGGTATTACGTTTCGTTATTTTTCTTTAGTTTCCACTATTACAATGCTTTACACCATACGCCATTACAAAAAACTATACAGTATACACAAAATAACACCTAACCCCTAACCGTAAACCTTAACCCTTACCTTGAGCCCCAGATAATATTTTTTGAAGTATGGGGTAACTACATCCATTGTCTAAGAGAGATAAGTATGTAACCTTCAGATAGCAGGTACAAAGGGGTAAAACGAAAAACAAAAGAGTAAAATGTATATTAAGTTTTACCAGATTTAATCAATGACAGATATTCTCATAATAACATAATATCATCCAAACAGATAATCGTCACCATTATTTTGTATCATCTAAGGGCAGAAGCAATTTTTTATGAACAGAAAAACTTTCAAACCTTATGACACATTCTTATGCCAATGATATTGCTTACAGGTAAATAAATATATAAGTAATGACACTTTGTTTTCCGTAACCTGTGCGTAGTTGTTTCATATTGAGCGTAAATAACTTTGACGGCTAGAAATATTTCTCAATCGTATCTAGGTTGTTTAACGCATATATAACGCTGATAAAAATGTACCTACTATACCTGGGGCTCTGCCCTAACCCATAACCTTAATTTTAATCTTTACCACAACCCTAACCCTAACATTAAACTTTACTCTAACAATAAACTTAACCCTAACCCTAACTTTTAACCTTATCTTATACCTAACCCTAACACTTAGCCCAAACTTTTACCTTACCTAACACTAAAACCCTAACCTTAACCCTAACCCTCTAACCCTAACCCTAACCTTAACCCTAACCTAAACCTTACCCTAACCATAACCCTAACCCAACCCTAACCCTAACCTAACCCTAGGCCTAGCCCTAGCCCTAATCCTAACATTAACCCTAACCATAAACTTTAACCCCTAACCCTAACCTTAACATTAACCCTGACCTAACCCTAACCTAACCCTAACCTAACCCTAACCCTGACCCTTACCCTAACCCTAACCCTAACCCTAACCCTAACCTTAAACTTAACCCTAACCCTAACCCTAATCCTAACACTAACCCTAATCCTAATCCTAACCCTCAAACTAAACCTAACCCTAATCCTCATTCTAATCCTTACCCTTACCCTTACTCTTACCCTAACCCAAAACACAATAACCCTTGCGATAGCCCTAACTCTAACTCTAACCCTTACCATTACCCTGACTCTTTAACCCTAGCCATAACCCTAACCCTAGCCTTCACCATAACCCTAACCCTATAACTTCTATCCCTAACCCGTAACCCTAACCAACCCTAACCTTCACCGGACCCTATCCTTACCCTAAACATAAGGTAACCTTAACTCTTACCCATAGACCTAACCTTAATCCTAACCCAAACCCTACTCCTAACCCTAAATCTAACTCTAGCTTAATCCTTGCCCTAGATCTAACTCTAACCTTAACTTTAACCCTAACCCTAACATAACCCTAACCATAACCATAAACATTAACCTCACATTAACCCTAACTCTAACTTTAACCCTCACCTAACATAACTTTAACCATAATCCTAACTCTAACGCTAACCTTTAACATAAACTTACCTTAACCTTAACCATAACCCTAACTCTAACCCTTAACCTAACATAACCTTAACAATAACCCTAACTCTAACTCTAAGGTGTAACTTCAGTAATTATTTATTGTTTCGGATAATGCATCCCAAGAATTGTTTTTTTTTTTAATTTAATTGTGAGAAAATGAGCAGGAAGGTTTTTGTTTTTCTTAACAAATATAATGAATTTTTATGCAAAATATGGAAAAATTAAGGCTAATTTCTAATGAAACACCACATAAGATCTTTTAGTCCAACATTGGTAAAATTGCATATTTTTTACTATTTTCACGAAAAAAATGATGTGTTGCTATAGTATCCCTTTTTCTATTTTCAATCTATTTATTTTTTTTGTGTTAAGGTGACGCATGTATTTTGCCATTTCTGAATAGTAAATACTAGGATATGAATATTATAAACTCTAAAATTGCCACATGATCAAAAAATCAGTGATCAAGTTAAAGCTGAAAATTTCACATCTGCATACGGAGTCTTACCAACCCTTAACTAACCCAAACCATATCCCTAACCCTAATTCTAATTCTAACTCGATCCTAACTTTAACCCTAACCCTAACCCTTACCTTAAAACTAACCCTAACTCTAACTCTATCTATAGCATAACATTAACCCTAACCCTAAAACTAATCCTAATCCTTACCCTAAACCTTACCATAACCTAACCTTACCATAACCTAACCTTACCATAAGTCTAACTCTAAAATATAACCCTAAGGCCACTCCAAATTAATTCCTAGTTCTTCGGACAACTATATGAAAAAAAAGGTAGCGAGCGAGCGAAATTTTTTTTTTTTTTTTTTTTTTCAAAAATCAGTTTTTTGGAAGCGAAGCTTTTTTCACCAAGCGAGCGATTTTTTTCTTCAAATTTATAAAAAATTAAATTTCACCAAAGATGAAAAATTGAGCGAGCGATAATAATTTTTGTGCATTTGTGTCATCAGGTCATAATAAAAGTTCATGCAGTAATTTCCTCTACTTTATAAAATGCTACTAGAAATCAGGCTTTACTGTATTGACTCAATATTTTTTCAACTGACAGGAGATGCTTACTTCATTTTGGCACTTGTATATGCTTGTATTTATATAAACATTTGTAGTATGATGTAATGGTATTCCCCTTGCATGCAGTTAGTTTGCAGATTTACCAGAAGCACTATTGCTATATATGGCATAAAACAAAGATTTTACAAGTAAATATTTTTTATTTTAATTAAAATAAATAAAACAAATGTAAAAAAAGTAACAGATTGTTTCCTCCTTGGAATATTAGCACCAAAACCCTCTACTCCTCTTAGTGGGGGTATAATAATAAAACAACATGAGATAAACCTCTATAAACTATCACAGATACTCTTGTATCATAAAAATACAAAAAAAATGCATAAAACATTTGTTTGTAAACAATACACATGTATATATCAATAATAAATATCAAAAGATGTACACCTGGATGAGACTGAATACCTGTTAATGTCATTAATACTTTGGGTTTTTTTTGGTAAACTAGGCATAACATTGAAAAATATTCATGACTTTCAGTATACTTTTTTCAATGCTTTTCTTTTTAAATTTTATATAGAATTATTTAATAAAGTAAAATGTAATATTTGGATAGTCAAATTAAACTCTCTAAAACTGCAGAATTTAAAATAATTTTGTTTATACTTATTATGAAAAATACAAAGTTGATATGCATTTAGTGGTAGTTTCCAACCAAAAAAGAAATAAAAAAAGAAAAACAATTTTAAAAATATTAAACTTCCAACTACTTTAAAAATATAAAAACTGAAACCAAGATTTAGCATACTCCATCTGGAAACTCAAGATATATTTCAATATAAAAATACAATCAATTATGAAGCTAAATTGGACAATTATTTGATTAAACAAAATGTATTCTACAAGCTTTGAAAGGAGACAAAATAAGAAGATACCTGCGAGTGCGAATGTGGCTCGGTCCCGGAGATGGATATTTTTGTGATGTCATCGTAACTGTATTTTTTCAAAATGTCATGATTTTGGGGTTTCTGTTTCAAAATTTGGAATAACTGTAAGAAAGTTGAATCGGCGTCACTTATATCTAAAGCTGTGTTATTGATAAGAGTTGACTGTCTTGAAACAACAGACACCACAAATATTTTGCCCATTTTCTTCTAAGTCATTCTGTATCGATAATTTACATGATTTAACGATTGAATACGCTATTACGGCCTTTGTGTATCAAACGCACAAGTGACAAAAAATTTTTTTCTCTAAATTTGGGTTCGGACGCGGGCGGTTCCGGATTTGACGCGGCGGAAAAAAAAATTATTTTTTTCTTCCCGTTGCCGAAATACACGCGGCGAATCCGACGAACTAGATATTGATTTGGAGTGGCCTAACCCAAAATATAACAGAAATACGAAGACAAGTACTAGTATTCTTTATTATTAACTAAAATATATGCGTAAATAATTACACGTAAATAATCATGTCATATGGTTTCGGTTGTGGTTTTCCGTGTCTAGTCACCGAGTATTAGCTAGATGTACACAAAAAGGAAAATAAAGGAAAAAAAAGAAAACATTACTTTTGCGTAGTTTAAGTTTAAAGATATTGTTAAAGACTATTAATTTATCACTCCCAAACTTTAATTCTAGCTTTTCGTCCAATGGAAATTTAACTTAATAACTCCGGCCATACTGTTCACCTCCAGTGCTTTTACATTAAGTATAAACTATAAGATGGAAAATAGGGCATGTGTAAGTAGTATAGTTTAATGTATTATGCAAAATACGGGCGCATAAAATTAACAAATAATTTACCCATTTCTAAATATACTAACCATCAAAAGAAACATAATATTTATGAAATTTTCTTTATCATTTTCAAAATTTGAAAAGCTGCACATAAACTGTTAACTTCTCAAATTCAAAAAATACTTTCAGTATGCTTGTTAACAAAGACATTCTGCTACGGTCGATCTGACAACATCAAAAGTCATAAAACAAAATTATGATTTCAGTTGCAAAATTTTGTCATACAAAAGTTAAACAGCTATAAAAGCCGTAAATTTTGTTTTTGGACATTAACGTTTTAATTATTCCCACAATGTTTATGATGAAAAGAAATGTATTAAGTTTTGAAATTGTGTTTTTAAGAATTCAAAATCTCAAGTTAAAAATATTAAAATTTCAGAAAATCTTCATGGCGGGCTACCCAGAAACTACTGACAAAAATTTTAGGTTATTTGGAGAATTCATTTTGAAATTCCAGCCCCTTTTAAGAAAATCGTGTATGATGTTAATTAAATGTAAGTGTTCCGTTTCTTTGGATGGTCAGTAATGATTAAGAAATTCGATTGTCTGATCGTATACCTGGGGAAAATGCAAAATAAAGACTAAATATCATTGAAAAAAGTAGAGACAAAACAGAACAAACACACCAATGTTTACACCAATGAAGTGAAATGGAATACATCGATTTGTACAAATTTTATAATGTATAGTTAATAGTATTTTGCATTCATTTGAGACACCTGTTACATGCAAATAGTACATTATTTACTATTTTATCTTTTTCAGTAAGTGTTCTTTCGATAAGCTGATGTAGTTCACTTCTTACCATATTTATCAGTGAGGAACTTAAAATGCGTTTGACATGTTTGAGGAAATCTATCTTTATTACTCTGATTGTTCTACATGTTTTAGTTGAAGGTCTGTATTTTTACATATAACAAATTTTATGACTTCATAATTTCTCTTTAATTTTTTTTTTCAGCCACCCCTTATTTTCAGAATTGCGCTTTTCAAAATGATTAAGTTTCGCAATATTTTAAAAATTACTATATAATAAAAACATTTCCGACCAAACGAATCTGTAAAAACCGTTTCCCAAATAAAAATGGACCTGTTCCATTGATGTTATCCCTTCCTCATACCGGATTTGACATGGGCAGCATGGCGGGTGTCCTGCAGGAAGCAGAAACTTCTTACTCTTCTAGGCACCTGAGTCTACCCCGGTTTTTTATGGGGTCCATGTTGTTCATGTTTTTAATCCTTAAGTGTAGTGCATGTCTTCGTTGTTCTCCGGGGTTTGTCCCTCCTTCGAATAATACTTTGGTATTTCTTGACTTTATTTGTAAAACATTATATTCAATCTACGACGTTCTACGACGTTCTGGAGTACTGTTTTAACATAAAGACGCTTGACCTTGACATGGTGAAAAAAATCGTTTGTTGAAATTTACAGTGGATCATGGTATCACAAAAAGTCATAAAGGATTTTAGAGGTGTCCAGAATTAAGTTACTGTCAGCAAATATCGGAGTACTGAATCGATAAGGGACGAGATCAAAAGTTCAATGTCGGATAAAAAACTTAATTCACATAGTTTTTTCGCTGACCCCCCCACCCCCCCTCTTAACTTAATTTGGGAAAAATTGATTGACCAATATGGGCATATGCTTTGAGTATACTTTTTTGTATCATGGGTCCTGTTTTTCCTAAACAATGTATGTTTGTTCTGTATTTTGACTTGGACATCACTTGAATCCGTATTTTTCAATCCGAAAATCGATGTCGGATAACAAAACTTGCAGAGATATTTACCCCCCCACCCCCAAACTATTTGAATTAAGTTTTTTATCCGACATTGAACTTTTGATCTCTTCCCTAAGACAGTGAGCTTAATTCACAAAACCAAACTCAAAAAACAAGGCGAATTAATGAGAACATAACAAACAAATACTATAAAGACACAATCAAAAGTGTAAAAAACACGTAGCCAACCAAACAGAACAAGACAGCACACAAACTAAAACACTTGCTATGTGAACTTTCACAAAAAACCGGGAGTGACCTTAGGTGCTTTGGAAGAGCAAGTATAAGTCCTCCTTCGTTACGGGCATTCATAACATGTGATGACAATACGGAGAGTGTCTTCTGCGTCAGGATACCTTTTCATCAAATATCTTAAGAATAAAATCACCCGTAAGTTATACCAGAATTTGTATGACTTGAGAGTAATTTTACTCTTAAAATTTTTTGTGAAAAGTACTTCTAATACTTCATTGTTTCGGAACAGTTCTTTTACAAGAAAGTTTCAACTTGTTCGGGCAAAGTTAGCCTTATTCAGGCCCTCTTAAATTTTATCGCCTCAACTATGTTTATAGTTTTTCATTATTCCAAAGTTCGCACAGCTTCATTATGGAATTTTTAAATTTAAAGTAGTATTTCCCTCGGCTAGAACTCTTTCGTTAGAGAATTCCTGATTTATATTTAACCCGTAGGAAAATCTCGTACAAACAAAGGGCAAAGGCTTTAGGAAAAGTCGACTATTTATGAATACTCATTTGATACTTATAAGGGGCGAAAGAAAAGTCACAGAATGTGATTCAAATAATTGCCATGCTCAATGTATTTTCTTATTTTTTTTTGAGAAGGCGGCGGTCAATTTTGTCCAATTCTTACTTATCTTATACAATAATCACAATGAAATTTGAAATTTTCTAAATATTGAATGAATAAAATCAATGGCCATAATATTTCTTTCTTCATTTCTAATTTTATTAATAAGCTACATGTATTTCTACATTATTGTGTTTTTCTATTTAATGGCCTTAATACATATGTCTGCCTTGTATGTTCTATACAAACTATATGCGTATTCTATATCAGTTTCCTTACGAAAAAGCATGATGACAATTTTTTAAGAGTATTTTAGCCATACATGAAACAAGGTTTTATTATGCAAACGCATTCGAAAAATATATTGTTTCATTTCATTAGTATAGCACCGGGAAATACACGTACCTTTAAAACATGTTTTAAGTTGATCGCATACATCATTACTCATATTGTTGGAAAAAGTCGTTTGAAATTTGAAAAAAAATTTTTAAACGAATGTTGCACCTAGTTTGATTGATGATGGTTTTCAGTTGAAAACAACAATTTCTAAATTAGATTTTTTGAATCTATAGAAAATTTTGTTTAGTTTGGAATTTTTTGAATTTTTCAGTTATTAGTACACTTTTAAACCAGTGGGGGGGGACTTCTCGTCCGGGACGCTAACAATAGTTTAATAATTGATCAGATTAAGGGGAAAATTATATTCTTTGGCCAATAATTTTGCTTCCCGATCTGGATATTACTGACCGAACGTGATGCATTTATACTTAAAATGTGCATGGTTGTCAAATGACAATCAGAATGCATTTTGAATTCGTTGTACTAATTCTAATAATGAGATATTTGTCTGATCATTGCCAAATTTGAAGAACTTGTCATATGCTGTTGAATGCAATGTTATTGTAAATGAATTTTTACATTGACATTGTACAAATATTTAACGTTTTGGTGACTAATCCTAAAAAAATAATGAATTGTATTAACAGAATAATAATAATAAACTTACATATACTAGATCGGCTGGAATCTGATCAAACGTCTTTATCTGATATCTGGCATCATCCAAGTGTGGCTCAAGCTTCCTGGATGACATCGTCAGGTGGTTTCCAACATTCAATGAATGTTTCGACCCTGTCATCACTACATCTAGTCGGTGGGTCCACAGTGGTGATCAGTCACTGTGTGTCACTATGGTTTCCAGTCTTTCTCCTCTCTACGGTACCAAAGCTAAACAATAACAAAATAATAATAATCAAGAAAAAAAGATACAAAACAGATACAAAAGCAAGAAACTCCTAACCAAACAAACAAACAAAGGAAAATGTTAAATTATTTATAAATCATTTACTGTTTTTTTTTCAATGCATCCTGTTTTTATATTCTAACTAAGTTTTTATTTTGTATATTATAGGTAGCAAATATAAATATTGCGGAAAGGAGAAAGACAAAACGAGACCACACGTTGTTCTGATTTTGTCGGACGACCAAGGTAACCCCAAACGAAAATATTAAATAAAAATATTTATGCAGGGTAAATGCATTTCAGATTTCTATCTTAAATGGTAGGACATATATTTCTGTTATGTTTCTTGTCTTGATGGATTTGACTACTCATTGGACTATACTTGGTTTTCTTGCTATGCAATATTGCAAGGTCATGCCTACCTTTTGGGGTACATATGTACCTGAGATATAGTAGAGGTTTAACTGGTTTACTTTAAAAAAGTGATGCATACTGTTAAATATCGCTCATTTTCTCTCTTTGGTATGCTTTATTACACTTTTTCGTTACGTTGTGTAATGTTATTCGTTATTATAACAAATTACCAGGCTTATCACAAAACAAGACTAGTACTCAATTTTATTATGGCATAGAATATGTACAAATAACTCACATAAATAGTGTGAATCATCATCAATGAATAAATAATAATATTTTAATCAAATTCATAAAATAACAGCGACAGCTGCATCATGAATCATCTCTAAATAAAATAATATCTCAAAGAAAATACCTCAGCTAGCCACATTAGAATATACAAAAATAAATAAAACATAAACACAGTTGTTAGGGGCGGGTGGGTGGGAGAAAAAATTCTCAAGAAAAATTTCAAATGTGCCGCGAAAAGGTAAACAAAGCTATTTATATGAGCTTCCTGTAACATAGCAACAAGTTATCCAATCATAAAAATGAATGTCAAATCGACCAATCGGATGAATGAAATGAATTCGGAACACTAACTTCCGAAAGAATGTAAACACTGGTGAACCGCATGGTAATTATCTATTTTTATAGCAAAAATAACACAATTACCAGGCTTATCACAAAACAAGACTAGTACTCAATTTTATTATGGCATAGAATATGTACAAATAACTCACATAAATAGTGTGAATCATCATCAATGAATAAATAATAATATTTTAATCAAATTCATAAAATAACAGCGACAGCTGCATCATGAATCATCTCTAAATAAAATAATATCTCAAAGAAAATACCTCAGCTAGCCACATTAGAATATACAAAAATAAATAAAACATAAACACAGTTGTTAGGGGCGGGTGGGTGGGAGAAAAAATTCTCAAGAAAAATTTCAAATGTGCCGCGAAAAGGTAAACAAAGCTATTTATATGAGCTTCCTGTAACATAGCAACAAGTTATCCAATCATAAAAATGAATGTCAAATCGACCAATCGGATGAATGAAATGAATTCGGAACACTAACTTCCGAAAGAATGTAAACACTGGTGAACCGCATGGTAATTATCTATTTTTATAGCAAAAATAACACAATTACCAGGCTTATCACAAAACAAGACTAGTACTCAATTTTATTATGGCATAGAATATGTACAAATAACTCACATAAATAGTGTGAATCATCATCAATGAATAAATAATAATATTTTAATCAAATTCATAAAATAACAGCGACAGCTGCATCATGAATCATCTCTAAATAAAATAATATCTCAAAGAAAATACCTCAGCTAGCCGCCAAGCCAACGGCCGCCAAAAAAACCCAACAACTGTGTTGAACAAAAAGCCAAAGCGAAAGCAAAATAAAATCTAAAAATTCAGCAAGCAAGAAGCTATATATCATGCAAAAGCTGAAAACAGAAGCTAGCATGGATGAAGCAATATCAACCATAAACTAAAACTTCTAACTCCAAATGAGAAACCATATCCCAAATGAAAAGCTGTAACTCCACAGTGCGAACTATACTCACTGAAAAGAGTCCCTAACCTGAAATATATAATAAATATAATTACAAACAAAAATAAAATAAGTAATATTAGTATAAGCAATAAATATGAATATAAAAATACATATTAAACACACAAAACCTTAAGTTTATGAATGCAAAAAAAGGAAGAAAAAGCAAAAACTTAGCATGAAGAAAGTAATATCCTTCATAAACTAAGAAAAAGATGCTAGCATGGAAGAAACATTATTCTACCATGATCTAAAACATCAACTTAACCTGAGAATTACAAAATCTCAGATAAAAAGTTAATCCTATCAATTTATACCATACAAAGACTATTACAAAATTGTCCTACTACTAAAAATGTGCCACCATCCTCCTAAAATATAAACCCAACACCCTTGTACCTTCTGAATTTAAATGCAAACCACCATCCTTATAAGCAAATAACTCAACCAAGGGTTTACCTCCTTTCATAAAATACTTATATGTGCGTAAGCAATGAACTTTATACTTAGCACAAAGACTATAAAGTGCTTTGTTAACTTTATCAATTTTGGGATTTGTCCTATCAAAATCAACAGGACGTGGAAGAATACAAGACAGAGCTATAACTATATTTGGAAATAAAGATTTAGCAACAGAAATCAAATTACAATATGCTGAAATAAACTGATTTTCAGTCAATTTATAAACATCATTAGTTCCCACATGAATAATTAAACTATGGTAACCATCAATACTCTCCTTGTATTTCTCTAATTGATAAGTTAATTCACCAATTGTCGCCCCCGGAAAGCAAAAACATCTGCACCATCTAACGACACGTACTTGGCCATTGAGTCAGAAAAGATCAAAAAGGTTTTCTGCACTGCAAAAAAAAGACAAAATTAATAATCTAATGCACGAATTTTATCACACATCATTTTTGAAACTAACAATTTCTTTTCTAATGAAAACTCCAAATATTTCTTATACGCATCGCTGCGCCAGTCACCATGTAATTGAATTAATTCCGTTGACACATTAGAATCAAAGGCAAAAGTAGCACCACCCCTTCTAAAACTATGAGTAGAATAAACAGAAGAATTACGCCCTGTCAATTGGATCAAATGTCGTAATTTACCTTGAAACTCCCCATAAGTAATAGGAAATATCTTATCATTTACTAGCTTACAGAACGCCGGCGCATCTTTGGGGGCTGGTACTACCTCAATCATACGTTTAAAAGCTGAAACAGGACATAACACATTATCAGAAATGCATGAAACGGGAATTCTTAATTTTCGTTCACCAAATTGAATAGTCTTAGACCATTTCACCTCAATCATTAACGTGTCCTGTACAATAAATATATCCTTTCTACATAATTGCTTGTCCCATCTAGATAACAGATCAGCAATTCTATTTTGTTCTCCAGGGAAATAAATCGCTCTCACCTCAAAACTATGTCTAGCTGCAAAATACAAAATTTCTCGCAAACAACCCTGCATAAAGTAATCTCTAGTAGGGCCTGAGTTCAAAACAGAAACTGTACTCTGGTTATCACATTTCAAGAGAATTCTCTTGTTTGTAAATTGTCTACACCATACTTTAATACAGATCATTACAGCTAACAGCTCAAACTGATTAATATGTAAACCCAAGTCTAATATAAAGGGAGGGAATTTGACATGGAAAAATTCTCTTCTGTCTGAATACCAACCTCCGCAGCCACTCAAACAGGCATCAGATTCCAAAATTTCATCAGGTTGTGACCATTCCTCAATGGACATTATAGACACTCCATTGAATGTTTTTAAAAAACAAAACCACCATAACAAATCCTTTCTTACATATAAAGGAATTTCATGTTGATTCTTATCGTCAGGTAGGCTACGAAGCCAAGTAAGTAACCTTGAAACAAAAAGTCTGCCTGGCCTCACACAACCAGATATAAAATGTAATTTACCCAACAGGGACTGTAACTCCCTAACAGTTGCAACTATTTTATCAAGCCAAGATTGAACCAAGAGCAAAATCTCTTCAACTCTCTCAGTAGTAACAGATAAAGTAAGGTCATCAGTGTTAAACTCAACACCTAAAAAAGTCATGACTGTACTAGGAGAAAAAGCTTTCTCAGTGGACTCCTCAAGACCACAATTTTGTATCATTCTACCTAATAATACAAAAACATTCTCAGCTTCATCTTGCTTTTCTGCTCCAGCAAAATCATCTAAATAATTCAATAAAAAATAACCACATTGCTTCATCATATAAACTATAGCAGATGTAACTCTTTGACAAATATAGGCAGAAGATCTTAAACCCATACTTAAAACTCTGTCAACAAAAATGTGGTTTTTCCAATGAAACCCAACAAGATTTACATTCCCAGGATCAATAGGAATTTGTCGATACGCTCGTTTTAAATCTCTTTTGAAAATATGACAATGTCTTCCCTTAATTTTAATAAGATCTACCAAATCATCAACAGATGGATATTTCAAAATCACTGGTTCTCCTAAATATACATCTTTAGAAATCCCGCTATTTACACAATTTTCAGCAGGAAAGCTCAAATCAAGAATAACTCTCCTTTCTCCTGGAGTACTCTTAGGCACTGAATTCAAGGGCGACAACACTAAAGTAGAATTAACAAAAGGATTAATTTTAAATGGTCCAATCACTGCTTTATAATCAATTTCTTTTTTCAAATATTTCAAAATGAAATCAGGAAATTCCCTGGCACCACTATGATTTTTGGGTTTTTTAACATTCAAAGGTTCACCAGTATAACCTAATGGAAAACCAAATTCTAACAAGTCACAAATTATTTTATCATCATAATCAGACAACATGGACCTAATAAATTTAATATTCAAATTTGAAAAAACTGGTATTCTACAACCAATATAATTAGGTGCACCTGAAAGAGCAATCATTCTCTGAATATCTACAAAATACTGTAAATCTTGATTGCCAGCATTTAAATCACAAATTAGACAGCTCTTATGCTTATGAACAAATTCCTGAATTTTCAATTTATCTGCATGTTCAGGTAACATATTGAAAAGTTTACCCTTACTAGTTACTGAAACTCTGTAATTATCAGAAACTGTCTTATCTGAAATATTGACATATCCTGCAGACTCTGTTTTACCCCTGACATCAGAAATCTCTACTTCATTGTCACTCTGCCTAAGCCATTGAGGATAAAAATAATTCATGTTTTTCTTAGAATCAACTATACCTTCAATGGCCCTTTCTAAATCTAGTCATGGCATCTTTGGACATGCAGACGAACTCTCTGGATGCCTCAACTTTACATTGTCATCTCTCAAACAAGACGCACAAACATGCTGAACATATCTGGACTTACCCGCTATGTCCATATAATGACCCTCTTTATTTACATTACACTTGTTCCTCTGATATAGAGGACAATACCAAACCTTTCTGTCAGAATTCTTATCTGAATTCTTACTATCTGTCTTTCTCAGAACCTTTTTCCCTATTAACATTCTCACCTCTAACAAACAAGTATCATCAGCTCATGTATTTTCCCCTTTCTCAATTAATTTTACCCAGGCCGCATAAAAGTTCAATAAAACCGGCCACTCAAATTCACTAGCATAATAACAGATTTTATTAAGCAATGATAATCTACCTTCCCTCTCTGTTTTAGATATCTTACAATGCCTGATAATTTCAAGCTCCCCTGCACAGAACTGACTCATACTAAGCTGCTTAAACTCAACAGCTTTTCTATTTGTGAACTCATACTTTAATTCAGATTGAGGCCAATTCATTTTAATTTTAACCTTATCATGAGGCCTATCTTTGATACCAGATTTTATTTTCTTTTTATGTTTTCTAGAGCGCTTGCTAGATTTGTGTTTTTTGTAATCTGAGTCAGAACTATTAGAATTTGAATCAGAATTTTCATCACTATCACTACTTGTATCAATAGAACTTGAGTCTGAAACAGACTCAGAACTAGATTCTGTGGCTAGCAATTTTTTCATTTGCTTATCTACTTTTTTCTTAATACCAGACTTTTTTCTTAATTGATTAATGTCCAAAATTGATAGATCACCTTTGTCTTTGGTCTTCGCCTTTTCTTTGTCTTTACCTTTGGCTTTTTCTTTTTTCTCCTGCCCAGCAGCCTTCTCCTCCGTCTTTTTCACCTTCATCCTTGACTCCCTTTGTTCCATCTTCTCCAGTTCCTTCAACTCCGCCATCTTCTTGTCAATCTCATCTTTCAGCGCCTGTTTTTTCTTCTTTGCCTCCAGTTGTTTCTTTTTCTTCTTAACCTCCTCCAACTTCTTCAACAGCTCCTTGGTTTCCTCGTCCGTCTCCTCGTCACCATCGTCGGAGTCTATAAACAGGCTCATCCGTTCCTTAAACTCCTTATAGTCCCGGTCCGACATCGCCGACACTCCGTCATCGTCCCCTTCGATTGCTGCAGTCTCATCATCATCAGCCATCTTTCCTTCTTCATGCAAAGTTCTGTAGTTGTATTTTGACTTAGCCTTTCTAGGATACAACGTTCTACCAGCTACTCGGTCTGTCATCAAGGAAAAAATTCTCAAGAAAAATTTCAAATGTGCCGCGAAAAGGTAAACAAAGCTATTTATATGAGCTTCCTGTAACATAGCAACAAGTTATCCAATCATAAAAATGAATGTCAAATCGACCAATCGGATGAATGAAATGAATTCGGAACACTAACTTCCGAAAGAATGTAAACACTGGTGAACCGCATGGTAATTATCTATTTTTATAGCAAAAATAACACCTTTAGTTTGTCCCTGAAGTTTAATCTCCCGAATTTCACTCACCATTGAACATAACGCTTAGATATTCCTTTGGCGATACAAGAACTCTACGGCTCTTAAACAAAAGAAAACCAAAAGAGCTCATACATCTGATCATGGGTTAGAGTGTTTTATTTAGAAAAATTACAAAAATGCATATTTTAGAGACTTCAAAACATATTTATAACATCAGATTAAATTTCGTATATACAAAGAAGGGGAAAGAGCTGCTACATGCGTACATATGAATTGTGAAATTTGAAGAGATCAAGTCATTTGGCATTCATATCTTCATATTATATGACATGTTTTTCGTATGTGTAATTTTAGACTGTTTGATATTTAAGGTTGGAATGACGTAGGCTGGCATAATTCTTCTGTGCTTACACCAAGGTTAAACGAATTGGCAAGTAATGGAGTTATCCTTGAAAATTCTTATGTACAACCCGTATGTACACCGTAAGTTAGTATTATTGACAAATGATTGATAAGAAGTAAAAACACTTTACATCTCAATAACATGACCGTGTATAAGATTAATGCATACATTAAGCTCGTGTTGAATGTTTCACTATGACATTGATATGAAGAACAGCAATAAAAAGACTGTACATTTATTTGAAATTTTGTGATGTGCATGTCTGTATTATTTATTAATGATTTATTCACTATGTAATTTCCTACTTATTGAAAAATCTATGCATACTTTACAACAAATAACATTGGCACAGTATCGAATTTATTGTTCTTTCTTTATCATTTAGGACTTAAATACGGGTCCAAAGTTTTCAATTAACTGAGAGTAAAACACATATGTGTTTTTTCCCTAATATATGGCCTTTAATGGGAAATAGATGTCGGTAAATATTAGCAAATTCTCATTCTGCATTTACACAGGTGTGCAATTTGACATATAATCATCCATATGTGAACGCAGTTATTTTGCAATATACGAATAAAATTTGATTTGTGATTTGCTTGGTGCAGACAAACTTAGAAAATTAATACAAAAAAGTTAACGATAGGTGCAGACAAACTTAGAAATACAAAAAGCATAATGATAGGTGCAGACAAACTTAGAAATACAAAAAGGATAATGATAAGTGGTGACAAACTCAGAAATATAAAAAGGCTAATTTTATAGGTTTAGACAAACTCAGAAATACAAAAAGCTAATGATAGGTGCAGACAAACTTAGAAATATAAAAAGGCTAATTATAGGTTTAGACAAACTCAGAAATACAAAAAGCTAATGATAGGTGCAGACAAACTTAGAAATACAAAAATGTTAATTATAGGTTTAGACAAACTCAGAAATAAAAAAAGCTAATGATAGGTGCAGACAAACTTAGAAATACAAAAAGCATAATGATAGGTGCAGACAAACTCGGAAATACAAAAAGGCTAATGATAGGTGCAGACAAACTAAGAAATACAAAAAGGCTAATGATAGGTGCAGACTAACTTAGAAATACAAAAAGGCTAATGATAGGTGCAGACAATCTTTGAAATACAAAAAGGCTAATGATAGGTGCAGACAAACTCAGAAATACAAAAAGGCTAATGATTGGTGCAAACACACTCAGAAGAACTAAAGGCTTATGATAAGTGCAGACAAACTCAGATATACAAAAAGGCTAAAGAATGGTACAGACAAACTCAGAAATACAAAAAGGTTAATCATAGGTACAGATAAACTTAGAAATACAAAAAAGGTTAATGATAGGTGCAACCACACTCAGAAGTATAAAAAAGCTAATGATAGGTGCAGACAAACTAAGCAAAAAAAGGCTAATGATAGGTGCAGACAAACTAAAAAATACGAAAAGGGTAATGATAGGTGCAGACTAACTTAGAAATACAAAAAGGCTAATGATAGGTGCAGACAAAATCAGAAATACGAAAAGGCTAATGATAGGTACAGATAAACTTAGAAATACAAAAATGTTAATGTGAGGTGCAGACAAACTCAGAAATACAAAAAGGCTAATGATAGGTGCAGACAAACTCAGAAATACGAAAAGGCTAATGATAGGTGCAGACTAACTTAGAAATACAAAAATGCTAATGATTGGTGCAAACAAACTTAGAAATACAAAAGGCTAATGATAGGTGCAGACAAACTCAGAAAAACGAAAAGGCTAATGATTGGTGCAGACACACTCAGAAAAACTAAAGGCTTATGATAGGTGCAGACAAACTAAGAAATACAAAAGGCTAATGATAGGTGCAGACAAACTTAGAAATACAAAATGGCTAATGATAGGTGCAGACAAACTCAGAAATACAAAAAGGCTAATTATAGGTGTAGACAAACTCAGAAATACAAAAAACTAATGATAGGTGCAGACAAACTTAGAAATACAAAAAGGTTAATTATAGGTGCAGACTAAATTAGAAAAAAGGCTAATTATAGTTGCAGACAAACTCAGAAATATAACAAGGCTAACGATAGATATAGACAAACTTAAAAATACAAAAAGGCTAATGATAGGTACAGACAAACTCAGAAATACAAAAAGGCTAATAATAGGTGCAGACAAACATAGAAATACAAAAAGGCTAATGATTGGTGCAGACACACTCAGATAAAACTAAAGGCTAATGATAGATGCAGACACAATCAGAAGTACAAAAGGCTAATGATAGATGCAGACACACTCAGAAATACAAAAAGCTAATGATATGTGCAGACTAACTTAGAAAAAAAGGCTTATTATAGGTGCAGACAAACTCAAAAATATAACAAGGCTATTGATAGGTGCAGACAAACTTAAAAATACAAAACGGATAATGATTGGTGTAGTCAAACTTAGAAATACAAAAAGGCTAATGATAGGTACAGACAAACTTAGAAATACAAACTGGCTAATGATAGGTGCAGACAAACTCAAAAATACAAAAAGGCTAATGATAGGTGCAGACAAACTAAGAAGTACAAAACGGCTAATGATAGGTGCAGACTAACTTAGAAATACAAAAAGGCTAGTGATTGGTGCAGACACACACAGAAAAACTAAAGGCTAATGATAGATGCACACACTCAGAAGTACAAAAAGGCTATTGATATGTGCAGACAAACTAAGAAATACAAAAAAGATAATGATAAGTGCAGACAAACTCAGAAATACAAAAAAGGCTAATTATAGGTGCAGACAAACTCAGAAATACAAAAATCTAATGATAGGTGCAGACTAACTAAGCAAAAAAAGGCTAATTATAGGTACAGGCAAACTTAGAAATACAAAAAGGCTAATGATAGGTGCAGACAAACTTAGAAATACAAAAAGGCTTATGATAGATACAGACACACTCAGAAGTACAAAAAGGCTAATGATAGGTGCAGACAAATTCAGAAATAAAAAAAAGGTCTAATGAAAGGTGCAGATATACAAATGAATAAATTCAAAACACAACGGAACAAAACTCTGACAACAGGAGTGAGCACATGTGCTTTGGAAAGTTTGCAATTTCTTTTGTCTATGTGAAAAGCCAACTTGTCCTTCAACAAAATCAGCTTGATAGTGTTCAAAAATCAGTAGAAGAGCGTAAGGTACTGGAAAAGAATATTTTTTATGCAGAAATATCGTAGAATTGTTACATTTAAATAATTCATATTGACACTATTTACCACTGACATCCGCAACAGGAGAAAATTATTCCTTTTAAGCTGGCAAAAGGTTTTGTATTCTTGTACCTTCATTGAAGGTATGCTTTTGTTCACGGGTCTGAAAATAAATGAAATCAATATATTCGATAAACTTTGTTCGATATCAAATATTGATGGTTTTCACGATTTCAATAAAAAATTAAAATAAATGGAGATTTCAAATGTATTTATTACATGGGAAGTTCAAATACGCGAGATTTATGAAGACTATTAATTTTTACAATTGTATAAGCTAAATATTTTTGAACAGGTCCAGATCTGCAGTTCTTTCTGGTAGATATCCTTTTAAAACTGGATTACAGGTATCTATCTAATGCAGGTACACACTGATAAACGGCAACAGAAACATCAAGCCTTATTACAAAATATTAAAAACATTACGAGTCATGCAAATTTCGGCAACTGGACACCAAAAAGGTCCGAACGAAGACCAAAATCAGAAGACCAGGTGAAATTTAGCAGTTTTAAGTTACAGAATGTTTTCTGAAAATTATAAGGAGTATTATTTTGAAAGGTCCGTCATAATTTTATTATTTTTAATTGTACATTTTCTTCGACCCAAACGGGCTGATAATATCAGAATCATTGACTGGCACTGGTAATAAAATTATTTGGTCATTTTCAAGGATGCGTCACATTGCATTTACGTCGTTTCTCTTTGCTCATCTGTGTCAATTTAAAATCGGCAAACGAATATCGATGCGATAAAACAATGAAATCGCACAACTTACTTCCATGTTACGTCCGCTGAAAAGGTCACTTTTTTATTGAACTTAAAATTTCATACCTGAAAAATTCTGTTAAATATTGCCGATAAATAGATTAATGACAATTTGTTTTCTGATACTGACTTTATCAGGTTTGTTATAAAGTTTGTCAACGACTCGCCTTACGGTGATCATCACAACTCTCATAAAGTCGGTATCAGAAAACAAATTGCATTATTCTATATTTATTGTACTCTTTTCAACTTTTGAATATGCTTTACAGTCATTTTCATTTTTATTGGTTCATCTGGATTTTGAATCACAGAATGATATTGCCAATATCTTTTTTACTTAAGACACATTTTTGTGAAAACTGTACATGTACCTGTAAAATTACCAAAAACGGTTATAAAAAACAAAGATAGAGATGTATGGGCGGTTAGATATTTCATAGCTACCCCAAAAGTAAATTTTTATTTAATATGGACTTTAGAGCACTAGCTTAGGCCAGCCTCGACCATCTACCTCGGTTTTATTGTAACTCAGGAGCGGTAATTTTTTTTCTTCAAAATATACTACTATTTTGTTACTGTTGATATTCAATTCTGCATTTTTTACTGAAGTCGGGTGCACTGTTCGTTATCTCTTTGTAAAACTAATTGTCATTAACTGTATCTATAAATTTACAATAACAGCATTCTTAATTGATTAAAACTTTGCACATGAAAAATTTTGCATATTATTACTTATTGTTCAATTTATGAATGATTTTACTTATTTGTAAAATGAAAGCACGTGTGCGAAATTTCTCCAAATTTGCAGACTTGCATTTGTAAAGAGTTAACTGCTACTATGCACACATTTGACCTATGTATACATTTCAGTGGGGTGTGGTATTGTCTTCTCAACCAAAGTTTTTACCGAGAGATATACAAATATTACCGGAAAAGCTTAAAGAAATCGGATATTCCACTCATATAACTGGAAAGTAAGTAATTTTCAGAAGCATTAACCCAGATAGCTAAATTCGTTGCGTACGATATGATTTGAATCTCATTCTCAGAGCAGTTAGGTGGAATTGTAGCTGCTGTTTCTGAGCAGAAAGAAAATATGTTGTTTTTCTCATGTCAGCTCAGGGCTATGTTTTCGATGCTGACAATATTGTTATACCGTTTGGTCATAAATAGTGGTAATAATGAGGAGGGTGGAAGATGCCTTATTCTAACGGTATCTTTCTATGATTGGGCTTTTTTTTGCATATGTTGGTCTCAATATTTTTAGAGGACAGCTCCATGCAGCACGGACCTGGAAAAAAGAACATCTCATTACCTAGGATCTTTCAAAAAGGCCAATCTACTAGTATTTTTTTTTCATTCTAATATCTGACTTTGATTTAAATGATGCATTAATGTATTTCTTTCATAACTTCTCTGGCTGCCCTTATTCATTTATAAAAACGTCTTTCGGTGATCATTATGGCTGCCCCTATTGACTGTCAGTTAATGTTTTATTAATAATAACGTCTTTCAGTAATCATTCTGGTTCCTCCTATGGGTTGTCTGTAAAAGTTTTATTTATAATAAGGTCTTTCAGTGATCATAATGGCTGCTCTAATTGGCTGTCTGTGAAAGTTTTATTGATAATAGCGTCTTTCAGTAATCATTCTGGCTGCCCCTATTGGCTGTCTGTTAATGTTTTATTAATAATAACGTCTTTCAGTAATCATTCTGGCTCCTCCTATGGGTTGTCTGTAAAAGTTTTATTTATAATAAGGTCTTTCAGTGATCATTATGGCTGCTCCTATTGGCTGTCTGTAAATGTTTTATTGATAATATTGTCTTTCATTAATCATTCTGGCTGCCCCTAAGGGCTGTCGGTTAATGTTTTATTAATAATAACGTCTTTCAGTAATTTCTGGCTCAATCTATGGGCTGTCGGTAAATGTTTTTATTAATAAGAACGTCTTTCAGTAATCATTCTGGCTCCTCTTATGGGTTGTCAGTAAATGTTTTATTAATAATAACGTCTTTCAGTGATCATTCTGGCTCCTCCTATGGGCTGTCGGTAAATGTTTTATTAAAAATAGTTTTTCAGTGATCATTCTGGCTCCCTCTATTGGCTGTCGGTCAATGTTTTTTTTTAAAAGAAAAACGTCTTTCAGTAATCATTCTGGCTCCTCCTATGGGCTGTCGGTAAATGATTTATTAATAATAACGTCTTTCGGTGATCATTCTGGCGCCCTCTATTGGCTGTCGGTAAATGTTTTATTAATAATGTCTTTCAGTAATCATTCTGGCTCCCCTCATTGGCTTTTGGTAAAAGCTTTATTGATAATAACGTCTTCCAGTAATCATTCCGGCTCCCTCTATTGTCTGTCTGTAAAGGTTTTATTGATTATAATGTCTTTTAGTGATCATTTTGGCTCCCTCTATTGGCTGTCTGTAAAAGTTTTATTGATAATAACATCTTTTAATGATCATTCCGGCTGCCATATTGGCTGTCGGTTAAAGTTTTATTGATAATAACGTCTTTCAGTAATCATTCTGCCGCCCTCTGTTTGGTGTCTGAAAAAGTTTTATTAATAATAACGTCTTTCAGTAATCATTCTGGCTCCTCCGATGGGCTTTCGGTAAATGTTTTATTAATAAAAACGCCTTTCAGTGATCATTCTGGCTCCCTCTATTTGCTGTCAGTAAATGTTTTATTAATAATAACGTCTTTCAGTAATCATTCTGTCTCCTCCTACGGGCTGTCGGTAAATGTTTTTATTAATAATAACGTCTTCGGTAATAATTCTGGCTCCTCCTATGGGCTGTCGGTAAATGTTTCATTAATAATAATGTCTTTCGGTCATCATTCTGGCTCCCCTCATTGGCTGTCGGTAAAAGCTTTATTGATAATAACGTCTTTCAGTAATCATTCCGGCTCCATCTATCGGCTGTCGGTAAAAGTTTTATTGATTATAATGTCTTTCAGTGATCATTCTGACTCCACCTATTGGCTGTCGGTAAATGTTTTGTTGATAATAACGTTTTTCAGTGATCATTCTGGCTGACCCTATTGTCTGTCGGTAAATGTTTTATTAATAATAACGTCTTTCGGTAATCATTCTGGCTGCCCCTGTTGGCTGTCGGTAAATGTTTTATTAATAATAAAGTCTTTCAGTAAACATTATGGTTCCTCCTACGGGCTGTCGATCACTGTTTATTAATAATAACGTCTTTCAGTAATCATTCCGGCTCCCTCTATTGGCTGTCGGTAAATGTTTTATTGATAATAACGTCTTTCAGTATTCATTCTGGCTCCCTTTATTGGCTGTCTGTAAAAGTTTTATTGATAATAACTTCTTTCAGTGATCATTCTGACTCCCCCTATTGGCTGTTGGTAAATGTTTAATTAATAATAACGTCTTTCAGTAATCATTCGCCCCCCCCCCCCTATTGGCTGTCGGTTAATGGTTTATTGATAATAACGTCTTTCAGTGATCATTCTGGCTCCTCCTATTGGCTGTCGGTAAATGTTTTATTAATAACGTCTTTCAGTACACATTCTGGCTCCCTCTATTGGCTGTCTGTAAAAGATTTATTAATAATAATGTCTTTCAGTGATCATTCTGACTCCCTCTATTGGCTGTCGGTAAATGTTTTATTAATTATAACGCCTTTCAGTTATCATTCTGGCTCCTCCTATGATAAAAGAATACCGACGCAGTTAGCTATAGGCAAAAGCCCACAAAAACATTAAAACCTACGTGTAAGGCGACTTCGTTAAAATAGTAACACAGATTGACAAATGAAGCAAAGATACAACCGAAAGAATTATAAAACACTGACAAACAAAGAGAATTAGAACAAGACAACATAAAAAATTAAAGGTGAACTCCCACAAAAAACAAGGGGAGGAGATGAAATCAAGTGTTTAACCTAAAGATAATACCCTTGAATAAATGAATGATGTCTTTTAAACCGAACTAAGAAATTTGGCTCCATGCATTTATTTTCAAAATGAAAAGATATTTGCACGTCAATTTACTAAATATTTTAATACTGTCCTTTAGCTGAATGAAGGAGATCCTTATATATTTTTTTAATTTAAAAACAGAACTTGCTAGATAAAAGATGAGATAGCCTTGGGAGTTGAGTCCACTTTAAATTCTTGAGTACTGGATTTTAAATTATTTTACATTGTGTACAATTTTCCTTTCGCTTTTCAACATTTTTTTCCGAATTTGATCCCATGATAAGTAAAAATTGTCGATTTACATGTACACGCATCTTTCGTTTCAAAATTGGTATAATTTAATGTTTAGTCCCTCAGTATTCTTATTTTTGCCATGTGGATTATACTTTGTTCGCAACAAGGAATCGAACTTTAAGTATTCAGGCTTGCATTACAAGGTCAAGGATATTCTTGAAGCATACAGTCAAAATATTAATTTGGAAATATTTATTGTTATCAATTCTATAAATTTTATGTATTTTAGGATCTTCGATTGTTGGTTGAACAAACAGTTGGCCTCGGAATTAATATTTTTAATGTATAGATATACAAGTAGAGATATCTACAAACCATTATTTTTTATTTCAAATTACAGATGGCATCTTGGACATTGTAGTGAGGACTTGTTTCCAACATCAAGAGGTTTTGATTCCTTCAGAGGTATCTTAACAGCGATGACAGACTACTACGATAGAACAGATCGTAAGTTTTATTGTAAGAAAATTTAGAGCAAATAAAGTACATGTATACTAAAATATACATGATATTTTTGTATTTTTTTCTCGTTTTAAATGGATTTGAACAAAATTGTATAATTAAATCGTAGGTTTGAACATGTTGGAGCTTTATTGTTTTCAAAACCCCCATATTATTTTTAATTCTCCCAAAATACAGTGTCGGAGAGTTTTTTGTTTTAACTTTTTATTAATATTAGTAGTAGTAGAACTCTTATCAAAATATTGTTAACGGCTTTTCCGGATATGGATATTTCAATGTTAATGGATTTTTTCAAAATATTGTTAACGGCTTTTCCGGATATGGATACATGTGTATATCAATGTTAATGGATTTTTAAGTTAATGTTAAGTGTTACTACTGTTACATTTGAAAAAATAGCTGTTGTTGGTATGGAGAATAAAAATTATACGAGTTTGGAGAGTTTGTGTGTTTTCTCTGAATGCTGATTTTAAATGTCTTGTCGTGGAAATATGTCATGCAATCGTTCAACAGACTATTTTAACAGTTCGCTGATGCATGATATGGATTTTGATAACGAAATTGTTATTTTCATTATTTAATTATTTTTGATCATCATATCCTGAATTGAACTTTATAGCATGACAGGATTCCGTGTCTAATTATGCATTTGAGGTGACATTACGTATGGTGGAAGAGCAAACAAAGATATGAATGTCATCAAAACTTTATGGAATTTTATTAAAATGACAACAGTTAAGAGTGACATCAGACAGCGTTTTGCATTGCAAATGTAGTTTTTTTTTCTTTTCTCAATGAGTTTCGCGGGAAACAAATCTCTGCATGTTATATTATGAAACTTAAAGTCTTGTTTCCATGGCAACAAAAGGAACAAATTAAATTAAAACTTTATTAAACTTCTAATACAGATAGATATATATTATAAATGTATGTGTTTTGTGGTATTATTTTTTTTTTTTCGAAAAGGGGGGGGGGCTGAAAGGTATAGTGCTTGACATGCAAAAGAAAGATTAGCCTGGATTAAAATCCCTATAGCTAACAATTACGGAGCCGGTGCATCCTCGCCTTCTCTCATGAACTTCTTCGAATCTAATCTTCATGAAACTTCATCTGAAATATTCTAAGATATCAATACTGATGCACATGATCCGCACATTTCGTCGGTTTGTGACCCATCAGTTGTGCACGAGGCTTAAAATTAAAAAAAAAATAAAACTATGATATTCAAAAAATGCCAAAATGATCTAGACAGTAAAGCCAAAACTATCACGAAAGTTAGGTCCATTCTTAGATATTGGTCTTTGAATTTAAGATATTGCTACTATCACCACGGAATCGAGACAAAAATGGCCAAATACTTAAATTAATATAATCTTCAAGGAGTTAACATTAGACCATAGCCCTTCAGACGCACATTTTCAGGAGGATAATAGGGTAAAACACGGAGTTTGTACCATTCTTTTACTATTCTAAAACATCATTATATGTCTTTATTAACCAGAAGGATAAAATATGTCAAAAATAAAATTAGGGCATTACAACAGGGCCATTACGAGATTAGCAGGGCCATTACAGAATCCTTATCAAGATGGATATACGTACAGCTGCCATCTTGATAGGGAGTCTGTAATAGGCCCGGTACAACTTCATAATGGCACTGCTTATCTCGTAATGGCCGTGTTTATCATGTAATGACCCAGTTGTAATGCCTAAATTTTACTTATAAAAGCAATGTATTTTTAACATGATGATGATTTTCATGTTCCTACATAACGACTTATTTAAAAAAAAATTAACAAAAAAACAAAAAAAAACAAAAAACCAACTGGTATACAACTAGAGAGCTTTTCCAGAAAAGTCTGTAAACAAACCAATCAACAAAGATAGTTTTCCCCATCTGGTTAATAAAAGTATTAAATAATGGACATTTCGTAATGGCCCTGTTATATGTCCTGAGTGTATAATGGCCTTCGGATGCTGTAATGGCCCTCGGCGTTTCCTCAGGCTATTATTTCAGACATTGGACATATAACAGGACTATTACGACAATACCCATTTATCAATACTAAGTAATGACTCGACATTCTTCAATATTGCTACAATTTATGCTTTACGTATTGGGAAAATAAGAATGTATACTGCAATAATGAGAGAATCGTTTCGATTACTGAAAAAAATTCGGTATACAAAACGGTTTTATTAACAAGATGGTATTTATACTTATCTCATACTTCAGTTGGTGCTTATGATTATTGGAATAATACTGAGTTGTTTTTCCCACCAGAGGGGTCATACAATACGGTATGTATCTGTCAAATATGTCTTTTCTTTTACACTTAATCTAAAGGTTCTTTTGATCCAGCAAATTTGCTAAACTTTGCTTTTACCATAAACTGTTTTAAGTGTCTCTTTTGACAACCGTTTTATCTAAAGGAATTCTTATGTGGACAAACTGTGCCTATCTGTTTATACATGTGTGCTCCAATAGGAAGTTTTTTAACAGCTATTACAGACAAATGGGAAAAGTTACCATAGACCTTTGATTTCAGCTTCTACTATATATTAATTGTCAGTTTCAAGGATTACTTGCATTGTATCCACCCTGTTGAACTTGAAAATAAAGACACAGCTGACACCAGCTTTTGCTTTACACCTAAACATATAAATAGAAAAATAGAACTCGATAAACGATTGAAATTCATACTCTGCAACAGTTGTTATTTTCTCAACTTCCCAACTGTGAACTTTCCGTTTGTATATAGTATCGCACCAACATAATTTGATCGCCCAGTAGGATTGCTTGTCTCTATATGTCATGTGTAAGTATTTTTAATATCAATGAAGGGACTTTTTACTTATTTCCACTTGCAAGGTGACGGTATATAAACAGAGCAGGAGGTAATAACCATACAGACAAGAAAAGGGGCATCGGTTCCGATGTAGCCTAGACAATTCGCCGTAAATGCAAATGAACTTCTAATTCAGTCATGTGTGTTCTACTACGATCATATTTTCCAAGAATTAATACTATCAAGTTAATGCACTTGCTGGTATACCCATTTCTGTCTAATTTATAAGCTCATTGCTAATATATGTATTTAAGTACATGACACTTAAAAATTTACATTGTAAAATGTATTGGAAACCAAAAATACAAGTGCATAGTTCAGCAATAATATCATATCGCTTTGTATTGAAGATCCAATCCAATCCAATCGGATTCTAAACCAAGTTGTTATATATGAATACAATCGTTCATAATAAGCGTACCTAATAACAGTTAATCTACAGTGCTTTTTAGCTGTTTTTATGCATTTTTTAGGACTTGTTTACAAACAGAGCAGTGGAAATTATTGAGAACCATGTACCAGGCGACTCTCCTTTGTTTCTCTATCTTGCATATACTACACCACATTTTTTTCTTCAGGTAAGATTTTTTCAACATAAAATTTACGAATTTATTTTAACCCCAAAGTTCCGATTAACCTAGCCAAAGGGCTTTTGCTATCACTTGGCTCTGACATAGTCCCCGGTCTGCAAAATTGTAACATTTGAATTTTCTCTGAAACCGGTTACAAAAATTAAGCATATGTGAAAGGACTTTTGTAGAGTTTACGTATTTGTACCGTTCCAGGTGCTATCATGGCCACCAAACTGCCTAATTAGGGAATTACAGTGTTGTATTTGATGTGGTTCCTGCGTAAAACGTAGGTATTACTGTCGCAAATTGACGCATTGCGGAGCCAGGTAAACGGATATTTGCGACAATAAAATCGGGTTTTACGCAGGAACCACATCAAATACAACACTACAGTTATTCCCATTCTAATGCAATTTGATGAATAGTGTTTTTAATAGTATCAATTTATAGGTGAAAACAAAAATGCCCATTAAGCTGAATGTGCGAAGTTCGCGCAAAACATTTTGACGTCACTGATGGGCTTAAAGTTAAACAGAGGAATTGGGTAATTTTTTAACGTCACGCTCGCTTCAAAATCGAATAAAATTTAATTGAATAGCATTTCCAAAGCACAGTTCGGATTATATTTTATTGTTTTCCAATATTCAATTCCTTCGAAATACCGGTTTTCAAAATGGCGACCATGCTTGGTTAAAGACAGGTTAAATGTATATTTTACGCAGTCTTTTAGCCAATCAAATTTCTAATTACATTCTTGTTTCAATAGAATATACATTACATCAACATTGGAGAGTCATTGTTAATCAATCTAAATAAGACAGTTACCATTACCTTCATAGACAGTTTAGCTTCTAATTTATTTCATTCCAATTGAATACGTTATGATTCTAGCCCCTGAAATCTTTCTCAAAAATACTTTAAATTTGAGGGACAGCCTTTAAAATACCAATATAAGAAATATAGTAAATATAAATGGAATGACGTGCAAGTAAAAGGACAAGGAATAACTCTTAAATGTAATTAACTCGCCCTTTAGGTGCTTTATCACTATTATTCGAAAAATAATCAGAAAAAATTTTGATTAGCACACTGTTTCATAAAAAAACATTTAAACGAAAATAAAAGCAACAATATCAGTTATTTATCGGAGTATGTTTTTCTGCAATTTAGCACAACCCTCAAATTTTACAGGAATAATATTCCGCGTATTTTGAGAAACGAAAATTTTTATAATGCACATACGTTGTAACAATCTTGCATTTCAGGTTCCACAGCGTTATAAAGATTTATACCCCCATATTAGAGATTCTGACAGACAAACATACTTAGGTAAATGACAAGCAATGTATTCATTATAATAACATGGATGATCAGGTCAACTGTTAGCCCTCTGTCATATATCAGCCCTAGATCCTATTTCCTCTGGCGCTGATATGTTTATGACATTTGGCGATAAAGAATCTGATATGGCAAATTCCATGTTTTAACCTGTATATAAACTTGAATCGTGGTACATGTATTTGAATTGCAAACTGTTTTCAATTTATAGACTATCCGAGAAATAAATAAAATAGCAAATAGCAAAACACAAAATATAGTAAAGTTAAAAGTACGGACGTATAGAATATAGTTATATATTGGATTAAAACTGAGAGTAAGTGCACAAGGTATGTACTTTCGTCGATTTAGGATTCAACATTTGTGCTCTAACCAGAAACAATAATCCAAAATGTAGAAGAGAAGGCTCAAGTGTCAAAATGACCAAAAGGGTAAAGCCAGAACCATCTAACGACAGAGCTATGATTGAGAGAGTTACTGAATAAGAGCTCTTCATCAAGCGTAGATTTTTAGAATTATTTATTTTAAACCCAATGATGGTTATTATATAGGTCTATGTAAAATCCTGACTTAAGAGAAACAAATTTTTAAAAAGTACGAAAATGTACACATTTTCAGATCAGTGAATTCCCAGGAAGAAAATGATACTCTCGGGGACTTGAAGTCCTCCAGTGTTGATACTAAACGTTCTATGATGTCAGTTTTGATGCCAAAGATTTGTACATTTCGTCAATCTATAATCTATCAGTTGGTTTGTGCTCACGGCCGAAAACGTAAATATATTTATTATACATCTGTAATTATGTTTGTAGGAATGGTGTCTTCTTTAGATGAAGGGGTTGGAATTGTTGTTGATGCATTAAACAGAACGGGTCATATGGAAAATACAGTTATTATATATCTTAGTGATGTATGTATTTATATATTTTGATATAAGATATACTAGTATCCGAAAGACCGTATATCGTGAAAATATATAATGATATATATTTAGTTATCATGAAAATATTGAAGGTCTCTGCGCAAACGTTTTCTCAGTCAATAACTTCGTACATCTAATTTGTTAGATTCAATAACCGGAGAAAAATAAATCTATATACCGAATTTCTTCCGTAGAAAGTGTGTCTGAAATGTTTTCACACAGAAATTATATGTTGCAAAAACAAATTATTCTCTTTCTTCATTAACATTTAATCTTAATGTCAAATACCTATTATATATCTAACAAATAAATTGAACAGAATGGCGGAGCTCTTAATTTTGGTGCCAGAAACGATCCTTTGAGGGGCCAAAAAGTTACGCTTTGGGAAGGAGGAACGAAATCTGTTGGCCTTGTTTATGGTCCAAACTTTCTTCAGACTGCTGGATGTCGACACAAAGGGTAAATACCCATATTACATTTTTCTTGTAAGGACGTCTGTGTAATTAAAAAAGATAATATAAAATGTCTCCAAATGAATAATGAAGAGACAAAACATGGGAAAAGTAAACAAAATTGAAGTCGAGGAAAAGTCAAAGACTGGAGAATGGAACACAACAAACAAACGTCAAGAGGATACATGTATAACTAAAATAATAAAAAGTCTAATGATCTGAGATCTAGAATCTGCTTTGGGTAATAGAGACAGCCTCTGTTTTTCCAAAGTCAGTATGAACTTATATCGCAAATGTATATATGCCTACAATTCGCTGTAATACTTAAGCATTAATTTTCGTCTGGTATACTATTAACAAAAACGTTGCTAAACTAACAATTGTTTGTTAAACGTTCTAAGAATTAGATCTAAACTTTTCAATACGGGAATTGAAACCTTAGTTATTACTCCAAAATTCATCACACGAACAAAGATGTTTATATAACAAAGATGTAGATAATGTCCTTTTAGAGATTGAACTTCATCAAAATTCATACAAATCATCAAAATTAAAATTCTTGAAAATTGCATGAACTTGGAGTTCCCCTTGTAACTTGTTCGCTTCGTGTTCCCAACCAGGTCAAACTTCGTGTAATTTAAGAATTCCTTATCTGTTGCTTCTTCACTAAACGGGCGAAATTTTGGAATAATGTGCATTGGTAGAATGAGGTGTCTTTATCTGGACTCTTGCTTCGTGAGATAGCTCGTTGAAGGTTTCATATTAATATCTAATCTACATTTTCTCGCCCTGATTTGCATTAAATGATTGCAACATTAAACGTGATCTAGTATCCAATCAATCAAACTATCTAAATTTAGTTAGACTGGGTGCGAAGGCAGGGTAAGCAACCTCTACATGGTATATCATACCTATACTGTCGTCTCATTTGCTGGCTGACTTTTTTGGTGCTTACCCTATATCACTTCTATATCTTATGAATGTCAGCTGGTTGACCCTGTTGGTGATTTTGGAGTTCCGAATTTTAAGCATTTGCCTATTGATAGAGTTAAGTAAAATATGTACCTGTCTTCTATTTTGAAAATTCACATTACGAAATACAGTGTGTGGAATGAAATAAGTTCTAATACATATCGTTTTCTATTGACAGAATGATCCATGCTGTTGATTGGTTTAATACTATTCTTGATATAGCAAAGCATCCAGAAGGTAATAAAGAGATTTAGCATTATCCTCTGCTTCATTTGTCTTATTATTATATGACATGACAATATGTAAGAAAGCGTCAGTGAAAAAAATATGATTTGACTGAGATTGAAAAAGGTTGAAACTTTTCATAAGATTTAGTATATTTCTCTATGCATACTTACAACTTTTGATAGCAGACATTCTTCAAAAGTAAATGTAATGTAACATTTTGTGTGTCGTGTCCTTCTTATTGCTGTACAGTTATAGTTGAGATATTGTTTTAATGTATTGGATACATGTCTGGTTGATTTTAACTGTGTGTCCATTCGATAAAGAAGAAAATGTAAAACAGTAAAAGGTAACAATAACAAACCAATCAATTAACGCTATCCAATCGAAAGACCTTCAGACAAAAAATAACATAAAACATGTAAAAAGAGCACAAACATTTTTTTTTATATTTTACCACTGGCTATAAATAAGCTGGGAGGTTTTTTTTGTGGGTTTTCACATTAATATAAACGAATTTTGTAACAAATGTCCACGAACTAAAAATTGTCCAGCACTGTATGTAAATGTAATTGTTGCATATATTATTCCGAATGGTAGATATTTACGATATAGTTAATGGAATGCCTTATCACGTTAAACAAAATAAATGTGAGGTCTAATATCAGGTCGTTAATCTTGTCGCAATTACGTCTGAATTTACCGCATTAAAAGTTGTGTTTTGAAGGATTATAATGTTTATGTTATTCGCAGGCTGTATCTTAAAGCAGTAAATGAATATATCAGCAAAACGGCGTGCATATTTGATGCCATTAATTTACAAAAATTGAAATTAATTAGTAGATGCCATATCATATCAGTCCGTCCGTCTGTTAGCTTTTCACATATTAATCTTCTCCTCTAAAACCAATGGGTCAAATAGAATTAAACGTACCAGGAAGCATCTAAGTAAGGTCTTTTATAACGTTTGCTCATTTCGTCTTGATCGGACAACAAATATGGCCGCCATGGGCAATTGTTGTTTCTGGTTGGCTGAGTTTTCAAAATCTTCCCCTCTGAAACTGCTTGGCCAAATGAAACAAAACTTGACAGGAAGCATATATGGGAGCTCCTTTATAAAATTTCCTCATTTAGTTTCGATCGGACAACAAATATGGCGTTAATGGGCAGTTCTTGTTTTTGATTGGCTGATATAAAAAAATCTTCTCCTGGAATCGCTTGGCCAAATGGAACGAAAGTTGATAGGAAGTATCTATGGGAGGTTGTTTACAAAGTTTCCTCATTTTATCCTGATCGGGCAACAAACATGACCGCTATGCGAAAAATTGTTTCTCATTGGTTGATTAAATAAAAAAAAATGTCTGTGGAACTACTGGGCCAAATGGAACGAAATTTGATATAAAGCATCTATGGGAGGTTCTTTAAAAATTTTCCTCATTTTGTCCTGATCGACTACAAATATGGCCACCATGGACATTCTGATTGGCTGATATTAAAAAAACTCTTCTATGAAACTGCTTGGCCAAATGGAACGAAACTTGATAGGAAACATATATGGGAGGTACTTTATAAAGTTTCCTCATTTCGTCCCGATCAGGTACAAATATGACCGCCATGGGGCAGTTCTTGTTTCTGATTTGCCGATATAAAAAAAAAATCTTCTCTAAAATAGCTGGGCCAAATGGAACGAAATTTGACAGGAAGAATACATAGGATGTTCTTTACAAAGTTTCCTCATTTTGTCGTGATCGGGTTATAAACATGGCATTCATAGGAAATTCATGTTTCTCATTGGTTCATTTTTTAAGAAAATTTTTTTGTGGAACTGCTTGGCCAAATGGAATTAAACCTGACAAGAAGCAACTATGGGAGGTTTTTACAAAGTTTCTCATTTTGTCCAGATCATGCGACAAACAATGCCGCCATGGGTAATTCTTGTTTCTGCCAGGTGAGCGATACAAGCTCAGCCATCTGAGCCTCTAGTTGTCTAAAACCACACTTATTCTTGCGACGGCTATTCTACTCGATAATATATTTGTGAGTAAAAAACGCTTTTAAGTTTTTAGTGAAGGCCCTCCAGGTTTACAAAGAGCTCACCTGACATCAACTTAAGTAGGACCCTTAAAGTCGACACAGGTAAATGTTATATCTGGTGAAATGGTCTTACAGAGAACTTTAAAAAATGAATAACAAGTGTGGATGAAGTTTGTCAAAATAGTCCTAGATTAAGAAATACAGTATTGCAAGGAAATGGCGATAATGTCATTAAGCTTGACTTCATACAGAACCCGTAGTCTCAATGATATACACAACAAAATAATTACCAGTAAGATGATCAGATGATTTTTGGATAATAAATGACATTACTTTTCTACAGCAAAATCATTATGCGTAGATGGTGTATCTCAGTGGAAACATATACAGAAATGTAAAGGATCGGCAAGAGAAGAATTTGTGTATAACATAGACAATTATGTGGCTAAATCTGCTGCCATCAGGTATGTGGTACTTGCACTGTTTCCTTTCTGTAAAAATAAAATACTGAAGAAACAAATAGAAAGGCAGTCCAAAGACAAAGCTATTGTATTATATTCACAAAGTCTGCAACAAGAGGTTAATCTAATAATAATTAAATCTTTATAAAGTTAGTGAATAATCTATATCATTTGATTGAAATTTACTCGTCTGTGGTCGTGTACGTATCGCATACACAGTCTTTAAAGTGTCGATACAGCTGATCTGGTGTACTGAATTCGGTAAGTTTTGATTAGAATGTATTAAAAGAATTGTTAAATTTATACTTTAAAAACGAGTCACAGTTAAACGAATGCCTTGTAAAATATTTTCTTATAGATACAGAAAATACAAACTGATTGTTGGTGATCCACGTGTACTTAGACTTGATGCTGTTACTCAAACATTAGAACCAATTGACCCAAGCAATAGAGATATTAGATTATATGATCTGAAATGTAAGTAGTTTAACAAACTATTTTGAATCCTCAGTCTTTTCCCAAACCACAAGTTGCTATTTCCTTGTCTATATATATAGCTTTGATATTAAGCAGATCCCTTTCTAAAAAACAAACAAGTTAAAGTTCAAATCTATGATTAACTTTCAAATGTTGTATGCAGTCATATGATCATCAACTTATTTAAGAACCATTTTATTTAATATATTTGTTTCAAACCAAATTAATTGGATAAATAACATTATTTATAGAAAGATAAGAAACTGTGCGGGATTATTAATATCAATATTTTCAAATTATTTGACAACGATGAAAGCCGTTGAACAATCATTTAATTAGAGTTTGAAATAAGCTTTAATTTGAATTCACACGTTTTTATTATTATTTATGTCAAGTTCCATCTTTCGCTACATAGAAAATTCAAGAGGTTCTGTATTATTTTATGATTAAATAAAACATATTCTAATGATCCAGGTATGTTTTCTTTTTTACTTATAGTCAATTAAAATATTTGCACATAAACAATTGAAACTTTATTTCTTTTTAAGCTGACCCCCTAGAAGAATATAATTTGGCATCAGAAAAACCATGTATGGTGAGAAAATTGATGCAGAAACTAAATAGATACCGGGAGGGTGAAGTTTCCGCACAGAACCCGGCAAACCTGCCAACAAATATTACACAACCCAATGGCACGATCGAACCTGGATGGTGTTAAGATTATAACTTTTATTAAAAAAATATATAAGCGCTTTCAATTATTTAAAAAAATCTGTTCGAAGATCATCCTGTATTCAGTTATTGTATAAAAATTCAAAGACAGTACTAATTAAATGTAAATATATCTTTTTCAGCTTTTTAGTATATGTTCAGAACATATTTCTGTTCAAAGTTACGATGGTGACAAAGATCCAACTAATGAAATTAAGCGCTTGATTTCTTTAGGCCTTCATCACGTAACAACTGCAATAGACACAATTCAAATAAGAATTTGACTGATTGAGGATAAAGTTGTTGTTTGAAAAGTTCACACTTTTAGGTCGATACGTTTCTTTAAACTGGAGTGATCGATATGTTAACATGATCCGAACCAACCCGACATGTTTCCATGTTTCGTCATTCGTCTCCACTTCCGTTCCGGATAATTATTCAGCTATCTATAAGGTGATAAGTAGCTGTACGCTTAGTAATTATACCGCAGATGAATTAAGTTATTAATAAACTACTTTCAGTTCTTATTAAAGAGCGGGTGATTTTGACATAAACAACGAGAAGGTAAGACAATGACATAGAGATTATGCGCTGAATATTTTTTCACAATACGGACTAATAATGGAACAATTATATAAGAAAATATTTTTAATATTTTGAATAAAACATACAATCATAAGTTTGATTGAGATTTTTAAACGGACACACTTAATATGATAAGACAAGCACATAACAAGATATCTTTTATTTTGAAGGGAATTAAAGTATTTCGGTTTACTTTTGAATATTGTTTTAATTTATTACCATAAATTGGTACCAATAAATGATTATCGTTATAAGGAAAAGACAAGTCTTAGTAACAACAAAGTAAAAAATGTAGTATATATTTATAGTATAATTAATCGCTGAATTCAAATACCAGAAATAAACAACGCGTGACCCAACTATGCATTAAAGTTATTTACAGCTGTATTTCGGACAGAGGTTGTTTATTTCGGGTATTTCAACTCAGCGATTAGTTATACTTTTTATTACATTGTACAGAATCTAGCATTTTATCAGAAATAAAATGAAATAAAACGGACTAATATCTTTTGATATATCTCCGCGACAATTGAGACATCACTTCCTAGAGTGAAATACCGGCTGTTATTTTTACATGTGATTTACCATGATCTACGGTAATTTACGGGTTACAATGTAATAAAAAAGTAAAGTTTTTTTTCAGCCACTGCGTTACAAGAAACAAATATCTCGCCCTCCAAAAATTGCGGAGGTGCTCTGTCTAAGGGGTAAGAAAAGCTATTCAACGTTTTTATGATTACCGTGCTTGTATGGTTAGTTACCCAGTAGTATTATACAGTTCAGCCCTTTTCAAAGACGAAAACGTATGTGCAAGTGTCGGCACGATATTTTGTTAGCTACATGAATTTAGCATGTCGTAGGATTTTGGAAGCTTTTTGAGGGTTTCATCTCTTTCAGACAATCTAGAAGTTTGCTACTCTTTGTGGTTCTTTTACACGCAAAATGTAGGGAAGAATCAAAACAGAAATTGTATCAAATATCGGAAAAAGAATGCCGAAACAACATGACAGTGGACAAATTCCATAAATAAGCAAAGATAATCAGAAATAAAGAGTACAAAAACTATAGCACTTGAAATGTGAACTCCCAGCCCGGTGTGATATCAGGTGCTCAAGAATGGTAAGCACCCGTCATATTGCAAGCGAGGTAAGCGTATCGAGTCTAGTGAAGAGTCAATTCCAGAAAGATATGAAATCTACCTAAATATATCTTTTCTCATTTGTGAGGTAAAGTCTTCAAATTACATTTAATACAATTAAAGAAAAATTGTGAAATGTAAACACCTTAATCCAGAGACATTGGTATGTTACTACTAAGAAAGGGGACGTTCACACTTGGTATGTTTGGACACGTTTGTCATAAAGTTTTGATTTCAAACGGTCTTTGATATATATGTATAGTATAAATCCGGTTATAAGCTGAAGTGGATGTGTCGGTGTGGTAGATAATCCTTAAATATAGGATTATCAAGAGATAGCATTTCATCCATATCCATTGAAATTAAAGGACTGGGCCAGTGACTTCTCTTTCTGCTTCATCCGAATATAAGACCCGATCGGCTAAAAGCGATGCATAGTTTGTTCCCATAGGAATTCCAATAGTCTGATAAAAAAAATCTTCGGACCTCAACAAATATATGTTGTCAATAGAAATTCCACAATGTTAACATCAGTCTTCTTGTGTAATTTTTGACAGAATAAGCCTTTTCTTTAGTATTGCCCTTGGCAGTCCCAACGATATACATGCTGTTTGTGTGAACACTTATGAAGTTTGGTTAAGGATGTACTCTTCTGAGAAGCCAAAATATTCCTGCATTAAACTTTTGAAATGGCATTGATATTTTTGAAGACACGTATTTTCTGATGTGTTTTCATAAAAAAAGTAGGCAGATGTACATTTAAGCAAGTTACAGTCATCTGAATATAGACTATTAACAGAACATTGGAAAATATGCTATATTCCCATAAAAACCAGTACAATATGGATTTTTTTTTCAAATGAACAAGTGAAATGCTAATTTGATGTGTTTTATCTTTTTAATGCATTGCTTCATAAACATAAAAAGAATTAATGCACCATATGAATACATACCGATTTTTTTTTATCAGTTTTGAATGAAGAAAATACACAAATCTATCACTAAAACAAGTTGAATTCCACCTTTCACACTTACAATAACCAATTTTCTGTATTAAACTTTTTTTTTAGTTTTTATATGTAGTTAAACATGCATGTAATGTACAATTTAAGCCAATGGGGTTGGTGTGCATATAATAAAGTTTTATTTCCCTACCCCACCTGTCAAACTTAATAAAACAAATGGCACAAATCTCATAAAAAACTGTCAAAATTTGTTTTTTCTCTCTCAGTAACCCAAGTTAAAAACCCATTTTATGTGTTTTTCCACTTTATTACATTGCCTCATGGACACAAAATTCAATTTATAGACCATATGAAAACTTTATTATATTTTTTATTAGTTTTCATAAAAAAAGTTTATCACAAAAACAAGTCTAAATTCCTATTTTTACACTTAAAGTAGCACAATTCCTGTATTAAACATTTTTTTTAGTTTTTATGAAGTTGAAAATGCATATAATGTACAATAAATCAATGTTAATTGAAAGTCTGGTCATATTCTAAAAAAATGTATAAACATGATAAAGTTCAATGTTAAATTTGATTTAAAACCATTTAAAATAATCTGAACGGATAAAGATAACCCAATATGTTTTATCAAGTAAATGACACTTCCTGTTTCAATTTGAAAAGAATGAAATAATGGATAGTGGAAGAAAATATTTCTTCTGTTAGTCTTTAGGAATGGTGTGAAATATATTCTGGCCCTGAAGAAAGTTTAAATATTCTGTTATCTCGGATGTTGAAATTATGCGTACAATATTATAATTATAGTACGGTATTGGTACATGTCCTTTTGAGTTTTTATAAGTATTTAGGGCTAGCGTCAGTGTTGGAAATAAGTATGTGTAAGGGTGAGTTTTAGGGGTAGGGTTAATTGAATATGTCCCTATACATTATGGGTTCCCTAAAGTAAAAAAAGGCCAAATATTGAGACCTCCTCAAATTTACACCCCCTCCCAAATGATTCATAGATGAAATTGTTGTACACCAATTAAGATTGAAGAAATATTTTTTATGATTTCTAGCATGTGTTTTATTATTTGAGTAAGTTGTAGAAACTACAGTTCGGTATTTTACCTTTATAACAGTATAATAACTGACGATCCATATGTCATTATGTCAGTTGTGTAAATGGTTGTGCCGCTCTATTCTTACATGTAGTGATACTCTCTGTACGTACAACGTGTTCTACAATACATCTGGCTGAAGCACAAGAGCTGTTGGAGCAAAGCAGCTACTCGATCACACAAAAGGAATGGTTATTTTCTTCAATTCTAGCGTTGTATTAATTGCATACGAATGGTCATGACACCGATAGATATAGATCACGACTCTGTTTCACCACAACATTTCTCCTTGCTTCTTGGACATTCTTGGATACCTGACACCCTTTGCAACCGTTCCTTCTGCCTATAACTTTTAAAACATCATTTTAATTTCCGCCCCATCATTTCGTTTGATCGCCTGCCGTTTTCCCGTTGAAATTGTTTACATTGACGACGTCCACATCCGGGGCAGTGAATGTGTCGTTCAACTTTATTCGGTTTAATTTTTACTTTAATACATTCATTTTTTCTACCAACTGAACGAATTGACAGCACTTAAGAGCACGTAATGATAATTTTTATTTAAAAAATATGAATTACCTCGGCAATTTTGCGACATTGAACTATTGAATAGTTGTTATCTACCTTTGAACGGTACCAAATTACGTGAAAAATAGTCAGAGGAATACATCCTTAAATGGAAGGGAGGTAATTATTTTCATCATTTGCAGCAATAGTCGTCACCAATGACAAACACGATATCTACAATTCTGATTGTGATATTTTATAACTTGGTGACTGTTGCTTCAACACAACTTTATTTAAACAAGGTACATTGCTGGGTCAGCTAATTGCTCTTCAAAGCCTCTTTCAAAGAATTAAACATTCATATTGACATGTTTCAGAATTACTGTGAAACATCATATTCCACCAGTGTTGTCAGTCTTAAAATCTCAAAAAAATACTACAATATCTAAAATCAAAATCTTAGATTACATGCAACAGCATAAAAACATTCGAATTCTCTACGCTCTACCATACCACTACCATACCACATTATCAATTAAAATATCGATACAAAGAACTAGTTTTCAAGAAAAATGGCACACGCAGTTATAACATTCTAGTTTTAGGTAGAGGAAAAGCTTATTTGGTGAAGAACCACTCTGATTCTGACAAAAAGTATTCTGAAGATGAAATTACAAAGATGTTAGATTTTCTCATAGACAACATATTTGTTGAATTTGGCGGTCGAATTTTTCAACAAACAATCGGCATTCCAATGGGAACCAACTGCGCTCCTCTCCTTGCCGATCTGTTTCTGTACTCATATTAAGCGGGCTTCATTCAGGGCTACTACGTGAAAACAAAAAGAAACTAGCCCAATTCTTTAATTTCACTTTTCGTTATATAGATGACGTGTTATCGTTAAATAAGGACAAATTCTGAGACTTTCTACATTCCATTTACCCCTGTGAGCTTGAATTAAGGATATTACAGATATATTAATTTTTTGATAAAATTTATACATCAATTAGGGTTTTTGCTTGACGTAATTCATTAAGTCAAGGGTAAATTTCAGTAAATTAAAACACAAAATAGGAGTTGAATTATATGTTTAGCATTGGTTAGCAGTTGACCATTGAAAGATACTTATCTTAACAAAATGTTTTTCAAATTTTAACAAGATATATTTAGCCGTCGAAGTCGACACGTTTTTTAATTTACTCGAAAATTGCTAATTACCTCTCCTGGCCGATCTGTTTCTGTACTCAAATGAAGCGGACTTCATTCAAGGGATACTACGTGAAAACAAAAAGAAACTAGCCCAATCCTTTAATTTCACTTTTCGTTTAATAGATGATGTGTTGTCGTTAAATAACGAGAAATTCCAAGACTTTCTGCATCTTATCTACCCCAGTGAGCTTGAAATTAAGGATACTACAGATACACCAAAGTCCGCTTCATATTTGGATTTGTTTCTTGAAATAGACTATGACATTTGAAGACAAAACTTTATGACAAACGTGATGACTTCAACTTTCCTATTGTTAATTTCTCCTTCTTGAGTAGCAATATACCAGCATCGCCTGCATATGGCGTCTACGTTTCTCAGCTATCCGATTTTCAAGGGCATGCGTGAGTTATCCTGACTTTCGACAAAGAGGATTACTGCTGTCACAAAAGCTTTTTAACCAGAGTTTTATCAGGGATAAGTTGATGTCATCACTTAGGAAATTTTACGGTCGTCATCACGAATCGATTGACAATTACAGTGTTCAAATATCTAAGATGATGTTGGACCTGTTCCCTCTTTCGTGCATATTTGATTTTTTTATGGACAAGGCGACTTAACTCCAGAACAACATCTGACTTTCATAAGGTAGCAGTAGAGGAGCCTGAGGAAAGGTCAGTATATATTGCTAGTGAGTCTTATACCAGTTTTTTTTTTAGTAACTTTAAACTTTGAGATACAAAAGAGCTTGGCAATATTTTGTAACCATTTTTCACCATTTCAATAACGATGATTTAAGTTTTTTAGAATAATTATGAAGATTTACACTGGAAACAATAAGAAAATGTGTTCATGTACTTACTTGTAAGTAGGAAGTTTCTCTGTTAACCAATCTAATACACATGGTTTTGAACGTGTAACCCACAAAACCACATGATGCACGTTACACAATTTCCGATCGTGAAATGGTGTTTGTAAGATATTAACAGAATAAAACGAAACGAATTAATTAAATTTTATGTCGGATATAAAGAGGAGTGAAATGTTTAAAATTGCATTTGTTGATCTCACCTGTGGCTGGGTCTTTCGACTCCGGTCTTAATTGACAAGGATTTCCAAGTTTCCTACCGAAGGTCGGTGATTTTCTCCGGGTACTCTGGCTTCCTCCACCAATAAAAACTGGCCGCAGCGAAGTAGCCAGATGTGCTTTAAACGGCTTAAACGAAATAAAATTCCGAATCACCTTTTGTGGGATGTTTGGTTCCACTCATCTTGTACATTGTAATGCATGAACAAGTAGTTTTAACGATTGAAGTTGTGGTTGCCGTTGCCGGACAAGTCAGTCTAAGTCGTCCCAAAGATGATAAATGGTGTTGAAATCAGGTGATTTGGACGGCTAAGGAAGCACTGCAACATTGTTACCCATTAGAAATGCGGTTGTTGTTATTCTTGCAGTGTGGAGTCAAGTATTGTTATGTTGGAATCTTGCACCATTCTGCATAAACGGTAGAACGTGTGGCTGCAGGATTTCATCACAATACCGCTGGGCTGTCCAATTTTCCTTGAATGTGACAAACGCTGTCGTTTCAGTATGCGATATTGCAGCCCATATCATTACACACCCGCCAACGAATCTGTCAACTTCTTGAATGCAGTTATCAGCAAAGCGCTCATGTCATCGTTGGTATACCCTCGTTCTACAATCGCCGCGTTGCAACTCGTCGCTAAACCAAACGGTTCTCCAGAGTTGCTGTGGCCATACCCTGTGTTTCTGAGCCCATTGAAGTTGGATTTGATGATGAGGTCGCTGTTGTGAACCGTTCCCGCAAATGAATGTGACGATCATATGCAGATGTGGTCAATTTTGGTCATCCTGAACGTGGGTGGTCACGCGTTGAACGTCGCTGTCGGTACCTATCCCACAGGTGAGAGATAGTACAATGTACTCTGCGAAACATTCAGCAGTTTGGCTACATCTGTCTCGGATTCACCTGCTTATAACCGGCCGATAGCGTGGTTGCGTTGGTCTTCGTTCAGACGTGGCATAACTTGGCTTGTTGACTGTCTACATGTCCAACTGATTTTGAAACCGAGAACCCCGGGATTTTAAAGGCCTTAGATTTGGGTTTCTTGCGACATTGATAAACTCGTGTGTCTTAATGCAATCAATCAAAAACCAATTTTGGCAAAAAGAATCACCAGTAGCAATTAATTACCCTACACTTAAAACCCATAATGAATTTTATTTGTCCTTACATAATGACATTAAAACATGTAAGATTTATAGAAACAACGATCCCGTTAAAAAAATATTTGTACATGAAATATGTTTATAAAATGAGTTGAATTTTATCTGAAAATGTAACTGTAAATGTATGAAATTGTATATAATATTTATTGTGTCCATAAATTGTTTTTACTTATCTATTTTATTTTCAGTAAAAACATGAAAATGTATACTTGACTTTATTAAGAAAAATATTTCGCTATGACAGATTTATTATGTATTCCTTTCTACAATCAGAAAGTTCATCTCAGATAAATTTACAGGTAAATAGAATAATTCGTCAACAACTTGGAATAAAAGACGGATGAAAGTAATTATTTTTTTAAATGTCACGTACAAGCCCATGTATGTTTAAAGTTGTTTTTTATCATGCTTTTAATGAAATTCGTGTAACAGTCATTAACTCTACTAATTCTAGCTATAACTAGTCTCAAATGAAAAATCTTTATGAAGATGTGAAAACAGCATGAAACTATTAAATACTTACGTGAAGCGGAAATATTCGACTTAAAAAGTTGAATTGAAGATAAAATTTAGCTCTAAAAAGATTAGAGTCAATCCTTCTTTTATGCATTCTGTTTTTTTTTTATTTTCACTGCATCGTGTTTGTTATACATTGATAAAAATATTTTAGAAGAAATATTTACTACAGAACAGTTTTATGAGTCATTACAAGTTTAGAAATATGCAAACGTTTCATGTAATTTTAAATTAATCAATATTGAAACTATATTAAATAAAGGCAGGTTGATTTCTATTTTACTACACTTTCTGTAAGTTTTATTTTTTTCGTGAAAGTAACAACATTGTAAAAGAGTGATCATTTGATTTTTTCTTTGAAAACAGATAATTCAATTTAATTTGATCAGTCTCTGAATTATAGCAAATTTCCGGGCCTTTTTATTACAAAATTTGTAGAAAGTTATTTTTCTTCAAATTTTTCCTGTCCTGTTACAAATTCTAAATTCCTGTAAACTGCGCCCCAGTAACTTAATTAATAAGGCTGCAGACGGTTTCGAAATTGACTGATAAAGATGGAAACAGGTTATAGCATACGCAGACATCTTTTTCATTACATCTTGTTATTTTTCAATTATGGGCCGTATGTAGGAAAGCCTGTCCTCAAAACCCAGCAAAGATATTGTCGATTAGAATTTCCAGCACGTTAAAAAAATCACTCTCGACGGAATACTTTTTTGTCATCAGTGTGGGTTTTAACGAAATACACATTTTCTTTACCTAATACCTAATCTTTTTTATTTTTTGTTTGTTTAGTCCAGAAACATTGGCGAATTAGATCAGACAGATTTCAGTTTATCATGCATGTTGAAGTGAAGAATACAGTTGCAATAGAAGAAATGCATTTCTTTTAATCTTTTTTTTAAAGAATCCACAAGAAGCCATACAATCCCATCTGTCTGACGCGCTAATGAAAAATAATAAAAGATTTTGTATTTTTTTTTAATTTCAAATAAACTATCATATTTAAAAGCAACTATCGAATTCAAATATTATACATTTAAATAACTTAAAACTACATAATATAATATTCATAATTATAAATTATACCTCGGAACTACCAATATTAGGTTGTTAAAGCTGGTTAAATATGACACTGTGAACATTCATGGCGACTTAATTTAAATACCAAATCAAATATTATATATATATATATATATATATATATATATATATATATATATGTCAGCCAATCAAAATTTTTCATATTCGATCTCTGGGCAAATGCTGATGCTTCTATCTACCAAATAATACGTGTGTGTACTACGCCATTCTGCAATTTTTGCAAGTCTACAGATAAAGGTGAGAATAAATATAACTAAGCATTAACAGATTATAGTAAGTAGAATATACTGAACTATTAAATACTTTATTGTGACATATAATAACAATAACGAAATAGTGCTCGGATTCGACAATAATACGACAATGAAGGTGTGCACATTACTTTGATTTACGACTCATCATTAATTTACTCAAAGAAAAAAATGTTGAAAACGAAAACAAGGATCCATAAAAACCAAATAATAAATACGAAGACCTCCTAACTGTGTAACAAGCATGTGTTCCGTTGTCATTGATGCTGTTTGGCTTTTTATTTAATGTTTTCATGTTCAAATCAGATTTAACGTTATGTTAAAAAAATCGAAAGTTGCTTGATTTGATATATATAGCTAGAAATTATTTTATTTAGGTTTTCCATTACTGGTTTATATTATGTCTCTTTACGTATGGTAAATATATATTTCATCAACGACAGCATATAAATACACAAATATTATTAATTCTTTAATGTTACAAAATCCCACAGCAGTGTTCCAACGTTCGTGTATATAATTATTACAGGAAATCCTAGTGCTATTAGACTCACAATAAGGAATCATTCACCTACATCACATATTTTGTTCCACTTAAATAAACCTTTTTGAAAACACCATGTGATGTTGTTTCAGTTGTTGGTAAAATCGATTAAAAACCTTATGTCAGCTCACGAAGTTAGTGGTACATGAAATTATGAATTATTGACCTTAGAACATAATATAATTTAATGGAACTGTAAATGTAAATGAAATTCTAATAAAATTCTGTAGTGAAAATATGTGTCATACATGCCATGAACAAGAACATAATATAAAATGTCATTGAAACGGATACCAGGATAGGATACTCTACAGCCAACATAACATAGAAAACAAATACACATGTACCTGTCGACACCACTAGTATTTCGATACTAGCACGAAATTGATTTTTAAAATGTTAAATTTGGTGAAAACTAAGGACTATCTCCCTTTGTGCATAGGTCAGTCCTTAGAGGGTTTTGGCTTTACCCTTTTTTTGCCTGTTTCAATTTGCTTATAAACATTGTAGATTAATATTTTGTATTTCAACACTTTAGGCCTTGAGCACAACCGATGAGTCGTAAATCGACGAAATGTGCACATTTTCGGCGTCAAAATTTATATCAAAGATTTTTTATGGATATTTTGCCATTTTTGCCACTTCCAACATATCTTTTTTGTAAGGTATCTGGACCATAAATGACACGTGTTTTTTCAAGATGTTCCATGTGACCTCAGTAACTATCGGCAAAATTCGGAAACGCAATATAACACTTGTTTTCATAGACGCCACATACAAACAACAAATGATGTGTCCACTTGTGAAAGATACACGCCAGTTAAGATTGGCCCATAAAAATATCCCAAGGAATATTGGAAAGTATTAAACCAAGGTCAAAGAAAGAAACAGCCAAAGATTCCTGTTGATGCTTTGTTTTCATTTTTTTTAATCTAAACTCAGACCCGGGTCATGACAATTCCGATATTAACATTCTTTCAGATAATTTATGAAATAATTCGGACACAGAAGTTTTGAATGTGAATTTGAACGAAAGGATATCACAGGCAGAAATCTTGAGTTGCATCAAGCATTTAAACAGCGATAAAGCGTCGGGAGATGATTTAATCGGAAACGAATTCATTAAATCAACTTTCGATATGTTTTTATCGTTGTATACGGATCTCTTTAACTTAATCTTTGACTCTGGAATAATACTCGAAAGTTGGCTCACTGGGAATATAGTTCCTTTCTATAAAAATAAAGGGAGTCACTCGCAACCCAAAAACTATAGACATATAACTATACTAAGTTGTTTTGGAAAACAATTTACGGCAGTCTTAAACAATAGATTAAAGAAATTTTCATATTACTTTATTATTTTGAATGAAAACCAAACTGGATTGAGGAAGAAATATTCTACTTTAGAAAATATATTTTGTTCTGTATGGCCTTTTTGAGATATTACGACAAAAGAAAAAAAACTTTTTTGGGTATTTATAGATTTTGAAAAGGTTTTCGATAATGTTTGGAGATAAGGTCTATGGTATAAATTGTTTTGTTAAATAGTATAAATGGGAAAAGGTACAACATAATAATATGTATAGAAATATCAAATCTAGAATTGTATATAATAATTGAAGTTCTAGTTTCTTTCATTGCAATAATGTTGTGAGACAAGGGGAAAATCTATTTCTTTTTTTGTTTGCAGTTTATGTAAATGATTTAGGGTCCTTCTTCACAAACAGGAACATAGATGGGGTCAAATATATTGCCGATGAAATTGAAAATGAATTACAAATATATGTTAAATTATTTACTATTCTATATGCCGATGACACAGCCTTAATGACAGAAACAGCGGAACATCTGCAATTAGAACTAAATTGTTTCCATGAATATTATAAAAAATGGAAACTAAGAGTAAATATTGACAAAACAAAAGTAATGGTTTTCACAAAAGGCCGGTTACTTTTTAATTTAAAATTTAAATTTGATGATCAAGAATTAGAAATTGTTACTGAATTTTCATATTTGGGAGTTTTATTTCAAGAGCAGGATCTTTTAAAAAGAATAAGCAAAGTCTTGTGGAGAAGGCTTCTAAAGCAATGTATGATATCTTAAGTAAAGGTAGAATACATAATTTATCTATAAGCGGTCAACTTGATTTATTGATAAAATTGTAACAAATGTACACCAAAGTTACTATACGGATCAGAGATTTGGGGCTCGAAAATATTGATATTATAGAAAAATTACATATCAAGTTTTGTAAGCTGCTTTTTAATTTTAAAACATCTACTACGAATTTTATGGTATATGGCGAATTGGGGAGATATTCTTTGCAGATCAACGTGAAACTTCGTATGATATCTTTTTGGACAAAACTCATCAACGGAAAACAGTTATCATTTCTGATTTATAGATTAATGTCGTTAAAATCAAATAATAATAACAGGATCTCTCTTTAAATTCGCTTTGTAAAACAAGTACTAGATGATTGTGTTATATCTATGACAAATAAGGTATCTTAGCCCTTTATTCCACATGTGAAATTGTGCGAAATTTGACTCGTGCGTTCATTTCTGAATAAAACCACAAAAACTTTCTGAATAATCTATTTAGCTTGTATCTATTACTTATATTGCTACTCTTCCGGAGCACCTGAGTCTACCCCCGGTTTTTTTGTGGGGTCCATGTTGTGCATATGTTTTTAGTTTTTAATTGAAGTGTATGTATTGTTTTGGTCTTGTGTTCGTTCTTCTCCGGAGTTTGTCAGTCGTTTCGATTCTCCTCTCCTCCGAATATCCCTTTGGTATTTCTTGACTTTATTTATACAACGTAACGTAGAAGGAATCACAGTTTATATGACATTAGGAAAATAAAAGTGTCCTACCTTTCATAAATTTCTATAGTTTCAGTGACAGATTCCGTCAAGATCATGTCTTGGCCAACTAGCTAATATTTGTGGCATTTAGTTTGGCAAGATGAGAGTATTTCAGGTTTATTAGTTAAAAAATGTGGCGAATAAATACATTTGTTTCACATGAATATATTTTGAACTTCCAAAGCAGATCATCTAAGACGAGATCCACGATATGCTAACAAAATGGTCAATACCGAGGGCAAAAATGCAATGATTTAGAGATTCGTGGAATTGATAAATTGATAAAGCTATTAGATAAAATATAGAAAACATATTATTTTTAATATACTGAAAGATTTCAAATACAATAAACCAAACTGAAAAAATTCAGGATACAGAATAACAAAAAAGCTAAAAATGTGAGAAAATTCTGTTTGTTTTTTTTCAACCAAAAGGTGCCAATGACTTTATTTAAACTAAAAATGTAACTATATTTTTGAATAATGAACTATTTTTTATGAAAGGGACTAAACAGCCAGTTTTTACGAATGGAGTGTTTTAAAGGGGCATTTCCATGTGTTTCAAATATCCTAGGTCCGATACCACACTTACTTCATAGTGCATTTTCATATTAAAATAATTTTAATTAAATCGCACCTGCGCAATCTTGAAAATATTTCTTGTGTGGAAAGTATACTTAATATCAAAATTTTAAAAATATTCATCAGTACTAACTCAAAATATTGGCAATAATGTCACGCAACATAACCATAACAACTCAATTATGGCGATAACTACAAAATGCCTGCTTTAAAATTATTTTTCAAACCATTTTCGGTTCAAAAGAAATATAACGTACGGTCATAATCTATAATGGTCTGAATACCTTAACTGGCCATTCGGAAAGTCTTTAGATTTTTACGTTATGTTGATTTTCTACATCACTATATTTTTTCAAACGAAATCAAGATAATAAATTTAAGTAAGACAGAAATTATCGTTTATAATCAAAAGAACGTTAAAAAGTTTCTATTTACTGGTCAAAAAGCATCTCCAATTTATAACCTATTTTATCGTTTAGTACTATAAATGCTATAGATTACAGAAGAAATAATAAAAATATACTTGAGTAAGAATTTGACAAAAATGACTATCATTAAACATGTTAAAGTTTTACAAAGATTAATGGTTGAATGAAGTAATGCATATTTGTAATTTGTCTGGAAACAATACATATGGTTTTTACTATTTCTTTTTCGATCAGTGTTCATCTAGTTCACTTCGTATGAAAGAGGAAATTGACGGATAATTGAAATGTGTTTGAGAAAATCTATCTGTTTTGTTATGACTGTTCATGTTTTAGTAGAAGGTATGTATCTGTAAGTTATATATTTTATGGTCTAATAATACATTTGAATATATACTTTTTAACTTCTTAATGTTTCTTTATGCGAATGTTCAGCATAATCGCATTGCACAAGATATTTTTATTTTGTTGGATATATAATGTACATCAGACTAGTACCGAGGGCCAAAAAAGTTGAACGGCTAAAACGTAATCCGAATGTTATGTTACAAAACTAGATTCAAATGAAATATAATCAAAGGGTTAAAGCCAAGGAATAATAGAACATTGTTGTATTAATCTTTTTTTTCAAATTTTATTACAGTATTTCTTAAAGTATCAATTTCAATCTAGTATCGCAATACTATCACCTTAGAAACTTTGTTAAATTTGACCAAATGAGTTTTATTTTATATCCTTCATATCAAAACATTTTGGTATATTTGTAGGCTTTGCACATGGTTTTAAGGAATACTGATAAGATATAAGTTGTTGAAATTTGCATACACCGTAAAACTAGATTTCACGGAATGTTCATTCCATAAATGTTCAAAAAGAATCTAAACAAGAAATGTTGCAAAGCTACCACATAGTAGTATTATGTCTTTGTAAATTTTAATTGTGGTGAATAATACTCAAACGTTTATGAAATACCATAACATGTTAAACACAAAATGAAACCTTGATAATAATAAAAAACAAAATGGATAACAGGAAAGGTCAACGTTAGTGCCGTTACATAATACAGATGGATTTTTGTGTTTCTATTTTCTGTATTCATTTGCTCTGCCGATGGTTTATTGAATCAGGACGCTACTTTAAGCACATGCAGTATTGACTTGTCGATAAAGCTGCATAAAAATTGTTATATAACTTCGAAATATATGTCGAAGAGAGTATTTTTAGCAATATGAAACAACTGTTCATTAATACGTAAAATACCATTTAAATCCATTGTTTTCAGTTGACTTCCATGAATTTACTAAGAATAAATAAGAATATTAAGGAAAGTAAAACTAAAAAGTTAAAATAAAACAAAACATTGGGTAAGACAAAGCAATTGTGACTTTCGTTAATATTTTTTTTAAAAAGGGAAGTTGATATTAACGTCTAAACTTTCGGTTGGCATCAGAAGAGGAACCAGGGAAAGGTGAATGTGAACAATTTTTCTGCATCTCGCACCATTGATATAAAATATTCATCCTTACAACTGATATGTGATTTAGTGCGACGCCAAAGGTGTCGAACTTAGTTGTTTAAGGATCAGAAGGGGTATATTTTTTTCTTATTTGATATTTAATTACAATTTACTACGATCAGTAAAAAAAAATAGGTCATGTTCTCATTCTAATTAGAATGTAAACTTACATTTTTTTTGTTCAATCACGATCGTGAAGAGGGTAACGTAAATCTTTAGGTTTTTGGTATTATTATTAAATCATCGCACTCTATCACTCGAAACACCTCTAATCCAGTGCCGCATTAAATTGCAAACTCGAAACACCAGTGTGTCTTGTTCATTGCCTTTTAGTTTTTAGTGTTTATTTGGTGTTCATTTGTCTCCCCGGGTTTGTATGTCGAACGGATTGCGTCCTTAGGTATATTTGTCCTCTCTAATGCACCGCCGCAATAGTTTTATGCACAATTCTGTACAAAATTTTATGGTAGATCAGGATAGTTTTTGTCTTTATTGAGTAATATTTTGCAAAGATATACACATATATTTATGTTTAATGTCTTCCATTTCCCTCTCCGTGCACAGATTTTACTCAGAATTACATTTGGTAGTCAACTGTTTGTGTTCCTTATTCATATGGTGGATAGTAGAAATGTTTTACTTTTTAATGTAGTTATTAAAATTTTAATTTTATCAGTCGCTTTTATCTGTATTCATTATTCTGTTAATCTTTTTTCAACTTTGATTCAGGTTTCGAGTGATATTTCGCAGATAAGTCTGGTTAACATTTGCATGTGTAAATCTTTAGTAATTTACCCTGTTTAATGAGATCAATGTCGGATTGTTATACCCTTATGATGAAATTTGTTTGTTTATTAGGTAACGGATATAATAATTTCGAGAAGAAGAAAATAAACAGGAGACCACACGTTGTTCTGATTTCATCTGACGATCAAGGTAAATACAGATAAAACATTATAAACTACAATTTATGGAGAAGAAGAGCATTTGGTTTCCCAATTTATCATCAGCTCAAGGCAAAAACCATTACCAAAGTTTCAAACAAAACAATAACAGAAGATATCTAAAGACAGGCCCTTGTATGAATGTCACTAAAAGTAATGTAGAAATATCTTTCTGCTGGTTATAATTAATTGATTTCTACACAGTTTCTGTCTCTCAAATGAACGTAAATGTAATATGCTAGGTTTCTAGTCATAGTGGATTGGAAACTTTCATCCAACGCTTTATTGGATTTTAAATACAATGTATGTGAACAGTCTATGATTACCTTTCCAGAGTACTTGATGTAACTCCTACTTTGTTTGTAGGGGATGAAATTTTAAATGCTTACTGTTTAATTTTTGGGTTAACCTGTGTGTTTATTATTTTTGGTAACTTTTAGTATCTGTTTTTATTGCTCTTGCTTGGGGTGAGAATAATATGTCCGGTTGGGGTAACATTTCATCCTTCAGATTGTTACCTGTTGAGCTTGAACGTTATAAATCCGACCGAGCGTGTTGGTCTAGTACAAAGCATTATTTAATTCCATATCACATCAACATGTTCTCGTTGTGATATGCATGTAATAATTAACACTGGACGTTAAACAATAATTCACCCTATTGAATAATATATCATTTATATTCTATGCATATTTGACAGATTTGCATTTTACCTTTTGAATGTTTCAATATGAAGTATCAGTCAAAGGCTGTGTATTTGGTTTTCAAAAGGGCAACAAAGGAGGAGAAGAAACGCCTGCAGCGTTTACATGCATGTATTTGATTAACTTCGGGCAAACGAAGTGTTTTGTCATTCTAACCCCTATTAAAAGTATATGAAATATATACTCGCATAGAATTGATATCATGTTTTAGGTTGGAATGATGTAGGCTGGCATGATTCTTCTGTGCTCACCCCAAGATTAAACAAACTGGCAAGTAATGGAGTTATCCTTGAAAATTCCTATATGCAACATTTATGCTCACCGTAAGTAAATTTTAGTAAAAAGAGGTAAAAACACGGATTAAAAAATATCTATACATCCTGAACTCACACACATATCAAACAATACTAAGACATTGTTACTACCGTCCTTGAAGCCTTGGGAAAGATTGGCGTTATTCTATTGTGTATATGAAAAGCCAGCATATTGTTCAACGAAGTCAATCTTACTTAAAGTATTCACAAATACGTAGAATGAGTGTAATGGTACGGAAAAACAATGTTTTTATACTGAAGCATCGTTCTTCCTGATGACAACTGTAAAATGGATCTTTTCAAAGGGAAAGACAAGCTGATCCTTCTGTCAATTTTGAAAAGGGCTTTGTAATCTTGTATCTTCTGAAATGCTACAAGAATCATAAGAAATTATTTTCTGCAAGGTTTAGAAAAGAAATATGTAGTACATGTATTTACTTTTACTTGTGGCGTGAGTGGCTATCTTTTTAACACACCGTTGTTTGACATTTTTGCACAGGTCTAGAGCCGCAGTTCTTTCCGGAAGATATCCTTTTAAACTTGGATTACAGGTAGCTTACTCATTAACAACAATACAAAATTTAAAGCATAAGTTCCAAATATTACAAACTAAATTATGTAGATATCGACAAATAAATACCAAACTCCAAAGTAATAAATAATAGGGAAATACTTAAGGCACCATGACAATAATCCATAGGGATCGAAAATAAAAGTGCTGAAAGAGGCGTAAACCCACAATAAATTAAGCCAAATGAATTTTTAAAAAACATCCAAAAGTCACTCAAAATTTTATATCTATTACCGTTTCCAAATTTTCTAATGTGATACTTGAATATTTTGTTATTTCATGAATCTTTAAAGTAACTAGAAGTTCAATAACAATACCCGAAAGATGACACATTCTGATGCCTCATATCATCATTTAAAGAATTTATAGCAACAGTAAAAAAATTAAAGAACAAAATAATACTCCAATATATCTTGTTTGAAAAGAATTAAATACTTATAAGAACATGGGCTACAATATATCATTAGCCCATCCTGATCTATTTGCAGTATTTCGATAACAGCGTGAAATTGATCTAATAAATTTCAGTCCTAAAATTGACAACGTTTTAGAAACTTAAGAAGATCAGTAGATAGTTTTGGCTTTATTCATTGATTATTTGGGCATTTGAATCTTGTCTCCAGCTTTTTAGGTTATATTTTCTAATGACAATATTTTTGGCTCTGAGCAAAATTGATGAGTCGCAATTCGATAAAATGTGGACTTCCTTAAGATTGGTAAGATAATAAATAAATTGAACCAAAAAATAATTAATGTTGTAAATTAAAATTGTAAATTAAAAAAAAACTGCCACTCACAAGGTAAATAACACCTTATATAATATTGTTTCGCTGGAAATTTGCGAAAATGACGAAACAGAGCGAAGTGAAGTAAAACATCATTTTTATACTGAAAAGCTAAATCATGATATTAGAAACATGGGTCTTATTGCAGTATTACAAAGTAACAGTTTAGATTCTGGACTGGGTTTAAGTTCATAGATTATTAACTACTAACAGACTATTAAATATCTAATTAACTATTTGTTAATAGAGTGAGTTAATAGCGTTGCACGAATCACTATTGAGGCTTCTATTAACTAATAGACTATCAAGTGACTATTAACGTTTTAACAGTCAATTAAGCCCCAATTAATCCAAAAATTCATTGCGACGTCACGAGGTGAGTGCATTTTCGCGATTCTCATCATTTTTAGCTCAAGTGAACAAAGGGTCAAGTGAGCTATTCTCATCAGATGTCGTCCGTCGTCGTCTGTCGTCCGTTAACTTTTACAAAAATCTTCTCCTCTGAATCTACTGGGCCAAATGGAACCAAACTTATCCTCAAGCATCATAAGGGTATCTTGTTTAAAAAATATGTCCGATGACCCTTCCTGCCAACCAACACGGCCGACATGGCTAAAAATAGAACATAGGGGTAAACTGCAGTTGTTGTCTTATATCTCAAAAACTAAAGCATTTAGAGCAAAACTGACATGTGGTAAAAATGTTCATAAGGTCAAGATCTACCTCCCATAAAATTTTTAGACGAATCGGTCAACCCATTTTGGGTTATTGCCCCTGAATTGTTAATTTTAAGGAAATTTTGCAGTTTTAGGTTACTAGTATTATCTTGAATATTATAATAGATTTGGCGTAAATTTTCCTTTACAGATCTCCTCTGAAACCACTGGGCCATTTGGAACCAAACTTTGGTGGAATGGTCCTTGGGTAGTCCCCTTCCAAATTTATGTTCGGCATCCCCGACTTCCAACTGTTACTAAAATAGAAAAAAGGGGAGATGAATTTCAACAATCTTCTTCTATGAAACTATAGAGCCAATTGGAACCAAACTTTCGCAGTAATGGTCCTTAGGAGATTCTCTTTCAGAAATATGTCCGATGACCCGCTCTGTAAACCAAGATGGCCACCCCAGCCGAACTTAGTTTAATATAAGACCCCATGGGAAAATTAATTTAAAAATCTTCTTGTCTGAAACAACTAAGCCAATCAGAACTAGACTTGTCAGCAATGGTCCTTAGATGTCCTCTTTCAGAATTTTGTCCGATGACCTGGACTGTCAAACAAGATGGCTGCCATAACCGAACTTCGTTTAGGGCCCTATGGGAAAATTCATTGAAAAATCTTCTTGTCTGAAACTACTACACGAATTGGAACCAGAATTGGCACAAAAGGTTTTTAGGAAGTCCTCTTTCAGAAATATATCGGATTTCGTGGACTGTGAACCAAGATGGCCGCCTCAGCGGAACTTAGTTTAACACAGAACTCTACGGGAAATTCACTCAAAAATCTTCCTGTCTGAAACCCCTTAGCCAGTTGGAACAAGACTTTGCAGTAATGGTCCTTAGATGGTTCTCTTTAAAATGTGTCCATTGGTGGCTGCCACAGCCGAACTTAGTTTAACATAGAACCCTATAGAAAAAAACAGCCAAACTGACTGCAACACTCAAATTTTTAGTTCTGCTCAAGGTGAAAAGTTAAATCCAGGTGAGCGATACAGCCTCTTGAGAGCCTCTAGTTGACGACGTCATCACGATTTTCGAAACTTTGGTTCTCCGAATTTTATAGTTTATGGAGAATTGGGAAGATTTCCTTTAAGCGTTCATATCAATACAAGAATGGTTGGATTTTGGCTTAATTTAAAGTCATCAAATAAACTATCTAGTAAATTGTATCGGCTTATGGTGAATTTGAAAAGTTCGAAAGGTTTAACTTTGAAATGGCTTGATTACATTGCAAATTGGTGTAATTCTACTGGTTTAAATTATTTATTCAGTTTAGATGAAATCAGTTTGAGTCGTGAATTTATCAAAATCAAAACTAAGGAAATTTGGCAAGACAAATTTAACCAATCTTGGTATTCAGATATTGAAAAACATTCTAGAGTAACTTTTAAGGAATGTTCAAAACAGAATTCAAACTAGAGCCATATTTACTTAAATTAAATTATACTTCTAGAATATGGTTAAGTAAGTTTACGATAAATAATATCCATATTCCAATAGAAACTTGAAGATTGGGAAATGCGCTGAGAGTAAACAGAATATGCAAATTGTGTTTTGAAGGAATTGTGATGAATATCACGATTTATTTTTATGTCAAGATGAAAATATAAAATTATTGCAAGATTTATATGTTCCCTCTTATTTTCATGAAAACCCAAACCAATCTAAAATGAAAGGTCTGCTCTCCCTTTGCCGTGTAGAACTATTAACAAATATTTCTCAATTTATAAAAAAAGTTATGCAAATTAATGTAAAACTACATGAAAATTATATCTATATATGTTAACAATATTGTTTGTAAATTGAATTGCTGGATTGTAACAATATTGATTTTGAATTTATTTAAATAAAGTATTCAAGTATTCAAGTATTCAAGGTAAGGCATCGGCTGACAGTTGATTTATCTACCCCAACCGTGTCTCCAACCACTTGCATGAAACTCCCAGCTGCAAAATATCCCATGTCAATAAGTACCTGTTCGATGGAAATACATAGTTTCATGTATACATCACAGAAATTGTAAATGCATAACAAAAATATATGTACGAAATTTCGTAGTTTTAAAATTAATACAACTGGGACAATCCAAATAAATTTGCTTAAATTTTTAACATACCGCAATATTGTTTTAAATTATGGGCTCACTGTGTACCGGAAAAACGGTCCTGACTTTTTGAACGGGAGGAAGGGGACATTTTTTTTTTTTGGATAATCGATAAAATATGTCGTCGAAAAACGCGTTGACTCTATGGTAACCTGTTTTTGTGATGTTACATATACACCGAAGTAACATTTTTATAACGTAAACACAAATTGTGAGTAAGGCAATATTTAAAATTCGTCTGCCTTGATTTTTTTTTAAAAATTCCGCTGATGTATTACCTTCTGCATTGGACAGAACATTTGCTAAAATCAGGAAAAGAGAAACAGTCATTTCTAGAAGCACTTGTCTCGTCGGAATCAATCTGGGACGTTGTTGTAAATGTTATCACAACCCAACAGAAAACCGGTAACTTTTGATTGCAGATGCAATTTATCCTTTATTTAATAATATTTATTCAATCATATTCTTTGAAAAAATTAGAATAAGTGGATCCTTCCAACATATTTAGACTTATCATATAGGATGAAAACATAAATGTGCTGGCAGGAAAGGATGAGTCGAAACACTCCCGCCTTTAATGTTGTGAGGAAACATATTTTAGCATTTTAATAGGCCTATGGTACACAATCATGTGCATGAATTTTTGTATTACATCTCGCAATGTAGGCCTGTAACTGGGGGCGATGAGGTTCATTTCGAAAGTTAACTATATTAAGATTTTATTTCATAAAATAATAATGTATGTACTACATGTATGTGAAGCTTCAGGATAACATCTCCTCAAGTAGAAAAAATAAAAACCACTTGAATGTGTGAGGTTGGTAGAGAGGGAGCAAATTAAGGGAGTATATAGATTGCGGTTTTCATCGAATGTTTAACTTATGTTTATGTATTCCACTAATCCTTTTTTTCAAAATGGAACGTCTCTTGTTTTACATGGAAGCGCTGAAAAATGTTTCAACAACATTGTTGTAAATTGTAAAAATTTAAACACATGAATGTCATGAATAGTAACAGGGGAAGTTCTAAAGTGCATTTTACTTCACACAACAATGGCTTCTTGGTGTCAAACGTTTGATGGACAATATTCTAACAATTTGTTAGTGTAATTAAACGAAAATTGTTTGTTTAGTGTCGGCCTAGTTGACAGGACTAGCCTTATATATAGTAGAAAAAACGTTAGGATTTCAAAATTGTGGAAATCATACAAAACACTTAATGCAATGTCTATTCAATTTTCAAAACAAGTTGATTGTTTAATTCATAAATTCAGAAACATGAAAGCCACGGGTTACAAAACTAAGATAGTGGGTAGCCTGTCTCTGTATTTTTTCGGCTGATTTTGAGGTATAAGCAAGCCAAGCACTTGCATGGCATCCATTTTAAATGTACTATTAAGAATTTAATAGCGTTCCTTCGTTCAATTAAATTTAATAGTGAGTTAATAGACTATTAACTTTAATGGACGTTTTTGCAACCTAGTCCTGTTTTTCAGTACTTTGTTATGATAAAGTTATATCGATTTTATTTGGCAAGAAATTAAGATTTCTCTGTAACCGAAGCACTTTTTCGCGAAACAATAAAATGCAGTTGTTTACAAAGAATCAAATTTACTTTAAAGAAATTATCAATTCTAATATCCCATTTCTTATTTGCTAATATGAACAAAGTATAAACATTTTTAATTGGTACTCTTCAATAATCATCAAAGCATTTTAATCGATCATCAAGAAATGAATAGGTAATTAGAGATAAATATATCTTAAATATTTTTCAAAATGAATTCCTACCAATTTGAACACGATTTGTTCTCGCTCTATACTCCTTAAATGCTGGTCACTGATTATCCAACTAGAAATGTTAATTCTCCATTATATTTTATAAATCTTTCTAAATACGTTTTTTTTCTAAACTTCTTCTCGCAACATTTCTACTTGAACCTGAAAACTGGTCTTTTGCAAATTATTATTTTATCAAATTTATCATTATATATTTAAACCTCAATCATTTCAAAAAAATAAAAATAAATAAGTAAATATATTTGCGGGGAAAATATTTAAACCTTCACTGAGACCGTTTTTTACCTTTGGTCGACTTATTAGCACACTTGGGTGAGATTTCATAATAACCATGTAATAATAGTTCATTGTTATTTTTCAGTGGAATGTGATTCAGGATTCTGAACCAAAGTTTTTACCAAGAGGTATAAAAATATTGCCTGAGAAGCTTAAAGAAATCGGATACTCTACTCATATAACTGGGAAGTAAGTACTTTTTCCAAATCAACACTTATTAATGAAAACATCAAAAAGAAGTAAAAACTCACATAGAAAACAAATAGAATCAATGCAAGTCATAGAAAACAAATAGAATCAATGCCAGGCAACACAAAAGCTAAATCACTTTCAATTTGAATTCCCAGAAAAAACTGGTAATGACATTATGTCAATTAAATGCCAGTATTCAAATAGTAGATACACAACTGATGTTTTTTCAGAGTCATTTATCAGTTTTCCATTTGAATCTGTTCTACGACGTATTGGGTGTCTCGAAATTTATCCTGCAATTTTCGAATACATCAAAGAGAAGGGTGAACAGCTTTTGAGAATTGTGAAAAAGAGTGGAAATTTTTAGGAAACTGGGAAAATTGAGCTAAGAAATTGGGAATTAGGATATTGAAAAATCTTGGAAGTAGGAAAATAGGAAAAGTGTACATGGATTTTTACAAAAGTGTTACGTTCATGTTAAGAGAAAATGTTACAAGAAAACTGAACTGCAAAGAAAAAGTTTCAACGAACATTTCTCATTCAAATACACGTCAAATTAGGGACAGAGATTCTGTTCAAAGCATTTTTTTCGCTACATAACGGCTCCCCCTTCATAGAAAGCGGTAAAAACAGAAATGCTTAAGAATTACTTTCCCTTTATACGTATAGGGAAGAGAAAAGATATCCCCTAGAAACACCAATCAACGATTGAAACATCCAGTAAAACGGTATTATTAAAATAAACCTCGGCACAGTTTTCTCTATTAAATTGGCCAAACAGCGTCATTAATCTAATCAGCCGTGACAAGAAGGAAGTGAAAAAATGTAAAAAAAAAAATACAGATCATTCATGCGCCGATTGAAATGTATGGCATTATAACATGCGACAAAAAACAGGATTGTGCAATACCAGGAGCGCAAAATTACAATTGTTTTTTAATTGTAAACAATTGAACCAGATCTTTGCTAAGGAAACCTGAATTCAAAGTCCTTACATTTGTTTCAGTCTATATCCTTTCCCAAAATGGCGGTAATTTTTGACACAGACGTTTACCCTACCTATGCAAATGGTCCTATCATTAGACAAACTAATAGAGCTGGATTTGTACATGGTGAAAGATGCCTACCATCAATAGATAGTGGTAATTGTAACGATAATTGTACAGGTTGGCTCCGTATAAAAAATAAAACCGGAGTGCATACGAATAAAATGTTTTGCAGTATATTTTACACATTTAATTATAGAACGATGAATTTTATACTACCTACAAATTGAGAACTTATAAGTCTTATTAATGATTATAGATGGCATCTTGGCGACTGCAGTGAGGATTTAGTCCCAACTTCAAGAGGATTTGATTCTTTCAGAGGTATCTTAACAGGGATGACAGACTATTACAAAAGAACAAATTGTAAGTTTCAAGAAGGTACTGCCTTTGACTTAGTTCTTTCTATCAACTTCTTGTTATCGCTCTCAATTCTACATTTCTAGATGGATATTATCCAAAAGTATATGGAAAGTATATATGGACGAAACCTTCATCGTGTTTGAAAACAAGCGCTCTCGGTTAATTTTTGCGGGAGTTACTGCCCTTGACTTAGTTTTTGACCTATCATCTCTTAGTTAGCGCTCTCAATTCTACATTTCTTGATGGATTTTATCCAAAATTCTATGAAATTTAATTTAATATCGACGATAACTTGATCAAGTTTGAAAACGAGTGCTGTCCGATAATTTGTGTGGGAGTTACTGCCCTTGACCTAGTTTTTCCTATCATTTTCTTTTCAGCACTCTCAGTTCTACATTTCTTGATGAATTTTAAGGAACTTTATATGGAAGGTGTATATCGACGATACCTTAATCAACTTTGAAAACGAATGCTCTCGATTAATTTTTGCTGGAGTATCTGCCGTTGACCTTGTTATTTCCTCTCAACTTCTTGTTATCACTCTCATTTCTACATTTATTTGAGGATTTTAACCCAGTTTATATGAAATGTATATAATGACGATAACTTGATCAACTTTGAAAACGAGCGTTCTTGGTTTATTTTATGGTTTACTACGCAATTAATAATAAACCCAGTATGTAGGGCATGATATTCTAGATATATCTATACATTTTGTACAATCTTATTTACGATATAGATAGCATTCTTATAATGCTTTGGGTATTGCCAGTAGCGACGGGAACACTTGGCTACTCTGTAGCAATCTTATTGAATTGGTTTTGAACATCAACATGTACATGATGTAAAGCTTATTTTATCAATGTTAAATATTTTATCAGTAAAAAAAATAACAATCCAAAGATACTTACATTAGATACAGTTAATTTATACTATGCTGTATACGACGCATTTCAAGGAGTTACCTCTCATCAGCAGCATTAAAACCGAAATATTTGGAAGACCAAAAACCAAACTTATATTAAGCAAGAAGTACTCAACCAAAAATACCGAAATAGGAAGCCAAATTTCAGCTAAGGAGATCTACCATGTGCAATACAAGGAATGAACCCTTAGTATTTCTATTATTTTTGAATTTTGTTAAATACAGGTAATTTCTATAACAAATCAATGAATAATCATGTCAGACAAGTCTGACGACTGGGTTTGCGAATACCCTCGGGGACCTAGGGTCCACCAGCAGAGGCATCATCCCAGGAGTTTCAAAATAACAATCCAAAGATACTTACATTAGATACAGTTAATTTATACTATGCTGTATACGACGCATTTCAAGGAGTTACCTCTCATCAGCAGCATTAAAACCGAAATATTTGGAAGACCAAAAACCAAACTTATATTAAGCAAGAAGTACTCAACCAAAAATACCGAAATAGGAAGCCAAATTTCAGCTAAGGAGATCTACCATGTGCAATACAAGGAATGAACCCTTAGTATTTCTATTATTTTTGAATTTTGTTAAATACAGGTAATTTCTATAACAAATCAATGAATAATCATGTCAGACAAGTCTGACGACTGGGTTTGCGAATACCCTCGGGGACCTAGGGTCCACCAGCAGAGGCATCATCCCAGGAGTTTCAAAATAACAATCCAAAGATACTTACATTAGATACAGTTAATTTATACTATGCTGTATACGACGCATTTCAAGGAGTTACCTCTCATCAGCAGCATTAAAACCGAAATATTTGGAAGACCAAAAACCAAACTTATATTAAGCAAGAAGTACTCAACCAAAAATACCGAAATAGGAATCCAAATTTCAGCTAAGGAGATCTACCATGTGCAATACAAGGAATGAACCCTTAGTATTTCTATTATTTTTGAATTTTGTTAAATACAGGTAATTTCTATAACAAATCAATGAATAATCATGTCAGACAAGTCTGACGACTGGGTTTGCGAATACCCTCGGGGACCTAGGGTCCACCAGCAGAGGCATCATCCCAGCATATAGTTTCAACCAAAATAATGTATACTAATTATGAGTAAGTTAATCACAATCGTTTGGTATGAATTGCGTATTTGTGACGTCTGCTTCTACAGCTTACCACTGAGAATGAGTTATACTCGATATGTTTGGTCTGCTGTACAGATTAAATTTTCTAAATTACTGGACGAAATACACCAATTTCAAGGCGAAGAACAGAGTATTTTGGATATAATTATCTTAGTTTCAGAGAAATGCACCCCCAGAATTTTATTAATTATTAGAGTTGGTAAAGTTTGACTACATGATAGATAAATAATAAATGTCTTAACCTCGAAATTGTAATATTGACTGAAAGAGGATAGATTTTAGTTTAAAAAAATACGAAAACATTAACTGATTTTGCTTCTGTCAAGTAATGGTAGGTCATAAACTGGGACTTGTGAATTGACATATGGTGTGTAAAACTTTGACAGTGATAATCGGCACCTGCACTGGTAAGTTAAATTGCGAAAAAAAGAGCCGGAAAAGTAAACCTTTTTTTCCCACATATGTAATGGAATGTTATGCAGAATCTGAAAAATTAAGTCTCAATTGGATTGAAACGCTGCATCAGACCTCAATTTTAAGCCAAAGTGGAGTGAAATTTAACATTTTTAAAGCTTTTTTTATGAAAATGTTTGAAATGTTGCTATGCCAGCTGGGTTTCCATGGATATTTTTTATTTATTTCATCATGATTGAAACAATGCTAACATAATGGCCTTTCAGAATATATATATATGTATATGGGTATTTTTTACTCTGAAGATGGCACATGACCAAGATATTTGTTAGCTCACTTCACATAAAAAATGGTACTATTAATTTGTGGAGTGAAACCTTACCACTGAGAATGAGTTATACTCGATATGTTTGATCTGCTGTATAGATTAAATTTTCTAAATTACTGGACGAAATACACCAATTTCAAGGCGACGAACAGAGTATTTTGGATATAAGATTTTTTTCTAGGTAGAAAATGAATTTGAAAAAAAATTTCTTAGATTTATAGATAAATATTGAAGTGCAAAAACCGTGTTAATAACAACTATAACATATTTCAGTTGGTGCCTATGATTATTGGAATAATACAGAATTGTTTTTTCCTCCAGAGGGGTCATACAACACAGTAAGTATCAGATAAATCTTTTATTATTTTTATATATTTATATATTTATTTCATTTAATACATTTATGATGTATGATTCTAAATCAGTGAAATTACAAGTTTGGTAAAAGCACAAGAGCAAAGTTTTTGTTTGACAGCTTTCAGATGTTCTATAATCTGCTTCAATAAACTTCTAAATTTCTATTTTCTTTTTCTATGACAATTTTTTTTTTATTTTCCGCTGTTTATCTTATCTTTTCTTGGTTTATCACTTTGAAGAGAACAAACTAGCAAGCTCCCAACTTCCACAATACATGAAGATAAAGTATTCTCTCTTGAAAACCAAAATTTCAGGGGTAAGCTGCATTGTATCATAGACACTTGACTTGACAATAAGAGGATTGTTTAAACATTCGCTTCTAATTATATACAAATGAATGATTAAAATGAAAACTATATAACTAATCTTATTATTCTTTTTTTTTCATGTCTTACTTAGCATGTCATTGTTTCCTATAGTTTCTACTTTTCAAGTTAATATTGTACTATCGTGATACTAGTGTGACTACCGAAAACAGAACAAAATTGGTTGCATAGACAGCTTGGTCAGGTTTTTAAAATTTCATCTTTATAGGAATTTGACAATTTGATTCATGAGTAGGATTCAATTTGGTTTTCTCGTCTTCACGGATTTAGTCCGAGCAACCTCTGACGTAAAACAGTCTTTTAGGACGTCGGAGCACAATTTATACTTATACAATGTATGTATTACAGAAAAATCTAACATGGCTACCTTTCAGTGTTTAAGGACTAATATATTTATAATAGGTGTATAATAATTATATAAAAAGATATTATCTCCGAGTACCGAAGCTTGAATCTGTTTCATTGAATATTTCATACACCTATTGCAACTTTACCTATTTATCAAAGAATTTAATTTTGACCACTCAGTCGATCCCGCTGCTGGTGGACTTCAAGTCCCAGAGGGTATCCCCAGCTTAGTTGCTAGTATTTTGATTCTGGTCCAAAATTCATACATGAAATTTACCGTTACAAAGTTTTAAAAATATGTGAAGACTAAGGAGTATCTCCCTCGTGAATAGCTCTGTCCTTAGATGGTTTTGGCTTTTCCTCTTTTTTTGTCATTTTGGAATATGTTCTTCAACATTTTGGACTGTTGTTTTTTTGGTTTTCAACAATTTAGGCCTTGAGCACAACTGATGAGTCTTAAATCGACGAAATGAGCACATCTTGTGCATCAAATTTGGTAGCAAAGAATTTAAGTAAAACAAATAAATAGATAGTATACATACATTTGTACATAAACATTCTTTTACTAATTCTGTATTTCCTACTGCAAAGATGCTATCATATTTTAATATGATCACTTTATTATTAGGACCTGTTTACAAACAGAGCAGTAGAAATTATTGAGAACCATGACCCAGACGATTCTCCTCTATTTCTTTATCTTGCATATACTACACCACATTTTTTCCTCCAGGTAAGCAGCTTTTTTTATCCAAATAGCATCTGTATGAAGTATGCGTATTTCAAATCCGGTTGTCACAAATTGACAATTCTAAGAATTTTTAAACATTTTTTATGAAAAAAAAATCCTCTTTTGTTTGAAGAACTGATGGGAAAGTCTGACAGATATGACTGGTACAGGCATAAACAATTCTAGTTTCTGCAACCGCATAGCGAGATAGATAAAGAAATAGGAAGAACAACATTGATTTGGAGGTCAGAAAGTAAATTATGACTGGTACAGGCATAAACAATTCTAGTTTCTGAAACCTCTTAGCGAAATTGATAAAGAAATAAAAATAACTACATTGATTTGGAGGTCAAAAAGTAAATAAGCGACATATTAATTTGGTTAATTAATACCTGAGTTTCCTTTTTACGATTTCAATGAACTTGATCCGATGAGAGGAATAGGAGATGGGAAGAACTGTACTGATTTTCATGTGAGTGTACTCAGAGGTCGAGGTCACTATTACAAAAAGAAATGAAACTTTCTTTTTTGGATAATAGCTCGAGTTGCTTTTCCCGATTGTTGAAATTGTTGTTGTCCTCACGATGCATGCAATATTTGGTATTGGATGGTGGACAATCAACATGCAATGAATCATTTTTTACTTTCAAAAGTCCCGGCTATTAGCGTACCTAATTAAAGTTACCGTGGAAAACAAATTATTGTTTGCAAGGAGTGCGAGTTTATATTTTTACCGCTACCGTGCAAGTTCTGGAGAATATTGCCCTCTGTGTAGTATGTTGTTGGCAGTTACACGACCTATAAGTTACGTGATGAAATTTTTTAGTACATAAATTTGAAATTCTGTGAAAATAAGGATTGCAAAATACTAGTACCGGAGATTGTTTGTCGTGTTCAAACTTATTTATTGCTATTGATAATGCTCACGTTTTTTTGCGTTCAAAATTAAAAGTGTACACAAGTGATGCATTATTCTGTTTAAAAGCAAAACGAGACTATCGAAATCAAATATTGCGATGTTTATGAAAGATACCGTGATTCTCAGTTGTGTTTATGTTCGTGTCTGTGTTTTTGCTTTTTTATGTTATTTTTGTCTGTGGTTCTGTCTGTTTGGTGGTGTTCATTGATTCGTATTTCATTGTTGACCTTTCATGTTATCCATTTTGTTGTTCATCTATTAAGTACGCGTAATAGAACTAATCTTTCATTTAAGGTTCCACAACGGTATAAAGATTTATATCCTGATGTAACGGACCATGTCAGACAAGAATACTTAGGTAAATGATCGGGGAACAAGCAAAATTTTAATTTTCGACAAATGTATTGAAACCTTAAAAGAGAAATTTACACTTTTATATGGCTTTAAGTGAGTTTCCGTTCGAAAAGTTAGACTTTACATCTTCCTGAAATGACATCTAACCGTCTTTAACACTTCGAGGGCAATGAGACGAACACCTGCCTGATGCCATCGCCGGTTTTTATTTGGACTTCATACAGCTAGTGTTTTAGTTTTTGTGCTGTCTGGCTGCACGTCTCTTTAGTTTACTATGTTTTTATTCTTTTACAGTGTAGTTTTACATTTGTGATATTGTGTCTTATGTTGCTTTCTGATGATTTTGTATTGGCTTTCGATTTTTGTCACTTCGGTAGTCTTTTGCCGATATATGCATCACTAAAGAAACCTTGGTGATCAAACTAAAAGATATATAAAAATATACAAAAATGTAAACCCGTAGTTTGTCACCTTATTTTGGTAGTAATGTTATATGAAATATCTGAAGTGATTATTGTAGGAATGATATCTTCCTTAGATGAAGGAGTTGGAGAAGTAGCTGATGCATTAGAGAGAACGAGTCATATGGAAAATACCGTTATTATATTTCAAAGTGACGTATGTACTTATTTATTGGAATAAGATATATGACGCTAGGATTCTAAATAAAGGTTTCACTGCAATGCCGGTAGTATTCAATAATTTTACACAAGTTTGTAAATATATAAGAAGCATTTATGCATAGAGAATAACATTTAAATCATAAAAAAATTAGTTTAAACTTACTGAATTATAAAATAGGGAAGACATTTTAAGAAAGCCAAGAAGGGTCATGTGAGATCTGAATTCAATATCCACAGTTCGAAATTCAAATTCGAAAACCGACATTCGATATATGAAATTCGATCATCAATCAGAGGAAAGCTTCTAAGTTGTGAATAGTATTTTGCCAATGAAATATTTTTTCACTGTTGGTTATCACTATCAATTAAAGTAATAATATTGATACTACTTTTGATTTATTTATAGAAACTCGTTTACATGTTATTAAATGAAAATTTTAAAAAATGCGTGGTAGTAAAATTATTTGAATTATCTTACATTTTCTAGATTTATGAGTTCTTATAAGCGCACGGTTTAGTTGATATATACAATGCTCTATTTATCCTACACAGTGGTTCACAGAAAATGAACTTAACAATTACGCGAATTTATATTTATACCCATGTTTTCTTCATCAAACTAGAACATCCTTTAATAAACAAGAACTTTTTTCATAAAAGTATCAAAAATTGAATTTTAAATATTCTTACAAAAACAATGACAGGATGTTATTGAATTGATGCATTATTTGTCTGTTTCTTAAAATGTTCTCAACATATCCCTTTCAAAACGCGTGTATCTCCAACAGTGAAAAGATATTTCATTGGCAAAATACTATGTACAAGCTTTGTTCTAATTGGTTACTCTAGGAGTTAAATTTAGGACATTGAATCTCGAATTTGGAATATCGTATGATCTTTTTGAGCTTTCGTAAAATGTATACTAAGTTTTACAAATCCCTCTCCACTTCTCGGGTAAGATAGAGGCCTCTGAAGCAGCATTTTGACTTACTCTTTGCCGAGCACTACGGTGGACGTTTTAACGTTGCATTTGTATACCCGTTTTGTATCTAGAATTTATTTTTATACAGAATGGCGGAACTCATGCATTTGGTGCTAGAAACTATCCATTGAGAGGACAAAAAGGAACACTTTGGGAAGGAGGATCAAAATCTGTCGGTTTTGTTTACGGTCCAAAATTTCTGAAGAAAGCTGGGTGTCAACATAAAGGGTGATTTTTTTTAAAACTTTGTTGTATGTGACATCATTGCAATTTTTCATGAAAACGGTGATGGGAAATGGTCATGGTCTATAAAAAGTTACATAAAAATAAAAATGCTGAATTGTATCAAAGCATCGTTGCAAACTCAGTATGAACGTTGATATTAAATTTGGTTCTTAAAATGCGCAGTTCAGGAGAAACCTTCATCAAATGTATCCGTGACTAATACGTAGCAATGGAAACAATCATCTAAAAAATTTGCAACATAGAATCAAAAAAGGTTGAAAACTGAGATACACATGTACAGTACGGATCATTTAACACATCACCCTCAAGCAGACATTTGAAATAGAGATTATGACCGTTCCAAGTTAACTTAGACCAGAGATTATGACTGGTGTGTTTTGTTATATCTGTATAAAGTTAACTTGAGGACAAAAATGTTCTTCATGACTGTTCTTATGACCACGACTAAGACCGCGTCTGGTTTCGAATAAATATTTTTTACGTTGAAATAAACCAATGAAATTGCATAAAAATTGTACTTTGGTAATAATAAGAGTTAGAAGTTAACTGATATTTCAACGAGAAAAGTATAACGGCTTTGTGATCTAAACACAAACTTTAATATAAAAATTCCAAGGTCAACGAACCGTATTTTGGGTCCTTATAATCTCTATGAAAATATTGCTAATCTAACTACAGACCAAAGTTATTGAAGTATCTTCAGTTGAAATATGTGTAATCAAACCAGACGACTCTATATATACAAAACCTTTGTCCCATCTTTCAAACAGACAAAAACACTAAATATGTTGCGTAATATTTGCACTTCTGGATTAAACTTCCTCGGCACACCATTGATTTAGGTATCAGGCATCAGAAATCAACTCATATAAAGGTAAGATCAGTATGAAAGCTGAATTTTGACTCCAAAATATACAAACTGAATGACTCCGGAAAGAAATCTGAGAATATGTAAAAAATTAGTCATGGAATTACAGGAAAGGTCAACAATGGCATACCTGTCAATCAACGTGACACAACAGACAGAACACCCGATAGAAATTAACATCAAAGAACACCAAAATAAACTCACGGAATAGCACCAAGAGATATCAGAAAATTATCACGACGTTAATAAATAATTTTTTTATAATTATGAATGAATCTTATGAAACTTTGTCTTCTTTTAAAAGAACGATCCACGCCGTTGATTGGTATAGTACGATTCTCGATATAGCAGAACACCCAGACGGTAAGAATAATTGAACTTTGTACATATATCCGCATTTTTGTTATATAACAAGCAAAAAATAAAATTCAATTTTGTCAAATTAATTTCTGAATTTACATAATAACCCATTAATTGAGGTTCTGAAAGAAATTTAGATAGTTTGCTCATAAATTGTGATTCAGTAAAAGAAATTACATCAATAAGAAGTACGCTTACACACCAATTGTTATTAGTACAAATTTCAAAGGATGAATAATTTTTGCAAATGCAGATGACGAAAATGAAATATTTTGTATCGTATAATGCAGTTATACTGCCCCGACCAGAATTTAAACATTTTATAATTCCTGATAAAGGATTTCTACAATATCTTTTACCATTAGTTGGCAAAACACGTGAATGCGTAACAAAAAAAATTTTAGTAAATTACGTTATAAACAATATTTTTGGCACAGTGAAATCATTATGTGTAGACGGTGTGTCTCAATGGAAACATATAAAGAAATGTAGAGGGTCGGCGAGAGAAGAATTTGTGTATAATATAGACGATGATGTGTCCAAAACTGCTGCAATCAGGTTTGCAAACTCATTAGTATACTATTCTGCTTTGTGGAAAGATAAATAAACAAGATAAAGAAATATTGAAACAAGAGGGTAACCTGAGTCTGTATCGCTCAACTGGCTTCAATTAAAAATTAAATGAAATCGTAAGCTTTGTTGCATCCACAAGGTTGTCAGAAGAAACGCAAAATGTCAAAGTGACTCCTTTGCTTCTGCCCTTCCATATGAGATTCCTGCCAACATAGGTTACAATTTCCTACCAACTTTGGTTACAATTTGCCTATAAGTTCCTGAGCAAATGACAAAAAGTCATTTCCTATATGTTTTCCATGGAAAGTTTAAGCAGCCGTAGCCGTCGAGTGAGCAGGTGAATGTCAACCAAAATTGGATCGTTTGTAGAGTATTGCTGTCAACAATCCTGCAGTTTCAGAACATTTACTTATGTCGTTTCAGAGAAGTTGGCCAATAAAAATCAAAGATAGCCTCGGGGGGGGGGGGCTCGGTGGCCGAGTGATCTAGGTAGTTCATTATGAGTACTAATGATAACTAGCCTGTCAACGCTGGGGTTGTGAGTTCGAATCTCACCTGTGTGTTCGACTCCGATCTTAATTGGCAAGGATTGCCATTTTTCCTGCCGAAGGTCGGTGGTCCTCGCCGGGTACGCCGCGAAATAGTCAAATGTGCTGAAAACAGCGTTAAATCCCAACTAAACAAACAAACAAACAAGATCGATTCTGGCGGCAATGTTGAACATCCAACCGGAACCAAAGATGGAAATTAGTGAAGATCCCTCAATACATCATCCCTCTCAATTTTGATTTACAATTTTCCCATAAGTTCCTAATCAGATGACAAAAAAGTTTCCGAACATTTTATCATGGAGTGTCAGAGAAGATTTTTTTTAAATTGGCCAATAAAAATCGAAGATACCTCTGTCGGCCATATTGTTCAGCCAACCAGAACCAAGACTGAATTCTTTGTATACATCATTCCTACCAAGTTTGGTTACAATCCATCTAGTAGTTTCAGAGGAAAAGATCAAAATGTAAAAGCTTTACGGAGAACGGGCACCTACGCCAACGATGACGGACAACGGACGCAAAATGATGACACAAACTCACATGACCTATAGTCAAAGTAAGCTAAAAATCCATTAAAATGAAAATACATATGGAATCTTATTAACTACTGTTGTATACGGTAGATATTATAAATAAAATTCATAAATGTATGATTATAAAAAAGAAAAAGAATGTTATCTATAAAGCTAGAGTAAAGAGTTAGCTGTATATCAGAAAAAAAAACATATATGTATTTTTAAAGTTGTTTGTCATCCTGAATATTCATTGAAATCAGATTACGATTTAATTATGGAAAACCAAAACTAAATATTGGCAAAAGAAAACCCATGCAAAAAGAGAGGTAAAGAATCATTAGATATCAAAAACCAAATACAAAGCTGATTGACGAAAACAATATCACAAACAGTAAATGCCACAAAGATGAAGCCAAAAGAATAAGAAAGTAATATAACAAACAGAAGAAACTCCGAATAAATCGGCGCAAAATCTACAGCAATTAACATATCAATGTGAACTGGGGAAGTAGAAAAATTCCTCAATCTTCCCCACGCAAGGTACTAAAATCATATAAAATTTTAAGTCATTTAAGTTGTCCGTTCCGTTAAAACGTGAAGTATAATCTCATTGGGGCCTCGGTAGCCGAGTGGACTAGGTAGTTCGTCATGACTACTAATGATCACTAGCCTGTCAACACTGCAGTTGTGAGTTCGAATCTCACCTGTGGCGGGGTGTGTTCGACTCCCACCTTAATTGACAAGGATTGCCAATTTTCCTACCGAAGGTGGGTGGTTCTCTCTGGGTACTCCAGCTTCCTCCACTAATAAAAACTGGCCGCCGCGAAATAGCCAAATATGCTGAAAACGGCGTTCAACCCCAATTAAACAAACAAACAAACCTGATCTCATTTATGATACTTCTTTTCGGCAAATAATATTGTAATGACGACTTTTAAATTTGAGTAGTAATATCTAAAATGTAAACATAACATTCTCTTCGAGGTTTGTGAAAGTTGGCTTACTGTGTTGGAAATGTCATCCTACTTATCACGGACTTGAAAGCAACGAACAACTATGAAATGTATACTAGAGACCTTGGTATTTAACTAAAGTTGTTCATTTGAAAGTAACAATCCTCGTATTTGTCACAAAGTTAGATTTCCATGCAATAAATGCACAAAATGTCCGAACCAAATGTAGTCAAAAATATCTAAGGACAGAAACCGTGCTCCTAATTTTCATATATTTCATATTATCGATACATATATACTATAGAATGAACTTATGAAACGTTTGCTCAAATAGGTATATTTTAAATTACATTTAGTATTGTTAAGTAAACAGGTATCACATGAAAGGCAAATTCGGTCATTTACCAAGATGATAACAAGAAAAATAAATGGAAATGGTGAGCTGTCAGAAGGGGCGTAAAACGACTAAAATGTATGAAATACACAAGTCGAACAAAACCAAATATAAAATCGTAAAAAAAAAACAACAAACTAAAAAGTTAAAAATACTCAACGTTTCGACCAATATGGTCTTGATCACAAGTATGTAAAAAATAAAAATAAAAAGGTGTTGACTCTTTGAAACCCAGAGCAAGACTGGCTTGTTATACGACTTTTTGTAATATTACAGTATTTTGTTATAGATATGGAAGGTTCAAACTAATTGTCGGTGATCCACGTGTATCTAAATTTAATACTGTCACTCTAGAAGCACAACCAATTGATCCAAATAATACAGACGTCAGATTATACGATTTGAAATGTGAGTAATATTATGGTAAATTTTAAATGTTAAGGGACAGTCCCTTTCCTAGGCGATCAAAACGTTTTAACCCCTTTTGACTGTTAAGCGGCATTAATAATGGTCACAATTACTAGATATGGGATTGGCGTACTATAGCTTGGTTACCTTAGATACGAGACCGTATCGTTGATAGATATGTCGATCTCTAGCATGAGAGGAATTTTCATTTTTTTTTCAGTCCTTTCATTTCGTTTTGTGTAATATTCATTCTCAATTTCAGGCTACTTTGTCCTTAAGACCTGTATAAAATTGAAGAATTATTTTCCCTGAATAGATTTGAAATTATTTTTCTATATTACTGGGATCTTAAAAGGGCATTTGGTATTTCCTTACTACACTTACAACAGTTATTTGAGTCAAGAAATACCAAAGGGATATATGAAAATATCTTAATGCATTATATGCGCCTGTCCCAAGTCAGGAAAGTATGGTCATGAACGTCTTTTTCTCGGTTACCTTTTAATTTATCTATTTATATTCTAACATGATATTGTACCGATGGCCATTACTACTATTGAATTACTCTGTGCCATTCAGGGCCTGTAGCATGGTGTGGTTTTCCACTAATGAAGACCATGTTGTGATCTCTGGATGTTTGTTTGGTTATATAATGATGATTTTGTGCTTTCTGTGTAACTTAATTCTACGTGCGTTATTCCTGACATAAGATAAACCGTGATAAAGATTACTCCAGGAGAGTCAGAAAATGATTTTTTAGATACCTATTGTAATAGTTTTAGACAATTTAAGTCAAACCTCCAAGAACATAGCTATGCACAAGGGAGATACTCCTTTGTTTTAAAAAAAAAATAACATTTTTCTAAAAGTAAACCTAACGTATTTATTTCGGGTTGGTATAAAAATACTACCAACTGAGCTTATGACGCATTCATGTGAGATTCTGGAACTTAGAGTCCACCAGCAGGCGGTATCGACTAAGTCTTTGATACAAATTTTGTTTATTATATGTTTTAGTTTCGTTACAATATTTTTCCGAAAAATAATTATCCTTTTATGCTTTTTCAATTATTAAAGTATTATAGTTCAAAAAATTTTAGTGTTCACTACTTACGTCTGTTTCAGCCGACCCATTCGAGGAGTTAAATCTGGTATCAGAAAAACCAAATGTTGTAAAAAGATTAATGAGAAAACTGAATAGATACCGAGAAACCGCTGTTAATGCTCATAACCCAGGACGACTGCCAACAAATATAACACGACCAAATGGCACGATCAGTCAAGGATGGTGTTAATGCAAGTGCATAATCTTTTATCAACTGAGAAAACTTCAAATGAAGAATTTGTATTTCTAGCACATGTGGTAATGTCTTTGTAAAATTGTCAAATTCCTTTGGCTGGGGACGTCAGTGCACCTGTTATGCTTATACAGAAGATTTTGCGGGTTTTATTCAAAACATGCACAACAACTGCTGTTTATATTTCCTTCTAGGAAAACCTTAAATGCTTCACCTGCATTACCATTTTATCCTAAAAATGTTTACATAATGTCTACCAATTATTTAGAAGTCACAAAACAAACTGGAAAAAGGCAACGAGCATATACAATTTGGTGAAATGATGATGTCACCATATTGCTCTGTTTTTTTTTTAATGAAAAGTAGACACAATATGACCTAAAACGAAATTATTTAAAAGATTTGATGTAAAACAGCGCTTGAATTACGTAAACAAACAACATTTCAAAGAGAAGTAGATGTTTTATGTTCGATCAAAGTTGATTTGAAAAAAAGTGCATATATAGTATATTTCCTTATGAAATGTGATGTTGAATAATTAGCATTGTATTTATTATCAATCTATTTAAAAAGGATTTTAATGTGGCATGTAGTTGATGTATAAGAATTAAAACTAGGTTTTATCCTTCTCTTATTATTGCTTAAATATTAATTTGAAATGCGTTTTAATGTTTTTTTTTTAAGATTTTTGTTGTTAAAAAAAATATATGCTGTATCGCCTTGGTGTACACAATAAAATTCTTTGAAATCAATTTTGATGCAGAAGTTGTGCCCAGTTCGTCGATTTACGACTCATCAGTTGTTATCAAGGTCTAAAATGTTGAAAACCAAAACAAAAATCCAAAACATTGAAGAGAAAATTCATAAATGCCAGAATGACTAAAAGGGGTACAGCCAAAATCATCTAAGGTCAGAGCTATGCACGAGGGAGATATTCTTTAGTTGTCAAATGTAATTTTGTTAACAACAGGACCAATAATTATATCAAACTACTAACAAAAAAATTAATTAAAATATTCTTGACCGCTAACACACATTTTAAGGTCAACACCACGAACTGTTAACCACAAAATAAAGTAAAATATTCTAGACCACAAACACATTTTACGATCAACGTCACTTTGCCAAGACAATTTTCTAATTTCAAATATGAAAAACTTGATATATTCAATTAGAATTCATGTCTTTCTAGATAACAATTTACAGTGTGATGGGACCCACGATAGGAGTAAAACATGGTTCTGTGCACCTGATATCACTTATGGGTTTTGTGCGAGTTATTATTGCTAGTGATTTAGTTTTTTTGTTGTCATGATCATATCTGCATTAGATTGTTATGATTTCTTCTATTTCTTAAACATATATAGTTATATCCTCTTTTACGTACTCGCGAGTTTGATTCTAGATTTGTCTTCATAGTATACGGTTGCCTATATTAATGCCATTTAAAACATTCCACAATTTAAACAATCCCTGTCATAAGCTGATATATTTTAAGTGAACAAAGAAGATTACGGTTCAAAGCGAAATAAAGGAATGAAAATCATTAAAACTTAAATAAAATGTCATCATTCCGATATTCAAATTCAGCTTTATAGCTGTTATTGATTCAATATTCCATTTAATGAAGAAAATACGGCAGCTAAGCACGACTTGAGCAAACTTCCCTGCAAGATCGAAGCTTCATTAGATATTTTAACGTCCATGCATTCAACTATTTTTCATTCGAGCATTATTGACTAAAAAATCCAGCGTATTTTACCAGAACGGATTAGTTTAAAAATAGACTGGGTGTGGTCCTTTATATATTATAAAATTTAGATCTATTGACAAGAAAATTATCTTCTATAAGGAGTAGTTACCAATATTATGAAAAAATGTCAGGAGAGAGAAAAACAATAGTGTAATATTATCTCAAGGAGAGGGAAAAACAATACGTGTAATATAATCTCAAGGAGAGGGAAAAACAATACTTGTAATATAATCCCAAAAAGAAAAGAAAAGAAGATCGGAAGATAAACTCATGAGATTCAAGTTAATCTTGCACTAGTTCAATTTATATATTGTGGAAAATTTTATATATACGAAAAAGAATACCAAAGCAAAGGGTTATTAGGTGAGGAGAAGGCAGTTTTGACTAAAACCACACTAATAAAAGTACTCTAGCAAGAGCTGATGTTATATGCTGGAATTTCTAGTCGATAATTTTATTTGCTGAGTAAAACGTTCTTAAGTTTTTAGTGAAAGTCGCTCCAGGGTTACAAAAAAGCTCACCTGACATCAAGATAAGGACGACCCTTACAGTCGACACAGGTCAATGTTATCTCTGGTGAAATGGTCCTGAGTCTAGATGCAGTTTATTAAAATATTTTTCAGTTAAGGATTAACAATATTGCAAGGAAAGATTGATGATATCAATAAACCCAATAGCATACAGAAAAAAGCAGTACAAACAATATACACCATTGTACACATTATAATAAAGACCCACTTTCCATTTACAATATTATATTACAAGTAACATGATGAGATTATTTTAGATAATATATGACAATAGCAAAATTATTATGTGTAAACGTTTATCTCAGTGGAAACATATAAATATTGTATATGGTCGGTAAGACAAGAATTTGTGTATAATATAGACGGTGATGTCGCCAAATCCGCTGACATCAGGTTTGTGGTGCTTAAATTTACTCTGTTTTGATTTTTGTGAAAAATTCTGAAGCAATAAATGGGAGAGGAATCCAAAAGACCAATCTATATATTGCAGAGCATGCAACAATAGATTAGTTTAATAATAAAAAAATATTTTAAAAATCAGCGTATAATTTATATCATAATTGAAATTTAGTCGTCTGTTGTCGTGTACATATCACATACACAGTTTTTACCTATCGATGCCTGAAAACCATCACTTGATCTGGTGCACTGAATTCGGTATATATTTAATTAAATGGTAAATCTATACTTAATAACGAGTCACTGTTAGACGAATCTCTTGTAAAATATTTTGTTATAGACATAAATTGCAACCCGATTGTTGGTGATCTACCTTTAATGTTTTAACTCGATCATTAATACCAATTGACCCAAGCAATGAGTATTTTGAATCCTCAATCTTGTTCCAAACCACAAATTGCAAAAATTTGGTTATTTTGCCTTCATATATTAATAGCTGGAATATCACAAAGGATGCTTGCATTTTTACAATTCATTTTTACAATTGCACAATCTGTGTAACACTGGATCTGCCAAACAAGTCTTTTTCTAAAATCTTACTACACATACTTCTGTAACTGATATAAAAATACCTTACGAGCTAAAGTGTTACAGTCTACCCCATAATGTCAATCAGAATGAAAGTTCCTAGTAGCTTGATGTAATAGTATTGTAACCTCTGGCTGGTCTTCATTTCATCGTTTACCAACTTAATCAATGTGAATTGTCTAATCACTTGGCCGAAAGATGCACTTAGCTAAGTCGTGACGGAAACAATTAAACGTACCTAATTTTGTTAAATCGTGTCTTCAAGAAAAATAAAAATATTTTGCCGATGGAATTTTCAATTTAAAAGGGTGATAACTCTTCCTATAAGATTTTATTAAATTGAGTATTATATCCCGATTTGCATGAAATATGCACAAAGTGCATTAAAAATATTTGAAATAATGATATTACAAATTTTAGGATAGGTCTGAGTTAAATAATTCAAAGTTTTAATTTTTTCAAATATTCAAGTGCATGAATTTTTCCTTTGGAAATTCCCATGCAAAAACCTATTTGAGGTTTACAAATATAACCTTCTAAACAAGGTAACATTTGTACTTTTGTAACAAATATTAGATAGTAGAAGCATGTTTTAACCAAGTAAATAATTTTACAATATATATCGGGTTAACTTCGAATTGGTTGCAAATCAACACCTTAAATGAACGCTATACTACAAGTTGCTAAGTGAACGTTTACATTGGAAACATAGATGGCGCTGTCACATACACAGTCTATATCGCTGTTTTAGACAATACAAATGCCGATATTAATGTTGAATTAATATTCTAAGATTCATAGAAGTTAAATAAATATCATATGTGATAAAATAAACTAGAAAAGTAATATTTATTGTCGAGATTACTAGGAAATCAAAGGTATCGTAATGTGCTAAAAATAGATAGGGTGCGCTCATCTCGGTCCGCGTTGTTAGTATATATATAAAGCCGAAATCAATGGAAGTCGTCATTCATTCGTTAGATTGACCACGGTGAAGACCTCTAGGAGCTTCAAAGAGAAAGGTACATACCGAATTAGGTTAGGTTAAGGTACAAACGTGTTCAGCCTGGTGTCGTATGCCTTATAGGTTGGTCGCGACAAAAGGGTTTAACACGTTTGGCAGTGTTCTATGCTGTATGTCTGGAAACGGACTGGTCACAGCTTGAGACACTGTCTGAAACAGGTCTGAGACAAGTTCAATAGAAACAGGTCTGGCGAACAGGTTCGGCCAGACAGGTTCGGGACAAGAGTAGGTTTATCAAACAGTTTAATTTACAAATTAATTATATAAAGTACATGCTTCAGGGAAATCCCGGGAAACCGGTACGAACCATAATTAAATAGAACAATTGACAGGTCTTGCCCGGTTACACGTTACAGTTTGGTGGCAGCGGTGGGATTTCCCATTTGCAATCAGTTTATTTGTTTGATAAAATTGGTAAAAATTGTGTGTTTGTTTTATTGAAACCCAAACATGTCTGACAGTAAATATACCGGCTATTTGTATGACCCCGACTTAAGCGTAAGTCATGAACAACTACGCAGAGAAATAGATATATTAAATGCAGAGCTGCAAAGATACAGTGTAGATGACAGGGTTGAAAACAAGATCCCTACTTCTACACCTTATAGTCAGGGGTTTTTAGACAGACAAACAGATTCAGGGATAGCTTTGGGGCGACCTACGGAATTCGGTCATGAAGAAACCAACCCTTGGGACACTAAACGGACTGGTGTTGGGGCAAAGTTAAAACATCCAGATCCCAACAAGCAATCCCCTAAAGATTTTGTTACATACAGAAGACCGGCTGCAAAAGCTAAGATACAGAAAAGATCAGTAACGCCCGAAGCTGACTCTCGGACAGAAAGCAGAAATTACAATAAAAACACGGTCAAGCCAGCAACATACGATGGCAAAGGTCCTTGGCCTGACTACAAATCCCATTTTGATGCTTGTGCTCAGATCAATAATTGGTCTGAAACAGAGAAAGGATTATATCTTGCTGTTTCTTTAAGAGGCCAGGCACAGGGGGTACTAGGTAACCTTCCCCAGCAAGATAGACAAAATTTTAAGGAATTAGTCAAGTCTTTAGAAGAAAGATTTTCCCCCTCAAACCAAACTGAGCTGTACAGAACGCAGTTAAGGGAAAGGAGACAGAGGGCAGTAGAAACTTTGCCTGAACTAGGACAAGACATAAGACGTCTAGCAAACCTTGCATACCCTACAGCTCCAAACGATGTAAGAGAAACCCTTGCTAAGGAGCAATTTATTGATGCTTTAGTTAGTAGTGATATGAGATTGAGGGTTAAACAAGCAAGGCCCATTAATTTAAATGACGCCATCAGACATGCCGTGGAGCTTGAAGCTTTTAATAAAGCTGAATTAAAAAGAGAAGAAGGGCAGGGTTATCTAAGAGCGACATCTAATGAAAGCAGAGTAGAGTCCGAATTAAGTTCCCTCTTGAAAAATATGCAAACTGCATTAACAGATTTGCAAAAAGAGGTTAAGACACTCAAAGAGACAAGAACACCCCCACGTTTCAACAGACAGAATCGTGCTGATTATAGGGGAAACAGAAGGACTAATCATTCAAATATGAAATGTTTTGCATGCGGCAAAGTAGGCCATATCGGCCGAAACTGCCCAAACAAGTCCAGCACAAAGAGTCAAGCTAAAAGTGAATCAAATACTGCCGGGGAAACAAAAGGGGCAGCTGCCAAAAATGACAATACTCCAAATTCCGTTGGCGTGCACAAACTGTCCCAAGAAGCTGGAATGTATGTCAAAGCTAGTGTAAATGGAGTTTTAGCCAACCTTTTGATAGACACAGGTGCCACTGTTACACTTGTATCGGCTACGTTATTCAAAACAATGGTCAATACTACACTGAGCCCATCACAACGTGACATACTGACTGCCAACGGTGAGACCTTACATGTTTTGGGTAAAACAATGCTTGATATTCAGATGAATGGGTTTAGATGTAGTAACATCGCTGTAGTGGCAGAAATCAATGTAGATGGAATATTAGGTCTCGATTTCTTGAGGTCACAAAATGCAAACATCAGTATGTCGAATGGAATTATCTCTATGCAAGGGCATGAGATAAAGTTTCAGATACAAGGTCAGATTGGTTGTTATAGGGTTACAGTCTCTGAAACTGTCACTTTACCTCCTCGCAGTGAAGTAATAGTCGGTGGGAAAATACGAGAAAGTCTCTGTTCATCGTTTAAGGTTGGTATTGTTGAACCTACAGAAGATTTTAGAAAATTTGATAAGGCTTTAGTTGGTAGAACACTTGTAAGCAATAGTAGTGAAATACCGCTAAGATTAATGAATGTTTCCACACAACCTCAGACCTTGCATGAGGGAACTATAATTGCTAAAGTTACACCAGTCAGCGAAGTAACGGAGCCGTCCAAGTTTGAAGAAGCTCCTGGTGACAAGCTTCCATGCCACCTTCAAGATTTATATGAAAGGTCAATTAAAGATTTAACTGAAGATCAAGCAGCTAAAGTAAGAAATCTGTTGCAAAAGTTTTCTCACATTTTTGCAAGGACCGACTCCGACTTTGGTCGTACGAACATAGTTAAGCATTCGATCGATACCCCAAATGCTGTACCGGTCAGGGAACCACCAAGAAGGGTTCCTTACCATATGCAGCATGAATATGACAAAGCAATTGATGACATGCTAAGTAAAAATGTCATAGAGCCTTCAACCAGTCCCTGGGCGTCAGGTGTTGTCCTGGTCAAAAAGAAAGACGGTTCTACACGCTGGTGTGTGGACTATCGCAGGTTAAACAGTATGAGCACCAAGGACGCCTATCCCTTGCCACGCATCCAGGATTCACTGAGCCAGATGTGTGGTGCACAGTGGTTTTGTACAGCCGACCTCTGCTGTGGATATTGGCAACTTGAATTGGAGCCTAAAGATCGCCCCAAAACGGCATTTGTCACACGTCGTGGCCTCTATCAATTTCAGGTAATGCCGTTTGGTCTGTGCAACGCTCCAGCCACGTTTGAGCGCTTAATGGAAACAGTTTTAGCGGGACTTCAATGGGACATCTGTCTAATATACTTAGACGATGTGATAATATTTGGAAAGGATTTTAACCAAATGATTGATAACTTGACCAAGGTTTTTGACAGATTTTCGTCGGCTGGACTTAAGTTGAAGCCAAGAAAATGTACACTTTTTGCCAAACAAGTTGAATATTTAGGGCATGTCGTGTCTGAAAATGGTATTTCTACTGACCCCAAGAAAACTGAAGTAATAAGAACTTGGCCCGAACCTACAAACATTACAGAGGTTAGATCATTTGTTGGTTTCTGCAGTTACTATCGCAGATTTATTCAAAATTTTGCAGACATAGCCAAGCCCCTCCATAAACTAACACAAAAGGGCAAACACTTCGTTTGGACAAAAGAGTGCCAGGAATCATTTGATACGTTAAAAGGTCGTTTAACAAGCCAGTGTTCCAGCTAGCCCAAAATAGAGGGGCGCAGCACCCCTCTGCCCTTTCGGTGCGCCCCTCTGCCCTTTGTATTTATGAGATACAAATATTTGTAAAAAAGCTAATTTTAAAGAAAAAACAAAGGCTTATTTAGTTGATTTTGTCTTAGTATATAATAAACAGACTAGTTAGGCCTGATATGAGCCAAAATAACAATATAATATGTATTTAACCCATATTTTCCATTTCATTTGTGCCCTTTTCACTTTTGTTGTCGTGCTAAAGTGCCCCTTTTCTGGAAGTTGTGCCCCTCTGCCCTTAAATCCTAGCTGGAACACTGCAAGCTCACCCATTTTGGCTCATCCAGACTTCACACAACCATTCATTTTAGATACAGATGCGAGTGCAACGTGCATCGGTTCTGTACTGTCCCAGGTACAAAACGGACAGGAGAGGGTTATAGCATTTGCCAGCAGAAGTCTGACGAAATGTGAACGAAAGTACTGTGTTACCCGAAAGGAGCTATTAGCTGCTGTTTATTTTACAAAATACTTTCGACACTATCTGCTTGGTAGAAAGTTTGTGATTCGTACAGATCACAGTTCTTTACGGTGGCTCCTTAATTTCAAGGACCCGGAGGGACAAATGGCCAGGTGGCTGGAAGTTCTGTATTCATTTGATATGGAGATACAGCACAGACCGGGTAGAAAACACGTAAATGCTGACGCCTTGAGCAGACTGCCGTGTAAACAATGTCAGCATTGTAACGAGTCTGAGGACATTCAAGAACAAGTACGAAGTGCTGTTCAGCGGAAACAGGATAATCCTGATGATGACGAGTTGACCTTGATGGAAGCTCAGGAACAAGATTCAGACATACAGAAGATCAAAGCATGGGTTGAGAATGGTGAAAAACCACATTTTGATAAAGTTTTGGGCGAGAGTTATGTAGTTCAGTCTCTTTTATGCCAATGGAATAGACTTGTAATCCATGATGGGTTACTTTGCAGAGAGTGGACTATCTATGGTACATCATTGACAAATTTTCAGGCGATTGTGCCATTGTCTCAAAGGCGACAGGTGTTGCAGTTTTGTCACGACATACGGTCGTCTGGTCATCTTGGTGTCAAGAAAACTCTCAGCAAAATTAGACAAAGCTATTATTGGCCAGACTTACAGAACGATGTTCGCAGATATATAAGTGGTTGTGAAACCTGCTGGAAGAGAAAACGTCCTATGAAGAAGAAACAAGCACCTATGCAGGTATCAAGGTCTGGCATACCGATGCAAAGAATTGCAACTGACATACTCGGGGAACTGCCGGAAACAGAGAACGGAAACAAGTACATACTTGTTATATCGGACTACTTCACTAAGTGGACCGAGGCGTTCCCCATGCCGAATATGGAAGCACAAACAGTTGCTAGAATATTAGTGGAGGAAGTTGTAACAAAATTTGGAGTCCCTCATATTGTCCATTCTGATCAAGGAAAACAGTATGAAAGCAAACTTTTCTCCGAAACATGTCGTTTACTGGGCATTACTAAAACAAGAACAACACCTTACCATCCCAAATCTGATGGTATGGTTGAGAGGTTTAATGCTACACTAGAGACGATGTTGAGTGCATATGTCCAGGACAACCATAAAGACTGGGACAAACACCTCCCATACGTGATGATGGCCTATCGTGCCACCGAACACGAGACAACGGGGTTTAGTCCAAACATGTTAATGTTTGGGCGAGAGACATCGACCCCTCTAGACCTCATGTATGCCATGCCTTCAGTTATTAAACCCATACCTACAAATGCTTGGGCATGGGAAATTCGGGAAAGGTTAGAAGAGGCACATACACTTGTTCGAAAGAACATAGAAGGTGCTATGCTCAGACAAAAGTCATACCACGATCGGAAAATGTCGTGGGAAAAGTATGAAACAGGGGATTCAGTTTATGTATACTTTCCCCAAAAGAAAAAGGGATGTACACCTAAATTTACTTCCTTTTGGAGAGGTCCCTTTCAAATACTAAAGAAAATTTCAGATGTCCTGTATGAGGTAGATTGTGGTCGAAACAATCAACCACAGGTTATTCATTGCGATAGGTTAAGAAAAAGGGTTGAACAAACATTGAGGGGTGAAAGTGTCACGGAAGTGGACACAGATGAGAACGAAATCGAACCCCCGGAAACGTTTGAAGAAGTTGATGATTTAGTTCAGGAGTCAAAGCGGCCTAAGAGAGCGATAAGGCTTCCTGTTAGATTTGATGATTATTATATATAAATTTAATAGTAGATTAGTGTAAGATGTGAGCTCTTGTAAATATACAGTTTTGATACAAGTTTTCGTATTTTTCTTTTGTAGAAACATGGTAAAAACCAAGATTACGCCAAGGAAGGCCATTGAAGTACGCCATGTGATGTCTTGTTTGCTGTGTCAGGAGGAGTTTGTAACTGAAGAACAGCTTAAAACTCACTTGCTACAGTGCGTTAAGGACAAGGCTACCATTAAATGTAAAGAATGTAGTAAGACTTTTAAGAGACAAGAGTACCTGAGGCGACACATGAAGAATATTCACGGACCAAGTACTAGTCAAGATATCGCATCGAATCTAAAAGCAGTAAAACGTGCGGAATTTGTAGAGTCAGAGGGAGAGGCTGACAAAAGTGATTTGAACAGCGAGGATGAAGGTTCAGTTAGGAGTGTTGTTGCTAGTAAGTTAGAATCCAGGGAAGTAACAGACGAAAAGGATGACTTAGACAAGTACGATCCTGGAAACCTCATTGGGGATGTTAGTTCCGATCATGAAAGCCAGGACGAATTAGACAAGAGTGCAGAAAAGTTGGAAGATCGGCCGGAGAGAATTGTGGAGGTAACGGCAGCCAGTGAAGTTGAGGTTGGGAGAACCATAAGGAAGAAGACTGCTCCGTTACCGGTTACAGCCCCGTTAAAAAGAAAGAACATTGAAACGGAGAGTGAAACAGTTGCTGTAACAGAGAACAATTCAGAATCAGTTGCTATTGAAACACAAACCGATGAAGGATGTGACAGTGATAGTGCAACACAGGAGACGATGTCTGACCGACAAAAGTGTGAAAAGGGCACCCAAACCAGTGTTGCAAGAGAGAGAAAAAGAGTCAAAATCACGACTAAATACATGGAGAACGGACGACAGGTTGAGATGGTAGAGGAGCATGAGACTGAATGGCTAATTTAGATTGTTTTACTTGTCTCTGAACACTTAGTAGTGCAGGAAGCACCTTTATTAAAGAGTATGATTTAAGTTTCTTGTATGTTTTTGTTGTTTATTTAATATGTATGTGTCTTTCGGATGAGACGGTAAACCGAGGCCCCGTGTTCAGGGAGACGTCACGCCCTGGGCACGCTAAAAACCCCTCACCAGAGATCGATAAGAGTAGGCACCTTGGTGCCGCTGATGAGGCCAAATTTTTCAAAACAGGTTTTAATACTTAACATCATTTTTCCAGTGACAATCAAATTTCACACAATACTTAGTACATCTTCTCTTTTGATATAAACAAGCTTGATTCAAGAATAACGTTTTCATCTTCAAGGATAAAAGTTTTGCAAGTTTAAAATTTTGTAATTGTGAAATTAGGTATACATTTTGAACAAGTTGCGCTACACAGGGTCGTTTTAGAAGGTTGATTTTTAAGATTTTATTAGCTGGTGGGACGCTATAACTGTTCGGGTAGATACGTTTCTACGAGTTGTGAAAATTTGGGTATGTTGAGGTATCCAGGTTTGAAGTTTATAATTATTCTTCTGTAGAGTTTAAGGTTTTGACACCTTGTTATAAAGAACAGTTTGCGTAGTTAATCTGTTTTGCAGATGGTAGGAGTTTGAAACTAAAATATGTTTAGTTTGGAGGATTTGACGTTATCAGCTTAATGTCTTTCGAATGCAGGGACGCATTCATTTTCGGAGGCGTGGGTAGTGTAACAAATATTAGATAGTAGAAGCATGTTTTAACCAAGTAAATAATTTTACAATATATATCGGGTTAACTTCGAATTGGTTGCAAATCAACACCTTAAATGAACGCTATACTACAAGTTGCTAAGTGAACGTTTACATTGGAAACATAGATGGCGCTGTCACATACACAGTCTATATCGCTGTTTTAGACAATACAAATGCCGATATTAATGTTGAATTAATATTCTAAGATTCATAGAAGTTAAATAAATATCATATGTGATAAAATAAACTAGAAAAGTAATATTTATTGTCGAGATTACTAGGAAATCAAAGGTATCGTAATGTGCTAAAAATAGATAGGGTGCGCTCATCTCGGTCCGCGTTGTTAGTATATATATAAAGCCGAAATCAATGGAAGTCGTCATTCATTCGTTAGATTGACCACGGTGAAGACCTCTAGGAGCTTCAAAGAGAAAGGTACATACCGAATTAGGTTAGGTTAAGGTACAAACGTGTTCAGCCTGGTGTCGTATGCCTTATAGGTTGGTCGCGACAAAAGGGTTTAACACGTTTGGCAGTGTTCTATGCTGTATGTCTGGAAACGGACTGGTCACAGCTTGAGACACTGTCTGAAACAGGTCTGAGACAAGTTCAATAGAAACAGGTCTGGCGAACAGGTTCGGCCAGACAGGTTCGGGACAAGAGTAGGTTTATCAAACAGTTTAATTTACAAATTAATTATATAAAGTACATGCTTCAGGGAAATCCCGGGAAACCGGTACGAACCATAATTAAATAGAACAATTGACAGGTCTTGCCCGGTTACACGTTACACTTTTATTATTCTAACATTTAAACGTACAAAATGCCAAAATTCCATTCTACGAACGGAGGGTTACGCACAGTATTTCTCGTATTTCTATCATGTGAAATGTTATTGCTCCTTGACTAAATAAATATAAAGGTTTTCCAATTTGATATTTATTAAAATGAACTACTTAATGAAGAAACATATCGTTGGTAACATTACTTTGCCTAGGGTTGACCTCTTTTACATTAGCGGTCCTCAAATTTAATTTTTGAGTTTTGAAGACACGTTGTTTTATAGACTTGGTATTGTGTGCTGCTTTGGCCAATCTGTTTTTGTACTCCCAGAATTTCTACAGAAAAAAAAGAAAGTTTAAGTTTGAAATATCCTAAATGGTAACTTCACCGATGTTCATTTCCTAAATATTACACAACCCAACGGCACAATCGTACCTGGTTGGTGTTAAGATTATAACTTTTATAATAGTATAAATGTTTTCAGTTATTATAAAACCTGTTCAAAGATCCTGTCGCCATGATACCTCCTGTGATACCGCCAGCTCGGCGTTAAACAACAAAAAATCAGTCAATCAAAGATCCTGTATTTCAGTTATTGCATAAACATTCAAACACAGCACTTTTTAAAAGTAAAGATATCTCTTTCATCTTTTTTAGCAGAACATTTTAAGATCTGTTCAGAACATATTTCTGAAGAGATGATGTTGGACCTGTTTCCACTGTCGTAACATTTCATTCATTTTCATTCATTGGTGACTACCACCGGATTGACTTTGTTGATCATCACGATGGATGCTGTATATAGAGCAAGAACTGCTTACCGTTACAGAGCACCTGTGTTTACTCTTGGTTTTTATAGGAGTTCGTGGTGTTCATTGTATTTTATTTTTCAGTTTTTATTTGTTGTGCTTGTGGTTGTTCATTTTTTTCCCGGGTTTGACTGTCTAATGGATTGCTTTTTTTTTTGTTTTTGTTTTGTTTTGTTTTTTTTTGGGGGGGGGGTGCTACTTAGGTATATTTGTCCTCTTCTTTTAAGAGATACGATACAACTAATTATTATACCTTTGCTCTTTTTTGCTTTGTAAAATTCATTGTCATAAAAATACTATTTTATTCAAACTGCATGAAAAGTACTATTATCCAGTGAATGGCACAAATATTATTCACCCACCCGTAAATAGCACTATTCAGCAGCAACTTTCGTTGGAATGGACGTGTCCGGTTAGAATCAATGACATCTGTAATCATGTTGGTGTAGTCCTGTTGCGCGTGACCTTAAAGAAAAAACATTTCTAATATATTTTTTTGGCATTCTTTTTTAATTTTTTGTTTAATAAAACAATCATTTAACAGTCATTTCGGGATATAGCCATTTTATTTCTCCCCTCGACACATTGCCAATTTCCCTCTGCTACGGGTCTTGAAAATAGTCAGTGTCTCGAGACAAATAAAATGGCTATATCCCTCAATACTGTTGAATAAATGTATACGATAAATAAATTTTATTCTATACTACCTTTGACAATGCTGACATAACAGGATATCTAATTCTGTAGCATTTGTTTCATAATTATCTCGTAATATCATACAGTTCAGTCCCTTTAAAGTCGAAACAAAAATTTAAATCTCGGCGCGATATTTTGTTAGCTATTTGATTTTATTACGTCACATCGTTCTGGAAGCTATCTAAGGGTTTCATCTCCTTCAGACAATCTAGAAGTTTGCTGTTCTTTTTGGTTCTATTACACGCAATATTTTTGTTAGAATCAAAACAGAAATGATATCAAATATCAGAAAAAGAATACCAAAGTCATAAGACAGTGGACAAGTTCCAAAGGCAAACTAACACTGTGACAGCAAAAATATACAACGAAGATACAATCAATGAAGTAAAAACACATAAATAAGCAAAGAGAATCAGAAAAAAAAGTGTACAAAAACTAGAGCACTTGAAATGTGAACTCCCACAAAACCGGGAGTGACATCTGGAAGGATCCCGTCTTATTGCAAGTGAGGAAAATCCGGAAGAGTGTCAAGTCCAGTGGACAGTCAATTCTAGCATAATATGAAATTTAACATCTTTGAATCCTAGCATAAAAATAAAAAAACACTTTTTGTGTAGAATCATATATTAACAACATAAAAAACATCTGATTAGACCCCAAAAGACGTATGCGCGAGATTCTTTATAAATAACGTGTCCAATGACTACATATTTCCTATCTCTAGCTTGTCAATTATGACTCAGTTATAAGAAGGTGTAAAAAACAGATATCCTGTTATTAATCCATGTGTATTTCATACAAATAAGGTAAGAATTATTATCTACATATTCAAATACCCTTGAAACTGCATCTTTATTATTTCATTTTTATTAATATAAATCAGTTAGCATTTTTTTACAAAACTGATTTTTTCAAATTATGATATTTTTAATAAGATTTATACATCAATAAGTTTCTCTATTTACCATTCATATATGAATAATTCGTCAACAACTTCGAATACAAGTTATTCATTCAAACGTCACGTAAAAGCCCATTTAAGTCTAAAAAATTTTGTTTATCATGCATTAAATGAAAATTCGTGTACTTATCTCCAGTCATTAACTCCAGTAATTCTAGCTATAGATGGTGTCCAATGAACATTCTTTGAGAAGGTGTGAAAACAGGAAGAAAATATTATTTATTTACGTGGAACAGATATAATCGACCTAAGAATTGGAATTCAAAGTTTAAAACATTAAATAGTCAATCCTTCTTTGGTGCATTCTGTTATTTCTTTCAACTCCATCATGTTTATTATACATTGATAAGAAAATTAGAAGAAAACATTTATTTGACTCTTTTTATCAGTAATTGCAAGTTAGGAATTATGCATGCATTTCTGATGTTATATTAAATAAATCAATATAGAAACTGTATTAAACTAAAGTAGGTTGGTTTTTAATGTAACTACAAAGGAAAACGTCGAAATCTGTGAGGTTGATTTTCTCTGTGAAAATAACAATATGGTTTGATGATTAAAAAAAAGACTATAAGAGTGTGATCATTTGATTTTTCCTCCGAAATTAGCTAATATATTTAATTTGAGAAGTCTATGATTTACGCTCCTTAGATATTCTAAATGTTCCTGTAAACAATTTAAAATTCATGTAAATTGCACCTAATACGATTCAAAACCGTTTTATAATTGACTGGAAAAGATGGACATAGGTTATTGCATACTACACATCCTGTAACGTAAAAGTTAACAACTCAAACGATGAACGAACGATGTACGGACGTTTTACGGACGATTCACGGACGCTGAACGAACGATGAACGGACGATGTACGGACGCTGAACGAACGATGTACGGACGATGTACGGACGCTGAACGAACGATGTACGGACGATGGCCTTAAACCATAAACGATACCATGAACGCTCTTTTAGCGTATAACGTATGCTTTAGCGTTTCGTTTAGCGTGCATGGTATGGTTTATCGTACATCGTTTCGTTTAGCGTTGATCGTTTTGATCACCTTATGGTATGGTTTATCGTGCATCGTATCGTTTATCGTATATTTTATATTTTTGCGTTTTCCATATAAGGTCATTTTTAGCGTTTGCCATATATGGAAGTTGTTTGCGGGACAAGAATTTATTTAAAAAAAACTTTTAATTAATTTATATTTTACTGTTTTTTTTTTATTGTTTATTGTTTATTGTTTTTGTTTTTGTTTAAAATAGATTATTAGCAATTGCTGTATTATCATGCTTGATACAAATTAATTGATTGAATATTGTTTTACGCCGAGCTGGCGATATTTCAGCCAATATCACGGCGAGATACAAATTAAAGAGATGTTGAAATGTTCTCCATGCATGTATAAATATTCGGAATTGCGATTTATGTCAGCTACCGGTTGTCATTTACTAGGTCTAAAAATTAAATACATTTTTACTTACATACAAAGTTTTGTGAATGTAGCACAATATACATTGTCCTGTAGAACAAGCAGGTGTGAAATTATAATTCGGTGTATTGAACTAATTTTGCATATATCGGTTGTAGCGGTTCATATTGCATTACATGGAAATGCCTTTGGGAATATTAAAATTAATTTAATTAATGAGTTTGCACTTGCACAAAATTTTCAACTATCCAAATTTAATTGAGTTAAAATATTCCATGTATGAATGCATGATAATCAAAGGATAAAATTTTTTAAAAGAATGAATAAATAAATATTTGTAAATTAAAAAGTATTTCTTACCACATTTAAAAAAAAACTAAACTATTTTTAGATTTTCTGCTATAGCCTGGACTGCTAATTTTATTTGAAAAATATATAAATAAATGAAATGTGTTGAAATTTGTCGAAAGAGTCTTTTACTGCTCTTTTATTATTGAAAAAAGTTCAAAGTGAATATTTTATCCCATTTATAATCATATATATTCTACAAAAACTTTGTAATATTTTATATTTTCTTGTTATTGAACGTTTATTTCCGTAGAATTTAAAATTCACTCAGAAGTGCTTCCTTACACGTGTCATTTTGGTTGGTTATTGTACATTTTATTGATTATATACAACATCATTATCAAATTTGTCGATCGTTAAACACTATGTGGTCCCCTGAACTTCCGTTACAGGTATATAGGTATAAATTGTAATTAAACGTGGGTCATTTTATTACATCGTTTAGAATATTATGGACAATTACTGCTACAATAGCAGTAGTCAGCTACCTTTCGAACGATAGCGACAGGGTACAATGTATCTCTTACCCAATTATGACATTTGGGTCCTCTAAAGCCATCAATTAAAGTACAAACATTTTATTTATTTACATAGCAATGCTTTAGCATGGAAAACAAAGAATAACCGATTTTCAAATAATCGAAGGGAGAAAAAAACATTTTATTAGTAATATCTATGCTCCAAGTTACTTTATATCAATTCCTTTTTGGGTTATTCTGTATGAAAATAATTATTCTATTGAGCTAACAATAAAATAAGTTGAGACCGCCCTGCTTATTGCTTTTTATCTAATTTAGTAGAAAAGGTTGATTTAAAAGATATTTTATTTTAAAAAGTAGTACGTATAAACACCATATAACCCGGGTTAGTGCACTTGAGCTTTTGAAAACCAACTAGCTGTAATTGAAATGACTTTTGTCTGTAATTTTACACTTTTTAAATATATATATATATAATAAAAAAAAATAACCAATAAATCCAAAGTAGTTTATGAATTTGCAGAAATAATGAAGTTTTACGATTTTTTCGTAGCGTGTGCCGAATTCTGTCAGATTACCACCTGGAGTAATGAATTATCTGACCGGTAAGAATTTGTCACCTTTTATAATCATCTAATTTAAATGCCGATAAGAAAAAAGATAAAAGAAATAAAACAATTATCTTTTACTTTATTTAGAGTACATATATCCAGGTTTTTGCAACATATAACAATGAGTGAAGCTCTGGCAACTATTTTGACATAGTGACTATTTTAGGACAATTTGAAAATTGGAATTTATCATGAATAATCATATTTCAGATACATGTCGTTCTAAATTTGATTTATTAAAAATTGTTTTCGTTACACTAGAAAACAATGTCTAACAAATATTTTACTTTGTTATTTATATGTATATGTATACTATACGGGTCAGGAATTTTGTGACTTTCCGATGTTGGAGAAAAAAAGAAACCGTATCCTTTGATGAATCGTTTTGTCCTTCTATGGGTTTTTGATTCCTTTTGGTATTTTTATATGGTCTTGAATATATACATATTTTTTAGAATCCTGCTTTATATGCATATTTTCTGCTAATGAGAAAAAGGGGAGATAATTTTTTTACCTACATGGAAGGAGTGGCGGGGGTGACTAAAATGATGGGGGGTCAATATTTGTTTTTCTACCAGGTACATTTCATTGAACAAATTGTTTTCAATTCCGAATATGTACAATGATGTATATACATGTATATGTGACTGATAAAATCAAGTTCACAGATCACACATCAGGTTATCCCTCTGGACCTAAAAGCTTAACAGTTACAAAATCAAATGGTTCAGCTTCCTATTTCAGCTAAGTGCATTTTGAAGGGCTAAGTGCACTAAACCTGGTCTATGCGTTTTTTAGACGTACCGATGAAAAGAGTCATTGTTTAAATTTTGTTAATATATAGAGAATAATACATGTTAAAATTTATATCACATGCTGTATCAACCCGAGAAACCAATATCAGCCAGAGGGCCTTGACCCGAGGGCTGATATTGGTCGAGGTTGATACAGCATGTGATACAGATTTTAACATGTTTTATACATTTTATCATATATTTAAACAGAGGACTTCAAATTTCCAGATTAAAGTCCACTGCCAAAAATGGAATTGATTTGGGAAAATATTTTGGGAAAAATATTAAAAAATGGGGGGGTTGAAATTTTTTGAAATTTGACCAGCCCCCCCCCCCCCCCCCCCCAAAAAAAAAATACAAAAACAAATGGAAAAAGCTATGTGATAAAGGGTAAGCCATTCGATAAAGGGTATGCGATATAGGGTAAGCCATGCGATAAAGGGTATGACGTCATAGACGTCAGATACGGACCAACATCATGGGCTTTATGGTATATTCAAAACTCTTGTATTTAGTACCAAATATATGATAAACATTGATAATATTAATATCTAGAAAGAAATAAAGTCAATTGGACTCTGTTCATTTTACTTCGTGTAAGTTGTACTTAAACTGATAATTACATTTAACCTTACACAATTGCAAATTATTTACATGTATATGTATATTGAGTAGATTGGCACTAATAAAGTTTTTTTAACAATGCCTGTATACCTACAGCGAGGGAAGCTTTCCTCATACAAGTACATGCATAATGAAAATTAAAACTAAAATATACGTGCGAAGAAGCGACGAATGACATATGGCTTTACACTTTTAATAATCTACTTTCCCAAACACTGTTGAAGAATACGCCACCATATAATAAAAGAATTCGTACCTCCCTCTAAACAATAAATACTCTGTGATGACCGTTTCTATGCAAAAGATGTGCTTATTTTGATGACTTACTCGGACACAATCGTAAATTTCTTTCATAAATAATGCAAAAAGTGTTTAAATCATTTCTTATTTTTTTAAAACTAGAATCGAAAAATTCTAGCGATGAAATATAAAAAAAAAATATTTACAATTGTAAATATTATTGAAATTTAAAACCTTAAATTAATGAATAATGAATTTATTTTGCAGAACATTCAGATGAAATCATTATTCGTAGGCCTATAATATTCATTTTTTGTTGACTTTTAAATTTATTGATTAATTAATTAATTTATTTATTATTATTATTATTATTATTATTATTATTATTATTATTATTTATCTCTATCTTTAATTCTGTGACCTATACATTCTGTATTATCTATGAAAAGGGAGGGACTAAAATTTGTTTTCACATAGAAGAGGCGTGGTCTCCATATTAAACGACCAATCACCGTAAGATACGCTGAACGAATGATGTACGCTGAAGCAAACGCTAAACGAAACGATGAACGATACCATTTACCAAACGATGTACCATACGCTAAATAAAACGCTAAACGGTACTATTTACCATACGATACACGATATCATATACCATATGCTAAACGAAACGCTAAACGCTGTTTTACACCAAACGCTGAGATTTACCATTAAGTCAAACGATAAACGAAACGATGCACGGACGATGTACGGACGCTGAACGAACGATGTACGGACGCTGAACGGACGTTGTACGGACGATCTACGGACGTTGTACGGACGATGTACGGACGCTAAACAAACGATGTACGGACGCTTTACTTACGATGTACCGACGCTAGAAGTGTTAACTTTTACGTTACAGGATGTGTAGTAAGCAGAAACCTTTTTATTACACCATGTTATTGATCCTTGCTGTTCTGACATTGTATTATAAGATATCATATTTAATTCGGATCTTAAGTTTTAAATCAAACGTTCACCGCCCATGAAGAAACTCTGAGAAAACTATTATGAGGATTAAATGGTGAATACTTAATATTTTTTTACAGACAATTTATTTGTTAAGCGGTCGAGTTTTCCAACAGACAGTCGGAATTCTAATGGTTACAAACTGCATCCCTCTCCTTTCCAATCTGTTTTTATATTAATGGAAAGCCGATTCAAGGATTGCTAAGTGAGAAAATTCAACTTGTCAAATCATTTCAATTTCACTTTTCTTTATATAGAAAACGTACGACAGATTCAGAGACTTTAAATTAGATCTATCTGAATGAACTTGGAATTAAAGCTACATTTTTGTACTACAGATGGGACTACTTCAATTTCACTTTAAACTGTACGACAAACGTCATACTTCAACGTTCCAGTTTCCTGAGAGAGAATATAGGGATACCGCCTGAGTATGGCATAAGTGTATATTTTTCGGCTAATCTGTTTTTCCAGAGAATGTATATATTACAATGACTTTCAGTAATATCATTATTAATGTCTCAAATGCGAGTCAGTCAGCGATTAATCAAGGTTATATTTTCCTCATTTTTTTTGTTATTTATACACACGTCAAGTATATATATGAAACAGAAGAGAATTTTTCAAGTTTAGTAGAGAAGATGCAGTCATTCTTAAAGTTCATCATATTTATAGCGGAAACTGAAATAAAAGGTTTTGGCTTTTTTATTTCATTTTCTCGATTGTAGAGCATGTGAAAACTTAGTTTCATACGAACATAAGAATAGATCAGACAAATGCGGCGCACAATTTGCCACATTGGCATTCTGGGTCGTCTGTTGAAAAAAATTTCCTCCAAATTCAACAATGAAATGCCGATTAGAAATTCCAGTAATTTGGGGCAATTTTTGTTAGCATTCCTGTGGGTTATGACGAAATAAATCTTTTTCATAATATTACCGGATATTCTTGTCTTTTTATTTTTGTTTAGTAAAATAATATTGTTGAACTAGATCACGTAAAACAGATTTCAGTTTTTCACGTGGAAGGGTAGTATACAGTTGCAAATATAGGGTTATCAGAAGAAATACATTCCTATAAATCTATTTTAACGAATCAAGATCTTATTAACACGTCTTGTTATGTAGGCTTTATCACAGTAGCTATTGATTCTGTCAAGAACTGCTGCATGTAAAGAATAAGAAGCTTTGAAATTTCTTTAGCGACGCATTTGCATAAAGGCATATTTAATGACGCTGAGATCAAATATATATCTTTATTATTTGAAATCTACTAATTTTTTAGTTTTATCTTAATCAGAAAACCTTTTCTAAATTTAATAGCATTACTTTAACATACATTACTTTCTCAGATTATTTCAATGCAACTATAAAGTATTCACAGGAAAATATCATAAATTAACTATCATAAAAATTGTACCAGGATAAATTAGTATGTTACTAATATATACTCTCTCAAAAAAGAAACGCAACATCAGATTATCTTTTTGAAATATTATTTTTCCGGACAAATAACCAATAAATATCAAAATATATGTACACATGATCATAATTACACCTTCATAAAAAGTTTCCAGGTACAATCATTTAAATTCATCCACCCGTAAACGACTTTGGTCGCAATCTGGGACACCCTACGATTTACGCATTGCCAAAAACTGGGTCGACTTTCACGTCAAAATCATGGGTTATTTTTTAGCTCAGTCAGTCGGTATAAAAACCCGGTATTTCTTTTCATGAATGCATTCGTAAAATAAAATTCTGATGAGGTGACGCTATGCCAAGGTTAGACGCTGCTACCCGGAATATCGCTATCGGACGACTAGAGGCCGGAGAATCACAGAATGCTGTTGCTGTAACGTACAATGTTCATCGTAGCACAATTTCACGCCTTTGGGGACGCTACCTGCAGCTTGGTACTACGACAGATCGGCCACGTTCAGGGCGCCCGCGTGTTACAACCAGGGCGCAAGATCGTTACATCAGACTTTTCCATCTGCGGAATAGGACTATTGCTGCAACAGAAACAGCTGTAAACGTCCCTGGGTTGCGCCGTATATCAGCACAGACAGTACGCAATCGGTTACGTTCTCATGGATTGAGGGCAAGAAGACCTTACTTTGGAGCAACACTGAGACGCCAACACCGCCGAGCGAGGGTTAGATGGTGTACTACAGTTCGTGCATGGAATTTACAGAACTGGAGAAGAGTATGGTTCAGCGATGAGTCACGTTTTCAACTGGAAAAGCGAGATGGTCGCATACGTGTGTATAGGCGCCGAAACGAACGTTTTGCGCAAAACTGTGTTGTGGAGAGAGACAATTTTGGCGGAGGCAGTGTTATGATGTGGGCCGCTATTTCTTATGCCAGAAACACACAGCTGATACATATCCAAGGCAATCTGAACGCTGTTAGGTATAGAGACGAAATTTTACGACCTCATTTAATGCCCGTAATTGACATTCGGAGAGAAATTTTTCAGCACGACAATGCCCGACCACATACAGCACGTGTAACAGTAGACTTTTTAGAACAACAGAATGTCAATGTGATCCGTTGGCCGTCACGATCACCCGATCTTAATCCAATTGAACATTTGTGGGATGAAGTGGATCGGCGCGTGCGCCAACGACAACCACCACCGCAAAATCTGCAACAATTACAGCAGGCACTTCAGTTTGAGTGGCAAAGGATACCGCGTGTTCGAACTCAGCGTTTAATTCAATCTATGCCAAGAAGAGTCGGGGCTGTGTTACAAGCAAATGGTGGACATACCAGATATTGACAATTTATGAGTGATTTATTGACAATATGTGACAAACTGTGATATTCCAAGGTAAAAGAACTCATGAACAAGAAGTGTGCCAATTTTTGCATTCCTGTGTAAATTATTTATATCATAAATTATGAAAATAATATATGAAGTAAATTTCCTATTTTCTGTATGTTGCGTTTCTTTTTTGAGAGAGTATTATAATACAATTCATTGTCCCTGCATGTAATAACGTGAACGGTAACGTAATCCATAATATGCTAATCTCTATCATTTTTATCATATTTGTTCTGGATGTTATAGTGTAACGTCTGTATGTTTATTTTTTTAATTAATCTTTCTCCATATGAATTTTCATCTATTGCAAATTTTTAAATTCTGTGTGCTAGTGTGAATACATATTCTATTTTCACAATTTATGCTTCAATTTCAAATAAAGTATTTATGTTGCGAAACATCTAGTACGTCAATAAAATACAAGGAATATAAATGTTAGCCTTTAAAGGGGCAGAGAACGATGAAAATGTATAAAAGATAAAAACGAATAAAACCAAATGCAAAGTTTTAGACCTTGAGATTGATGTTTCCTAAATCGACGAAATGTGCACATCTTGTGCATCAAGAATTAATTTCCTTTATAGATACCAGGGTTTCAAAGTAGATAACTCATTATTTTCTATTAAAATAATGGATATGAATAATTTTCTCCCCATCAAGGAAATGTTGTTCCGAAATACTTGAACTTGTCTGTTAATTATGGCAAACATAAAAAAATGAAAGAGGAGTTTAGGTCACAGGCTTGAATTGACAATTTTTTAAATTTTGACTCCTGTGGGCCCCAATTTTTGAAAATAAAAATTCTAAAACCTTATTGCCAATATACATTCACTTTGTGACAATACTGTATAAAATTTAAGTGCATGAAGTCAAAAATGAAAGAGGAGATAAGGTCACAAACTTAAATTCCAAATTTTCACTACACGTCCATAACACATTCTCAATTAAAAGATCGCTTAAAACCACTAGTTCATCAATGTTTTTCAAGAAACATGGCGCACGCAGGTATATATTTCTTGCTTTGCGTAGACAACTCTGATTCTGACAAAAAGTATTCTGAAGATGAAATTACAGACATGTTAGATTTTCTCATAGACAACATGGAATAGAGAATGGAAACGGGGAATATGTCAAAGAGACAACAACCCGACCGAAATGCAGAAAACAGCTCAAGGCTATCAATGGGTCTTCAACGCAGCGAGAACATCCCGCACCCGGAGGCGGGCTTTAGCTGGCCCCTTAACAATAATGCATACTAGTTCAGCGAAATGGACGACACACTAAACTCCGAAACATACAAATGAACCAAAATTTAAAAAAAACACGCAAGACTAACAAGGGTTAGAGGTTGCTGGCTTGGAACAGGCGCAAAAATGCGGCGGGGTTAAACATGTTTTGTGATATCTCAACCCTCCCCTATACCCAAATTTGTTTAATTTGGCGGTCTAATCTTTCAACAAGAAAGTGGCATTCCAATGGGAACAAACTGTGCTCCTCTTCTCGCCGATCTGTTTCTGTACTCATATGAAGCAGACTTCATTCAAGGGCTACAACGTGAAAACAAAAAGAAACTAGACTGAGGCAGTCGAAAACGACATCTATCCCCGTACTCCCCACATTTTGTATCCCTGTGCTCCTTTTTCACAATTATACCTTTGAATACAGGCCCAAATTGTGGAAAATAAAAATTCGAAAACCTTATTACACATCTATATACAGTTTGTGACAATACTGTATAGAAATCAAATGCATGAAATCAAAAATGAAAGAGGAGTTTAGGTCACAAGCTTAAATTCACCTTTTTCGAAAATCGACATCTGTTGGCCCCAATTCTTGAAAATCAAAATTCTAAAACCTAATTGCACATCTAGATACAGTTTTTGATAATACTGTATAGAAATTAAATGCATAAAATTAAAAATAAATGAATAGTTTGGGTCACAAGCTTAAATTCCTAATTTTCAAAATTCGTCCCCTGTGGGCCTCAATTTTTGAAAATGAAATTTCTAAAACCTTATTGTGTATCTACAGACAGTATGTGACAATATTGTGTAGAAATTAAATGAATAAAGTAAAAAAATGAACGAGGAGTTTGGGTCACAAGAAAGTGTGATGGGCGAACAGACAGACGGACAAACGGATGGACGGACAGACGGAGGTGGCGATAACAATATCCCCGAACTTCTTTGAAGTGCGGGAATAACTAGCCAATCCTTTAATTTCACTTTTCTTTATATAGATGACGTGGACTTTCTACATCTCATCTACTCAAGTGAGCTTGAAATTAAGGATAATACAGATACACCAAAGTCCACTTCATATTTGGATTTGCTTCTTGAAATAGACAATGAGGGATACTTGAAGACAAAATTTTATGAAAAACGTGATGACTTCAACTTTCCTGTTGTTAACTTCCCCTTCTTGAGTAGCAATATACCAGGATCGCCTGCTTTTGGCGTCTACGTTTCTCAGCTTATCCGATTTTCAAGGGCATGCGTGAGTTACCCTGACTTTCGACAAAGAGGATTACTGCTATCACAATAGCTTCTTAACCAGGGTTTTATCAGGGATAAGTTGATATCATCACTTAGGAAATAATACGGTCATCATCACGAATTGATTGATCGTTACAGTGTTCCAATATCTAAGATGATGTTGGACCATAATATGCTAATATAATATGTTCCCACTGTTGTAACATTTCATGTTCCTCCACTGATTTGTGACTTCCACCGGACTGACTTTGTTGAACTTCACGACGGGTGCCGTATACGGAGCAGAAACTGCTTACCCTTCCGGAGCACCTGGGTTCACTGCTGGTTTTTATAGGAGTTCGTGTTGTAAATTGTTTTTTAGTATTCAGTGTTTATTTGTTGTGCTTGTTGTTGTTCATTTGTCTTCCCGGGTTCGTCTGTCCAATCGATTTCATTTTTTTATTTGCTCCTGGTATATTTGTCCTCTTTCAAAATTCGACACTTCTGGGCACCAATTTTTGAAAATCGAAATTGTAAAACATTACTGCTCATCTATATACAGTGTGTGACAATACTGTATAGATATTAAATTCATGAAGTCAAAAATGAAAGAGGAGTTTAGGTCATAAGCTTGAATTCCCGAATTTCGAAATTCGACCCCTGCATGTGGGCCCCAATTTTTTTAAAATCAAAATTCTAAAACGTTATTGCGCATCTACATACAGTATGTGACAATACTGTATAGAAATTAAATGAACGAGGAGTTAGGTCACAAGAAAGTGTGACGGAAGGACGGACAATACGTATAAATATGAATGCAATGAAATATTGAGACTGGGTTTACTTTTAAAGTGATTCAATCCCACGCTTTTATGGGAAAGTATATTAGTCAATCACTTCACCCATCTGCAAAGTTTTTCAAGTTTACATATAAAGATATATATGTATTAACATATTGAAATAAGTCGATTAAACTGAACTTTTCAATGACAATGACGAAATAGTGCTCGACCATATTACGAGAAGGTTAGGCATTCAATCACCTTTATATAATAAACTCCTTGTTACCAATTCTGATGCACAACATAAACACATTTTATAGATTTACGACTCATCAATTGTGCGCAAATCCTAAAATGCCTATTCAAAACAAAAATTAAAAAAATCAAAAGTTGCTGGATTTGATATATCTATCGAGAAATTAATGTTTTCAGATTTCCCTGCACTGGCAAATGTTATGTCTCTTTACGTAATGTGAATGTATACGACAGCATATGAATACATTAATTATTCACATATATATATCATTAATTCGTTAATGCTAAAAAGCCCATAGTTTTTTCCCAACTTTGGTAAATACAATTATTGCAGGAAACCTAGGTCATATTAAACTTATCATAAGTAATTTTGGTTATATTTATTTAGCCACATATCATAAACTGTTTTAAAACATCATTTGATGTGGTTTCACTTGTTGGTAAGGTCGATTAAAACCTTATGTTAGAGTGTATATGTACGTAACAGAATTTTAATAACATAAAATGATTTAATCGAACTGTAAATGTTATGAATTACTATTAAAACTTTGTTGATAGTGTTATATTAAAATATTGATATGTAAATCAAAACTTTTTGTAAAATTTGGGAATTTACAGATCAAATTAAAATTTTAATATAACAATATTGTCATAAATGAGGAATAGGATATTGTGCAGCCAATATAATATAGAACACAAATATTACACAGGAATACAATACAGTAGCGGGGGGGGGGGGGGCATAATGACATCGCCAAGAGATACACATTGTGACGTCATTCTCAAGAAAAAAGCCTAAACGATCCAAAAATTTAGATTTTTTTCTCAAATAGCTCCGAAATAAGCACATGGACTCCAAAATCAGCGTCAAATATCTTAAAACTTAAGGTTACACTCCATAGTGTAATAGTACCATTTTCTATGTGAAGCGAGCTTACAAATCTCATGGTCTTGTGCCATCTTCAGGGTAAATAATACAGGGTAATAAAGGCCATTATGTTATCATTGCTTCAATTATGATAATATAAATAAAAAATATCTATGGAGACCTAGTTGGCATAGCAACATTTCAAACGTTTTCATAAAAAAAAAGCTGTTCAATTTCACTCCAGTTAGGCTTAAGATTGAGGTCTGATGCAGCGTTTCAATCCAATCTCCATAAAAATCCATTACATATGTGAAAAAAACAGGTATACTTTTTTGCCTATTTTTTCCATAAGTTAATTTACCAGTTCAGGTGCCTATTATCCCTGTCACAATTTTACACACCACATGTGAATATATATGTCCCAGTTTTTTTGCCTCTCATTTGTTGTCAAAAGCAAAATCAGTTAATTTTTTCGTATTTTATTAAACTAAAACCTATCCTCGTTCATTCAATATTATATATCTGAGGTTAAGACATTTATTATTTATTCATCATGTAGTCAAACTTTACCAACTCTAATAATTTATAAACATTCTGTGGTGCATTTCTCTGAAATTGAGGATAATTAATGGAGTCTAACTTAAGTCTTGAAGGTATGTTTTTACTTTCAATTTACTATCTGGTAAATTTTCAGCGAAAAATCATTAGAGGAACCTAATTGTATCGTATTCCCTAAACCAATAATAATTAAAAGTTGTAAGAAAAATACAATTTTACGGAGATTTTGCCATTTTTGCTACTTCCAACAAGTACAATAGTAATCAATATTTTGTCTTAATGTAATCAAACGATAAATGACCACGTGATTCTTACTGATTTCCAAGACGGTGTATTACGTTTGCACGAATTCACCCCACATTTACGTGCAGGATTTTCTTACAATTGTGCGCATCGGTTTTACAGGTAAACTCAGGTAAAGTACAAGAAAAAATAGCTACAAAAATTGTATTTTGTAATATTTCAAATTTCGTCAGACTAAGTCCCTTGCTCCCCAAAGACCCTAATGATTTGAATTTAATAAAACTGAATTTGATCTTGAACTGTAAAGTCAGCACGAATATCAAAAACCTAATTTTCAAGAAGACAGAAATATCATTATTTTATTTTATTATTTATATTATTTTATTCCTGTTAACCATCTAATTTACGTGATTTCACCCGACCTACCCAGTCAGCAAGCCAACGTTGGTCCATCGTTGGCCGAACAAATCTGTCTGCGTTGGCCCAACGTTCTAAGTGCAAAGTGGGCCAACGTTGGAACAATATTTTGGCATAACGTTGGACCAATGTTGTGCTTTATCTATATTTTCATTGGGCCAACGTTGGGCCAATCGTATACTTACATTGGACCAACGTTGGTCCAATGTCAATTTATATTTAAATGACAATGGCCCAACGTTGGACCAACGTTAAACATTAGTTCAGTAACAATGGCCCATCGTTGGATCAACAATTTTGTTTCATTTATTTTCTAAATGCTATAGATTAGATAATTGTAATCACCATTCATATAAATAAAATCAATGTATAACAGACTATCACAAGAATTCGTCGCTGAGTACCTGTAATTCTTCTTCTTGGGATAAAACATTTCTGTTTTACGATCTCCATTAAAAATAATTCACATGAAACTTAGTATTATTTATGAAATCATTTTCAATATTGTATATATATTATCCCGCTGTTGAATCACATTTTAATCCACAAAACTTTGTAGTCATTAAGTCAATATGAAGTTTTTTTTTCACACCAGATCTCATCAAATCGTATCATGCAGGTGACACTCGATTTAAAACTTCACGCACATAACCTTCTGTACAAATGTTTATCTACTGCATTTTTCAGGTCCACATCACAAATTCTATTAGGATTCAGGGCATCTCTGCACATTGCTCAAAATATTCAAATTTCGGTTGTTGTACTTGTGTCCAACACTTATTTCTGTAAATAAAAATTGTCTAATTGAATATTTTCATATATTTGGTTTGCTAAGCCAATTTTTAAATATGTCTACTGTAAGAAGTAGTAAATGTTGTACTTTTACCATATCACTATGAAATACAATACTGACAGAAAAACTTATAAATGTAATAAGTTTGTTTAAAAGGGGGGATCAATATCTTACAAAGTAAAGTTGGGAAAATGGATGACAAAGTCAATGATCCATGTATATTAATTGTATTGTTAGAAAATAAAATCAGTCAATCAATTTTAACATCAATATTTATCTTATCTTGATGTCAGAATAGTGTCTAACGATCAGCAATCAACAACTGACATATCATATAAATTCTTTGTTTACATGCACGGCCGATGATCTTGCTTCAGAAAACTTGCATTTGTAGGTTAATTATTCGAAAACGGTCACTATATAAATGTTTCGAATTACTTACCAAACCTTGAATTAAGGGACGACCATTTGATATTCTTGTGGGGGGTTAAGGGGGGCAGGAGGATTTTGAAAATAACTCAGCCTTGATAATAATAAAATGAATGGTTTGTTCTGTGGTAGTTTGAAAATAAATAACCTGACCTTTAATGTATTGAAAATAAATAACTCTGCAGATCTTTTAAACCATTTTATAAATGCATGTTTTAAAGCATGAGATGGCACCAGATTCTACAAAAATTCGTCTTTTTTCATATTTTTTTCGGGAAAAACTTCCCAAATCTTTTAATAATATATAAACTACACCATATATAAATATTAACGTTTTTGAAATGTCTGAAAATGGGTTAAATTTCACTTGAGGTATATTGTCTCATGAACATTTACCTCACTTTAATACCTTTTCCAATTTTAACATATACTGTTTTTTGTACGTATTCAATATACGCAGTTTTGAATTCAGAAGATTCACTTCCAGAGGATGATCATTAATTTCGATTAGATGGTACATATTATATGAACTAGGTGCACAGATTTATGGCAATGGTGGTCATTTTTGTGCTAGCATCAAACACAACAACAAATGGTATCTTTATGATGGTCTTAAAAAATACCACAGTGCTGGACAGGGACTTAGACTGCAAGGTGGAACAGCCAAAATTCCGAACAGATACAACCTTGACTATGTTATTTATTTAAGAATAAAAACATGAATTTAACAAGAGGCTTACCAGAGCCTGTATCGCTCACCTGGCGTCTGGTTTTCATTGGACAATTAATCAACTATTTGACCAAGTTTGTTGCAATTGGTTCAATAGTTCAGGGAAAATTTGTTGAAGATTTATTTTTCATAAGGTTTAATGTTAAAATATGTTCCTTGATGGTGGTAGTCCTGGCAGGAAGTTGATAAAATTGACCAGGAATAAGGGTGAACCGTAAATAGATGTAAGAGAACCCGACCTCAAATTACACAAACCAATAACTCCTAAATAGAATTTGGGATTCCATTCAAAATTTCAGGGTAGGTAGATCTCAACATGGCAAACATTTTTCAATTTACACTTCTATCTCAAATAGTTTTGGAGATAAATGCAAAAATGTTAAAATTTTGAAAATTTGACAAAAAAGGGCAATCATTCCTAAATGTGTTTGGGGATTTCCTTTCAAATTTCAGGGTATGTAGATCTCAACATGGCAAACATTTTTCAAATTTATATTTCACTTCTATCTTAAATAGTTTTGGAGATAAATGACGAAAAATGTTAAATTTTGAAAATTTGACGAAAAAAGGGCAATAACTCCTAAATGGGTTTTGGGATTTCCTTCAAAATTTCAGGGTAGGTAGATCTTGTCATGCTGATCAATTTTACCGAAGTCAGATTTTGATATCTGTAACGGTTTTAAAGTTATAAGCCAAAAACAACACATGCACCCCTATATTCTATTTTTAGCTACGACAGCCATGTTTTATTTCAGATCAAAATAAAGTGAGGACCGTTTGTAGAGGACATGTCATAAATCATTCCTATAAAGTTTCAAACCAATCGGCCCAGCAGTTTTAGAGGAGAAGATTTTTGAATGTTAAAATTTTGAAAATTTGACAAAAAAGGGCAACAACTCCTAAATGGGTTTTGGGATTTCCTTTAAAATTTCAGGGTAGGTAGATCTCAACATGGCAAACATTTTTCAAATTTACATTTTACTTCTTTCTCAAATAGTTTTGGAGATAAATGACGAAAAATTTTAAAATTTTGAAAATTTGACGAAAAAAGGGCAATAACTCCTTAATGGGTTTTGGAATTTCATTCAAAATTTCAGGGTAGGTAGATCTTGTTATGCTGATCAATTTTACCTCATGTCAGATTTTTGATATCTGTAACGGTTTTTATGTTATAAGCCAAAAACAACACATGCACCCCTATATTCTATTTTTAGCTACGACAGCCATGTTTTATTTCAGATCAAAAAAAAATTGAAGATCGTTTGTAGAGGACATCTCATAGATAATTCCTATTAAGTTTCAAACCAATCGGCGGTTTCAGAGGAGAAGATTTTTGAATGAAAAGTTTACGACGGACATACGACGGACGACGGGACACAAAGTGATCGCAAAAGCTCACCCTGGCATAGCCAGGTGAGCTAAAAATTGTGTATTTTCAAATATTAAATATTATAAATATAATTGTGAAATAAAAAATAATCAGTCCCTTGTTTTACTGAAAATGAAAAATCATGCTTCAACGGTGAAGAAAATAAATAACCTGTCTTTATTTTCCACAAAAATAAATAACCCATCCAACACAAATTCTTCTGACCCCCCCCCCCCCCCCCCCCCTTCTCAAATTTCAAATGGTCGTCCCCTTACTTCCACAGAACCATCTAATTATATAATGCACTAATGCAATTGGGACTGTGTATATTTGCGTGCAACATCCTTCTGTCCCATATTTCGAAATTTCAAAATTATCGTAGTCACGTGACATAACAAGACTTATAAAAGCCGGAAATCATGACGGATATCAGTCCGCGTTTTCAAAAGTTATTCTTTCTTTAATTATTTTAAGCGTAATTTTCTTATATATAATACTTCATATCAATGATAGATTTATAAACTAATGTTTTCCTTTTTTTACAATCCTTTGATAAACTGTCCAATCGATAATGCGTTTTTTTTTTTTTTTTTTTTTTTTTTTTTTTTTTTTTTTTTTGTTTAATAAGAGAGTTATCAATTAATAAAAATCAAAACTGGATATTGTATTTAGGCACTGGCTAAAGTTCAGCTTTTTTATCATATGCATCAATGTATGTATATAAATTTAAAATTACCCAATAAGGCCACTAATGATTTTTTTCCCTTTGGTATATTTGTCCTCTTTTTTTCTGTATTGACCCTGTTCCATTCATTCAATTATTATATATCGGCCAAGTAATCACACAGGACTGTAAAAGACTGTAAAGTAAAACGTAAGCATACAAACCAAACGGATGGCCAACGTATAGCCAACGTAAGCATACCAACGCCATCGGATTGCTAACGATACAACCAATTCTAAATAATCCGCGTAAAACTTCATGCGACCCCCCCTTCCCCCAGGAAGATCCATACAACATAATATAACACTTATTTTCATAGACACAAGATACAAAGGGTGTTTCAACTTCAGAAATATATTTCTACAAAATGTCTGATTTTAAACTTCTGATTCAAACCATTTTACGATTAAAAAAGAATATAATTTATTGTCCTGATCTATTATGTTCCGGATACCTGAACTGGCATTCTTTAAGTCTTTATTTTCTAACTTTCATTACTCAAATTCCTTTAAATTTTCCATTCAAAATTTGACAAAAATTACCAGAAATGTCTAAGGCTCTTCCTTTTGATGCAGAGGTAACCCTTAGCTGAGTTTGGATACATGTTTGTTTTAATTGTTTTGATTTTTGATGGTTGTGCTTACTAATTCATCATTATATCTTTAACCGGTTTTCCTCGCCGTGATATGGCTTAAATGTCGCCCATACGGCGTTAAACAATAATCAATCAATTAACCGGTTTTCCAATATTTTGATCTCGAGCACTGCTGATGAGTTGTCAGTCAACGAAATGACCATAAAGTGCATCAAATTTATTTCGGTATTTTGTGATACGTTTTATTATTTTGATTTTCTACATCGCCATATTTTTCAAACGAAATCAAGATAATAACTTTAAGTAAGACAGAAGTTACCGTTTATGATCGAAAGAGTGTTTAAAAGTTTCAACTGATTGATCAAACAACATAATCTTTTATCATTTAATGCTATAGAGTATAAAATACATAATAAAAATTTGATTGAATAAGGATTAGACCAGCATGAATTATTTACGATTAATGGTTGAATGAAATTATACTTATTTGCAATTTGTCAGTATACTTGTACAATACATATGTTTTTTCTTTTCGATCAGTATTCATCTAGTTCACTTCGTATGAAAGAGGAAATTGACGGAAATTGAAATGTATTTGAGAAATTCTATATTTTTTGCTATCACTGTTCTCAATGTTTTAGTGGAAGGTATGTATACGTAAGTAATTATATATTCAATGGTCTTTCATTTTTTTACAAACCTTGAATTACTTTTTTTTCAACTTCCTACAAATGTCTTAATGTTTCTTTATTTCTTTATGTGAATTTCCATTTTTTTTAAATTTCAAAAATTGCCCTTTTCTCATAATTTTATTTCTATGTATATTTTGTCATATCCACACAGTACAATTGATTACTGGTACCAAAAGAAGAAAATGTCGAACGGTTAAAACTCAACCAGAAAGTGACAAAAGTATATTCAAATGTTGGTATCGCTCCATAAAACTTTTTTTTAATTCTATAACATTCAGTCTTTTGTATCGCAATACTATCATGTAAGTATCTTGGCCATTGAAGGTGTAAAATTTGACCAAATGAATTTTATTTCATATTCTTTATATTAATTCAGTTTTTTTCATATTTTTAGGCTTTCCACATGGTTTTAAGCAACTCTGTTAAGATATAAGTTGTTAATATTTGCACACACATCAAATGCACAGTAAAACTTGATTTCACAGAATGTTCATTCCACAAATTTTAGAAAAGAGTCTAAACAAGAAATGTTACAATGATACCACATCGCAGTATTATATCTTTTGCAAACATTCATTGCAGTAAATACTACTCAAAGTTTATCAAATAATATAACATGTAAAATCCAAATATGAAAATCATCCTATTGATCTCTTGCTTGAAGTTGTTTACATTTAATAATAATGGAATTTTGTTTATTTTCTCTTTTCTGTTTGCATTTACTCTGCCGATGGTTTATTGAATTGGATTGCCAAAATTATGCATTGAGAGCTTCTGATAATACATGTATCATTCAAATTTTATACAACAATGTCGAAGACAGAATCTTTTAGCAAATATGAAACACTCTTTCATTATTATGCAAAATACCAGGTAAATCAATTTGTCCAGTTCAATTCCTTGAATAAGAAGATCCGAGAGAGTAAAACAAAATTAAAATAACAAAAGCTAGAAAAAAGATACTTCGACTAGATTGTTGTTTTGGTTTTCAACATTTGAGGACTTGAGCGTAACTGATGAGTCATAAATCAACGAAAAGTCCACATTTTGTGCATCAAAATTTGTATCAAATAATTTTATTTATACCACTGTTGGTGGATCCCAAGTCTCTGATTGTATCCCATGCTCAGTTACTAGTATTTCAATAATATCCAGAAATTGATACTTAAAATTTACTGTTTCAAAATTGGAAAAATTTTGAAAAACTAAGGAGTATCTCCCTCGTGCATAGCTCTGTCTTTGGGTGGTTTCGGCTTTACATCTTTTGGTCATTTTGGTATTTTTGAATTTGCGCTTCAATCCTTTGAATTGTTCTTTATGTTTTCAACATTTTAGGCCTTGAGGACAACTGATGAGTCGTAGATCGACGAAATGTGCACATCTTGTGCATAAAAATTGGTATCAAAGAATTTAATTGACATTTTTTTCTTTTCAATGTTGTTAATAAATTTATATTTTTTAATCCAATGAATCCATTTTACTTGTATTTATTCTTTTGTTACATTGCCATATGTTTATCTTTTTTTCAACTTCTGATTCCGGTTTCGAGAGATATTTCCGGCATCCCTTTCAGAAGCCTGCTTTTATTATGCTTTATGTAAATTTCTCTGCTTTTTCATTTTCATTTTGCATTTTCATTGGTTTACAAGAATTTGGTATTTTACTCGATCACCCGCTGGAAAAGAAACAGCTTGTGACAATTTTTATACTGTCACCAGCTCGTGATCTACATATAAAATTCAAGACATTCAGTATAATAAAATAAACGGAGTATATTGTAACCCCTCTGAAAACATTGTCAACCTCGGTTTCTCCTCGGTTCAAAATGTTTTCTCGGAGTTACACTATACTCCATCACCCTTATAGAAATGTGTTATTTATGTAGTGTAAATCCTTAGTAATTTGCCCTGTTTGATGAAAAAGATGTCGGATATATTTTACCGTTATGACGAATTTTATTTGTTTATTAGGCAATGGATATAACAAATCCGAGAAGAAAAAAGGAAATACGAGACCACACGTTGTTCTTATTTTATCTGACGATCAAGGTAGGTGCACATAAAAACAACATAATTTAATTTATTCAGAAGATGGGCATTTCTTTTCCTTATTTATCATCAGTAGCGCTCAAAGCAAACAAAAGTATGAAACTTAGACGAAATACAATAACAGAAGATATCGAAGGACAAACCTATGTATGAGTGTCCCCCATAGTTTCACGTAATGTTGAAGAGGACAAATATACATAAGGAGCAAATCAAAAAACGTAATCCATTGGACAGACAAACCCGGGGAGACAAATTAACAACCACAAGCACAACAAATAAACAACAATTTACAACACGAACTCCTATAAAAACCAGGAGTGAACCCAGGTGCAATACCTGCTCCGTATACGGCACCCGTCGTGAAGTTCAACAAAGTCAATCCGGTGGAAGTCAGAAATCGGTGAAGGTACATGATATGTTACGACAGTGGGAACAGGTCCAACATCATCTTAGATATTGGAACACTGTAACGTTCAATCAATTCGTGATGACAGCCGTAAAATTTCCTAAGTGATGACATAAACTTATCCCTGATAAAACCCTGGTTAAGAAGCTTTTGTGACAGCAGTAATCCTCTGTCGAAAGTCAGGGTAACTCACGCATGCCCTTGAAAATCGGATAAGCTGAGAAACGTAGACGCCATACGCAGGCGATGCTGGTATATTGCTACTCAAGAAGGGAAAGTTAACAATAGGAAAGTTGAAGTCATCACGTTTGTCACAAAGGTTTATCTACATATTATGTTCCTCATTGTCTATTTCAAGAAACAAATCCAAATATGAAGCGGACTTTGGTGTATCTGCAGTATCCTTAATTTCAACCTTATTGTGATAGATGAGATGTAGAAAGTCTTGGAATTTGCAGTTATTTAACGACAACACGTCACCTATATAACCCAAAAGTGAAATTAAAGGATTGGGCTAGTTTCTTTTTGTTTTCACGTACTAGCCCTTGAATGAAGTCTGCTTAACAGATCGGCGAGGAGAGGAGCACAGTTGGTTCCCATTGAAATCATATTTCTGTTAGTTATAAGGGCTTCCTACAACTTTTTGCATCTCATATGAAACTAAATATAATCTGCTAGGTTTCTAGTCTTAGTGTATTTGATACCTTCATTCGCCGCTTCATTGGTTTTTCACTGTAATGTACGTGAGCCTTTAACATAGCAGTCTATGCTTACCTTTCCAGAGTACTTAATGTTACTCCCACTTTGTTTGTAAATGGTTCCTATTTAATATCTCTGTGGGTTACTCTGTGCCTTTCTTTTTCTTTTTTTTGCTAACTATAAGTAGCATCTGTTTTTCTTGCTCTTGCTTGGAGTAAGAATTATTTGTCCGGGTAGGGTGGCATGTAATCCTATAGACTGTTACCTGGTGAGCTTATAAATCCGACTGAGCGTGTCGGTTTAGTAGAAAGCAGGATTTATCTCCATCACATCAACATGTTCTCGTTCTGATAAGCATATAATAATTACTCTTGGGCGTTAAACAATCCATCCTATTAATTAATATGTTCTATGCGCTATTTGACAAATTTTCAATATAAGGTGCTAGTTTTAATAATTATCGGCCAAAAACTGACTACTTGATTTTCAAAAAGCCAACAAAGGAGGAGAAACAACACCTGCAGAGTTAACACGCATGAATTATTAAACTTGAGGCCAGCGAAATGTTTTGTCCTTCTTACCTCTATTAAAAGTATATGACATATTATTCTCGTATATAACTGATACAATATTTTAGGTTGGAATGATGTAGGCTGGCATGATTCTTCTGTGATCACCCCAAGATTAAACAAACTGGCAAATAATGGAGTTATCCTTGAAAATTCCTATATGCAACCTTTATGCTCACCGTAAGTAAAATTTCTGTGATAAGACGTAAAAACACTGATTTGAAAAAAAATATCCATAACACTCTGAACACACATACATGTATATCAAACAATAAAAAGACATTGTTACTACCTTTTCGAAACCTTAGCAAAGATTGGCGTTATTCTACTGTATATGAAAAGCCAGCGTATTTTTATTTTTTAAATATTTTAAAATACCCTCATTAGATGAAAACTGGCATGTGATTCAAAAATAAATTGAAGGTTTTTAAAAAATTGAACATCGCGCAAACAACCCTATTGTTCACCTCCAAACATCCCAATTTTCCCCCGCATAGGAGACAACTGCGTAATCGTGGGTAACAACCCTTTTCCCTAACCGGGAAACAACCCTACTGTTCACTTTAAACATCGCAATTTTCCCCTGCAAGGGAGACAACTCATAAGTCATAAGAGTCAAATTATGTGTTGCTCCTGTGGAAAAAATAATAAAACAATTACAGTCATCATTTGAAGTAGACATTCAGATTTGGCAACCCTTGACAGATTGTTTTCCCTCGGGCAAACCCTCGGGAAAACAAATTCTCTCGGGTTGCCAAATCTGAATGTCTACCTCAAATGAGGGCTGTTATTGTATATTGTCCAACAAAGTCAATCTAATAGTATTCACAAATACGTAGAATGAGTGTAACGGTATTCAAAAAACATTTTTTTTGCTATTGAAACATAGTTATGGTCAAATAATTCGTGATGAAGACGGTAAGTCGGTTCTTTTAAAAAATTATTTTTTGCAAGGTTTATAAAAACATGTAATATATACTGTCGTGCGAATGGCTATCTTTTTAACACACTGTTGTTTGATATTTTTACAAAGGTCCAGAGCCGCAGTTCTTTCCGGAAGATATCCTTTTAAACTTGGATTACAGGTAGTTTACTTTTTAACAACCATGCAAATTTAAAAGCGTAAATTTATATTTAAAACTATGAAAATATCGACAAAGAAATACCAAAAGCAATAAATAATAGGAATACTTTTTTAAAAAGTTCAACGTAACACACAGATTCAATACTACTGATTAAATGATAAAAAATTGCCAAAACGTATAATCCAATTGTGCTGAAAGGCATTAACCCGCAATAAACCAAACAAAGAGAATTCTAACAGAAACATTGGAATTCAAAAGTTGCTCTAAATTATAGATCTGTTACCTTTTCTGAACTTTCCAATGTAATACTTGAACATGATATTGAACACAAATGGAAAGCGTTTTAATGGTTTTTCAGAGTAACTGTAGGTTCAACGACATTAACAACAATAATCCGAAAGACGACACATTCTGGTGCATCAAATGCCATTTAAAGAATTATGTGTTAATACTCCAAGATATTTTCAAGACGAAACAAAACCAGTTTATTGAATAAAGCTGTTAACAATTTCTTCCTTAATTACACTTTTCGTCAGTAAATTAACAAATGGGTTTAATTACTTATTCTCTTCCAGTCATGAAAGGTTCAGTCAATTGCTACATCATTTTATAAAATAAACAAATAAATAAAGATATTAATTACATTTTGTCGCATAAATTCACATATTCAATCAATTGACCATGCCAATGTTACCTGACTGTTTGAAATGAGCATGATATTGTTGAAAAGGAATCTTAATTTGATAATTAAAATTAGCAGGAGAATATCAAATTATGAAATAAAGGTTATTTCATAATTTGATATTGTAGCCATGTACTTAGTTCAGTAATATTTATTTCAGTGGATAGTGATTCAGGATTCTGAACCAAAATTTTTACCAAGAGATGTAAAAATATTACCCGAGAAGCTTAAAGAAATTGGATACTCTACTCATATAACTGGGAAGTAAGTACTTTTCCTAAACTATCACTAATTGGTGAAAATACAAAAAGGAGTAAAACTCCACATAGAAAACGAAGAGAATCATATCAAGGCAGCACAAAAGCTATAGCACTTGCAATATGAATTCCAACAAAAAACTAATTGGCTCAATTTAATGCCAGTATTCCAATACTAGGAACTCGGCTGATGTCTATCAGAGTCATTCATCAGTATTTAGTTTGTTCTACGATATACAGGTGTGTCGAGATGTATCGGATTTATCCTATTCTTGACGTGTTTAATCGGTGGGATAAACATACATAATATCTTTAACCACTTCCCGGTGATTAAATTTCTACGTGGGAATTACCGCCCTTTTTTCTAGAGTTATTGGAACGATAAACTAGAGAAGATCCAAAATTACGTCTATGTAAACAAACTACATAGCAACGACATTTCTTGAGGTTTTCGTCAAAAATCATAGAAGAAACATATTTTCCTTCAATTTACTCGTGAGTTATGGAATTTCTCCACCCTCAATAGTTAAATTTTAGATCTTAACAGGCTCGGTAAAGGCTCAAAAATCGAAAATTTAACTATCTCGGGTGGAGAAATTCCATAACTCGTACCTGAAGGAGAATCTATATTTATTCTTTTGTTTCAAGGTGTTAACTTGATTGGTAACGTTATTAGATTTGCTCATGGAATGCCGTTTGGTCGCAGTAAGATAGAGAAAATCTCCTTTTATCTCTTATTAATTATTATAGATGGCATCTTGGAGACTGCAGTGAGGATTTAGTCCCAACTTCAAGAGGATTTGATTCTTTTAGAGGTATCTTAACAGGGATGACGGACTATTATAAAAGAACAAATCGTAAGTTTCAAGATAAAAAATTTAGAAAATATAGAATGATTGCCAGAAACAATATTTTTATTATTTCATTGAGTAGTGTACTGCAATATGCTTGTGAGGAAATGATGTTCGGTAGTACGTTATGGTTATACATTAGTACAAACAGCATTTTTTTATATTGAATTTGATAGTCGGGTGTTCGAGAATATTTAGTATATATTTCCCACCAAAGTAATGTATACTAATTATTAAGAAGCTAATCATAATAACCGATCGATATGAATTAAGTGTTAGTGTCACGTACATCTGGCGCTTAACACTGAGTAAGAGATATACTCGTCATTTTTGTCTCTTGGAAATTTACAAAACATCCGTTTACTCTTCTAAATTTCTGGACCAAAAATATTTTTCTTGGTAGAAAATGAATTTGAAATTGGAAAAAATATTTTGAAATGCAAAAGTGTTTTTATTATAACTTTCAAACTTTTCAGTTGGTGCCTATGATTATTGGAATAATACAGAATTGTTTTTTCCTCCAGAGGGGTCATACAACACAGTATGTATCAGTTAAATCTTTTTTAAGCTTTACCTTAATAGCAAAGTTCTATTTGTTCGCAATCTGTCGAATCTATCATAATTTGCTTCGATAAACATCTAAATTTCTATCTTCTTTTCTGTGAAAAGTTCGACTTTGTCGATGTTTACTTTATCTGTTTTGGTTTTGATATAGAGCAGTTTTAAAAGCCAGGATATGTACCACAGAGAAAGAGAACAAACTCACAAACTCATATTTTTAACAATACTATAGTATTAATAAATGGGTGTTTTCATAATGACCCTGTTATATGTCCAAGGTCTGTAATAATGGCCTGAGGATTGCTGTAATGGCCCGAGGCAACGCCGAGGGCCATTACAGCATCAGAAGGCCATTATTACAGACCGAGGACATATAACAGGGCCATTATGAAAACACCCATTTCTTAATACTTTTATTAACCAGTTTGTATATAGTATTTGCTTGAATCCGAATAGCACAAATATAATGGTAAGTAAGCAAAACTTGTGAGAACAGTTTTAAAGATTAATTTCAGATAGTTTTTTTCAAACATATGTTTTAAAATGTTCTAGTTTGCTCTTCCGGAAATTTCCAAGTGGAGTATTGAAAAAAGCAGCCATTTTGAAAAAGCCGTAATAACCGGTTATTATGAACAAAATGCTGTAATGGCCCGGTTATTATGAACAAAATGCTGTAATGGCCCTGCTGTAATGCATTCATTTTGCTCATAAAGATAAGGCATTTTTAACGTATTTTACCCTACTGGTTAATAAATGTAGATAAAATATTCTCTCTTGATAATCCTAATTTTATGGGTAAGATAAATCGAATAAAAGAAGATACTGGACTTCAAAATAATAGATATAGGACTATAGGACTGTTTACACATTTGTTTCTTTTTCCACCAAAATACCTATACATGGAGATAGACGACTATGAATGAATAAAATAAAAACTTTATAACTACCCTTATTTATTTAATTTTCCATGTCTTTCTACTTTTCAAGTTAATATTGTACTCTAGTGATATGTTCGGTGACTTCCGTACACAGAACGAAATGAGTCACATAGACTCTTTGATGAGGTTTTCCAAATATAATCTTTACAGGAATTTGACAATTTTATTGATCGATATGAATAAACTATGTCGGTTTTGTCGTCGTCTTAGATTTAGTATAAGTTTCCTCTAACGTAAAACAGTACATGAACGTCGGATCATACTTAAAGTCAAGTCGAAGTAATTGAAAGTATCCTACAGATTTCTAATTTTTTGTCAGAATGTTGAGCTAATCGATAAATATTTAAATATGACGAAAACATGGGGGATATCCCTGCTTATTTTTTATTTTTTTTTTTTTTTTTTTTTTTGCTATACCCCTTTGAAAATACGTTATGGAATCAACTTTGAACATATGAGATATAGGGAAACATCGAATTTCCGACAATTCTGATCGAAAAGTCTATAAAAACCATAGGTGTAAATCCTACAGTTTCGTGAAAAACTAATATTATATTGCCACTTTCACGAGCGTTCTGATGATATAAAAATATTTGAGGGTCCCCGTGCTCGATTTCGTGGCATTTACTGTTGAAGATTACAGGAATCTATTAAATTTAGGAAATGTTTAGGCAAGGTCATGACGGCCTTGGTAAAATGTTTAAGCGTTGCAGATTATAGTTTAACCCTAAAGTAGTTACTGTGCAGACCAATTATTTTCTTTCCTATTTTTTTTTTAAAATGTTTATTGTTATCTTTTACTTTCAAAAAGGAGTACAATTACCCATAATAGACATTTTCAGTATTAGCGCACATATATTTCTGTTGAAATTTTATATTTCAATAATCCTTAGACCACATGTATATTACATAAATGAAGTATTTGTTTATCGTTTCAACAACATTTATTAAGCGGCTTTGTAGGTCAAAGGAATATGTCCTAATAAAAAAATATATTTCTAGGTATTGGAAGATCAACTAATAAGTCAATATTTCTTGCTTTAATTCGTCGTTTACATCAAACAGTTACATAGTTATTTTTATTTTCGCTTTCCGGGGCATAATCGAAAACAACATTTCCACTCTCGATGTTTTCCATTTTCTTTTTATCTTTTGATTGATTGAATGGAGTTTAACGCCAATTTCAGCAGTATTTCCTCTATACCGCGGCGGGGGGAAGGCGGAGCGAACCGCCGACCTTGAGCAGGTAACCGAGAAACCTTTCATTACGGTTGCATGTCGAGTGCACCTTTTTAGCTCACCTAGCCCAAAAGACCGTCTAAGCTTTTGTTATCACTTGGCGTCCGTCGTTGTCCGCCATCGTCGTTAACTTTCCTTTAAAGATCTTCTCCTCTGAACCACTGTGCCAATTGGAACAAAAGTTGGCAGCAATGGTTCTTTAGTGGTGCTCTTTCAGACTTGTATCCGATGACTCCGCCCATCATCCAAGATGGCCGCCAGAGTCGAACCTAGTTTAACATAGGACCCTATGGGAAATTTACTGAAAGATCTTCTTGGCTGAAACCACTTGGCCAATTGGAACAAAACTTTGCAGCAATGGTTCTTAGGTAGTCCTCTTTCAGAATTGTATCCGATGACCCCGCATATCATCCAAGATGGCCACCAGAGTCAAAATTAGTTTAACATAGGACCCTATGGGAAATTTACCTAAAGATCTTCTTGTCTGAAACCACTTGGCCAATTGGAACAAAAGTTGGCAGCAATGGCCCATGGGTGGCCCTCTTTCGGAGTTACATCCGATGACCCTGTCTATCATCCAAGACGCCTGCCAGAGTCAAAATTAGTTTAACATAGGACCCTATGGGAAATTAATTTAAAGATGTTTTTGTCTGAAACAACTTGGCCAATTGAAACAAATCTGGGCATCAATGGTCCTTATGTGGTCCTCTTTCAGAATTGTATCCGATGACCCCGCCCATTATCCAAGATGGCCGCCAGAGTCGAACTTATTTTAACATACGACCCTATGGCAAATTTACTTAAAGATCTTCTTGTCTGAAAGCACTTGGCTAATAGGCCTTTTCAGAAACTTATTTCCGGTATCACGATTCTGACTCTAAATTATAATTTGAAGTAAGTTATTTCCCTTGCTGGGATGTTCCAGGACGTAGCACTGGTTCGCTGCAATGAAGAGTAAAGGATGAACTGTTTTTAAAACTTGTTAATTTGCAAGTAACGTTTGGTTAATATAAATTTGGGAACTACTTACGATCTTTTTGCTTCCAACATACTTGTAATCAAACTTGATTATAAGGCTGGAAATATTTGTATATCAAAGTAATAAATAATTTTTATTTACTTCCTACCGGTTGCTCTGCACTGCAGCGAACAAGTATTACGTCCTCGCAAGGGAAATAACTTGCTTCAAATTATAATTTTAGAGTCGAATCCAGATACCGGAAATGAGTTTCTGAAAAAGATTATTGGAACAAAACTAGGCAGCAATGGTCTTTAGATGGTCTTCTTTCAGAATTATATTATCATCCAAGATGGCTGCCACAGCCGAACAGTTTTGCATAGATCCTATGGGGAATTTACTAAAAGATCTTCTTGTCAGAAATCTCTTAGCCAATTTGAACAAAACTTGGCAGCAGTGGTCCTTATGTGGTTCTCTTTCAGAAGTATATCCGACGACTCGACCTGTCATCCAGGATAGCCGCCAGAGTCGAACATAGTTAAACATAGGACCCTATGTGAAATCTACTTAAAGATCTTCTTGTCTGAAACCGCTTGGCCAATTGGAAGAAAACCTTGCAGCAATGGCCCTTAGTTGGTCGAATATAGTTTAACATCGGACCCTATGCGAAATTTACTTAGAGATCTTCTTGTCTGAAAGCACTTGGCTAATTGGAACAACACTAGGCAGCAATGGTCTTTAGGTGGTTCTCTTTCAGAATTATATCCAATGACTCGACCTGTCTTCCAGGATAGCCGCCAGAGTCGAACATAGTTTAACATTAGACCCTATGGGAAATTTACTTAAAGATCTGGTCTGAACCAATTGGAACAAAACTTGGCAGCAATGATCCTTAATTGGTCCTCTTTCAGAATTATATCCGATGACTCGTCCCGTCATCCAGGATACCGCCAGAGCCGAACATAGTTTAACATAGAACCTTATGGGAAATCTACTAAAAGATCTTCTTGTCTGAAACCACTTGGCTAACTGGAACAAAACTATGCAGCAATTGTCTTTGGTTGGTCCTCTTTCAGAATTATATCCGATTACTCGACCCGTCATCCAGGATAGCCGCCAGAGTCGAACATACTTTAATATAGGACTCTATGGATAGGACCCTATGGGAAATTTACTTAAAGATATTCTTGTCTGAAACCACTTGGCAAATTGGAATAAAACTTGGCAGCAATGGTCCTTAGTTGGTCCTCTTTCAGAAATATATCCAATGACCCTGTCTACCATCCATGATGGCTGCCAGAGCGGAACTTATTTTAACAAAGGACCTAATGGGAAATTTCACCGAATGATCTTTTTTTTAAACCAGTGAGCCAATTGGAACTTGACAGCAATTTTCCAGGCTGCCAGTCAAGATGGACATAGTCCAGGTGAGCAATACAGGCTCCTGGGAGCCTCTACTTTGTTATTTGCAAAGCGGGACACGAACTCAAAACGCAGAGGTGATAGGCTGCAGTGATATTGTATAGGTAAACAAACTACCTTAACAATTCAGGCACCCAGGCCACATGTTCCTCTTTTGTTTTGTTGTTTACCTTTATTTTAGCTGGAAGTAAAAGATTGAAAAGCTTGTATGGGTCGTTGTGGGGCGGTTTTTTAGTTGTTAACGTCTTTGTCGTAAGGTTTTAAGGTTGTTGTTTTGCTTGATTCGCTTTTGTTTGGTTTTTTTATTCTTTTTTTTTTTCTTCTCTTTGGTTTTATTTTTGGTTTTTCCTGTGGTGATTTTTTTTACTAATTATATTTTCTCTTTCATTGCTCCTTTAGTGTATTATGTTCGTCAATTTACAAGGGACCAAATAACAATAAAAAAATGTTTATATTGTAAAATTCCATAAAAATTACCAACAATAAAGCAAAACATAACAAATTAAGGACAAAAGTAGCTATGAAAGAGAAAATATAATTTAGTAAAATAAAAAAGGAAAACATGTGTTTACATGTAGTAAAAAACAAAAAAAAGATTTTAAAAAAAAACAAAATCGTAACAAGCAAAATAACAAACTTGAAACCTTACAACAAAGACAGTTACAAAAATAAAACCGCTCCACAACGACCTATACAAGCTGTACAATCTTTTACTTCCAACTAAAATAAAGGTTAACAACAAACGAAAAGATAAAAAGGAAGCCTGTGTGGCCGATTGGTTAAGGTAGTTTGTATACCTATACAATAACTGACCGCCACGATATAGCTGAAATACAGCTGAAAGTATCATTAAACCTCATTCAATCAATCGTTCAATCAAAAAATATTCATTTTCAAATTTGCTTCCAAAAGCGAAAATAATCATGACTAGGTCATTGTTTGATATAAACGACGAAATATTGCAAGAAATGTTGAATTGTAAGTTGATCTTTCAATGCCTAAAAATATATTTTCTAATTGACATATATTCCTTTGACTTACAAAGTCGCTTAATAAATGTTTTTGAAACAATAAACAAAAACTTCATTATATGATATACATGTGTTTTAAGTATAATTAATACATAAGAATTTAAACAGAAATTTATATGTAGTTACCAGTTGGTTTCCTTTTTGATTTCGGTTTCGGCGCAAATACTGGAAATGTCTATTATTTTATATTACGATATATACGGTAACATTGAATCTACTGGAACAAAATTACATTAAAAAAACATTGATGGTTATCCTACTGTTTTGAAAAAAACCCAATATACGTATTTCATGAACATTGAGAAGATACTCATAATTAATAGAGCAAATTAGACATTATATACAAAATACGAGTCCATAATCCAATCCAAATGTCTTAACACAATCCCCGAGACAATGTCCACATTTTATGTATAAATATGAATATCAATATAGAAATGTTATATACTATTTTATTGCTTCATATATATATATGCCAAATTTTCCTATTTTAAAATAAGAGAATGAATACGTCGTAATACACACATTTGTACATAAGCATTTTTTAAGATTTTTATGCATACAGACCAATTCTGTGTTTCCTATTACGAAGGTGTTATAACATTTGATGAATCAATTATTTTATTATTAGGATTTGTTTACAAACAGAGCAGTACAAATTATTGAGAACCATGACCGAGACGAATCTCCTCTGTTTATTTATCTTGCTTATACTACACCACATTTTTTCCTTCAGGTAAGCAGCTTATGTATATTAAAAGAGACTTTTGTAAACTAATATGACTACCATTAGTAATTCCAGGTTCTATCTGGTCAACTTCCAAAACATTTTTATGAAAAGACTCACTAAATGAATTGAATCTTCGTGTGAAATCCTGAAAACAGACTCCACTGCAACATACATAAACAATTCTGGTTTCTGAAACCGTTTTGTTAGATGGATAGAGGAAAAAGAAAAACTTTAATGATTTGGCGGTCAGAAATTAATTCTTAAGGTGACTGTTCCATTGTCCGATTTGAATGAATGAACTTAATCCGATGGAAGGACATGAGTGGGGAAGGACTCTACTGATTTTCGTGTCAGTGTGTTCAGAGGTCAAGGCCCCTGCTTAAAAACAAGAGAACTTTCGTTTCTAGATAATAACTTGAGTTGCTTTTCCCGATTTGAATTCATTTTTTACAGAAGAAATAGGCATTAGGAGGAATAAGGTCAGTAGGTCAAAGGTCATTGTTACTATTATTGTATATTATGGATGTGCTTATATTGTTTGTGTCTTTTACTTAAAACATGGCCGTCAATCATGAATCATGTTTATCTTTTGATGAATTGTTGAACTGGCTCTCGTCCTGACGATGCATACAATATTTGTTATTAGTAAAAAAAAATACAATATATCACAAAGTACCAAATTATATTAGATGCACTGTATGGCCTTTCGTTGACTGACAACTCATCAGCAGTGCTTGAGATCAAAATGTTGGATTAATCCGGTTAAAGATATAATGATGAATTAACAAGCACAACCATCAAAAACCAAAACAAATTAAAACAAACAGGAATCCAAACTCAGACCTGAACAAAGAACATTTAATCAATATTTTTTTATATTCAAATGTTTCGGTAATTAGCGTATCTAAGAACGGATAATCCAGAAATGCTAATGAATTTAGTATCCCAGTTTTTTTTTCTACCACTGAGACAATGCACTACTATATAACTTTCTTGTATGTTGTCATTACATGACTGTGATAAAAGTTGACTTTATTCTGAGTATAGTTGCTTTGAAAAGATTTGGTCACGAGATTATAGAGATTCAGAAATAAACAGTGTGTTCAAGTAATGTATTTTGTTTTATCTTACAGCAAAACAAGACAATCAAATCTAGCACAAGCCGAATAAATGGTAATTTGTTGCGATATTTATGAAACATTTCATCTTTTTTAGTAGACATGTACGTAATAGATCTAACTTTGCATTTAAGGTTCCACAACGATATAAAGATTTATATCCTGATGTAACGGACCATGCCAGACAAACATACCTAGGTAAATGATAAAAAAAATTAAATGATCGAAACAAATAGTATCACACTGAAATAAAATGCCAATCTTCAGATTTTTGTATTCAAGTGATTCGTTTAGAATAAAAAAAAAACAGTAGAAACTTTTTAAAAGGTCCAATAAAAACAAGTATGGTAACCAAAATACTTCCAGAAAAAAGTAAACAGGAACTTACAATTATATATATATATTATGTCCAGATATTTACAGAACAAAAGGTATAGACAACAACTGACGAAATTTGAAAAAAAATTCAAGTTATTGATATTATTCGATATATACAAGTACATTAAAAGCTGCAGTTGTCCGATAAAAAAAAATCAAGCCCTATATCCACATGTGCAATGTTTTGAAGAAATTACATGTATAGATTGAAAATGTGTTCTTTGAAACAATGGGCTTCTTAATAACCCTACTTATAGATTCAAATTCCATTCCTCTATTTGAATGAAATCTCACGAAAAACCTGAGCGTACAACTTTACATGTACTTCATGTGAAAAAAAATTCAATTTGAACTTAGAGCTTCAAATTTTAAAATACAAATATGTTCTGTAAAAAAAAACAAGTTATAACCAAATATAGCAATCCAACTTTAAATGATATTTTAGAGCTAATACTGTTATTTTCCTGCAACACGGTATTGCCGATTTTCCTCTGACTCACTAGAGACTTAAGACGTAGTCACATCTGCTGAATATCTAGACTTGTATTTATACGAAAAATGAGTGAGGGAAGTCGAAACTTTATGACTTTATCTTTCCAACTGTGAATTTCTCCTTTCTAACCAGTAACATAGTCGCCAATCTATGGTGCGTACATTTCACAGTTAAATTTGTTACTGCCACGCATGTGATTTATACGGCAGTACGAGAATGCTGTCAAAAAATGTTCAGTCCATCACTCCAAAAGTTTTACGGTCGTCATTATGAATAGATTGGCCGATACGAAGTTTCTGTCTCGCGTATGAGACTAGATATCGTCAGTTAGATTTCACGTTCTTCTGGAAATGACACCTCATCAGACTTGACACTTCACTGGAAATGTGGAGGGTGCGTTAACGGATCATGACATGCTTACCTTTCCGGTGTACCTGATGTCACTCCTAGATTTTAATGGGAGTTCTCATTGCCAGTGCTGTAGATTCTGTGCTGTATTGTTCTATTTTTGTTTCGTTTATTATACGTTCTTTATTGTTTTAGTTATACATTTATCCTTGTGGCGTTTGTTTGTTGTGTTCCATTCTCCTGACTGTCTTTTCCGTGTTTTCCTTGGACTTCGAATTTGTGGACTTTTCCCACTGTTTTGTCGCTTCGATATGCTTTTAACGATAATTTATACATCGATGTAGTACATTTTCAAGATTATCACGTTATTAGTTACCTTATCTGCTGGAACGAAGACAAACGTTTTACCTAATTCACTCAGTCTGGTTTAAACTCTAGGTAGAGATACATTATTAGATGTCTCTGTATAGTGTACTTGATAGTATTTAATACGTTTCTCTACAATACTCATAATTCTATTCTTGAATTTATTCAGTGCAGAACTTTCCATATTAATCCATTTTGCACAGTAGTTGTCAAGTCTTCTTGAAACTGACACTTCCCCGGCATTGAGATGATGAAGTTAATAGCGCTTGACATGCTTACCCTTCCGGAATACCTCAAGTCATCTCGGGGTTTTGGTAGGAGTTCATATACCTACTGCTTTAATTTCAGCGCTGTCTTGTTCTATTTCTGTTTAGTTTGTTACTTGTTTTTCATTCTTTTACATTGTAGTTATACACGTAATCCCTGTGATAATGTCTTTTAAGTTGTATTGCCTTCAGACTTTGATCTTTGTCACTAGGATAATCTTCTGCATCACCGAAGAAAGTTTGATAACTAAACTAAAAGTTACATAAAAATATACAATTTTTTTGTAAAACCGTTAGTGTGTCTTCTTATTTTGGTTATAATGTCATACCATATCTGATTTGATTATTGTAGGAATGATATCTTCCTTAGATGAAGGAGTTGGAAAAGTAGCTGATGCATTGGAGAGAACGGGCCATATGGAAAATACAGTTATTATATTTCAAAGTGATGTATGTATTTATGTATTGGGAAAAGGATATATCTGCAAAGAATGTTTGTTAAAGGTTTTGCTGCAATGCCGACTTGTATTCAATAAATTTCACATCAGTTTATAAATTCAATTACAATAAAATTTATTCACTGTGAAAACCATTTGCACTATAAATGAATACATTAAATCTTATTGACTAATTTTGAATATGAAAGTAATTGCACGAAGATCCAGAAGGACAATGCTAGATTCCAAATCTAGAATTCTAGATTCTATATCCAAAGTTCGAAATTCGAAATTCAAAACCCGACATGCGATATCTCAAATTTAAGACTCGAAATTCAACATCCAGAATAACCGATCACAGAAAATGTTGTCAGTTGTGAGTAGTATCGCCAATGAAATATCTTTTCATTGTTGCAGATACATGCGTTCAAGTGGAACGTATATTGCGAAGATTTTACGCAAAATACGGAAAATGCAATCATGTTATTATGTTTTTTCATTGTTTTTAAAATAAAATATTTAAATTTTTAATACTTTTAGGGGAAAGTGTTTTTATTGTTTCATAATAGCTTTATTGATAATTAATAATTCATGTTCTAGTTTGATGAAGAACTTATATGTACAATTATAAAAAGTAATTGACAGTTTCTGGAAAGTACTATTTAATATTAATAGAACATTTATTTATTTGACAGGTTATTCATTGAAAAATTTACATTTAGAATATTAAGAATTTTCTAGTAGACCTTTTAGAATTATCTGAAATTATATTTATTTACGATAACAATGCCTACAATTTTTGTAACATAGCCCTTTCCTGCATCAGACCTACAGCATTACACTTGAACGCGTTTATCTCTAATAGTGAAAAAATATTTCATTGGCCAAATACTATTCACAACAGCGTTGTAGCTGTTGAATTTTGAGTCTCGAATCTCGAATCTTGAATGACGCATTTTCCTTCTTGACTTTCGTACAATTTATACTATGATGTAAATCTCTCTCCACTTGGCGGGTGTGAAAGAGGCTCTGAAGTTGCAGTAGTTTGGTTCTTTTCCACTACAGGGGATTTTTTAACATTCTAAGGGAAATACATTTCCTTAACTATGGAAAGCATTTCTTCTCCCCCATCTGACATTCAAGTATCTTTTATCGAGACCATCCCATAAATGGTACAGTATTAAAATTGAACTAGGCGCGTGCTAACCACTATACAACGATGCCGTTTTATATCGGTTTTCTACCTAAAATTTATTTTCATGCAGAATGGCGGAGACCATAGCCATGGTGCTAAAAACTATCCATTGAGAGGACAAAAAGGAACGCTTTGGGAAGGAGGATCCAAATCTGTCGGTTTTGTTTACGGTCCGAAATTTCTGAAGAAAGGTGGATGTCAGCATAAAGGGTGACTATTTTTTTTATCTAGTTGAATGCGATATAATTGCAATTTGTCATTAATCTGATTTACTGAATTGAATTTGTTTTTATTAAATTTTGTGCTAAAAATGCGCAGTTTCGGATTTACTTTCATCAGATATACACATGACCAATACATAGCAACAATACATTGTGCGAAATAGATTCAAAGGTGTCTAAACAAGGTAGAAAAACCTTGCGAGAATCATAGTTTTTTTTCAATATAAACTATCAAACGGAAATATCTAAAATATAATATATAAACAGTTGAAAACTCAGATACGCATGTATATTTGGCCTGTTTAAACAAAAATTAAGAGAAGCACCAATATCATGAATAAATATATTTTTTTACATTTAGTAAGATTTAGAAAGGTAATGGAACTGCATATAAATTGCACTTCGTTTATTATAAGTAGCTATAAGTAGAGTTCAACTTATGTTTCAAATATCACAAGAGGACAATGGTTCTGTGATCTAATACTTGTAGCAATTTTTAATATAACAATCCCAAGGTCAGTGAACCGAGTATTAGGTCCTAATAATCTGAATGGAAATTTTGCTAATGCTAACTACAGACCAACTGGATTGAAGTAAGTAGAAACATGTCTAATTGACAAGATTAACAATTCCTAACGCATCCAAATATACGAATCCTTTGTCTCATCTTCCAAATATTGAATTTGTTGCGTAATATGTGCATTTATCGATTAAACTTTACTCGACAAACTTTTGATTAAATCATTCAAATATAACTGATACGGGCATAAGGCATCAAACATTGACTTATATAGAGGTAAAATCAGAATGAAACCTTACTTTTGACTCCACAATGTAGAAACTGAATGACTCTGGAAAGATATCTGAGAATATTTAAAAATTATTCATGGAATGATCTTAATATAATTTTATTTTGATCAAGTCTATAAAAGACAAAAGTAGATAGCAGGAAAAGTCAACAATGGCATACTCATCAATCAACGTCACGGAACAGACAGAACCCTGAACAAAAATTAACACAAAAGAACACAAAACACACAAAAAATACAACAGAGATTCAGGATATTCTGCCTTGGAACAGACGACACTGAACAGTAGTTGGATAAACCCGGTTTTAGAAGTTCTCAACCCTCACCCTTACCTTACTTGTATTAAATGTCTGGAAAAAACGTCATCAACTACGCTCGTAACATAATCTTTAATCCATAACTCACGGAAAAGCAAATAGAGATATCGGAAACTCCCAACTGACTTACACGTGATGCTAAAATTATTACACCACGGATTTCGATATCACAAACTTGTCAAAACTTTTACGAAATTTTATCAAATATAAATCAACGTACAAACATCTTATGTGTTTTGGTATTTCGCATCCCATCTTTTATGGTAATATTCTATAAAAAGCACAACAATTTCGTCATTCACTTGAAAAGCTAATCAAACCTTTAAACAGACTTAGCAACAAAGGACATAGTTACGATACTGTTGTCATGTCATTAAAGATAGCATTTTTGGAATTGATATTGGTTCACTCATATGGTCTTTGCATCTGTAAAACCAGTTGTTGGCATGATTCGGGTTACGTTCTTCTCGTATAATTTATGATGGCATGATACTTAACCCCTAACGAAAGGGACTGTGGCTGATTTTCTATATGATATAGACATAATCTTTCGACCAGTTTAATTTAGGTCTGGAGCTGGCATGTCATTAACTGCTAGTGGTCCTTTGTTAATATATATTGATCATTGTCATTTTGCTAAGTTTCTTCTGTTAACATCGGACTCGGACATCTTTGGAACTGAGTTTTACTCTGTGTATCGCCGTGCGTTTGTTTATTCCACATTGGCTAGGGGAATGGGGTTTGAGATTTTAAAAAAACATATTTAACCCAACGCATTATTGCGCCTGTCCCAAGTCAGGAACCTATACCTTCGTTAGTCGTGTGTTTTTTAATTTTGGTTCATTTTTATGTTTTGGGGTTTAGTGCCGTCCATTTTGCTGAACTAGTATACATTATTGTTTAGGGGCCAGCTGAAGCCCGCTTCGGGGTGCGGGATTTTCTCGCTGCGTTGAAGACCCATTGGTAGCCTTAAGCTGTTTTCTGCTCTTTAGTCGGGTTGTTGCCTCTTTGACACATTCCCCGTTACCATTCTCTATTCTATTCGATACAGTGAACAACCCTGGAATACATATACTAACCTTCATCTCATTTTAATAATATCCAGGGGAAGTACAAAGTTAATTTTCAGGTAGGGTAAAAATAGTAGCTTTCTTAAAGGAAAACATATTACGTAATATAGTACAAAAAATACTTAAACTTGAATTTGTTTTTGATTTATCATAGATGTATCACGACTTTAAGGAATAAGTTGTCTGTAATTCTCAATGAATCTCATGAGATTTTGTCTACTTTTGACAGAAAAATCCACGCCGTTGATTGGTTTAGCACAATTCTTGATATAGCAGAACATCCAGACGGTAAGAATTTTTGAACCATGTACATTTTTTCCCATTTTTCTTATATAACCAGCAAAAAATTAAATTCAAATATTTCGGTCATCATCCTGTCGCATTTTTTGTCAAATTAATTGAGCTTCTGGAAGATATTTACATAGTTTTCTCATCAATTGTGATTCATAAGAAGAACATATCATGGATAGGGGGTACGCTTACATCCCCAAATGACATTAGTACAACATTTAAAGCATGAATAATATTTGAGAATGCCGATGAAGAAAATCAAATATTATGTATCATATAATGCAGTTATAATACCTCAACCAGAATTTAAACATTTCATAAATCTTGGTAAAGGATTTCTACAAGATAGGTGCATGGCAATTAACGTAAATTTTCCAACAAAAAGAAAAATATTTTGTAATTAAGGATTAAACAATTTTTTCTACAGTGAAATCTTTATGTGTAGACGGTGTGTCTCAGTGGAAACATCTAAAGAAATGTAAAGGGTCGGCAAGAGAAGAATTTGTGTATAACATAGACGATGATATGGCCAAATCTGCTGCATTAAGGTTTGTGAAACTCAATAGTATACTATCATGCTCTTTGTAAAAAAGATAAATACACTTGGTTGAACGTGTAAATCACCAAAAGAATCGCGTAACGTGCGAAACGTGCGCGTGTAACGTGTGGATCGTGTGCATGTAACGCGTGAATCGTGTGCGTGCAACGTGTGAATCGTGTGCGTGTAACGTGTGAATCGTGTGCGTGTGGTAATAAACGTGCGATTTGAATCGTGTAACGTGTACGATATTTCATTGGTCGAGACAGATTTTAAAATGTGTGAATTCAAATCAGTGCATATTTCAAACTCAAATTAAAATATGATTAGAACGAACTTTCACCTGTGTCAAATATTTGAAAATGTTGGTATTAATATTCAAGCACAGCTTCTAATCTTTCGATTTTAAATTTTTTGGACAAAATCATTTATTAATTTATATCTGCATAGTACATTTTTACATAAGTAATTATTTGGTTATTATATTCCCAAGACAGTTTATTCGCCGGACGACTACTAGGCGAAAACATCTAATTAGACAAGGGATTAAGAGGTTCTACATTTATATATTTACCTGTAAATTTAACTGAGATGAGCTTTCTGATTGAAGAAAGGAATACATAAGAAATCTAACATAGCTAAATAAAATTTATAAAATTAAGTATACATGAATTTAATGAAAATAAAATAGATCACTAAAAACAATTTATTGACAAAATAAATATTATATTCAAATGTATACATTTAGAGTTACGTTTTCAGATAACCTTCAATTATATTATAAATATATTTACATGCATGTACAAATATTTTACATAGAGAATATTAAATATTTTTATTCACTTAAGGTTAAATAATGTTTTAAATGAATAAATAATAATAAAAAATATCATATTTATATCAACTGTATATTAACAGATATTTTTTTATATTATACTTTATATTGTTAATGAATACTATTATTACAAATTAACTTATAATTAAACCATTAAACATTGTACATCTGAGGTAGATGTACAGGTAAATAAGAATTTGTCCCGTCAGAGGAACTCTTAATCCCTTGTCTAATTAAACGTTGTTTTAGCCCAGACGTCGTTCGTAGACATCCCATGACATGGTGTCTTTTGTTTGAAAGGAGCCATAATTGTGGCGTAATGTTTATTTTGCTGACAAATTTATTATTATCATATCAATTTTGGTTAGTATGCCCTAGCTAGTTATAATTAGATTAAAATAACATAAAAGGGTTGATAGATTTTAAATAAATTTAAAATATAATTTACAGTTCTGTTACAAAGTTTAATAAATTTCCCATTAAAAAAATAGCATACGCAAATAAATATTTGTATTAGTAGTACAGATACTGTATGTTCTGAGACACTTTTCCCCATGTTAACCTTACGGGGAGAGGGTAATCCTCCTTGGGTAATCCTCCGATTTGAGAATTACCATATATGACGTCATATTTTTAATATTGCCAGGATTAATTGGTGTAAGATGGTTGTGTTTGATTAAAGTGTAACCTTTTCGGACACGCCCTTTATATTATTGTCTGTTTATAAAAACTTTTTAATATTGCCAGGATTAATTGGTATAAGATGGTTGTGTATTGATTAAAGTGTAACCTGTCCGACCGAAACCTATCCCCAATTTTCACAGTGAATCGTTGGATAGATACGAGATAATCTGGAGTGGGCCAGTCTCGTATAAGGGTACCTCTTATCATCATAATTCGGATATCATTGCAACAACAACAAAAAACCTTTGATGCTTTTAACTTTTTTTTTTCTTTTTTTTATAATAATCATATTTATCTACTTATTTGAGCAAACAAAAAGTTCTAGAAAGTTTGAAGCAGTCTCCTGCATTGGCATGTTTGAAGCAGTCTCCTGCATTGGTATGTCCGTCATTAGTCATGAAGACCTCTCCGATCAAAGCCTTTGCAGCCTCGAAACCGAGAACAGATCCGCTTTGTAGTGATATGGGGCGTCGATGGTGATGACTGCTATGGCGAATGCCTTAATCAAATGTTCTTGAATATCAATCATTTCGTTATTTATATTTGTATCAAAGCTGCGAACCCATACGGTCGGTAGATTAAGGAGTCATTTTTCCGACCCGTGGGCGAGTACCAGTGGAGATCGACTCCTCTAATATGAATAATGATTGGTTGTCTGTTTCATCATATCACGTAACTAAATAATATACATACTCGTTTTGCCACAGTTATTGTTCATTTTTTTAGCATTAAAAGTGTGAAGACGAAAAAATGGAGCCAACAAACAAAAAGTTTAAAGTAGCAGGGCATAAATGCAATATATGTGACAAATCCTTTACACAAAAACAAAACTGATGTCGTCATAGGAAGACAGCTCACACAGATAGAAAATGGAGTTGTACTAACTGTGCTGCTACCTTCACTAGAAAGGATAATTACGAGCGTCATATGAAAAAACATGCAGAACCAATTGTCCAAAGCGGAGGTGGTGGCAGTACTCAAGTTGATGGTAATCAGGACGAGAAGACTTCAAATGATCCATGTAGTTTCAAAGCATTGAATAGTTCGGTACAAACACATATCATCATCAAGGCCGAGGGAATGTCTAAATTCGATCCCATGACGTTTTTGAAAAACAAATATGAAGACACGAAAGACGTTATTAAGAATGCTATAAAAGAAAGAGGTGGCATTAAATGGTATTTGTTCATGAAAGTAAAGATGAGTAGAAGAAAAGAAGAAAAAGTGGAAACTGCAGAACCACATTGTCGTGGGAAATGCCAGACAAGTCTTAAACGAGGGACTCAGAGAATCCATCAAGAAAATGTTCGATTCATTCATCGAGTGCCAAAGAAATGGTATTAACTGGACCGTAGACAAAGTCGTTGAACTCACCATCCACATGGCACGATACAGACCTCTGCGAGGATCCAGTTATTTACCACTACCGAATAAGTTACTTTCAAAACGTGCCATTATCAACGTAAAAAACAAAGACAACAAGTGTTTTATGTGGTCGATATTGGCGGCTTTGCATCCATGTCATCACCACCCTGACTGGACCAGCAAATACCACGACTATAGAAATAATTTGAGATTTGACGGAATCTCATTTCCCGTGTAAAAATGGGGGACATTAAAAAGTTTGAAAAACAAAATAATATTTCTGTTAATGTGTTCGGGATTGAAAAGGATGAGATATTTCCAGTACACATAACAAAAAATATCTGCGAAAGACATGTGAATCTCTTGCTGTTATCTGACAATAAGAAATCCCACTATTGTTGGATCAAAGATTTGAATAGACTGTTAGGAGATCAACATACTAGCACTAGAAGGTATCATTATTGCATTATTGTCCCTACTGCTTACATGGGTTCACCAAGGAAGTACTACTGAAAGATCACTTAGTATATTGTCAGACCCATGGGCCACAAAAAATCGAACTACCCACTGAAGACAATAACTGGCTCCACTACAAAGACATTCGTAAACAGCTTAAGGTACCATACGTTATTTATGCAGATTTTGAATATCTTCAAGAGCCAATTGTTGATAGCAACGAGTGTGATCAGAAGACGAAAAAGATTACAAAACACATACCATGTGGCTTTGCATACAAAGTGGTTGGTCTGACACCTGAAACGTCAAATGAACCAGTAGTATATCGGGGTGCAGATGCTGCCGATAAATTTGTGGAGTGTATGGTAAAGGAACAGGGAGAAATAGAACAAAGATTTAAACATTGCGAGCCCATGATTATGACTGGGAGTGATTGGCAATCGTATAAGAAGGCAACTCTTTGTCACATATGTAAAAAAGAACAATAGAGTTCGAGATCATTGTCACGTGACAGGAAAATTTCGAGGGGCGGCTCATAACGACTGTAATATTAACTACAAATTTACAGATCGAATTCCGGTTGTATTTCATAACCTAAGAGGATATGACAGTCATTTGATAATGCAAGCCATAGGAAAAGTTGAAGGAAAGCAGCTGAATTGTATCGCTAATAATATGGAAAAGTATATTTCTTTTTCATTGGGATGTATGGATTTTATAGACTCGCTCTAATTTATGTCTTGCTCATTACAAAAACTCGTTGAAAACCTTGCAAAAGAAGGGTCCAGTAAATTCAAACACATGACAAACCACTTTGGAGAAGAACAGATAAGCCTGCTTCTGCGAAAACAAGTATACCCTTCCGAGTATTTTGATTCTGAGGCAAATTTTGAAGAGCAACAACTGCCTTCCATTGAAGCTTTTTACAGTACACTATCGGGAGAAGGTATAACCACACTGGACTATGCGCATGCACAACACGTATGGCAATTGTTTAACATACAGAATCTCGCACAGTACTACGATCTATACGTTCTATCAGATGTCCTTGCATTAGCCGACGTCTTTGAAAATTTCAGGGAGATCTGTCTCAACTACTATGGACTGGATGCTGCACATTTTTATACATCACCCGGTTTAGCCTGGCAGGCTGCCTTGAAAATGACAGGTGTCAAGCTGGAATTACTAACGGACGTAGACATGCATTTGTTTATAGAGAAAGGTTTAAGAGGTGGAATATCAATGATATCCCATCGTCATGCCAAATCTAACAATAAACATGTACCAAACTACGATCCAAATCAACCCATTAATCACGTGATGTACCTAGATGCCAACAACTTATACGGATGGGCTATGTCACAGGCACTTCCAGTTGAAGGTTTCAGATGGCTCAACGATTGTGAAATTGAGAACCTAAACATAAGTGGCGTTGCAGATGACAGTAAAATTGGTTATATATTAGAAGTTGACTTAGAATATCCTAGGGAACTACACGACGACCACAACGAATATCCACTCGCTCCAGAAAAATTGAAGGTTACAAATGATATGTTATCGCCTTGTGCGGAAAAGTTATTAGACGATTTAAATTTAAAAGGAACATCGACAGAAAAATTGATACCAAATTTATATCCAAAGGAAAAATACGTGGTACATTACAGAAATTTAAAACTCTACTTATCACTTGGAATGAGACTAACAAAGATCCATAGAGTCATGACATTTGAACAACGACCCTGGTTAAAGACATATATTGATTTCAACACAGAGAAGAGAAAGCTTGCAAAAAATGAGTTCGAGAAGGATTTTTTAAAACTCATGAATAATGCATTCTTTGGAAAGACAATGGAAAATTTAAGGAAGAAAACAGATATAAAACTTTTGAATGACCAATCAAAGGCCAGAAAATTAATCAGCAAACCAACATTTCATGCCTTCAAAATATTCAACTACGACTCGGTGGGTGTTCACATGCTGAAACAGCGATTATACTTAAACAGACCTATCTACGTGGGATTCACTATACTCGATTTGTCAAAGACACCTATGTACGATTTCCATTATAATTACACGAAGGATAATAATGGGTCTAGAGCAACACTCTTGATTACGGACACAGACTCACTATGCTACAACATCAACACTGATGATATATATCAAGATATGATGAAGGACAAACACTTGTTTGATACGTCAGAATAAAGCCCTGAACATCAGCTTATAGCACATTAAATAAAAAGGTCTTAGGAAAAATGAAAGACGAAACATATGGTATTCCCATACAAGAATTTGTTGGTCTTAAGTCAAAGATGTAGTCAATGATATGAGGAAAATGAAACACTCTGCGAAAAGAAGACAGCGAAGGGTATAAAGAAGAGTGTGATCAAACATGACACACGACACAAACATTATAAACAATGTTTATTCAATAAAGAGATCCACATGTCTACCATGACACAGATCCGTTCATACGACCACAAGTTATATAATATATCCATAAAAAAACTTGGCTTATCCCCTTTTGATTACAAAAGATACTTACTAGTTGCTGGGATAAAAAGTTTAGCCTATGGACATTGGAGGATATAATTATGATGAATTTCAATATTTTAATCACTTTACATCTGTCATTCGAAGGAAGTGGACGTGTTTTAAGAGCTCTCAAAGATGTCTATTACTTGTCCAGATTGTGGTACAGAATATTCAAGAAAAGACGTTATGTTACGACACCAAAGAAACAAACATAGAATTAGTCAACAATATCCCCAGAGCAATGATTCATATCCACCGCCGCCGCCACCACCACCGCCGCCGTCGCCGCCGCCACAGAATGTGGTACTACATCATCCATTCACTATGATGTTGGCTGGACCTACTGGTTCAGGTAAGACGTTTTGGATGAAAACATTATTGAAGCGAGCACGGACTATGATAAAACCGTCACCTGACAGGATTATATGGTGTTATAAACGGTGGCAGCCATTATTTAGTGAACTGCAACAAACCATTAAAAACATTTTATTTGTTCAAGGTTTACCTGAAAATTTGAACGATGACTCATTCATTGATTCTAGATATCCAAGTTTAATCATCCTAGACGATTGAATGAGAGACGTCACCAATAGTAAGGATGTTTGTGAACTCTTTGTGGAGGGCAGCCATCACAGAAACTTAAGTGTAGTTTGTATACTGCAAAATGGTCCTCGAAGGGAAAGGAGAGTCGAACCATGAGCATCAATAGCCAGTATATAGTCCTATTCAAAAACCCACGTGATCAAGTTGGGCCATCCATATTTGCTAGACAGATTTATCTTAATAATCCGAAGAAATTCATGAATAAGTACAAAGAGGGGACACAACGACCATATGGGAGTCTATTCATTGATCTGAAACAGAATACACCGGAAGACGACAGATTAAAACTTAATATATTTGAAAACAAGAACATGATTGGTGGGGGTGTTTCTGAAGAGTATATTAGCAGAAAAGAACTAGAACCACCTCAGTTTGAAGATTCATTTCAAAGTGAGCAGGCGTATTTACAAGACGAGAAAGAAATCATGCCTTCATGTGATGATTGCGGTGTAGTCTTTGAAAGCGTTCCTGATTTAGCTAGACATATGAATAAGTGGTGCCCGGAAAATAATGATTTAAAAAGAAAGAGAGAAGGTGATGAAGATATCATACCACGTAAGAAGTCTCGTTTAGATATAAATGATGGCGAGGGTATAGCGTTTGCGAAATTAGCAGAACAAGCCAGAGAGGCTAATGAAGAATTATGGAATACAAAAATAGATAAATATGTCAAGCAGGGAATGGAACAAGCTGATGCCGAGCGTAAAGCCGAACGAAAAGTAAAATTCGAAGACTTGGATGAACTGATGTATAAATACGGCACGTTTATTCAATATGAACTCCAACTTAGAGATGGTAAACTACATTCTAAGATTATGAAGTTGGTAGAAGAACTTATAGATGAAGGCATGGACTACAAAAAAGCCATTAAAATTGGCATTCGAAAATATAAACACATGCTCGAAAATTATTTAGACGAAGTCGTCGAAAATAATGATGATGGTTATGAGGAGGAAGAGGAGGAGAGTGATGACGATGACGAAGGGAGTGATGACGATGACAAAGACAGTGATGACGAGGCATAAAAGGTTGAATTGTATTGTTAATTTATCATTTCACGTAAATTTACCGAATAGTTCAGATGGCTTCCTGGGAGCGATACCTAAAAACTATTTATTACGATCCATCAAATCCAGCTAGTTTTTCTGGTCCAGATAAATTGTACAGATTTGTCAGAAAAGAGGGAAATTCGTCTTAAGTAAATATAAAATAAGAAAATGGTTGCAACAACCAGAACTATATAGCCTACAGAGACCCGTAAGACGATCATTCAAACGAAATAGAGTCGTCGTAACTGCCGATCTTATGGATATGACCAAAATATAACGATGGCTACAACTACATATTAGTTATCATAGATATCTTCTCCAAATATGCTTGGTTGAGACCATTGAAAGATAAGAAAGGTGAATCCGTGAAGAGAGCTTTACAAAATGTTTTGGCAGAAGGACGTTCACCTAGGAGAATAAGAACCGACAAAGGTCAAGAATTTAGATCACGATCGGTAGAGGATCTACTAAAACAGAGAGGAATTCAACATCTCTACGCACAAAACACAGAAATCAAGGCTAACTATGTTGAGAGATTGAATAAAACAATTAAGTTGAAGATCGTGAGGTATTTTACACATAAGCAATCCTATGAGTATGTGGATGACTTGCAGAAATTTGCAAATAGCTACAAGAAAACATATCATAGAACGATAGGGATGTCTCCAGATAAAGTAACTAAAGGCAAAGAAACGAATTTGTGGTGGAAGATGTCTTGGTCAAAAAGTGTTAGACGTGAAAGCAAGACCAAAACGGTCACAAAACCGTTCCGTTTTAAACTAGGAGATAAAGTCAGACTTATATATATAAGAAACCAATTTACCAGAGAATACGATGAAAAATGGACCGGAGAAATATTAAAAATTTCACAGAAAATATTACGTGGTGGATTGCCAATATACAGATTAAAAGATTTTCATGACGAAGATATTAAAGGAAATTCTATAAATCCGAATTGCAAAAAGTAGATGTCAGAGACGACGACTTATGGAAAGTGGGGGAGATCTTAAAGACCAGAGGCCAGGGTCGTAATAAACAATTGTTCGTGAAATGGTTGAATTGGCCGAAGAAATTTAATTCATGGATCTCTGCTGGGGATGTGAATAACCTATATATTGTACACACAATATTGTCCTGTTATATATTCCGATGAAAGTGAGGTACTTTACACAGACAATAACAAACAACTAAAAGGACAATTTTCATACATTTACAATCCAATTATTAACTGAACACATACAAACTTCGGTCACACCTCAACGCTCATGGTTATTGAAAAAGTTTTTATAAACAGACTATAATTTAAAGGGGTGTAGGCGTGTCCGGACAGGTTACACTTTAACCAATACACAACCATCTTACACCAATTAATCCTGGCAATATTAAAAAGTTTTTATAAACAGACAATAATTTAAAGGGCGTGTCCGAACAGGTTACACTTTAATCAATACACAACCATCTTACACCAATTAATCCTGGCAATATATGGTAAGTCTCAAATCGGAGGATTACCCAAGGAGGATTACCCTCTCCCCGTAAGGTTAACATGGGGAAAAGTGTCTCAGAACATACAGTATCTGTACTACTTGTATTTATGAAAAAAAGTTTAATGTGGGCCGTTTAATTAAACCGGCTTCCTTTTGATGCTTTTATCATATTTATTTATTTCAAATCAAACGAAATGTTTAAATATATTTCACTGATATTCATATCTGACACAAAATTTTATTAATTCGTTTCGTTATATTCCGTTCGTATCTTACAAACATAATTAATAGATATCGCACGATTGGAAATCGTGTATCGTGTAACGTGCATCGTGTGGTTTTGGTGTAAAGTGCATCGTGTGGTTTTCGTGTAACGTGCGAATCGTGTGCGTGTATCGTGTGAATCGTGTGCGTGTAACGTGTGAATCGTGAGAGTGTGGTTTGGTGCGTTACACGCTCAACCATCTGTAAATAGAATAAAAGGAAGAAAAAACTGGTAAAATGAGAAGAAATATTGAATCTCGTTAATTCTAAGGTAGATATTATAAATGAAATCCATACACTTATGTTTATTAAAAAGAAAAGGAATGCTACCTATCAAGCTGGATTAAAGAGTTAGCTGTATATTCGTACACAAACATGTTTATAAAGTGGATTGTCACCATGAAAATGCAATGAAAGTAGATTAAGATTTCAATTATGGAAACCCAAAACTGACCTAATTAATGGCTAAAGAATACCGGTGCCAAACAAACAGGGAAAGAATCATTAGATGCCAAAAATCAAATACAAATCTGATTGACGAAAACAATATCGCAGACAACAAATAGCACAAAGATGACGCCCAAAGAATAAGAAATTAAGATTGCAAACAGAAGAAAATCTGAATGAATCCGTCCAAAACCTGCAGCACTACACACTGCAGAAGGATAAAAATTCCCCCATCTTCCCCATTACATACTACTAAAATCCAATAAAATAGTGCGTAGGATATCTGATCTCATTTGTGACACTCCTTTTTGGAAAATCAATTTGCAATGATGAATTTAAAATCTGAGTAGCAATATCAAACAAATTAAACATAACATTCTCTTAGTGGTTTGTGATAGTAGGCTAACTGTGTTAGTCATCCTACTTATCAGGGATATGTGAAATGTAGACAAGAGACCTTGGAATTCAATTAATGTTCTTAATTTGAATGTTATAATCCTCAAATTTGTCACAAAGTTTGATTTCAATGCAATAAACGCTCACAATGACCAAACCAAAGGTTGTCAAAACTAACTTAGGACAAAGTTTGCTCATAATTTTCAGTAATTTCATAATATGGACAATTATATACCGTTGAATTACATGTAGTATTGTTGAGTAAAAATATTTCCAATGAAAGGTAAAATTCGCTTTTACCAAGATAGAATATGTTTAAGAATATTTGATATATTAATATATTTTGTTATAGATATGGAAGGTTCAAACTAATTGTTGGTAGTCCACTTGTATATAAATTAAATTATGTCACTCTAGAAGCAGAACCAAATGATCCGGACAATACAGAAGTTAGATTATATGATTTGAAATGTGAGTAATATTGTAGGAATTTTAAACTCCTTTCCTAGGAGGTCAAAACGTTTTAAACCCTTCTGTCTAATAAGCGGCTTTAATAATGTCACAATTTCTTGATATTCGATTAGCGTTCGATTTCTTGTATACTAGACGGCTTTTATGTGCATTTCGTAGGATCTAAGACGTATTGTTGACAGATATGTCGATATCTGATTATATCAGGGCAGCACCAGTGGGTACGTTATTCAATAGCATTAAGAAGTAGTAATAAGATAAAAAAAAAAATTTTAAAATCCCCATTACTGCATTAAAGAAATTTTTTAAAAAATCAAATCAGCAGGAATGAAAACTCCAATAAATATTTTTAATTCACAATGCGTCATTTTAATATATTCTTTTTATCTGTTGCATTTTTATTATGAATAACATGATTAGGTAGACCAAGATCACATTGTATCCTTTCATTTCGTGGTATGTAATTTTTATTTTCATTTTGAAACTTCTTTGTTAAGATTTATTATCCCTCTTTATAGTAGATCATGAAATTATCTCTTAGAGTAATGTTATCTTCAAAGTTTGTTCCTTTCTACACCTACAACAATTATTTGAAATGTCTTATGATAAACTGTGATTAAGCCTATTCCACGAAGACGCGATTCAGATAAGGATTAACCTGTACATCCCTTTTACCTATCTTCAGTTTTACATTATATATTATCGCATCTTTAGCAAAACACATTTACAAAGATAATTCCATTTGAAATTGACTATTTTACAATCATAATGCTGATGTTGTTTAAATATTCCTTTGTTTTCACAAAATTCAAAATTTTCTAACAGTAAACAAAAAATATTTATTTCAGGCTAGTTTGTAAATACTAACAACTACGCTTGTAATTGGTTAGTAGCGGTGTGGACTAAGTTGTAATAAAACATTCTTTGATACCAACTTTGATGTTGTATATGTTTTAGTTTAAGAAGCTTTTTTTACAATATTTTTCTGAAAAAATAACGCCTTCTATGTTTTGACTAATTTTTAGAGTATTATTGTTTAAAAAAAACCTTTAGTGCCAACTACTTACTTCTGTTTCAGCCGACCCGTTCGAGAAGTATAATCTGGCATCAGAAAAACCAAATGTTGTAAAAAGATTAATGAGGAAACTAAATAGATACCGAGAAACCGCTGTTCCCGCTCTTAATCCAGGACGACTGCCAACAAATATAACACGACCGAATGCCGCGATCAGGCAAGGATGGTGTTAGTAAAAGAGGAGCAAAAACTCAAGTCAAGACTTTGTATTTTTAATTTCAATTGTCATATCATATTACTAAGTTTTTCTAATTAAATGTAGAGACAATATGATCTAAAACGAAATTATTTTATATATTCGATGTAACAACGCTTAAATTACTTTAAAAAACAGCATTGCAATAAAAAGTAGAGGTTCTATGTAATTGAAAAAGTACATGCATAGTATATTTTCTTATGAAATCTCATGCTGAAAAATCAGGTTGTATTTATTATCAAAGAGAGACTCAGGGCTGAAGAGAAGTAAATTATATATATCTTGGTTCATTCATATTTTATTACCTTCCCTACCCCTAATCAAAAAGATATTTATATGGCATGTAGTTGATATTTAAGAATTAAAAATAGGTTTTATCCAACTTTTATTATTGTATAAATATGAATTTGAATTGAATTTCATAGTTTATTAAAAGATTTTGTTTCTTATGAATATCTGTGGTGTATCCCCATTTTCGGACTACAAAAGTTTCCACACGTAATTTTGTTCACATCAGGGCCAATAATTACTAACAAAAAAATAAAGTATAATATTTTAGACACTTACACATATTTACGGCCATCCTCACGAAGTAATGGCCAATACCATTTATCAATGTCACAGACGAAACTAGATATCTGAAGTTAGACTTCATGTTTTTCTAGATATCAATTCACAATGTGACACGACACATGATCGGAGTGAAAAATGCTTAGAAGGACCTAATATCATCTCCTTGCGAGATCGAAGCGTCATTAGATATTTTAACTAGTCAATGAAATCAACTCTTTTTAATTCGCGCATTATTGAAGCCATTACCCCTTTTGGTCATTTTGGCATTTCTGAATTTGGTCTTAAACGTTTTGGATTGATGTTTTTGGTTTCCAACATATTGTAGGTCTTGGACACAACTGAAGAGTCTTAATTCGACGAAATGTGCACATCTTATGCATCACAATTTGTACCAAAGAATTTTATTCAACCTATTTTATTGGAACTGATTAGTTTGAAACCGTACAGATTGTAGACCTTTATATATTATAATTTCAAGCTACATCTATTGACAAGAAAATCTGGTTGACATTTTTATCAATTTCCATGCAGCACAAAGTTGGATATTTTTTAATTAATTTCCTGTAGTTGTAGTAATATAGCACAGTACAGATATATTCCATCTACGAACATTCTCAAAGGACTCTCGCTTTTACGTTGACATGATAACATGTGTTTTCAGTAAATGCATTCACTGGTGTCATCAAGAATTTATTAGGTGTAAATGAATTGACAAATAAAACTTGATGACTTTTAACAATTGTTTAATCACGAAGTATGTGTATAATTTATTACGAAACACCATGCAGCTTATCTCATATGCATCTCATTTTTTTTCAATGACACACACTAACAAATTAAACCGATACAGATAAACCTAAAATCCGTTTAGTTGGTGCATTCAAGAATGAAAAAGTCCTCATAAGAATGTGAATGAGAATTTCTAATTGTACTAAGGATATCATTGTTCATAATCTCGAGCACTTTGCATTGAAATGATGATAGCTTTAACACTGATGTTCTCTTATTCTTTGCCTGTTGGTTAGAGAAAATTTTGCTAATTTACATGTGATTTGTTGTTTTCAATCGCTGATTGGTTGTCAAAATTCTAATTCGATTTTCTCTACACTTTTCGAAGATTCCATAGCAACACGAAAGCAAAGTATCGCCAACGTCTGCAATATTCTGAATAATAAGAATGTCTCTTCTAGAAAAATTACAGAAAGGACAAAAAATCGAGCTTCTAGATTGATCAATGGGGATAATCAAACAATTCATCGACATTTCGGGTTTAAAATATGACGTATAGATTTGTTGCGTCATACTAAAGATGTGAGAGGGTCGAAATAGGGGTTCATGGTGAATTATATATTATTAGTAATATTACGACCAGGCCTAATTTAAAACTGTTGAAAGAAATAGAGAAAAAGAATCTTACATTGCAAGCCGTTTAGAATCGTATTTCTACAGTCTTGATAGTTAGACCTTTAAAAGTCCAGCCTTGGCGGTTTAAATTTTTTCTATGTTTAGAAATAAACAACTGTTTGTGATGTAAGATTCTATATATCTCTAACACTTTGTATATTATCGTGTTTATATGTAATGATAAACTAGTCTTTAGGGGGTGGGTATGACAATGAAAAGAAGTGCACTACATTGTAAGATATTACTTTGGGGCGTACTATAAAGATTTGAGTTTTGTTTTGAAACAGTAACGTAAGATTGTTTTCTCCACTTTTTTCATGCAGTTTGTTTCCTTTAAACCAAACTTTTTTAAATAAAATTCTATCGCCAGGTTAAAGCAATGGTTATCTTACTTTCAAGCTTTGTTGAATTTTGTGATTCTCTTTCAGCAGATTTATTGGCAAACAGTAACGTTTATGCTGCCTGCTCATTTCTTAGTTTTTCCTCTATCCCTGTTCTCAATCTCTCAATGAGAACTCTGCAGAAGACTTTTCCAGGTATGGATAGTAGAGAAATTCTTCTACTGTTGTCACATTTAGTAAGGTCTCCTTTCTTCGGTATTTTGGCTATCATTGATTTCTTCCAGTCATCTTGTATTCTACAACTTTTAACATTTTCAAACAAGTGCAACAGTTTCTTTGATATTATACTACGTCCAGCTTTCAACAATTCTCCACTGATGTTGTCAACACCTTACCATTCTTCAACTTGTTCAAAGCCTGTTCTATCTCTATTTCTGTGAAAGGACCAGTGTCGATTTCCTCAATTTCCTCGATGATGTTGCCCTCAAACTCATTCTCATCTACATCTTCGTTACATTGGTTTTCAACATTCAGAACTTCCTCAAACTGCTCTATCCATCTTTCGAGTATCTTATCTTCCTCTATGAGCAAATTGCCATTCTTATCTTTCACTCCAGCGATGCATCCTAAGCCTCCTCTGTAAGTCTATTAACCATATTTCTCTTATCTGCTCTAGCCCTTTTTTTCACTTCTCTATCCATATCTTTGTACTTCTGCTGTTTAATGACACGTATCCTCTCAGATTTTGTACAGTTCACTTCATTCTTAATCTTCCTTCTATTGTCTTTAGCTTTCCAGGTTTCACTGCTTACCCACTCTTTCTGCTCTCTTCTTTTGTTGCCTAAGATGTTTTCAGCTGCTTCTGTATACACTGTGGTAAACTCTTTCCACTCTTCTTGAAGATCGCTATCTCCCTGATCTTGCCTCCTCTCTTCTAAAGCTGCAAACCTATTCTTCACTTCTAATGTGAAATGTTTCCTGATATCGTCCATCTTTAAGAGTTCAGTATTAAAGGCAGCATATAGAAAGGGACATAGGACAGCCGAACAGATCTTTATTCTGCGAAAAATTGTTGAACAGAGCATAGAGTAGCAATCGTCGCTGTACATAAACTTTATTGACTTTAAGAAAGCTTTCGACAGTGTAAATAGAGAGAAGCTTTGGAAGATCCTGAAGTCATATGGAATTCGTGATCTCTTTGTTACCATCATCAGGGAAATCTACAACGGTAGCACTAGCTGTGTCATTAACAAGGGGCAGACATCTGATTGGTTCACTGTCAAGGCTGGAGTAAGACAGGGATGTGTTATGTCGGTGTTCCTGTTTATCATTGCTGTAGACTGGATTATGAGAAAAACAACTGAGGGAAAAAGGACTGGAATAAGATGGAAGTTTACCACCCAGCTGGAGGACTTAGACTATGCTGATATTGCACTCCTGTCTAGTAAGTACCAACATATGCAAGAGAAAACCGAGAGATTGTGCAAATATGCTCAAAGTATAGGACTCCAGATCAACACAGAAAAGACCAAAGTGTTGAGATTGAACAACAAGGAGACTAGTTCCATCAAGATAAATGAGAAAAGTATGGATGATGTAGACACTTTTACATACCTTGGTGCTATCATCAACAAGACAGGGGAACAGCAGAAGACATCAAACACAGACTAAGTCTAGCAAGAAACACCTTTGCCATGCTTAACCATCTATGGAAGTCAACAAAAGTACAGCAACAAGACTAAGATCAGAGTGTTCAACAGCAACGTCATGTCAGTGCTACTTTATGGGCAGAAATGTGGAAACTAAATGAAAGCGACACCATCATCTTCGAAACATTCCAGAGAAAATACCTCAGACGAATACTCCGCATCTCCTGGCCAACGAAGATCAGTAATGATGATCTCTACTGTAAGACCAAAACTTGCCCAGTTAGAGAGATCATCAGGTGCAGAAGATGGAGGTGGATTAGTCATACTCTGAGGAAGCCACATGACGATAACACCAGAGTGGCACTAACTTGGACACCAGAGGGAAGAAGAAACAGAGGTCGCCCAAGAACAACGTGGCGCAGAAGTGCTGAAGCAGAGCGGGAACAACTGGGATGGCAGACATGGAATGGAGCTGGTGTGGCAGCCAAGGACAGATGTGGGTGGCGAAGAATGCTGTCAAGCCTTATGAGCCGACCATGGCTCGAAGAGGATAGGTAGTAGGTAGGTGGTCGTTTCATTTAATCACTAACTTCGCAAAGTGATCTTTTGGCTTAGATTTGTCTGAATGCTATTAAAAAAACTAAAATTAAGGATGTCTTCCAATTACTCAATTATATATATTTTACGTGCAATGTAACTAGTCGTACAATTTCTTTGGCACATGATATTGCTCAATGCGCGAATTAAATGTCTGCTAACCTGCAAAATTCCTGAATTCCTGAAAAACTTCACCATCAAATTTCACAATTGAAAGATATTGAATGAAATTTCATTTACGTGAACCATGGTTTAAGCAGTTCAGTTTTTGTCAGGATTCTTTTACATGTTAAGAGTTAAGTGATAAGCAAAATGTTTATTACCCACCCTTTGATTGTTAGAGCAAGAAATTGAATTAAAATAAGTTCCATTAGATAGGTAGAGATATATTTACCAACGATGCGGACTTTTTGTACTTCGATTTTCTTCGACTAAAGTTCTGACAATTTGAAACTTAAGATAATTGTCAAAAATGCTTCTATTCTATACATCACATCGTATGGTTTCTACTCCGATGAAGTACATTATCGTGTCAAGCAGTCAGCAGTTGATCTTGGTATGCTGAAGTTCCATGGAGCTGTTTCTAAACAACAACTTATCATTTATACACATTTGACCCATTTTCAGATTCAAACGAGATTTAATGTTAGTGATCTTTATGTTTGCCGTCGATAATTCTAGACCTCTGTTAATAAACCTTCCAAACCAACACGATTTTAGTTATCAAAAGCTTAATTATACTGAAATTTAAGTTTAATGTAGCCTATCTTTGTCTGTTAGCTTTCCCCTGGCAATATTTACGTTAAATAATAACCTAATTTAAATGACAATGAATTTATACTCAAAGAAGCAATCGTGAAATTTGTTAGGTATCGCCCATATTGGGAATATTGAGGACATCATAGTTTTCTCGGTCCTTGGTCTAGCATAACACCTCGTCTTCATACAAGAGAGTGCCTAACTGTTATAAGTTATTTTTTGAAAAGGGTAACAAATCCGCATAGACTAGTACTGACTGGTTTATTTGAATGATCAATAAGGTCTTCGACATTCTGTTTCTTGGTGTCCCGCATCCAATTCAGGAATTTCAAAGTTTTGACCTTACACTGTTCTTATAAGTAGAATGTCTTATTGCAAGATCGTTCAAGAACGGTTTTGACGATGTTGAGTAATCTCTGGTAAATTTTATATAATAGAGGTGAACCCGTTAAAATATGCAGTGATCTCCAAGTTTCTCATGAATACTGCTGTTTTCAATTGACTTCTACGTTGAGAGATACAATTAAAGCCTTTTGTTGAATTGTTATTTCAGAGTATTACGTTAGAGAGACAGTATCCGACCAACAACTATGAGAAAGTTCGCTAGTTTTACAGCTAAAGTGAGCAAAATTTGACCCTGCTATCTAAAATATGTACTACCCAAACTATTTTATCATTTATAGCTAGCAGTCACCTTGTTCATACAAAGAAAGACAAGAAATCTATAACTTGATCACTATCATTAGCTACATGTACACATAATAACTCTGCTAAACAATATTCATGCCCAATTGATTAGAATAGTAAACCTTTTATGCATAGAGTTGTGCATGCAGGAGAAATATCTCAGTCATTTTTATAAGAGTGAATTTAAATGTCAATATTGTGAATTAAGATATTTTCGTGGATTGAGAACAAAGGCATATTCGTGGATACATAAAGAATGTTCGGTCTGATAGATTTACTTTGAAGTGTGATCAACGATCTCATTAGATTTTATTGATCATTTAAAGCTTAATTAAAACATAACACTATGATATTCATGTTTCGAAAGTTTCAACACTTGGCATGTAAATATAAAGATACTACGGAACTGGCAGCATTGACGATTTCTGATCTATAAATGCATGAAAGCCAATAAACATTTAGAATATGACTGCTATATTTGTTTCCGTCTTGAAATTACAATTATGAACATATTCTAAAAAATCACTCATATTGTAGGTTCATAAAAGAAAGGATAAAAAATGAATAAAAAATAGCAAATAACATTTTTTTTGTAAATGGAATGGAATAGAATATTTGTTTCATTATATTTATTTTATTCATTTATTTACTTTGTGTACGAAATAAAAAAAAATCGAAAATAGAATATGATATAAAATGAAAATGAAAAATTCAATAAAATATCAATACTCACAATCGACTTATGAAAACATAATAAAAAAAATATCCCGAATTATATTCCCTCCAATTCATACTTACATATAAATTCTGGAGGATATAAATATATATTAATCTAATAGAATTTTATTACAAATATATTAATATATAGATTTTTTATCCGTAATATAAAGAATCGTGCTTTTAATACAATTTAATATATAAATCTGGTACAATCTGGTGAAAACTATTATAACACGTTTTTAGTGTTCAGCGATTGCTAGCCAATGGTCAACGCGTTGAAAGGTTTTGACTGTCAATTTGGACAATAACTAGTTATCGTTGCCAGCAATTCGATAACTAACTAGTTTTTGTTGCGATCTTTTTGTCAGTCTCGCGTTAAACGTTAGCCAGGCCTGGACTGAACGTAGCCAGACAATCATGTTTTTAGGTCTCAATTCCTCATTTCAGATCTTGTCTACAACGAACAAAACCATGCTTGCTGAAAGTCAGATAAATGTTTATTTCAATTGTAACACATGTATTGTTTTGGTCTTGTCTTCGTTGTTCTCCAGAGTTTGTGAGTTGTTTCAATTTTTCCCTCCTTCGAATATCCCTTTGGTATTTCTTGACTTTACTTCAACAATTCCATCGTAAACATTACTTTAATTCATTTAAGTAACAAACACCACATTAGAGTCCTTACGTGCCTTAAACTATTTTACAATATATCAAGGTCCACCTAAATTTATCAATTTACATAATAATGCTTTTAATACCCTGTAGTTATATTCATGTACATACTTTACCTAACGTATCCTACTTTGATGCACCCTTTGTGTAAAGCAAGATTTATAGAAATTACACACGTTCGTCTGTTGTGTCACAAAGCTGTAAGTATTTATGCACAGACAAGAATTTGTATCTTTTTGATATTGAAATTTAAATTTATTGAATTGAGAAAATCATTCTTCAATATTTTTTGTTATTTTTCAATTTTCATCTTTTTCATAATCACTGTTTTGATAACTTAATCAATGAAATTATGGACTGTTTAATTTATAATGTTTTGTATAACAATAACTATTAAAACTCTGTTCTCATTTAGGGAAACACTGGGAACCAATTTACCCCATTCGAGTATTACAATATATCAAGGTACACATATTTTATCAAATTTATATAATGCTTTTAATACCCTTGAGTTATATTCATGTACATACATTTGGTTGAGCGTGTAAATCGCCATAGAAATCGTGTAACGTGCGAAACGTGTGCGTGTCAAGCGTGGATCGTGTGCGTATAACGTATGCGTGGAATGTGCGAATCGCGTGCGTGTGGTTTGCCTTAGGTTATAATCGTGCGATTTGAATCGTGTAACGTGTATGAGATTTCATTGGTCGAGACAAATATTAGAATGTGTGAATTCAAATAAGAGCATATTTCGAACTCGAATTAAAAGATTGTTTGAACGAACTTTCATCAGTGTCAAGTATTTGAAAATGTTGAGTTGATAAACTTTTTTCTATTACTAATTTAATTCGTCCAATTAATGTGGTTTAAAAAAAAATATTAAGTGAAATTTTTCCTAAATAAAATGATAATATAATGTACATAAAACATTTGCAAATTACAGATTCGAACTTTGACTTGTTTGTAAAAACTATATAAAGTTATTCTTGAAACCTGGCGAAGTTTTTAACTTTTTGACAAATTTCATGTATTCATTTATATCGGTATATGTAAGATAATGTTTTTTAAAGTTATATTTATTTATTAAATTTTACAAAAATATTCTATTTATATGTTATACAGAATATTAAAGGTTAATATATGTAGGTTATATTTTAATATATATTTTAATATAAATATAATATTTTATCATTAATTTAATTTATACTTAAACCAAAAACATTGTAATAGTTTTATTATAACTGCCAAGAGTTATTATTCTCTATGTAAAAGAATTATACATGAAATATATTTATAATCCGTTGAACTTTTTCTAAAAATGTAACTGCAATAATATTTATTATGTCAATGAATTGTTTTGGATCTATATCTTTTTTTAAAAAATACATATTCTTCACGTTATCAAACAAATATTTTAACTCTAATTGTCAGATTTCTTTAATCCTTTGTGAAGTAAAAAGCTCATCTCAGAAAATTTACAGGTAAGTAGACATTTTCGCTTCAGATTATCCCTTAATCTAGTGTCCAATTGGATTTTTTTAGACCAGTAGTCATTCGGGGAATAAACCCCAAGACGTGATGTCTTTTGTTTTAAAGAAACCATAAAATATTTTGGGACGTTTATTTTATTGACAACTTATTGATATCATATTATCATATCCGACACGAGATGGTTTGTTGAGTTTTAATGAATTCAAAATATAATATCACAGTTTTGTTATTAAGTTTAAAAAAAAAATTCCGCTAAATAATAGCACATACTAATAAATATTTTGTATTTATGAAAAAAATCCAATTTTGATCGCATTTCGGCGGCTTTAATTTTTATAGTACTTATTTATTTAAAATCAAATGCAATATAAAACATTTCAGGGCTATTCATATCCGACATAAAAAATTTATTAATTCCCTTCGTTATTTTCCGTTCGTACCTTACATTTACAAGTTTTAGAAATCGCATCATCCGTAATCAAGAAACGTGTAAGGTGTGGTTTGCGTGTAACGTGTAAATCATGTGCGTTTTTGCGCGAATCGTGTCTGTATAATGTGTGAATCATGTGAGTGTGTTTTGGTGCATTACATGTTCAACCACCTGCTTTACCTAACGTATCCTACTTTAATGCACCCTTTGTGGTAGGCAAGATCATAGAAATTGCATACGTTCGTCTGTTGTGTCACAAAGCTGTAAGTATTTATGCACAGAATTTGTATCTTTTTTAAATATTGAATTTGAAATTTATTGAATTGAGAAAATCATTCTTCCGTTTTTTGTTATTTTTCAATTTTCATCTAACGTTTTCATAATCACTGTTTTGATAATTTAATTCAATGAAATGATTATTAAAACTCTGTTCTCATTTTGGAAAACACTGTGAAATAGTTTTTAAAAGTTCTTTCTTCTGCTTGATATAGATTGACAATAAAAGAGATTATTGGCGGTTAAATCTCAGTCAGCTATAGAATTAAGGAACAGTAGTCAGTTTCGGTTCTCGTGTCTATTGCAGGCTTATCAGAATTGTTTTATTAGAATACACCCGATACAAATAATCAAATCATGCTTTAATACCACTGATATAAAAAGGGTTTCAAATGATTATTATTAAATAATATGTTTAAATCAGCCCTAATATGCTAAAATCGCATGGATTTCAAAAGATCTACTTATATTAACCACACGTTAAATATGGCTGTTTGACCCGGTTAATAAGTTTTCCCATATTGCCCCGTTAAAAAACAGGGCTACTACGCAAAGCTGTATTGCCCCGTTATGCATCCACTTCCGGTTGTCCCAGTTAATAAGTGTGTCCGTATTGCCCCGTTAAAAAGCAGGGCTAATACAGAATTCCATACGGACCAGCTGTGTCTACTTCCTGTCATACAGACTGGTCATACGGACCAGCTGTATTTACATCCTGTCATACGGACTGGCCATACAGACTAGCTGTACGGACTGTTTGGGTTATTTAATAAAGGTGGTACGACCTTGGTGATTCTGCATTGGCCCTGTATTGATTCTCGGTCAGCTGTGTTGGGTCTCGGCCCTACGGTTCTCGGGACCAAAACAGCAAACCTTAAATTAATACAAGGGCCAATATAGAATCAAAAATTCAGTAACATTATAATGTCAAACTTTATTTGTCTTCATCGGACAGGTTATAATTTTTCATTAAATGTGGGACAATATTGTACCGAGCTAAATCTTAATATAAACGTTTGCACACAAATACCATATCTAGGTACGCTTGTTAGCAAAACTTTGGAAAGGCAAAAGATTACAAAACATATAACAATATTATTTACCGGAAACCAAATCTAAGTAATGGGAACTAAGATTATTAAAAATTATCTTAATTACGAGATAAGTCTTAAATTTACGTACAAGTGTTATAAAGTATTATTTTCATTATTATTCAATGTGAGTACCAGTACAATTTTGACACATGCTAGATGTATATTTTACATTACTTTCTTTCTATTTTTCAGTTGGCGTTTCTTTATATATTAAAGACGTTCCTTTGCATTAGGAAAATAAAATGTATTTGAAGAAATCGGTCTTTTTCACTATGATTGTTCTTCAAGCTTTAGTGGAAGGTCTGTATGCATAAGTGTGAATAAATAAGTAATGAATATCTTGTCGAATTTAAGACTTTTTAGTTATGAAAAAGATAGAACATTTAAACCAAAATGTTGATAACGAGATTCATATGCCAATATAAACAAAAGAGTAAAGCCAGTAATGTCTTAATACAGAGCTATGAACGAGGGAGGTAAGCCGTGTGTTCCATAGAACTTATAAATTTTACAACAGTAAATATTAGAGAATCAATCTCAAGCTAGAATCAAATACTTATTCGAAGATTTGAATCGTAACATATCCAAGAAATAGGACGTTTCTATTTTTTTTAAATTAAGAAACAAAAATCAGAGGTTCTATCTTTTATCCGACACATATTTCTATTACATCATCTCCTTTATTTGTTTCCTAACATTAAACAACTCCTCTACGAGAGTCCCGGGTGAATTAATCAGTGCATCCGTGTATACATGGCGTACATATCACATGATAGTTGTTAAAAATTAAAATTCTCCACATCGAGTAAGTGTGTAGCTATTTATCAGAAAGTCTGTTTTTGTAGTTGATTGTTAACAGATAAGATTTTAGTTATATAATGAATCTTAATTTTCACCTATTCAACAAAGCTACATATTAACCAAAGACTATTTTCAGAACATAAAAAATACATCTTTTGTTTTCTTTTTTTTTTTTTTTTTTTTGGCTAATTACAGAACAGATATTTGACAAAGTTGACGCTGTTACCATTGTCAAGTGTCTTTTAGATCAAAGGGCAAAGTTCGACAGCGTCGGAAAAACAATCTTCACTTAATTCCATAATGGTTGAATGTTAACTTATGCCTATAAGTTTCACCTTCATTTTAGAGATTACTACCAATTGTGAACAATCTTGTATGTACCAGCTGGACCAATATTTAACACAAAGTGGAACCAAAGCTGGTAAGCTCCGCTTGTCCAATAAGGAAATTTACAGACATTTTTGCATCTCTTCTTGTGAGTGAAGGGTAGCACTTACAGAAATGAAGAATATAATCTGTTAAATTTTCACAGGTATCAAAAGTAGCATTATACGCAATAGTAGCAATAGGATTTTTGTTTTATTCTGAACGGAGAAAAGCAAAAGAAAGACTGTAATTTTTCAAATTGTATTGTTAATGTCATTTATTTTATGCAACGGTGCTTTTTTAACTGTAGAATTCAACAAAGAAAAATTTGGTAACATCAAGAGACCGTAGCTGTATCCCATCTCTCTTCATCTTTAAGACGATGCTATTTCCATTTTGTGCTCATATATTAAATCATAATTTTTATTGTCCTTCAACTTTTTATGTTATTCTTTTAGAATTTCAACATTTTAAGCTTTGATGTAATGAGTCGAAAATCATCTTCTGTACATCATAGAAAATTATGACCAATGAGTCGATACCTCGATCTACTTGTGGACTCCAATCATCGAGGTTATCACCAGTTCGGTTGCTACTATTTTGATAATATTGAGAAATGGCTACTAAAATTTGTATTTTTGTGAAACCTCAGAAGTATCTTCTTTGTTCATATCTCTGACCGTAGTTTTGGCTTTACCTGTTAGGGTATTATGGCAATTACGTCTGCTCTATCTATTGTTATTTTTTCAGCTTTCAACATTTAAGACCTAAATTGATAAGTGCATCTTGTGCATCAAAACTGGTATCAAAGAATTTTATTAATCATTCTCATTTAAGTATTCTGAAGATGAAATATGTTAGATTTTCTCATAGACAACATATTTGTTGAGTTTGGCGGTCAAATTTTTCAACAAACAATCGGCATTCCAATGGGAACCAACTGTGCTCCTCTCCTCGCCGATCTGTTTCTGTTCTAATATGAACCGGACTTTATTCAAGGGCTTCCACGTGAAAACAAAAAGAAACTAGCCCAATCCTTTAATTTCAATTTTCGTTATATAGATGACGTATTGTCGTTAAATAGCGATAAATTCCAAGACTTTCTACATCTCATCTATCCCAGTGAACTTGAAATTAAGGATACTACAGATATATCAAAGCCCGCTTCATATTTGGGTTTGTTTCTCGAAATAGACAAATGAGGGACATCTGAAGACAAAACTTTATGACAAACGTGATGACTTCGACTTTCCTATTGTTAACTTCTTTCTTGAGTAGCAATGTAGCAGCATCGCCTTCATATGGCCTCTTCGTTTCTAAGCTTATCCGATATTCAAGGGCATGCGTGAGTTACCATGACTTTTGACTAAGGGGATTACTGTTGTAAAAAAAGCTTCTTAACCAGGGTTTTATCAGGGATAAGTTGATGTCATCACGAATTGATTGACCGTTACAGTATTCCAATATCTAAGATCATGTTGGACCTGTTCCCACTGTCGTAACATTTCATGTACCTCCACCGATTTGTGACTACGACTGGATTGACTTTGTTTAACTTCATAGCAGGCGCCGTATACGGAGCAGGAACTGCTTACCCTTCCGGAGCACCTGAGTTCACTCCTGGTATTTATAGGAGTTCGTGTTTATCCTTCGAAATATGCACTGCTAAATGACAAGCCTCCGCAATATTTTTGTCATTATGTCTTTTGTGACAATTTAGCATATAAAATGGAATATATGTACGTAATATTCCCATATCAAATGCAAACAAAATACTTACATAACTAATATCATAATTCATTATAGTTTTCTATTCAAATTTGATTTGCATAATAGGTGATCGATATAAGATCTGCGAGAAGGAGCAAGGAAACACGAGACCACACGTTGTTTTAATTTTGTCGGACGATCAAGGTAAAAAATTAAACAATAAAATATTGCTAAGGACAGAAAATATGAAACCAAAATGTTGTACTATAGATTTAATTACAATAATGATAATATCTAAAGACAAACATATATACCAGTTTTGTCAAAAGTTTCAATGTTGTAGAAGATGCTTTGGAAGTATAAATTTTATGCTTATAAGGGATTTTCTTCTCACAAAAAATATGTCTTGACACTTCACGTGCAATTTGATCTTGTTGATGGGTTAGTATCATTTGCACCGTTAACCGCACGTTTTTTACCTTGCCGAATATTTGATTGTCGTTTTTGTAGGGTTTGTTTTGTTATTTTTGGTAAATCATGTAGCATTTATTATGATTCTATTCCTTAATTTTACAAGTTTGATTTAAGTCTTCTGCATATTCTCCTCAAATATATTGCTACTATATTTTTGTACGGACAAGAATTCCCCAACTATAAGAAAAAAATGGGCTTACACAGATAAAACATTTCATAGAATCATAAAACTAGTTCATCAATGTTTTTTTCAAGTAAAATGAAGCATACAGATATCGATTTCTAGTTTTAGGTAGAGAAAAGGCTTATTTCGTAAAGAACCACTCTAATTCTGACAAGAATTATTCTGAAGATGAAATTACAAACATGTTAGATTTTCTCATACACAACATATTTGTTGAATTTGACGATAAAATTTTTTCAATAAACAATAGACATTGAATGGGAAAAAACTGTGCTCCTCTCCTGTACTCATATGAAGCGGACTACATTCAAGCGCTACTACGTGAAAACAAAAAGAAACTACCCCAATCTACTTTTCGTTATATAGATGACGTGTTGTCGTTAAATAACGACAAATTTCAAGATTTTCTACATCTTATCTACCACAGTGAGCTTGAAATTAAAGAGACTACAGATACATCGAAGTCCGCTTCATATTTAAATTTGTTTCTTAAAATAGACAATGAGGGACATTTTAAGACAAGATTGATGACAAATGTGATGACTTCAATTTTTCTATTGTTAACTTCCTTTCTTAAGTACATGTAGCAATATACCAGCATTGCCAGCATATGTCGTCTACGTTTCTCAGCTTATCCGATATTCAAGGGCATATGTGAGTTACCATGACTTTCGACAAAGAGGATTTCTGCTGTCACAAAAGCTTCATAAACAGGGTTTGGTCAAGGATAGGTTGATGTCATCACTTAGGAAATTTTACGATCGTCATTACGAAATTTGATGTTGGACCTGTTTCCACTGTCGTAACATTTCATGTACCTCCACCGATTTGTGACTACTGCCGGACTGACTTTGCTGAACTTCACGACGGGTGCCGTATACAGAGCAGGAAATGCTTACCCTTCTAGAACACCTGAGTTCACACCTAGTTTTTATAGGAGTTCGTGTTGTTCATTGTTTTCAGTGTTTTATTTGTTGTGCTTGTGGTTGATCATTTGTCTCCCCGGTTTGTCTGTCTAATGGATTGTGTTTTTTTTCTCCTTATGTATATTTGTCCTCTTTCTTCACTGAATAAAGATTAAATCAAGTGAACAAAACGTTTTTGCTGTTGTCTTGATTTATAATATATTTTAAGAAAATTTCTTCAAGTTCTGACTTGTTGTACAAAGTAAAACTTACGGATGATATCTTCATTAAAATTGTTCCTGTTGATAGATAAGGGGTGCGATGACCGAGTGGTGTAGGTAGTTCGTAGTACATGTAACTAATGTTGAACACTAGCTTGTCAGGATTGAGGTTTTGAGTTCGAATCCAGATCATGGAGATGTGCGTTCGATTCGGACTTTAATTGACAAGAATTGGCCATTTTACCTGCTGTTGGACTAGTTTCCACCACCAATAAAACACTGGCAATCTTGATATAGCCAATTGCGATGAAAGTGGTTATAAACCAAAAAAAAGCAAACCACACATGTGACAAAACCATTTTCCAATAATATCCAAATATACAGCAAATGTTGTACGTACGAATTTTCCCAACTTTAAGCCACCAGGTGTATTCGTCTCAATTTGAAATAAGTAACATACTTTTCCTGCACCAAATTTGATGTTTTAGGTTGGAATGATGTAGGTTGGCATGATTCTTCTGTCATCACTCCAAGGTTAAACGAACTAGCAAATAATGGAGTAATCCTTGAAAATTCTTATATGCAACCTCTATGCACACCGTAAGTCAATTTTACTTTAAAAAGGTAAAAAAAATCTCAATAGAATATGAGAAATGTTCACGCGTATCACACAAAACTCATCCTCATTCAATAATTTGGACTTTTTAATTGCCTTTTTCAGATTCTTGACATGTTGACAAATTATATAATTTACCATCATTAATTCACTCTTTAGTCTTCCAATTACATGATATTTAAAAGTAATTAATTGGTTCAACAATAAAACTTTACTCTATATCTACCCCTTATAACAAACACTTCGTGTTTGAGTTGTAAGGGTATTCTCTTTGATCTATATAACACGACCGTCTTGCTATCTTGTTTTGTAACAGTTTATTCATTACTTTCATATGATCTGAATATGAAATTTAACAATGTCTGTAAAATTAGATATTAGTGAGGTCTTTGTGATAATATTCAACATCAGTCAAGGGGACAATCATTTATAGCAAGAGGGAGGATAATGAGATAAGCTAAAAAAAAATCAAATTCTAAATGAGCTGTCAAATTGACACAAACTGCAACACAGATATGTATTAATCCAGGTTCTTACAGGGGAGCATCAGTTTCTGTGCAGCACACGAAAAGCCAGCAAGCTGTTCAATACGGTAAAAATGGTAGTACAAAATATATTTATTAATTAGTAGAAGAACACCAAATGTTATGGTACGAATTGATATCGTTTGTCTGTAATGAACGTCGTAAAATGGTTATCTATCATTTCCAAGACGAATGGCATAAGCTTGGAACTTAATGTTTGGCATTTTTGTGACTTTATAAAAGATACATCAACTTAAACATGTTAGAAGGCATATCTAATATTATACTGACCTTGATTGATATGTCCCATCAGTGCACGTGGTTGTGAAAAAAGCAACATTTACATGTTATTATTTTTGCACAGTTCAAGATCTGCAATTCTTTCTGGGAGATATCCTTTTAAAACTGGCTTACAGGTAACTCACTTTTCTTTTAAGTTCTTAATGAGAAATGTTAATTAAAATATTAAAGCGTAAGTACAAAATACTCCAAACATAAATGATAATTTTTTTTATATCAAAGCAATAAAGAAAACAAAAGACATGCAGAAAATCGAATATGAGGCGAATTTTCTAACAATAGCTGAAGAATCAATAATATCAATAACAAATTATAAACTAGATTTCATGTATAATTTGTTCTATTTCTTCGATTTATGTGATTAGAGTTCCACACTTTGTTCATGTGCAATATTATCAAATGTATTATCAGATATTTGATTTTTAATCATTTTAGGTAATTATAATGTTAATAGCAGTTTTTACGAAAAGTATTTAGACGAAGAGAAGTTGAGAAAGACAAGAAAACTCAAACCAATAATTCTTTTATAGTTGTTCCTCACCTTTGAAGTCGCTGAAAGCAGCCAACAATGAGCCAACACACCACACCTTACAGCAAGACTAAGACTTTCCTAAACGATAGCAAGTTTTATATATTTGTACATCGAATCATTGGATGATCATTTAATTGTGTCTTCCGAGCAAACGGTCAACAATTGATAGTCAAAGCAGTATCTTAAAATGATGGCACAGAACTAAATAGGAGAAATGCCCAAAAAATATCATCAAAACCACCTGATAAGTTTTTTCTTGAAAACTAAATCATTAGAAACATTTAAAAACATTTAAATGATTGTACACAACAAAATGATACAAAAATAATCATACATGTACAAAATGTTTATATGTTAATTGAAAATTCTACTGTAATATAACAGAAAATATTTTAACAGCCGTTTATTTAACCATCCACACGCATGACCTATGTATATTTCAGTTTTCTGTGGCTGCGTTTTCTCAACCAAAGTTTTTACCAAGAGATATAAAAATATTACCGGAAAAGCTTAAAGAAATTGGATATTCTACTCATATGACTGGAAAGTAAGTAATTTTCATCAACCTTAACTCAGATAGCTAGATTCCTTGCGTAAAGTGTGTCTTTCTGGATTAACTTTCATTAGGTAAGCTTTGAAACTTTGGAAAGATCTAAAAATATTGTGATCAGTACAATGAAACAGGCCTTAACACATGTAAACAGTTGGGCTTTAATCCAGGTATGGTAACTTTGTTTAAGCCCTACTTCTAACAGAATTAAAAAAAAATATATCAACTGAAAACTTCTACTCAATTATTTAAAAATAACAATCCAAAGATACTAATATTAGATATAGTAAATTTATACTATGCTGTATACGACGCATTTCAAGGAGTTACCTCTCATCAGCAGCATTAAAACCGAAACATTTGGAAGACCAAAAACCAAACTTATATTAAACAAGAAGTACTCAACCAAAAATACCGAAATAGGAAGCCAAATTTCAGCTAAGGAGATCTACCATGTGCAATACAAGGAATGAACCCTTAGTATTTCAATTATTTTTGAATTTTGCTAAATACTAGTAATTTCTGTAACAAATCAATGAATAATCATGTCAGACAAGTCTGACGACTGGGTTGGCGAATACCCTCGGGGACCTAGGGTCCACCAGCAGAGGCATCATCCCAGGAGTTTCAAAATAACAATCCAAAGATACTAATATTAGATATAGTAAATTTATACTATGCTGTATACGATGCAATTACCGAAGCAGTGACTACTGAAGGGAATGAGACACTCTGAGACTAACAGTCCACCTGCAGCTGTATCCTCGAGGAAGTAAAAAAAGGACAAATATACCTAAGGAGCAAAGTAAAATCAGATTAAAATTTTCAATTGATTTCGAACTGTGCACATTTCTCGATTATCATTCAACAGGTCAAGTCGTGACCAAATTTTATGAAGCCAAAAATAACTAAAATCAATGTAAATGAAATAACAGAAAAACTATTGGAAAATAATTGATTGATTCTAACACCCAGTAATATTGCATAATATGAATATGAACCTGCTTTTTACTAGACCGGATTGTCAAACTGGGTAATTGTCCAAAGGAAGACATGTCAACAACCAGGACATGTAAACTTTTTATCTGCTAGTACCAATTTTAAAGTTTAATTTTCAGGTATTCCGTCTTTTACTAAGGTAAATAATATAGGCAAAATGTGAAATGAATTCGAATTGAATTCTTCAATACTCATCTCAATCTCAGAGGAATCTGGCGGGATTGTAGCTGTTGAGGACAACGAAAAGGCGGATGTGTGATCAAAGCTAGCACAGGATTAGGTTTTCGATGCTTATGATATTTTCATGGAGGAGGATGGAACGTGATTAATTCTTGCTGTTTTTGTGTTCTATTGTTATAAACACAAACTCAAATAGATGCAATGAAACAGAAGATTAGCATGTAGTAATGTTACAGTAGTATATGTGCGGTTTTCAAGTCGGATTTGAGGAGGTGCTGAGAAGGTGCCGGAAGTGACGTTACAGAAAGTGGAAATGACGTCACTGGAAATGACGTCACTGGAAATGACGTCACTGGAAGTGACGTAACCGGAAGTCACGTGACCGGAACCGGAAGTGACCTGTATTGTTAGCGGAAGTAGTGTGTTTTCCCGCCATTTGTTTACGGAAGTGACGTTAGTCACGTGCTGGGACCAGGATGTGCTATACTTGACTGATTATCTCCCCTTTTTTCGGTGCTTCTCGGTCGTCACCGATCTGTATAGGGTAAGGGTCTCACATAGAGTCTCTAGGGACTGATACTCTCACTGTTATGTCGAAGTCAGAGAGTATACGAAATAGACTATTGGATTATTTTCCCCTTTTCCCGTGCTTCTTACCACGGGTAATGTTTCCCGTTCGTCCAAGGGAGGACCAAAGGTAGGATTGGATTATGCCCCCTTACCTCCAGTTGATGCTGTCGCCATTAGGTTAATGAAGGGTGACCTTAGCAACGGCGGTCCATTCATTGCTCTATGATGCACTTCGTTTCTCTTCTCTTGCTCCATGCCGCTCTTTGCTGCTCGTATCTGTTCACCGCTACTCATGACTATACTCACGTGCTCATTTTGGTTTTTGGGAGCTACTTGTTGCTGTTTTCGCTGCTGCTGCTGCTGCTGCTGCCTTGTTGCTGTTCGTCATCGCTGCTCTTCTCTTGCTCATCGCTGGTTTTCTCTTGATCTTTGCTGTTTATCGCTACTCATAACTATACTCACGTGCTCATTTCGGTTTTTTTGCTGCTACTGCTGCTACTAGTGGTGGTCGATTATCGCTAGTCTAAGATTGGATCTGTGCGAGAGCACCCTTAGATCCGGGTCATTTGAAGGTCCACTCTGCATTTATCGATAAGCTATCATAAGATAGGCTGCATTAGCCCTCCCCTATTTTTTAAGGCCACTCTGCATTTGTCCAGGCTTGTGACTGGCTATATATATGTATAAACATATATAGGCTGCATTACCCTCCTTCCCTTTTTTGTTATATTTTTTCTGTTTTTCTTAATATGTTACTTCCAATTCCTCCGTCACATAGAATCATTGCTGTCTTCAGCTGGTGGTGGGTCATGAATCATGAGAATAGGACGTAGAAAAACGAAAATATCTGCTTAACCGTATATTGAACGACTACGACCCACCACCAGCTGAAGACAGCTATGACTCTATGTGACGGAGGAATTGAAACTAACATATTACAAAGAAAAACAGAAAAAATATAACAAAAAAGGGAAGGAAGGTAACGCAGCCTATATATGTTTATACATATATATAGCCAGTCACAAGCATGGACAAATGCAGAGTGGCCTTAAAAAATAGGGGAGGTCTAATGCAGCCTATCTTATGATAGCCAGTCTCAAGCCTGGATAAATGCAAAGTGGACTTTCAAATGACCCGGATCTAAGGGTGCTCTCGCACAGATCCAATCTTTGACTAACGACAATCGACCACCACTAGTAGCAGCAGCAGCAAAAAACCGAAATGAGCACGTGAGTATAGTTATGAGTAGCGATGAACAGCAAGGAGCAAGATAAAAACAGCAATGAGCAAGAGAAGACAGCAACAAGCAGCAGGAGCAGGAGCGAAAACAGCGACAAGTAGCCCCAAAAAAAACCGAAATGAGCACGCGAGTAAGAACATGATTAGCGATGAGCAGCAAAGAACAAGAGAAAAATAGCGATGAGGAAGAGAAGAGCAGCGATGACGAAGAGCTACAAGCGCAGGGACAGCAGTAGCTCCCAAAAAACCAAAAGGAGTATAGTCATGAGTAGCGATGAACAGCGACGAGCAGCAATGAAATGGACGACCGTTGCTAAGGCGGTTGCTAAGGACACCCTCCATTGACCTAATGGTAACAGCATCAGCTGGATGTAAGGGGACATAATCCAATCCTACTTTCGGTCCTCCCTTGAACTAACGGAAAACATCACCCGTGGTGAGAAGCACGGGAAAAGGGGAGATAATCCAATAGTCTATTTCGTATACTTTCTGACATCGACATAACAGTGAGAGTATCAGTCCCTAGAGACTCGATGCCAGACCCTTACCCTTTAGAGATCGGTGACGGACTCAGAGACGACCGAGAAGCACGGGAAAAGGGGGAGATAATCAGTCAAGTATAGCACATCCGGGTCCCAGCACTTGACTAACGTCACTTCCGTAAACCAATAATGGGAAAGGGCGGGAAATTCCACTACTTCCATGTGGGGTCACACATGCGCAGACGACACCTCCGGGTCCCCGCACGTGACTGACGTCACTTCCGTAAATAAATCATGGGAAAAGAAATCATTTCCGGTTGTGCATGCGGGCAAACCACTTCCGAGTACTTCCGGTTCCGGTTACGCATGCGCGGTCGGCACATCCGGGTCCTGCACGTGACTTACGTCACTTCCGTAAACAAATGTCGGGGAAACACACTACTTCCGGGTACTTCTGGATCCGGTGACATCACTTCCTTGACGTCATTTCCGCTTCCGGCACCTCCTCAGCACTTCCTCTTCAAATCCGACTTGAAAACGGCATGTATAATACTTGTTACTTTACAACAAGAAACCAAATACACGTGAGACTTATCAAAACAAGTATTAAATGTAGGTCATACAAATGGTAGTTAGTTAAAGTCCATTCAATACTATGATATTAAGCCAGTAATTTGTATTTAAACTGAACGGTTGACTTTAGTTTAAACATATTCTAAAAAAAACAGCGGAAATTGATAATTACGACCAATCGCTTGTACTTTACGCTATCGACATTATAATAAATATCTAAAAAAGGATTGAAATATGTTTTTTTGAAAAATGTAATATCAAATTGTCCGGTTATATCGCCACCAGGGGGTGCTGTTTTTAATCTATTTTATAACGTACATAACATACCACATTGGTATTTCCGGGTTTTTTCTCAACATTTTCATCTTCTGATTCAAAACTGGAATATTTATTCCATCAGTATTCTAAGGTTTGCTCAGTGCAGTAAGAAATTGAATGGTAAGTATTCAGGCCTTCATTACAAGGTCAAGGATATTCGTAGAAAAGATTGTTACCATTTTCTAAATGAACGACGTCAAAATTTAAATTAGGAAATATTTATTGTTATAAATTTTTTACATTTTATATATTTTAAGATCGTTTATTGTTGAACCAACAGTTGGTCTTGAGCTTAATCTTATAAATGTATAGAGGTAAGAGTATATGAATCTCGAAACAGTTATTTTTTTCATTTAATATTACAGATGGCATCTTGGACTTTGTAGTGAGGATTTACTGCCATCATCAAGAGGCTTTGATTCATTCAGAGGTACCTTAACAGGTATGACAGACTACTACAATAGAACATGCTGTAAGTTTTTGTATGGAAAATACATGAATACTGTATAAAATATTTCCATGATTATTCATTTTTTCTTTATAGATTTAAAAACAATGTATATTTAGTTTGAACATGTTGGAGACTTATTGTTTTTACATTGTTTCCTTTTAATTCTCCCAAACGTCACTGTCGCGAGAGATTTTTTTTTTTCCATAAACTTGTCCACGCGTTTTTCATAGGTGGATATTCGAATGCTAATGTTAATGACTAGGTATAGGTACATGTATATCTACGTTTCGGTAATTTCAAAATAGCTGTTGTTGACATGAAAACTGTAAAAAAAAAAAAAAACATGGGTTGGAAAGTTTGTGCATTTCCTCTGCTGGTACATGATTTTCAGTTTGTGATATCACAACCTAAAGTATTATTATTATTAAGATCTTTCCTTAACTTAGAAAAGACCTTACTGTATTTCTTATGATGATTTTATTTTATTTTTTTTTTTTCTTCTTCTTCTTAGAAAATTCAAAAAGTCCAGTACGATTTGTTTCGCAATATATCAAAATGATCTTTGGAATGAAGGGTCGATCAGACATTGGCTATCCAATGTTCACCCTTAACAAACAAGGGTTTCTATTTACCGTATAAGAGTTACGTCCCGTTACAGTTATGCTTGTCATTACCCCTACGAAACCGTAAGAGATATCGACATGAAACCTTTTGCAATGTCTTCGGTTTATCTGTGCGCAACTTTTTTACATAGTTCGAAAGGATATGGTGACATCTTGTGGGAGTTACTCCCCTTTACATGACTTCATTTTTGGGTTTTCATGCAAATGGTAAGTTAGAGTTGAGATATAAGCATGAAGCTTCATAAAGAGAATTTTTGTCAGGTAACAAGTAAAATTAGGTCAAGGTCAAAGGTCAAGGTCACTTTCTAGTTTTTAAAATCTGCTTGTTATCACAACTCCTCCGAAACGGTAATAGATAGCTGATGAAATGTAATGGGAAAAATGTTGGGGACATTGAGAGGAAGCTCAGTTACATTTGGGTCAAAGTCATATGACGTCATTTTATATGAGTAATTGGCCTTTGGTTAAAAACTTAATAATGGTACATGGTAGAGGCATGGGGTCTTTTGTATTGACTTCGGGTGCAAATGACCTTCAAAGAGGTGTCAAGGTCAAAGGTCAAGGTCATGGTCTAGATTGACTTGGCCGCTTTACTTTTGACTGAAAAAAATCACATTTTCTATATATAGTAAAATTTTCAAGCATTTAATTGTAAGCCAAGGGGGTGTAATGGTTAACGTGGTTGTCCCTGCAAACTGGTGGTCCTGGGTTCAAACCTCAGCAACTACTTCAAAATTATATGATTTGTTTTCCCACGTTTTTTAAGATATATCGTATTTTTTTATAGATTTCAACGCACACATAATTATATTATCGATAATTATGTTATTTTTTTTTACGTATTGAAATTCAGCTCGGAAAATTGTGATGCAATGCAATACAATATAATACAATACAATATTTATCATACCAATTATGGATCTAAAGATAACAGTTATAGTTTTGGTATAAATACGGACAATACATAAAACAAACAACTGGATAAAAAACCCAACTGATTAACAGTTAGAACAACTGAAAATGCTGGTGAAATTTCTCCCCAACAGGGAATTCGTACAAAAAGAGATAACTCAAATTTGATATCAATGTAAAAAAAGAGAATGTTTTTCTTTACTTTTTGTTTTTTTTCATAACCTATCTCCAATTCGTAACTATCATATTTTATTCATCAATTCATCAATAAATTTTGCATTTGCACATATTATCTAGATTTTTTAAAAAACAAAGGCCCGTCCCGACTTCAGCCGAGAGATATTGTCCATTTTATTTATTTCTCAAGAGTTACGCCCCTTGCCAAAAGAAGGACAGGGGTTCTTTATTGCAAAACTGGTAACGTGAAAAGGAAAGACCTTGCAATTGTTCTCGGAACAATTGTCCTTTTAATATTGTATTTAGAATTCTTAGAAAGTTCGGTAAAAGTCCACGCGGGACCCTATAGGAAATGTTCCCGTATCTCCTTCAAAAGTAAAAATCGTACATGGCTGATATTTGGCAGAGAGCTAGGGGATATCCAGGGCTTTGTTAATGAGAAAAAGTTATGGCGCCAACTCTAACCAATTTCCTGAAAATAGCGCAGTGCAGTAATAAAAAGCTATTTTCCGCCAGAAAACACAAGATTCGTCCAAATGTTACCAATTTATTTCATCCGAATGTCAAAATTTCGCATCAAATTAACAGTACTTTATTCACGGAGATGTCGTCTGCTGAAAATGGCACCAGAAATAGAAATAAATAAATCGTGAGATCAAATTTCTACGTGAATCTTCATTCTGACATAAGTAAATGTGTACACGTACACACAGTTTTCTATTTATGACTATTTCCACATCAAACAGCAAAATGCATTATCCTGTGCTATGTCCTCTCTCCAAAAGAAAGAAATAACCTTTCAGACCCCCCCCCCCCCCCCACTTGTATTGAGCAATCCATGGAAAACTAGCTACCTACAAATAAAATAATTAATTAATAAACAAACAAACAAACAAATCAACAAAATAAAAAGGCCCGTCCCGCCTACTTCATTATTTTTTTCTTTCTTTCTTTTTTTTTTTTTTTTTTTGACAATTACTATTTGGATCAATACATTAAAAATTTAAGAGATTTCAAGAGAAAATAGAAGTAGCAATACCTCTTTACTGAAGACGAACGAGACGGGCCTTTTTTTTATTTGCCTATTTTATTTACTTCCAAAGAGTTAGGCCCCGTGCCAAAAATAGAGGGGCCGGGCCTCTTTATTGCAAAACTGGAAACGGGGAAAAGGAAAGACCTTATTATTTCTGCCTAGGTACAAATTACCTTTTAATTATTCTAGTAATTTTTGTCCAAAGCAGATCAACCTACCTAGAAACTTGAATTGTGTAGCATAGTAGGATTCCAGAGTGGATGTGATTTGCGGTGACATTTACTAGCAATTTCACCTAACGCCAGACGGCGCTGTTTTGCCGGAAGTTATTTAAAAACTGTGTTAATACTATTTATCACCTTATCACCTATCTATAGACGATTTGGGTACCAGATAAAATGTTTACAATCGATGCTTCCGTCCAGTTCTGCACCTAGCGTTAACTAGAATTGCTACATTTACAGTCTTTTTTCTATTGTAACGCAGCAAAAAATCAAAAAATTGACATTGAAAAAGATTGAAACTTTATAAAACTTAACTGAAAGGCTACGAATTAGAAGTACAGTTGTATTTAGCATGTTGCGTGTCTTGAAAATTTGTAGCAAAAACACAAAAATAAAATAAAACAAACTTTGATAAACCTAAACACCGAATGAACTTACGTAGACATTTATGTGTATTTGAGATATAAAACATATATTGCAGCATACTGGTTGAAATAGAAACGAAACAACAGTTTTAGGTGACATAAGAAAGTAGTTGCAATTGCAATTGTAGTTTTGTTTTGATCGGAAACAAATCTTAGCAGTTTTGGTTTTGAAGTTGAAAATCTTTCTCCATGGTTACAAACAAAAATCAAAACTTTATGAAAATTAACAGGCAGATTAAATATTATAAGTTAATATGTATTGCGGCATAATATTTTTTGGGGGGGGGAGGGGGAGGGGGTACGCTGGATCAAAAAGCTATAGCAATTAATTACTAATTTACTCTACTTCTCTCAATAACCTTTCAGGAAGCTTTTACAGAGAGCCACTTTCTAATCTTTACGAAACTTCATCTGAAATATTGTATGTTACCGATCTTGATGCACATGGTGTGCACATTTCTTCGATTTACGACTTTTTAGTTGTGCGCAAGACCTAAAATGTGGAATTCTTAGACATTGTTCTTTAAATTTAGGTACTGCCACTGTTTTCACGAAATGGAGAAAAAATATACCAGAAACTGAAATTAATCTAATTTTCATGAAACTCTTAGTCAACATTAGACATCAGCCCTTCAGGTGCCCATTTTCAAGCAGGATTATAGGATCAAGAACGCAGTTTCGACGACCCCTGTGTTAACATCCAATAAACAGTTTTGCTTTTTTGTAACTTTTCATTATTTAATATGCTTTACGAAGAGGAAAACAAGTAATATCAACATATTCAATTTCGGTATGCAAAACGGTTTTATTAACAATATCATACTTATACTTATCTTAATTAACAACATGTAACAATTATTGCCAATTTTCCTACCGAAGGTCGGTAGTTTTCTCCGGGTACTCCGGCTTCCTCCACCAATAAAAACGAAATATCCAAATGTGCTGAAAACGGCGTAAAACCCCAACTAAATTAATAAATAAATAAACTTCTATTTATCTAACATTTCAGATGGTGCTTATGATTATTGGAATAACACAGAGTTGTTTTTCCCACCAGAGGGGTCATACAATACAGTATGTATATCAGTTCTTTTCCACTTCATCTAAATGTTCTTTTGGTTTAACTACTAATGATCTCTAGCCTTTTAACACAGAGAGTTCATGAGTTTGAATCCAGCTCGTTACGAGGTATGTTCGACTCTGATCTTTATTGAAAAGTACTGCCAGTTATCCTGTCGTAGGTCGGAGGTTCCTTCAAAGTTCTCAGACTTCCTCCGGCAATAGAAACTGGCCGCCAAATGCGCTGAAAGTTGCGTAAAACCCTTATCAATAAATCTATAACAGTCGTAATGATTTTAACTTTCCCAACTTTTAACTTTCCATTTCCACATAGTACCACGATTTGATCGACCTGTAAGAATGAAAATGTTGGATTTCTTGTCTTTAGCAACACTTTATATGTGAGCTCTAATTCAGTGTGTGGCTACTGTCAGAAAACCTCGGTCCTTGGAACGGATTTTTCAAAATCGGATAACCTTAATTAATCTGAACTTACTTCTCGGGTGACAGATGCAATAAGCTTAGTCAGAACTAAAATGAACTTACCTGACTTCCATTTCTTCCAAAGAAACAAAAACATTTCACCTATGGACTTTTCAATGTAATACGGAGATAACTCGTCCTTATGAGATTTTATTAAATTGGGTATTACTATATGCGTTCCACCAAAAAGGCTAAACATGCAAATAAATTATATTATCATTCTAGCAATTAGAACCACCAACTGGAAGGTTTGCCCTACAACAATCTTAGTTGATAAGATTTGTTTTCTTGCAGAAGTATACTTGTTCTGCATCATCGGATACTGTCAGTTCATGGCAATTCTTCTTATTCATATTTTGTATAGTTAAATCTAAAGCCATAATAATTTACATAACTTGAAGACCGTAATACTTATGCAACGGATCATTAAAGATCAGCTTTTGTTTTTATCTCATTATTCGACTATTTGTTTCAACAAGTCATAATAACTATACAAATACTCTATTGAGATATGTTTTTATATGTTCAAACCAAGTTGATGGACGTGCTGGTTGACCCATAACCAGCTAAGTTGCTAGTATCTTAGTGCATGACAATGAAAAATGTACATCTATAATATTCCTAAAAGGGCAGGTGAGCTATTCTCATTACATTGCGTCCGTCGTCGTCGTATGTCGTCTTCGTCGCAAACGTTTCACATTTTCATCAACTTCTCTAAAAAGTCATCCATTTAAAGCTTTCGTGGAATGGTCCTTGGATGGTCCCCTTTAAAATTTATGTTCGGTTTTCCGGGGCGCCATCCAATATGGTCGGACATAGTTTAACCTTGGACCCTTTGGGAATTTTAACATTTTTTTTTATCTTCTCTGAAACTGTTAGGCCAATTTGAACCAAACTTTGGTGGAATGGTCCTTGGGTGGCCCCTTTTCAAATTTGTGTTCGGTTTTCTCGAACGCCATTCAACATGACTGCCATGGCTGGACTTAGCTCAACATAGATTTTATGGGAATTTTACATTTTTACTAACTCCTCTGAAACCGCTGAGCCAATTTAAACCAAACTTTAGTGGAATAATATTTCAATGATTCCCTTTAAAATGTGTGTTAGGTTTTCCCATGCGTCATCCAATATGGCTGACGTGGTCGGATATAGTTTAACGTTGGACCTCGTGGGAATTTTAACCTTTTCGTTACCTTCTCTGAGACCACTAGGCCAATTTGAACCAAACTTTGGTGGAATGCTCCTTGGGTGGCCTCTTTTCATATTATGTCCGGAATCCCCGACTTCCCATCCAACATGGCTGCTGTTACTAAAAATAGAAAAAAGGGGGAATGAATTTCAAAAATCTTCTTCTATGAAACTACAAGGCCAATTGGAACCAAACTTGACATTAATGGTCCTTAGGAGGTTCTCTTTCTCTTTGTCTAATGACCCGGACTGTTAACCAAGATGGCCGTCACAGCCGAACTTAGTTAAACATAGGGCCCTATGGGAAAATTCATTGAAAAATCTTGTCTGAAACCACTTGACCAATTGGAACCAGACTTAGCAGCAATGGTTCTTAGGAGGTCCTCTTTCAGAAATGTGTCCAATTTCGTGGACTGTGAACCAAGATGGCAACCACAACCGAACTTATTTTAATATAGGACCCTATGGGAAATTCACTCAAAAATCTTCTTGTCTGAACCACTAAGCCAATTAGAACTAGACGTTGTAGCACTGGTTCTTACATGTTCCTCTTTCAGAATTGTTTCCGATAACCCAGACTGTCAACCAAGGTGGCCGCCTCAGCCGAACTTAGTTTGACATAGGGCCTTATGGAAAAATTCATTGAAAAATCTTCTTGTCTGAAACCACTTAGGCAGTTGGAACAAGACTTGGCAGTTTAAGGTCCTTAGATGGTTCTCAACCAAGATGGCTGCCACAACCGAACTTAGTTTAACATAGAACCCTATAGAAAAACCAGCCAAATGACTGCAACACTTAAATTTTTAGTCCTGCTCATTGTGAAAAGTAAAATCCAGGTGATGGTTACAGGCTCTTTAGAGCTTCTAGTACAGTAATACCAGGCAAAAATGTCGTTTGGTAGCTACGCCGGAATCGGTTCTTTATTGCTAAATATATATCACTTTTTTAGATTACAAAGCGAGTTGTTAAATATAGGAAAACAAATATTTATAATAAGACAATTTGATAACAGTTAATCTAAAGAGTTTTATATGGACTTCTTATTAGGACTTGTTTACAAAGAGAGCAGTGGAAATTATTGAGAACCATGTACCAGACGACTCTCCCTTGTTTCTCTATCTTGCATATACTACACCACATTTTTTCCTTCAGGTAAGATCCTTTAACATACATTTTCCGAATCGATTGTGAAAGTCAATGTTTTTGTTAACTAGGTGCTTTTTTATCATTCTTATACACCGTGTATCCACAATGAATCACCTATGAAAGAACTTTTTACAAGATATTTCTAGATTGGTCTCTTCAAAAATCTCTTTGAAAATACTTGAGCAAAGCTTATCATATAAGGATATTGGATAGTCTATTTGCATTACTAGATTTACCTCCACAGACAATTCTAGTCCCTTTTTGTTAAAATCTATACAACAGAATCGTATACCTGATATAAACATTTATTGAAGGGTCGTATAACAATTTTCCTTGCATACGACGTCGTTGTATTTTTTTTAAATGCAATATGGCCTAGAACGTATTGTGTTCGATGCGCACTGGTACAATTCTGATCAAAACTATTCAAAGCCGAAAATCAAGGAAATAGATTTAAACTGTGAATAGGAGTTATTTTACCTGAAGAAAATGAAACTCTACGTTTTATTCCAAAAATGAAATTCCTAACATTTAAATATTGTATGAATACCAAACAAAACTATCGAGATGCTACCATTTAACCAGCAGCTTTATTTCCTAATTGGTAGTATAATAAACTACAAAATAATCTTATGCAACTTCATAAGAATATTTTCAGTTTACTGTAAAAATAAAATACAAATGTATGAATAAAGTAGTATGATAATGGAAAGGTAGTTAATCTCCTTAGAATGATATGAACAGTAGTTTTAATCCGATATATGTTTATACCAGAATACCAAAAATACAAACTAGTATTTTTAAGATAAAATAAAATGCATAATAGAAAATGAAAGAGCAGTTTAGGTAATAAGCTTAACTTCACAATTTTCGAGCCCTGTAAGCCTCAGTCTTTGAAAATAAAAATTCTAAAACATCATTGTGCATCCACATTTAGTATATAACAATATTGTATAGAAATAAAATGCATGAAATTAAAAATCTTAAAAGGAGTCTAAGAAGGACAGAGAGATGGACAGAGATTCAGACGAGACGAAGGGGGAGGGGGGGGTTGTGCGATTCGAAAGGTGCGGATAATAACTGAAATACAATTACTACAAATATAAAATTAGAATGTGTAAAGAGAAAGGAAAAAGAAATAGTTCTCAAGTAAGAAAACCAACACGTTCTATGGTAGTGAATATTTTATCTTATATTATCATGTAAATCCATCATGGCTCTGGTATATCCTCAGTTATTCAAAACATATTCATAAAAATCTCCGATTACATGTACTACACTATTCCTTAAGAAAATATTTAAACGAAAAAAATTTAACAATATCGATTAAAAGTCCGAGTGTATTTTTCTGGTTTTACACACAAGCCTGAAACTTGTATAGAACATCGCTTTTTGTGGTAAACGTAACAAAAACTACTCTTGCATTTAAGGTTCCACAGAGATATAAAGATTTATACCCTCATGTAACAGATCCTAACAGACAAGCATATTTAGGTAAATGATAAGCAGAGTCTGGGAATGAATAATATTACATTCAAGTGGGAGTTTTGAAGTATACGTACATCTATCGGACTTTTTAAGTATTCCATTAACTAATGTTAATTAGTTAACAATGACCACCAGTCAATGTCAATTAACAATTGTAAAATGTATGACAAAACACCGTTGCAAGAAATTTACAACTACAAAGAGCACAAACATTAAAACATTAGTGAGTCTGTGTAAATAAGTTATCGCTTTGGTATTTATTGTCTTTACTTAACATGTGCAAAAACATTTTGTTTGACTTATGGATAATATAACCTTCCTGACTCTTTAATACTAGAAAGAAAATTGTAAAAATTGGTACCTTTTTTAACTTAGCGAAGTAAAAATTGTCTCTCTTTCACCGTGAAACAACTTACTGTGAAACAACAACCTCATATTGAGGAATGGATTTTTTGCATTTTGAAAGTCTAATTGTTAGAATTGTAAGGCCTTTTTTGTTCGTCACTTATTTTGAAGTGTCGTCTAAGGAAAACTTTTTTATATAAAGGTTACATTTTTTATGGTTTTGACTGGAGAATATTCAATAGAAAAATAAATGCACTAAAAAAATTAATTTAAAAAAATGGAATGATTCATTATAAAATTGTAAACCATTATTCGTAATATTTTCCTTGCACTTAAAGTATATTTTGTTCAACAAAGGGAACTTATACCTAATTTTATAAAAATCTTAAAGTACATGTAAGAGTTCTCTCCCATTTACATTAAAAATTTCATAGGCACAAAGTTTTTGTTTCTTTTGAATACATGATTGAACAAAATCAGATACGTTTAATTTTTTTATTATAACTTGGCCATAGCATATGTCAACCAAGGAGGAAAACCATTTAAATCGATTACGATATCAAAATAATTAAAAATTCCTGACATTAGAGTACATGCTAATCCCTATCGGTACTTGCAGAAATAAATATAGTCAACAATGAAAAAAATTGAAAAATAATCGCTGCCAAGGCAGAGAATTTTGAAGCCGAAACAAAATCCAAAAATGTTGACGAGACTCAAATGCCAAAAATGATCATAAGGGTAAAGCAAAACAATCTAAGAACAGCGCTATACACGTCGAGAGAGCTTTCGCTAACTTTAGAACTCTAAAAGAGTGTGCATACCTATTTTTGGTGGCAAGTTAGTTCAATATATTCATTTTCCAAAAATTAGTTTAAAACATTTTTATTCATGTACATGTACAGCACTGTAGCTACAATGTAGGTGGTTATTATTGATTGGGTCTATCGCAATATCCTAACTATAGAAAAAAAAAATGTTTTTTTTAATCACAAAAATTAACAATCTTATGTAAATTTTAAAGAGATGGTGATACTCTTGGGGAGTTTGAGACCTCCAGGATAGGCTTTCACTCGGTGGTAATAATACAAGTTCTTGATATGCATATTTAGTAAAATTGTCATCAGTTGTGCCCTTGGTCGGAAATGTAAATATCTTTATTATACATCTGTAATAATGTTTGTAGGAATGGTGTCTTCTTTAGATGAAGGGGTTGGAATTGTTGTTGATGCATTAAACAGAACGGGTCATATGGAAAATACAGTGGTTATATTTCTAAGTGATGTATGTATTTATATATTTTGATATAAGATATATCCGAACAGATTTATGATTAGGGTTTCCACAAAGATTTTATCTTAAGTCAATAATCGCGTATATCTGGGTTTATTCAGATACCAAATTCTTTGCGTACAAAGTATAGTTTGAAATGTTTGCACAGAGAAACATTATGCTGTCAAAACAAAGTATTCTCTTTTCTTCATAAGAATTTAACGTTGATGTCAATACCTGTTATATATCTAACATTATTATCTTTAAACAGAATGGCGGAGCTCTTAATTTTGGTGCCAGAAACGATCCTTTGAAGGGGGAAAAAGCTACGCTTTGGGAAGGAGGAACAAAATCTGTTGGCTTTGTTTACAGTCCAAACTTTCTTCAGAAAGCTGGATGTCGACACAAAGGGTAAATTTCTATTTCACATTTTCCTTGCATACGACGTCAGTGTAATTTATTTTAAAAATGTAATATAGTCTAGAATCTATTTTTATTATTGGAAGCAGCTTCTATTCCAAAGTCAATATTTAAAACGTATTGTGTTCGATACGCACTGGTTCAATTCTGATCAAAACTATTCAAAGCCAAAAATCGAAGAAATGGATTCAGAATGTGAATATGAGTTATTTCACCTGAAGAAAATGAAACGCTATGTTTTATTCTAAAAATGAAATTCAAAACATTTAAAAATCGTGTGAATGCCAAAACAAAACTATCGAGATTCTACCATTTAATTAGCAGCTTTATTTCCTATTTGGTAGTATAATAAACTACAAAATAAAACAAAGCTTATGCAACTTCATAAGAATATTTTCAGTTTGCTGTAAAAATAAAATACAAATGTATGAATAAAGTAGTATGACAGTGGAAAGGTAGTTTATCTCCTTAGAATGATATGAACAGTAGTTTTAATCTGATGTATGTTTATATCAGAATACCAAAAATACACACTAATATTTTTTAAATTCACAAACAGTCTAAACGTTCCTGAATTGATTTCACCCACAAATATAAATATTACTTTTTTGTCTTTGTTTTGTGTCGTTTAACATATATGAAATTGGTTTACATCGAATTCAGAAATGAGTCTAGTTTTAAGGTTTTTCTAATGTTGAGATTTAGGAAAAATCGTATTTTGTATTTTTCCGACGTTATGAACTTTGACACTGCCATCTGATTGGATACAAATCGTTTTTGCAGGCTACTGTCTTGGGTTGATATCTTCTTTTTTATCTATAAAAGGTATTTAGTTGTCCAGTCTCCACATATTAGAATATGTAAAAATAAACAAATATATTTCATAAAACATTTTTTTCTTGCAGAAAGAATGTACTAGTTATATTTTTTCTTGGAATAAATTCTCTCTCTAGTGTAAGAAATATACGGAATAAATGCGCTGGTATACATTATCCATGAAATAAATGAACAACTTTATCTTTTAAAATTTTATTCAACATATAATAAAAAAGTAATGATTTCTTCTTCCCTCTCCCAAAAAAAGGAAAATTCCATTTTTAATACATTGTAGTTTGTCCCCAAAGAAAACCTATTCGGAATCTGTTATGATAAACACATAATTTTGCTGTAGCAATAGAAAAATATCCTTGTGTTCCAAACTTACAGGGGATATCTAACATAACAGAATTTTTTCCAAACGAAGCATTACACTTAGTCTACTGGGAAAAAAATCCAATTGAAAAGTCAATGAACTAAGTCTTCAGACTTGAAGCTCAATAACCTCCATGAAATTGAGATGCAACAATGCTAAGCCTCTCCATACTAAATGTCATTGAACAATTACAATATGGAACGTTAAGCCGATCTAACAATAAAATTTATCAAAAGTCTTTAAGTCTTCTAACCTTATTTCTACGGACATCATGTAAATGCAACAAACTATTTTTAGGTTAAATAGTTCTAACAACCTTGCTAAAACAAAATTATTAACGCATAAAAATATTGAAAACAAAAGTTGCGGGGAAGCGAAAAATTGATGAAGCAATTAGTATATTATCGCTGGGATTTCCAGTTTACTCTCAGCTGTATTGCCTTGTATAATTTCGACAAAAATGATTGATTAGATTACCGACTCTGAATTCCTCATGTAGCGTGCTTCTTCCGAGTATGGGAGATCTACGGACTATTACTTCATGCAATAACACATATTGCTTATATTCATATTAGATCTACATGTCAGATTCCGATAAGAATATAAAATTGCCACTGGACGTCATCCAATAATCAATTCATTAAATAATATGAATTTACCTAGATTGGATGGAAAGTCCGGGTAGGCAACTTCTGTCCTAATAAACCATCTTTCATAATCTGATTTGCTTTGATTTGTTATTGCGTATTCCATATCGTATTTTATTGACGTCCATGGAATGTTCTCATCACATTGTTTGCTATTGACAGAATGATCCATGCTGTTGATTGGTTTAATACGATTCTTGATATAGCAAAGTATCCAGAAGGTAATGAACACTTTTATAATTATCATCTACTTCATTTTTCTTATTATTATATGGAAATCTGTAAAAATGTGTCAGTGAGACAAAGTTATATTTCAATGAGATTGGAAAAGGTTGAAAATTTTGCAAGATGAATGCCTCGGTAATATATATGATAACATAAAATCTGTAAAATAATCAATGTGAGATAACCTATACATTTAACTCTGTTGTGTGTCTTTGTTATTGCTGTACAAGTTGAGATGTTTTTATAATGAATTTGATACATTTCTGATTGAATTTCACTGCGTCCATTTGACAGGCAAGAACGGAAAAAGGGTTAACAATGACAGACAAACTATTTTAAGGTTGTCCAATCAATAGACCTAAAATTTTCTTTTTTACCATTGGCCATAAATAAAGTGATGATTTGGACTTAATAACCAGATCAACCGCAACACATATTATATTATCCTGTCTTATATCAGGAACAATTCGTTCACTGGCATTTATTGTCTATTTAACTTATTTAGTTTCACATCCTTATTCTACGATGAAATTATTTGCAATTCTGTAAAAATTTTCTTTCTCCAAATGACATGAAGACTTTAAATTCATACCGTACCAAGTTAGACTATCCTGACTCTCTCTTGTATTCATGTTTGTATTTTATACTCTTTTATTCTGTTTTTTTATCCGGCGTTTTGTCACTTTGGTTGCTATGATTGATTTGTATGTCATTTTTTAGCTTTCCTGTTATCCATTTTGTTGTTTATTTTCTCGTATACACACGAGAATATTACCATTCCTCTGCATCGGTTTGGTGAGAGTTCGTTCTCATTATTTTGTTATAGTTTCTTTGCTGACATCTTCTAATTCGTTTAGCATTTTATATGTGTGTTTTTATTATTATTTTGGTTGAATCCTTGTTATAAATTTTGCTGTTACAATTTTACGAGTTTGCATTTCCTTCGAATCTCGGTCTTATTGACTTTTCCCACTTCAACCTCATTATAGTACTTTTTTACCAATATTGATCTTCAGTAATAAGCAACAGCCGTACAAAACAAACAGTAAATGGTAAGCACTCTTTTGAAAAATTCAACAACAGTCAAACCCAATCCCAAATAAGCACACAATGATATAATAAATAAGTAAACCAGGGTGCTAGTTTGAACAGGCACATATAGAATGTGGCTGGTTAAGGTATCCTGACCAAATATAGATTAAGACGGTAACACTATTTCTTTTGATAGAAAATAAAATGACCAAATACAAATTGCTCGGATAAACCATTTCCTAGTTAAAATATACTTCATTGTTTGAATTTTGCGTATACAAAAATTATCGAGGTAATCAATGAAATATGATTAGTTGAAAAGCTTGTCTTGTTTACTGCCCTGAAGTTTATCTTCCTACCTGCAAAATACTTTTTAGACATCCCATCTATATAATCACATTGAGGTGTGCAGCTAATAATTTTGTCCAAGTGGATAGTGTTATAAGAAACTCGTTAAAAAACTAAAATTTTAATTCCAAAACCATTTCTGTTTAACGTATTATCGACTGCTACGATAGGTATCCGTATAAAACTATATCCTTTGGATATAATATCAACAATAAGAGAAACTTCCTCTAGATCAATATTTTTTGTTCCGTTTTATTTAGGAATGAAGTGTATAAACAAAAACATATACATTTTAAAATTACAAAAAAAGTAGGCTAAAAGTAAATAGTATTACTTATAAACTACATATATTTTCAACAATTTGAGTTAAACAATATAACTACATATAATAGATTATTTTGTTTAATAAAATTCTTTGAATCTCAACCCCTTACCAACTCAGGTGCGTTTGGTACAACGCAAAAACATTTTTACAGTAAAAATTATCTGACATGAATAAAATACATCTGTTAAAACTTTAAAAAAAATAGACTTCTTTACCTATTGCAATCAAAGTGTGTTTGCATCAATGTAAAGATATCTTGTTTGACACAATGATCACGAACATTCGCAACTATTTCATCACTATTTACAGTCATATTTTGTCCCCTGAAGTGAACACAACGACTGACCTTGGTCTTTACAGTTATTTTTTTCTGTTATGGGTCAGGGATATTTAAATTATGGTACATTGTGGCCCGGATACCTTAACTATGCTTATAAGTATTGAAGTCCCATAAATTCTTGACCCGTGGTAAACATGGTAAAATAACAGTAACAATAACTACAGATAAGCTCTCGATTCAATAAATCCAGTACAACAACAAAGCCTTTTCATAAAAACGATAAACAGATAGGATTTAAAACTATATTAATTAGAATACTTGTCCCATGCCTTCTTTTATCTTTAATAGAGATTTACGGAAAGTCTCGGTACCGACTGTTGACGCCGACTCTGACAGTTAAAATAAAAGGGAGGGGGTCCGTCTGGAATTAAATTAATTTTACTGCGCACTTGATCCATACGATTCTTATCTAAATATACCAACTGAAGGAGCTTGTTATCCCTGCATGGGCAATTTAAGGAAAAATTCTTAAACAAATCTTGTCATTAAACCATCCCAAAATATAGACAGGGATTTAACAATTACAGGAGAGAGGGGGATAATGGTGAACAAAATAAATTATGAAAATGAGAAAACCTTATTGAAGTACCTTTTCTTGAAAGATGAACCATACGTTCATTCAATGGTTTCATAATAAAAAATAAATTCGAAGGTAATGAAGATTAGAATTGATGTAAAGGAACAAAGAAAATGTGTTTCATATTCATTTTATTTTCTTTATATATATGCTATAGTAACCGTTAATATCCATGATATCGCTCACCACTTTCTTTTTTCTTTTTCTTTTTTTTTTGTCAGCTGCAATCTATAATTGGTGCATTGTATTCACAAATTTTTAAGCAATGTTTTGTCAGTGCTGGTTATCTTTGCTCACTCTCACAAGTCCCTTGTTAACTTACTTTCCGTTCATTAACTTGAAAATTGTATAGATACTAATACACATGTCTTAAAGACAGCTGTTAAAAATTCTGGTACAAGGGAAATGAAATATAGACTGTATTTAATCTGTATGGTACAGATACAGGAAAATCACTGACAAGAATGGGAAAATTTATAATAGGAAATGAAAGACATATTTAGCTATATATTTCAGTTTTTAGGTCACTTTGAAAAATAAAAGTATTAGATACATTAGGAAAACATCGGATTGTTACTAGCAAGAATGCTATCCTTGTACCAAAAAATGATAAATAAAATAAATATTACAATAATCAAAATTAGACAAATAATTGGAATAATTAATGAGATTTCGTATCACTTAAAGGTGACAGAAGGAAATGGTATCTCTGATGAATGCTCCCTTTGCCAGAAAATGGTGATTAAGTGATTAAACCTAAATTCCAACAGAAAACCCTTGTCCCCAATGAAATGCATACCAAAACTTACCAATTACACCATTATATTACCAACAAGTTCAAGAGAAGGTTTAATAAATAACAATACTTTTCTACAGCAAAATCATTATGTATAGATGGTGTATCACAGTGGAAACATATAAAGACATGTAAAGGGTCGGCAAGAGAAGAATTTGTGTATAACATAGACAATTATGTGGCCAAATCTGCTGCCATAAGGTTAGTGAGACAAAAATTTACGCTGTTTTGTTTTTTTTAAATGCTGAAGCAATAAATGGAAGAGGAGCCCAAAGACAAATCTATGATATAATATTTGCAAAGCCTGTTAGATAATTTTAAAGAACGCTTTAAAAATGAGTGTTCATTTCATAGGCGGAGTACATATCAACGGGTTGAAAATTGAAATACCATACGCAGGAAACGAGTTTATATCACCACGTGATATCAAAGGAAAGTTAACAACTGGAAAGTTTAAAACAAATAGAAAAGGTAAAGTCTTTGTCATTTGATTGAAATGTAGTGCTCAGTGGTGTTACCTTTTAGTTTTAGATGCTTCACAGCCATAACCGTTTAAGTATCGATACCTAAATACCATCAGCTGATCTGATACACTTTGTTCGGCATGTTTTGATTAGTTTTGTAGGATAATATATAATTAACATGTTTAATGAGAGGTAAAATCTATACTAAAAACGAGTCACTGTAAAACGAATGTTTTGTTAAATATTTAATTTTAGATATAGGAAGTACAAACTGATTGTTGGTGATCCACGTACATTTATATTAAATGCTTTCACCGGGTCAGTAGAACCAAGTGATCCAAGCAATACAGATGTTAGATTATATGATCTTAAATGTAAGTAAAGTCAAGAAATACCAAAGGTATATTCGAAGAAGGGGAATGTAAGTATGACAATATAGTCAGTTTAACAAACTATTTTGAAACTTCGAAAGCCTGTTCTCCAATATTTTTCCAAGCCACAAATTTCATTGTTCTTGGATATTTTTGCATGTTTACAACTATATAATCTGTGTAACACCGGACCTGCCAAATCCACCAGTAAGCCTTTCTAAATGCCTTGTTACATTTTTGCCTGGTACCGAAGTCAAAATTTCCTAACTACCTAAAATGATAAGTCTACTCCACAGTGTGAATCAGAATGGGATTTTCTAGTAGCGTGATGCAATAACAGCAATAATATTACAACCTTTGGCAAGAATTCTATCGCCTGGTCACCCTGTTCTGATTCGATATTTAGTAACAAATAGCCTACTTTGTGAAGAACCATGTTGACGTTAACATTTTACTGCCTAAGCTGATCTCGTTTGATTTGTTAGTTTTAAAGACAAGTTGGCCGATCTGTTTTTCTATTCATATGAAGTTAAGATGACCAGAAATTCTACAGACAAATCGAAACATAGCGTTGTTTATCTGCGTTTTGAATAATGTTCAAATGTTTTACTTTCTCATGTACAGAGACTCAACATCCGTTTTTTACCTTATAACCTAGTCTTTTATTACATTTCAACTATACAGACAATTTCCTTTTAATAATCCAAATTTGAAGAATAACCTACGCCTTCTCTATACAGTTGGGTATGAAATTCATGAAATAATCGACATCCCAGTTTTTGTTGTTGAGACTGTTGCAGGTTTGTCTTCTTTCTGGAATGACACCTCAAGGAATTTGTTCCTCCATCTTATTTACTCATTTGTTTTCATCTATTTAGAATTTAGCACAACGTTTATGAAAATTAATCTTATTATCCTTCTCTTGATTCCAACAATTGCACAACTGTTTCATTGATAAAGAAAACAATTCAGATTAAAATGGTATAATTTGATTTGATTTGGATGCTGTATTTTGATTGGCTGCACAGCATAGAGCAACATTGGTTATACTGTATAACCTGGTTTGGTATTACAAATGTATGACATCACCAACGGATTAATCCGCCACTTGTAAATTCAAATAGTCTCATGACATTATTGAAGACATCATTGTACTTTTGTTTGGAAATTATATTATAAGGAATGTTTCAATTTTTTGAACATGTTATACTTCAATAACATGGTTTGGGTCAGTTTACGGTATTCATTCGCGGTTTATTATGCGTTAACTGACCTAAACCAGGTTATATCGTATAAACTGTTCAAAAATTGGAAACATTCCTTAAATATCCAATTTAATTGTTATTATTTATATTTTGATTTATAACATATTTTATACAGATATTACACTGAATATATATTTACATAAAATGTGTCACAAGATACTGAATAAAATCATTTCCAGATGTCAATGCCATACTGAATTAACAGTTCTAATATGACGTGCCACATTCGCTATAGAAACACAACCGTGTTCTATGTAGAACAATTATTGACACATGCGTACAATACGTTGTTGGCGTGAAACGTGAAGCACACATGAAATCACTAAACTGTTGTATTTTGTTGATAAAATAAAGTTTCAAAGTCATATTCTTCCATCTCACTGAATCTATCTTACATATATGGCTTTGCAAACATTTACCAAAGCTCGAAATACAACAACGACAGCTGTCACGCGAAATGGCATGACAGTCGAAAGTGCGAGGTCACAATCCAAGGTATAACGTCATACATTCAAATTACGCCAGAACGACAGTCAAACACGAAAAATAGTACGTTGTACATGATCTGGAACGCTGGTATTTGCTTTAAAATCTCCCAAAAGTCTGATTTTATTTTGTTTGTTTAAAGACATTTTACGTTAATCTGTAAAAGTTTTTGCCTTTCTAAAATCGACATGGCTGTCCGTATATGGCGCCTTATATGGTTCACTTCGATTACAGAATGATGCATATTGTCCTATTAGAATCGAAATAATTCATTGGTGCCATGCTCTATGGTTACTTTAACATGGTTAGACCTGATATTTGTTAATATTTTATACCTCACTAACGATCGGTGTAAAATATAAACAAATATAAGGCCTAACCATGTAACGTGAGGTGTAAAATATTAACAAATATAAGGTCTAACCATGTTAAAATAACCATAGAGCATGGCACCAATGAATTATTTCTTAAACAACACGGCCTTCTGCTGATTTGTTTACCTAACTGATTAAACATGTTTCTTTTATAACAATGTAAGAAGCTATATGTGTACATATCACATAAAAATTATCAGAATATACTGTTTTCTTGCTCTCTAAAATCTGTTTGTAATACTTTTAAATTAGATTAACAGACCAGATAACTGTATCAAATGATGAGTTTCTTTGGAATCCGGAAATTAATTAAAACTTCACTTTTATCAGGATTAATATGTAGTACCTATGAGATACGATTGCGATTAATGCTTCCTCTTTTCTAGGAATGTTATCGTTCTCATTGGCAACATTTAATAACATCATATTCCACCAGTGGCGTCAATCAGATGTGGATTCTTAAAAACTTAAAACATTTACTACAATATCTAAAATCAAAATCTTTGGCTACATGCAACAGCATAAAAACATTCGACTTCTCTACATTCTACACTCCATACCACATTATCAATTAAAAGATCGCTTACAACTACTAATTCATCAATGTTTTTTTTTTCAAGAAAATGGCACACGCAGGTATAAATTTCTAGTTCTCTCCTACTGTTTCTGTACTCGTATGAAACGGACTTCATTCAAAGGCTACTACGTGAAAAGAAAAATAACTAACCCAATCCTTTAATTTCACTTTTCGTTATAAAGATGACCTATTGTCATTAAATAACGACAAATTCCAAGATTTTTCTACATCTCATCTACCCCAGTTAGCTTTAAATTAAGGATACTACACATACACCGCTTCATATTTGGATTTGTTTCATGAAATAGACAATGAGGGACATTTGAAGACAAAACTTTATGACAAACGTGATGACTTCAACTTTTCTATTGTTAACTTTCCCTTCTTGAGCAGCAATATACCAGTATCGCCTGCATATGGCGTCTACGTTTCTCAGCTTATCCGATTTTCAAGGGCATGCGCGAGTTACCCTGATTTTCGACAAAGAGGATTACTGCTGTCACAAAAGCCTCTTAACCAGGGTTTCCTCAGGGATAAGTTGATGTCATCACTTAGGAAATGTTACGGTCGTCATCACTAATTGGTTGACCGTTACAGCTAGCGTTCCGGAACAATTTGGTTGTTTCCTGGTTTTTGGCTGTTGCTAAACGGCGGAAACGGAATACGGAACCGAAACGGAAATGGAAAGAAATATTAATATTTACGGAATTTTTTATACATACCGCATACAGCAACATAGTACGCTTGTCGTCATTTTACAGGTCCCAAGTCTTTCTTGACCCATAGAAACACCCGAACGAACAGATGCCTAGTGTAAAATAAAGTATCTTTTTCGTTATAAAAAAATAATAAAAAACGAACAAAGAATAACGATTTTTCAGTTATCTTGACAAAGCACAGCTTAAAATGTACCAATATAAATCAGAGTATATACATGTATATATAACTTTCAAATTTCAACATTCCTTTAGTATAAATAAATATACATGTCTATGTTAATGTTTTCAGTTATAATAATGCTTAAAACATTATACTGAATAAGTGACAATAATTTCAGTTGTATTACCATGAAATAACGTTCACGTTCCACGTGCGACATATAAACAACGAGCAAGTGCGAAGAACAAATTTTAATTAGATTGGCCCTAATCATGATCTGACGTGACTGTTATGGTATTCGGGATGATATGAATGAAATAAACAATTGTTGAAATAAAACGTGTATTTTTTGTTCGTTTACTTTTTTACCAAGGAACCAGACCGAACATACTTATACTTGTTGTTTCTAAATATCCATTTATAACAGCACCTCGTCCTATCTAGCGGCCACATAGAGATAAAGACCGAGAGTTCTTATAATTTTCAATAAAAACACCGAATATACAACACAAAGAAAAACAATACTCATTTGCGTATTTTGAAATATACAACAAGAATTCGACGACATAAACTTTATTGCATTGCCAGGCATTTTTCAGCGTGTTCGAAACGCATGAAAGCTATGATCGTACATTATTTGGGATTCAGTCCTAATTTTTGCGTAAATCTGACCTAGAACACAGGATATTTTTTAGTTTATCTAAGAATGGTTAAATGTTGTAATTCCTCTGATTTTTTTACGCCTGAATTGAAATGACCTGACAAGTTTTTAACCCCCTAGGAAAATGTGATCTCTAAACTTTCCAATCCCCACTGATAAACAATGACTCCTTGGGGGGGAGGGGGTAATGTCATACACCCTAACGTAAACAATGCTTTTCAATGAATTTAACTTGTTTATTTGCAAATGTATGCAGATAACATAAAGAACAAATACGTGTATGAACATAAAAAAATCAGGCTGATTTCGGGGTTAGGAGAATGGGTGGATGCATGGGAGGAGGAGTGAGTAGTGTGGGTTGTTGGAGGGCACAAGACAAGACCGCTAGCAGCTTCGAACATACATTTTTTATGAAAATTTCAACATTTTCGTTGCTGTGGAAACCAAACCACTCGATACAGTTACGTCAAACTCAACAGGAAGTTAGACTACTTTATACTACCAACAGTGAGAGTCTAGATGTTAGCATTTACCTGAACTTATCCATCCTTTAAAGATGCATGCAATGCAGTTAGAGCCAAAATGGCATTTTCGTCATTTTCACCGTAAATCAGTAACAAAATTCGAATTTGTTTTGAAAATTATTTCCCTTTTCTTATCATTGAATACATGTATCATGTGATAAGTTAAGGCTAAGCGTTACGAGCTTGACTTCCTGATGTGTTGCTGAGATATATCTCAAGGCACAACCCCCTCCCAAAAATAACATTTTTTTTAAATTTTCTTTTCACACCAATTCGTATTTGGTAATTAAAGTAATCGAGACCTCACAATAATAATAAACATTAAAACAACAGCAGAAAGGGGATTGGTTCAAAAAGCTCTTAACCTAAAAATACACAGAAGCACAAACAAAGTAGATTGGAATCCCGATAAAACCACTGTTTGGAATTCATATACGTCAAAGGATTTATATTTGTCGTATAGTATCCGTTTGACTTCTCTAATTTTCCACACACAAACAATTGTTTGGAGAACGATATTTTCTTTTGGTTCTTCTTCAAATGTATATACAAACCTGGACAATAATTTTTCAGATTTGTTCCTTCTTTTATTAGAAACACTTTTCCATAAGGTGTCCATTTATATTTTGGTCTATTATAAAAAAAAAAATAATCGTGTGAGTCCGTATAACCATTTGAGAAAGATGAGAAAACAAATGAAAAGTATTTCCCCAAAAATTACTCCACGACCTATCTAGAATCGAGGCGAATGTCCATTGTTGAAGACCATATTTAGAATTTTTTTGTGTCTGTTTTATTGACGTTATCCCACATACCACATCTCTTTTTATTAATTTTAATTTTTTTTTTTTTTTTTTTTTTTTTTTTTTTGGGGGGGGGGGGGGGGGCAGAAAAGTCAAACGGACAATAAATAATAATGAATCACATGAATGACGAACGTTCATGGTCTAAGTGCAAGGGTAGAATATAAAATAAATGAACTAATTTAACAATTGCAAGTGGTTTACGTAATTAAATTACGTACAATAAGCACGCCTTTAAAAACAGGCTCATCATCTCCTGCCATTTATTTCAATAATTTTTGCTTTCAAATCTTTTTTCTCAAATTTATTCCTCTGTTTTTCTTTCTTGTAAACATTTAATATACTATACAACATGCATATGGAAATAAATTACCAAAAAGAAAAAATGCCAATTCTTTACGTTTCCGTTCCGGTCCGTTTTCCGTTTCCGCCGTTTAGCAACAACCCTGGTTTTTATAGGAGTTCGTGTTGTTCACTGTTTTTTAGTTTTCTGTGTTTATTTGTTGTGCTTGTGGTTGTTCCTTTGTCTTCCCGGGTTTGTCTGTCCAATGGATTACGTTTTTTCGATTTGCTCCTTATGTATATTTGTCTTCTTTACATTTTTTTCTCTTGGTTCTTCAAAAAGTTGAATTATCTCGATTTATGATGAAGATATGTGCATAATGAAAGCAAACTATGCCTTCTAAAATCAAATGCAGTATTATCATTTGCTTTGCAAAACAACCTTCTCACTATGGCTCCACCCCAAAGAATCTTTCATTTTATTTGATGTACTATTACATGCTAAAAGATGGCAAATTGCTTTATACTGATACATGTAGCATCATTAGAGTTACATTGAATAGTTTTTTAAAATCTTCTGTAAAAAAACTTTAATTTATTATATTTTCATTATTATTATCGTAGATAATATAATTTTTATTGTTATACTGAAAAGTAAGAAAATAGTGATATGGCTAACATTCTAATTTTTAATACATGTACTAATGAAATTCATTCTTTAACACAAATCTAGAATGTATTATTTGATTTTATTAAACACAATTACAGTCATAAAAGAATCTTACCAATTATATCAATAGGTACTGATAAACATAATATTCTGTTCCATTAAGTTATTTGGAGATGGTCTTTTTTATCTTGAATTTATTTTTCTCTTAATTTTCAAAAATACAAAAACATTTTTATCATAAGGCAAGAGAATACAATAGAATTCATTATCAATTTCATATATTTTTTTCTTTCATCGCAGATTTTGAAATCAGAAAGTAAATACATATCTTTTTTTATGAATCGTTTCCTCTGCATCTTTATTCCTTCTATTATATAACACACTCAGAAAATACTACCTTTTTTCATCCAGTTTCATTTTTTTAATCATTGTACAGAACATAAACGCATTAGCTTTGTTTACTCTTTGCTGCCACTCCACACTTTTATTTTTCTGTAACATGTTATCTGATCTTTAAATAAGATGGCTAAACTAACTGTAATATTAAATTGAATACGAGGCAAATAAATGGAAATGGTGAGCTGAAAAGGGGTCATAAAACGACTTAAATGTACAAAATAGGGGCATGCCTATCTACCTTATATAACGTACGCTTTCTGTGCAAGACGAACGTCAAATTTCTTTTTGTTTAAATTCTATGTACGGACTCAGTTTTGCTATGAATTCTTTAATAGTCAACACCTTTTTTATTTTTTCATGCTCGTGATCAAGACCATAATGTTCTAAACGTGGGGCAAATTTTACTTTTAATTTTTGTTGTTGTTTTATTATGATTTTGTATTTGGTTTTGTTCGACTTGTGCATTTTGTACATTTAAGTCGTTTAATGGTCCTTTTGACAGCTCACCATTTCCATTTATTTTCCTCGTATACTATTGTCGTATGAGCTGTTTCGCAACATACTTTTGTAATATTAAATTAGAATGTTGTAGAATCAATACAACTTCTCTCTGAGTAACATGCCCTGCACTTATCAGTAAATAAAAAGAAATCAAATTGTAAATGCAGAACACATTACCTTCATATAATATGTTATAGCATTTTGATTTGTAATTTAATAATGAAAAGTTACATGCTACGATTTGTAATTTAATAATGAAAAGTTACATGCTACGATTTGTAATTTAATAATGAAAAGTTAAAAGTTGCCTTGCATTATCCAAATTTACAATCATCTGACATTTGAATTACAAATGCATAATTAGACAATGCTTTTAGTTCGGATCAATATAAAATCTATTTGTCATCCAATCGCCCTAAACATTGCAGGTATAATTTTTGGGAACCTGTGTTACAGTTTGCCATTAAAAACTCGTTTTAGCAAAATGTTCAGATACGATGTTTTGGCACTTACCCCTCGATGTGTTAATTAAGTTGTTATGCCTATAAAGCCGATGTTCATTTCCACTTGTTCTAAAGCTACACTGAAAAGGTTGTACAAATGTATATAACTTTTCAGTGAAATGTGCGATTAAATACAACACATTTTGTACTGATCTATATAAAACATTTCCTGTAATGATCCAGATCTTAGCATAGAAATTTGTTGATAACAACCAATTGAGATATTATTTATTGCTGTTTCAGCCGACCCTTCGGAGATATACAATCTGGCATTAGAAAAACCATATGTGGTGAAAAAATTGTTGAAGAAACTAAACAGATACCGGTTGAGTGAAGTTCCCGCTCAGAATCCAGCAAAACTGCCAAAAAATATTACAAACCCTAATGGTACGGTCGACACTAGCTGGTGTTAAGAACATTTTCTATATAAAGTGGTTATAGTTGTTTAGACAAAATCGAAGACCTTTTATGTATAGTTGTTGTCTAATAATTGAAATAAGTTAAATAAAAAGATATCGTTTTCAGATTCTGTAATAGAAAATGTTACTATCTGTTCAAAGCGATTGGTTTAGATACATACGTGTGCAAATTTCAGCTACCATAATATGAGTGAGCGAATTAATCAGCTTTTCTTCTTATGTCCTATATAACGATTTTTTATTATTCATAAAGTTTAGATCTTGTTATTACATTTACCCCCTTTGTTCACGAAATACCTGCATCTCATTTTCTCTCCTCTCAGCAAATATTCAGCTTGAGGATCAAAGTTGGCAATGCCAACTTTATCCTTGTTTACTTAGTTTGCTATGAATTTTTTTATTTGTTTTTTTATATCCTGTGTTACGTTCTCATGAGTTTGATCAATATTGAATATTTCTGGACGGAAAAATAAAAAAATCGTTAAAATAACGCATCCAATCGAGAATGTGTAGCATTCAGCTACATGGACAAATGCTACAACCGTACTTTTGCGAGATCCTTTGACGGCATGTTATTTTTCACTATAAAATATTTTTTAACATGCATTGTTTTCTTCAATATTATGTCGATTTCATCACATTTCTTGAAAAATATTTTTTAAATGTTACTGGATCTGACATATTTTCCGGTCTAGACGTATTATTTCAGATTTTTTCTTCAATGAACAAATGCATGCATGTTTTAATTAAGATAATTGTTTATTTCAACAAATAAATAACAGTTCACTAAGGTGGCAGGTATTTCAAACTCTCAGCTCAACGACAATAACCAATACCAGCTCTATCTCCAACAGTCAACCTCACTTCATAATAGTAATAAGCAATATGTTCTCTTATGCCATTCCCACACCATCAGTATATCATATTCACGATTGGTGTGTCAGAAAAACTACAAAAAGAACTAGATTTACTTGATCATATATATTCGATCGGAACCAAAATTATGCGGTGCGTAATCCATCTTTTACCCTTATTTAACGGGTACATGTAGATAAATATACACAGGTATTGATGGCGGCGATAAACGAGATCAAATTCAGGATATTACGATTCTTAAACGAATCTTCATTTCCTTCAACCATGTCAACACGTTTTTGAGAAATCTTTATTATAGAGAATGTGACGGAGGTGTATTTTTATTTCAATGAAGGTAATTACCAATACACAAAATTTTACATTTTATCGTTGGGTCAAACCAAAAACATTAAAATTGGTATTTGCTGCTTCTCCGCCAAGCACGCGGCATCTAGAAGTAAGAGCAAAGATCGGCTCGGAGTCAGTATAATGTGTCCGAGTGGGGTGATATGTCTTCCTGCGGACAGTTACCTCGTGAGCTACCACATTAAAAATCCGGCTCAGCGTGTCGGTCTCGTACAAAGCAAGGATCATATTCTATGCACCTGGTTGCCACTGGACATTAAAAAGTATTCATCCATCCATCTATCCATTTTATCGTTGGCCATATGTTATGAAGATCAGTAACATCAGATGTGAATATATCGGAATAAAAGCATATAAATTGTTATATATCTTATTATATACTTACGTATATAGTTTGTGATAAGTGATTAAACACATATATTTGCACTAAATGCTAACTTCACCTTTCAAACAGGTATGTGTAGATAAATACACACAGGTAATAATGGCGGCGAGAGACGCCATCAAATTGCTAGTTATTTTTAATAAACAGAATAACAGACATGACCCGGTTGTATTTATATTTCAATCCAAGTAATTACCAATACACTAAAATTAAAATTTTATTTTTTGGTCATATATTATGACGATCATCTACATCAGATGTGAATAAACCTAAATATTTTTTTTTCTATTTTATTTACTATTTATCGATATAGTTTTTGATTAAAATCGTTAATACACATCTTTTGCACATGACAGGATGGAAACTTCACCTTTCCAGTACTAAAGCTACCACACAATTCTTCTGGGATCGATAAAACATGGCCGTTTTAGAATTGTTGTCACGGGAAAAAATGACAGTGAAATTATTAACATAAAGGGTCAAATACAAACTCATTAAAATAATCTGATAAGATTAGATCAGGGAGTTTGTGAAACTGTACATAAAATACATAGAATTGAAAGACAAAACTCCAAATTACATGTATTTGAGAGCAATAGTTTGATAGTAAACTGTTTGATACACTCATCAGACGTATTTTATTGTGCTATTCTGGAGTTTGGGTCATATGGATGATTACTTACTTTTCCCCTATTTTTGACGTGTTTAATCGGTTGGATAAAAATACATAATATTTTTAACCACTTCCCGGTGATTAAATTTCTGCATGGGAATTCCCGTCGGTTTTTTCTACGTTTATTGGAAAGATAAAGTAGAGAAGTTCCGAAATGCCGTTCATGTAAACAAAATGCGTAGAAACGGCATTTTCTTCAGTTTTTGTTGAAAATCATAAGAGAAACAGATTCTCCTTCAATTTACTCGTAAGTTATAGAATTTCTCCACCATCGATAGTTAAATTTTAGATGTTAATACGCTCGCTACAGCTCGCGTGTAAAAAATCAAAAAATTTACTCGGGTGGAGAAATTCCATAACTCACTGATACCTGAAGGAGAATCTATATGTATTTATCGTATTTCCCTATGCCTATATCGACCTGCTGAGGCCTTCACAATTTCCCGTATTTCGGCACTGTGACGTCGTAAAGAGTTGACCTGACCCTAATAAGAGCTGACCCGAATATATCAGCGACGTCATAATGTTTGACCCAACGTTGACCCGAATATATCAGGAAAACATCCGGTTATAGGCAGATGGCCATTGAAAAGTAAGAAATTCCATTAAGATTGCTTGTTAACAATACGATAAATTTATCATCAAGTTTTCTTCAAACAAATATTGTAAAATATAAGCCGCTCGACACAATATGAAGCTTTTTTTAGCTCGTTCGCTACGCTCACTCGCCGAAAAAGCTTCACATTGTGTCTCGCGGCTGATATTTTACGATATACGTTTGCAGAAAACCTGATAATATGTCTTTTGATTATAAATCCTAATGAAATGTAAAGGAAATTTTATTTTTTTTTTTTTGGAAATAGCAAGAAAAAATGAACGGTGACCCCAATCTTTCTTTTAAAAATATGAAAGCATGTCAGATAAGTGTTCTTTTCACAGTTTTATAAAACAATTTATCTACCAGTTTTTTTTATTGCACGAGAAATTTGGATATTTCCTATATAATCTATATAAAATTTACCAACATTAAGACTCAATTATCTCAAAATCAAGAACGGTGACCTATGCTTTTGAATTGAAATCATCCAACATCCTGTCTAGAAAAAATTTGGAAAATCTATCAGCCAAAAATATTAGTATTGATCTACCTTAAAAAGTTTCAAACACAGACAGATTATCTCAAAACTAAGACTTAGCTATCGGATCGATTCATTAGAGATAGAAACTGGTCGCTATGGAGATTCCGTATATCGCCAAGTTATCGGAATTCCAATGGAGACTAACTGTGCACCAGTTATTGCGGACCTGTTTCTGTATTGTTACGAATCACAATTTATATCTAAAATCAGCAAAGACCCAACGAAACAGCATTTGATACAAAAATTTAATAACACTTTTAGATATTTGGATGATATTTTGGCTGTCAATAATGACGACTTCAGTATGTACACTAAAGAGATTTATCCTGTTGAACTTAATTTAAATAAAGCTAATACTAACAATGAACACTGCCCTTTCCTGGATCTTGATATCTATTTCTCTAACGGGAAGCTTAATACTAAGATTTACGATAAGAGAGATGATTTTTCATTTCCTATTGTTAATTATCCGTTTTTAGATGGCGTTGTTTTCTTGACACCATAGTATGGTGTTTATATACATGTATCTCAACTTGTTCGATTCGCTCGTGTATGTAACAATGTATTTGATTTTAACGAAAGAAATCTCTATTACTGAAAAATTATTACGCCAGGGATTTCGATATCACAAACTTGTCAAAACTTTGACTAAATTTTATAATCGGTACAAAGACCTCATTCGTAAATATAAATCAACGTGCAAACATCTTATATGTTCAGGTATTTCACACCCCATCTTTTATGGTAATATTCTATACAAAGCACAAAAATGTCGTCATTCACCTGAAAAGCTAATCAAACCTTTAAACAGACTTATCAACAAGGGATATAGTTTCGATACTGTTGTCAAGTCATTAAAGATTTTTGGAATTAATATTGATTCACTCATAGGGTTTTACATCGGAATTAAACACATTTATTCCAAAACCAGTTGTTGGCATCTTCTCGTATAATTTATGATGACATGATACTAAACCCCTAGGGATTGTGGCTGATTTTGTATATGATATAGACGTAATCTTTCGATCAGTTTAATTGAGGTCTGGAGCTGGCATGTCAGTAATTGCTAGTAGTCCTTTGTTAATATATATTGATCATTGTCATTTTGCTTAGTTTCTACTGTTACCTTTTTTAACATCGTACTTGGACATCTTTTGAACTGGGTTTTACTGTGTGTATCGCTGTGTTCTTGTTTATTCCACATTGGCTAGAGATATAGGGGGAGGGTTGAGATCTCACAAAACATGTTTATCCCGCCCATGTCAGGAACCTCTAGCCTTTGTTAGTCTCGTGTGTTTTTTGAATTTTGGTTCAGTTTAATAGTTCGGAGTTTAGTGTGCCGTCCATTTTGCTGAACTAGTATACATTATTGTTTAGGGGCCAGCTGAAACCTCCCGGTGCGAGATTTTCTCGCTGCGTTGAAGAAACATTGGTAGCCTTGAGCTGTTTTCTGCTCTGTGGTCGGATTCTTGTCTCTTTGACACATTCCCCGTTTCCATTCTCTATTGATATCAAAGATGATGAAAAACATGTAATATTATCACTGCCTTTTACATTGTGAAAATGAAAAAAAAACAGAAAAGAATTAATGAAGAAAATACAAGTTAATTTTCCATTCTTTCAAAATATATCATCTATTGTGCAATTGCAGTATCTTCTTAATCCTAACTTGAGTCGTTCATCGGACATATGTACCTTTATAAAAGAACCATTAGTATTAAGACAGTGTCCATGCCGGTCGGATGGTCTTCACACAGTATAAATTTTAAAAATTTCAAAGTTGTACGCTGTGTAATGTATATCACGTTGTTTGCGTTACTCTGTTTACTCTGTTTACCATGTTTTGCTTGACCCTTAGGGGTGTATTTTGCAAATAAAGACATTGGAATGAAAAGGATATACGTATAAATACTTCATACATAAACATTTTTTATCAGAGGGTAACTACCTTATACTATCTTGTACGCGTTCAGTGCGTATAATGTTATCGTTTGTCGAACCCATTGTATTCATGCGTTTGTACCCCATGTTTGTACAATAAACATTATGTTATGTTATTATGGTGCCTTCACATATTTAAAGTATTTTTTACATGTAATATGTACGATATTGTTGATTAAATTTTAAAGTATTCGTTTGAATTAATGATAGATACTGCTAGATTCCGTTCTTATTTTCTTTAATAATGTGTATCAATAAATAACCAAAGATGATGCATTGGGCTATTGTGACAGTCTTAAAAGAACGTTTCAATTTTTTTCGTTAATTTCAATCTTAAATGTCTATATAGTTAAAAATGGAATTCGGAACAAATCATTACTTTCATTAGATACCAAATAATTTTCAGATTTTTTTTTTGGACAAATTTAATAACTGTTCCGTATTTTACAATTAATTCAACGTAACGAAAATTTTGTAAGTATGTAGTAGCAATGTTATCAGCATGAAATTCATTTATCAATAGTGATAAGCGAATTAATAAATGGACTTTAATGAATGATCCTTTTCCTTTTTTCATATCACCTGGCCAAAAGGGCCATGTGTGCTATTGCCATTACTTGGCGTCCGTCGTTCGTCGTCGTCGTCGTAAACTTTCCTTTAAAGATCTTCTTGTCCGAATCTACTGGGCAAATTGGTCCTTATGTGCTCCACTTTCAGAATTTTATCCGATGATGCAGCCGGCCGCCAGAGTCGAACATACTTTAACGTAGGATCAATTGGTAAATATATTTAAAGATCTTTCTTGTCTGAAACAACTGGAACAATTGGAATATATAACTTGGCAGCAATGGTCCTTACATGTACTTCGTCCTCTTTCAGTATTGTATCCAATGATACCCGATGACCCCGGCCGCCCCCAGTCAAATCAAAGATGGTTGCCAGAGCCGAACATAGTTTAACAATGGGACATTTACAAACATATCTTGTATGAAACCAGAAAGCCAATTGGAACAAAACTTGGCAACAATGGTCCCTAGGCCCATTTTCATAATTGTATCCGATCACTCCTACCGCCATCCAAGATGGCAGCCAGAGCCGAACATAGTTTAACATAGGATCATATGGGAAATTTACTTAAAGATGTTCTTATCTGAAACAGTAAAGTCAGTTGGAACAAAACTTGGTAGCATTGGTACTTAGAGTTGTATCCGATGTTCCAACAGGGCTTCCAGAACCAAACATTTTTGAAGATGGGAACTTACGGTAAAATTCACTGAAATATCTTCTCGTTTGAACAAATTGGCAAAATCAGTGATCCATTTTGGAATTTAACAGTAATGTTCTAGACTGCCAGTCAAGATGGACATATATGTCAAACAATATATTCAGCAAATGATTTTCAGGTCAACGATACAGGCTCCTGCTAGCCTCTAGTTTAAGTTATATCTTTATCATTAAAAACAATAGTTAACAGAACAATTATCTTTAAAAATTCCATGCTTCAGTCAGTTTTGATTACAATTATCGATGTAACAATGTATTTTTGCTGTTTGAGTTTGAATGGTTTTATAATGAATTGTATTTTATAATAAGGATACACTCTTACACAATTTATTGTATTTTCTTGAAACTCTATTCATTAAGTTTATTTCAAAAATACATGGCTTATATAATAAACTTGAGTGACATCTGAAATGAACTATAGGTTATAATCAACAACATATCAAACTGTGAATGATGGTCATTCTTTAGGTAAACTTCTGACCCGGCTATATAAATTATGTACCGTCCAACTAAATTTTTCAGGTCTAGCAAGCGGTAAACTTATTGGTAATCATACTATATTGGCTTTTATAGTACTCTTTATACACCAGAGTCCGAGGATAGATTAAGGGAAGGTTTGAGTACCCATAAAACCGGTTTAACCCCGCTACTGTTTAGTGTCACAGGTGCTTGACAACAAGGTCCTGTCTTGGGCCCCTCATAAAATAACACTTACCGGTTGAAACAACAATTTCTCGCTGTCTACTGATGATAATCTTTCAAGAATACAATAAGATCGGTATTGGCACTGAGAGCGATGCGTATAAACAATACCTAGATTCCCTTTAAATTATACATACCTCATTACTCGATCGGCGTTATTTTCGTCCCCCCCCCCTTAAACCAATTATCTTGAATTGTATAAAATTAAAAATCTGTAAGAAACCGGACACCTAAACCGTATATTTTCTTATTCCCCATGACAGGACGCATGAACTGATATATGTCTCATTGTCTCATTTACCCAAGAGTCATCCCCACCCCTCGGAATCAATTGTCTTTAATTATCTCGTAAAGCATTGAAATCCCTGCCCATAAATCATATATGTTCTTTTTCCCAAATATAAGACAAACAGATTTATAAAAACCTATCACCCCCACCAAAAAGGGGGGGAGGGTCATCCTCGGTCCTCAAATCAATAATTTTTAATTATTTCAAAATCCGAAGAAATGTTTATCCCTTTAACACGTTTTAATACACAATGTTCAAATCTCATAAACCATTTAACTCCATACCCCGTAACCACATATATTTCTTATTGCCTATAAGGAGACGCAATAAATGATTTTATACATAGCCCGGTGAATGGGTGTATTCCCTCATAAAAAATCAACAAACGACATTGAGTTCCTTGGCCATTAATTATAAACATTTTTATTCTCTGTGAAAAGCTCAGATATCCTCAGAGTTCATGTCGCACCCCTTTAAACACTGGATGTTTTATAAGTGTTTCTGAATAGCTTCGAAACTGCTGGCCGGGATAATCATTATGCCCATGCCAAGACCTAGTGAATGCACAATTCGTATTTTTCGCTGGGATAATTTACTATTCCCGGAAGATAATACATTTTTACAAATGTATATATCGTACAAAATTCTCCAATAATATTTTATGCTAAACTGTATTGGTCTAAGGTCTAACTTTTTAATCGTTTATCTAATTTTTATGCATCCTCCCAAGTTATTATTATTTATATGTATATTGAATTTTGCCTCGCCCATACGCAAATGAATGAAAATGAAAGAGAAAAATCCTGTTGTTATTGTTTCCAGAGGATAAAAAGTCGACAAGGTCATTTACTAAGAGAATAATTTGGTTTCAGGATGTTATCTATCAAAAGATGGCAATGATTTCGTTCTGCGATTTCGCGGGTGTGTTTTAGCGTAATTTTTAAAACTGTAAACCCGTCCATCTCAAATTTAAATGCGAGATTTTCTCGCTGCGTTGAAGACCCATTGGTAGCCTTGAGCTGTTTTATGCTCTTTGGTCGGGTTGTTATCTCTTTGACACATTCCCCATTTCCATTCTCTATTCACTTTATATCTAGAATCACTTGTCTCATAAAATTAAACTTGTTAGCTTGTGAGGTGTACATCTGTCCCTTAAATAAAGTCTGCCACAGCCAAACTTTAAGTTGCTACTTTAAGGCCTTTATATGACGTTCTAGGTTATGGTTTTTGAGACTGTTTATCAATATTTTCCTAGAATATGATTTTAATTATTTCATCAAATACAATAATATAATACAACTGACCGAGAATCAATACAGGGACAATACAGAATCAGCAAAGTTCGTAATACTTTGATTAAATAATTCAAGTCCAGTCTGTATGACAAGCCAGACTTTACAGCTGGTCTGTATGATCAGTTCATATAAAAAAAATAGTCTGTAAAACCGGTCTGTATGGATTTACATATTGCTCCTGTTTTCATATTGACTTTATTACGGGGGAATATGACCTTCCTTATTGTCGCGGGCCGCAACTATGTATTAAATTATTATAAAGACCAGGCCAACATAAAAATAATGGTCGTGCCAAATTTGCCATATTAAGGCTATTTTTAACAAGGTTAAGTACGGTGGCTATGAGTGGGCAGGCTGGAGAGCGGCTGCCAGCAGTTTCTATGCAATAACTGATGAACCCTTCAACCAAAACTTTTCAAATCATAATATATTGTTCCTGATGATAAAATGGAGGTCAATTTCGATATTGACCATTTTAACTTTTACTGCCCTGGAGTTACGGTCCTTCATTAATTGGAAAATGTCATTTTTTGTCGTTTCCATGGAATAACAGATGAATTGATCAAGCAATGAATTTAAATTATGAAACGTTGTTCCTGACGATTAAATTGAGGTCAAGTTTTCACTTTAACTGCTATGGAGTTATGGTCCTTGGTTAATGGCACTTTTTGCCGTTTCCATGGTAGTGCTTTGAAAATAAATAGCTTCATACAATTGAGAAGCTAAAACCACATGTGACACCATGACATTCACCTTTGTGTAATTTCTGCTATACCTATTAGCAGGAATAAGTGATTCTGGAAAACTGCATACTAGTATTTTTGATTCATTGTAAAATGGCGGTAAAATGCACCCGTATTTTTCTTATATTAATGGTGACCCATTTTTTTTCTAGGTGTTATGAAATTCGGTATTTGAGTTGATTAAATACAGGATTTATGCCAAATCTTATATTTAGTTTTGCTTCTATAACAGATTAAAGTAGGCATATGTGATTTTGTCCCCTTTCTTTCGTTGCCATGGTTTCACATTCATAGTGATTTATCTCTATTAAAAGATCGGTGACCATCCTTTTGTTTTCTTTTTCGGAACTTCACATATAATTCTCTTAGAATAGAAAGTTTAATGGAATTCTGTAATTTAGTTCTCTTTTTGTTTTAGGATAAAGGTAATGAAGGTGCAATTTTCCCTATTAGTCTTTGTAAAAATTGTATGAATTATGAGGAAAAATCCTATGTTTTTAGCAGTCGGTTACTAGCAGTCGGTTACTAGCTTAGATGGTCGGTGACCCCATATTTTTGTTGCATTTTTTTAATCCATATGTTAAGAGGTTTCAATCCACAAATTATAAGGAAAAACTGTAATTTCAATTTTATACCCCCGAGCCTCCTTAAATGCATTTTTGCAGGGTATTGCTCCTGGCCGGGGATCATGACTGTCGGGTTTTTTGTAGGTGTTCGTGGCCTAAAAAGAAATTAAGAGTTCTATAGATAGAGCAACTCAAATAGTTTTTATTATTCACGTAGTGTTTTATCTTAATTATTTTATTTTCTGTGCTTACATCATATTGTAGATTTAATATAATACCAGACATAATATGTAATAATAGATATAATTTCATTTTCTTGATCATAAATTAAAACATTCTTGTGTTGCAATTGTATCTATACTCTGACTTCATGTTAGGAGGACTTGTCACGGTAGGTAAGAAGTCTTTTTTATTATTTTCATTTAATAAAACCGAATGCATTTTATTACACTGGAATTATTGGAATGTCGATCGTCTGTCAAAAAACCTGTCCTCAAACTCAACAAAAACCCTGTCGGTGAGATATTCCGGCATGTTAACAACATCAGTCTCAAGAGTACGTTTTGCCAGAATCAGTGTTTTTTTTTTTTTTTTTTTCCTTTCTTTTTTGACAAAATAAACCTTATCCGTATATAACAGATAGGCATATCTTTGTATAGTTCAAGGAGGCCTTATCACAGTAGCCCTTCAGACCGTCTTTAATTGCAATAAGATAGTAAGGAGCTTTTAAAGGGGTTTAGTAGTGCATTTGGCAGAGCCTGCTGTATACCTTTTTTTATGAACACTTATGAAGTAATTCGAAGAAAGGTTATAATTATCAACTCGTACAGCAAAATATTAAGGAGCTTTTAAAGGGGTTTAGTAGTGCATTTGGCAGAGCCTGCTGTATACCTTTTTTTATGAACACTTATGAAGTGTGGGTATTAATTCGAAGAAAGGTTATAATTATCAACTCTTCCAACAATACCCGAGGAAGATACCAGTAGAATAGAAATATGATTATTATTGATTTGTTATTGATATCCGAACTTTACATACTAATATTTACTGTTTATTCTTAAATTAAGGTAGGAGGTACCTAATTGTGCTATATTTCAGATTTTTATAAAATTTGGCATGCAACTAGAATACGTTGAACCGCATCTGAATATCAAAACAAAATGTAGGTCCCTTTAATACTTTCTAAAATATGGTGTTTCGGGTTTTGGCTAACAGATGGGTAAATACATAGAATGCATAAAATTTATTGGGGGTCACAAGATTCGTTTTTTTTTAGATTGATTACTGTTTGAGTGAAAATAAGCGTCAGAAAGCCAAAATTAGCGTAACGTCGTCGCGATTTAATTGTTGATTTTTAGTGTTTTTACAGACAGGGCATATAGTTGAATGATTTCCACAACAAAAACGAAGCTGGGGACCCTATGTTTTTTTAGTATCATTGAAACGAAAAAGTTTAAAGCAATAACATATCGTTTTTATAGGAAATCCTAAGGATTAGATTTTGAGAAATGACGATTTAAAGTGATTTTTTTTCGGCAGTTTTATATGATATCTACAGTAAATGTCCTTTATTTCAATGAATGTAAATCAACCTTATGAAAGAATTATAAAAACTAAATATCATTTTTTTTTGTTCGAAATTTAGATGCAGCTTCGAATGTTCTAGCTGCATGTAAAATTTTATGAAAATCTATAGTTTAGCGGATTTAGGTTCCCCCTACTTTGGGAATCCACCCCATTTTCCAGTTTAATCCGATCTTTATAAATTATTTATTTTCACCTTTTTGGGGCATTCAGCATAGCTCACAAAATTTGACTTGCTCAAATTTGCATGTAGAATGCAAAGAATGTTTACCACTTGCTAAATTTAAGGATGGATTAAAAAGTTAATGTGGATCATAATAAAATCCAATTTCAGGAGTGATTTCAGCGAGATGTTGATTCTAAAAAATTATTGACTTCCCCGTGACCTCTTTGATTCAACCATTTTATTAATATATGGGAATGCATCAAGACAATATCCTATATTAGACCGAGAACTGGGAAAGGTAAAATCGAACTGCATTATCTCTTGAATTTGTTTTCTTTCTATTTATAATCTTCGTGGCCTTATCTTATCCACAAATGGTTCAATGCGGTATCGCTCCCATGGTACCTTAATCCAAATCTGAATAAGTATCCTTATCAAACGACTACATTCGTGGCCTATAGATACATGTATTTGTGTTGTATTTTTATAATAGAATTAATGCTCCAAAGAACCTGTTGTACCATTTTGTCACGGGGTATTTGTGTTTTTTTTTAATTTTCTAATTCTAGTAACCGAGGCTGTATGAATCTCTACACACACTTGAAAGAGGACGATCAGACATTCCTTTGCTAAACGGCGGAAACGGAAAACGAAAGAATTTACATCTTTTCTTTTTGGTCATTTATTTTCATATGCAAGTTGTATAGTATATCACATGTTTAAAAGAAAGAAAAACAGAGGAATAAATTTGAGAAAAAAGATTTGAAGCATAAATTATTGAAATAAAGGGCATTAGATCATGAGCCTGTGTGTTTAATTTTAAGGGCGTGCATATTGTAATCCACTGATTTTATTTTATTGATTCAATCAATCAATCAATCAATCAATCAATCAATCAATCAATCAATCATTGTCCGTTTGACTTTTATGATTTTCCAAAAAACAAGAATAAAAATGAATAAAAAGAGATGTGGGATAACGTCAATAAGACATTTACCAAACAACACAAAAAAAATTTACACACGGCCTTCAACAATGGACATTTGCCTCAATTTCAGATAGGTTGTGGAGTAATTAAGTTTTTGGGGAAAGCATCGGCTTTTCTTTTGTTTACTCATCTTTTTCAAATGGTTAAACGAACTCGCATGATTATTTTGCAGTTTCTTTTGTCGATTATTTAAAACTTTATCGTTATGTGTCTATAATAAACAATTTTATTAAATAAATATACACCTTGTTGGTTCAACGCATAAACTCATACAGCCCGTTCAATTTTAATAAGTTACGGGTCAAGAATAAAAAAAACCCAGTTACTATAGACACATTATGGAAAAGTGTTTCAAGTAAAAATGCAACAAATCTGAAAAATGATTGCCCAGGTTTGTATATACATTTGAGGAAGAACCAAAAGAAATAATCGTTCTCGAAACAATTTGTATTTTAAATAGAGAAGTCAAACGGATACTATACGACAAATATAAATTTATTTGAACAATTGTTTATTTCATTAATATCTCCCGAATCCCATAACAGTCGCGTCAGATCAGGCCAATCTAACTGAACTTAATTTTCCACATTTAATTGCTCCTTATTTTCTTTCGGTTGTTTAAATTTCGCTCATGGGACATATTAACAACCGAACGAAAATAAGGAGCCAGAGTGGAAAATTAAGTTTAATTAGATTGGACCAGGGTCACAATAATTTTCTGCCTCTGGGATGCTTCCGAAATTTTTGTGTTTTGGTACATGTTACCTCCCATATCATAAGGGGTCTCGAGGGAAATTCTAAAATTTTCTTATTCTTCTCCAGCAGAGAATAACAAACTGATTGGCGTTAATGAAATACAAAAAAAAAATTGTTGTGCATACTAGGTGACCGCTTTGCAGAACACTTGCGTTCTATAAAGAATGGAACTGATTGTCCAGTTGGCAATCACTTTCGATTGCCTGGTCACAGCTCATCAGACGTCCGCGTAACCGTTTTAAGGACAGTTAACGGAGGAAGACAATACAGACAACGCCTTGAGCAGAAAATAATTTTTAGCCTGGGGACACTCCGACCCCGTGGAATCAATGTAAAAAATTCTTAATTTCTATTCATTTACCTAGTATGCACAATAACTTTTTGCGGTACAGTTATCTTATATATGGTACTTTTTCTATACATCACAACGTCCAATATATTATTTTACTTATTTTTACTATATAGTTTTACTATCTACCTTGCCATTTCTGTATTTTCTATGAAGTACGTTTACTGAAGACACCCACGTCAAATATTTTTTGGTTTTTGTTTACATTTTATGTACGGACTCAGTCTTGCTCTGGGTTTCAAAGAGTCAACACCTATTTATTTTTATTTTTATTTTCTACACACTCGTGATCAAGACCATATTGGTCGAAACGTTGAGTATTTTTTACTTTTTACTTTTTAGTTTGTTGTTGTTTTTTACGATTTTATATTTGGTTTTGTTCGACTTGTGTATTTCATACACTTTAGTCGTCTTACGCCCCTTTTGACAGCTCACCATTTCCATTTATTTTTCTGTTAAATATTAGAATGGGTGATTTCAGATTAGAACATATTTCGAATTCGAATTAAGAGATTGTTTGAACGAACTTTCATCAGTGTCGAATATTTGAAAATGTTGAGTTGATAAACTTTTTTCTATTACTAATTTAATTCGTCCAATTAATTTGGTTTGAAATAAAAAATATTAAGTGAAATTTTTCCTAAATAAAATGATAATATAATGTACATAAACATTTGCAAGTTACAGATTTGAACTTTGACTTGTTTGTAAAAATTATCTAAAGTTATTCTTGAAACCTGGCGAAGTTTTTAATTTTTGACAAATTTCATATATTCATTTATATCGGTATATGTTTTTTAAAGTTATATTTATTTATTAAATTTAAAAAAATATATATTCTATTTATATGTTACAGAGAATATTAAAGGTTAATATATTTAGGTTATATCTCAATATATATGTTAATATAAATATGATATTTTATTATTAATTTAATTTATACTTAAACCAAAAACATTGTAATAGTTTTATTATAACTGCCAAGAGTTAGTGAGTTGAGTAGTCCAAGCTTTGTAAATTATTCTCTATGTAAAAGAATTGTACATGAAATATATTTATAATCCGTTGAACTTTTTATAAAAATGTAACTGCAATAATATTTATTATGTCAATGAATTGTTTTGGATCTATATTTCTTTTTTAAAAAATACATATGCTTCATGTTATCAAACAAATATTTTAACTCTAATTGTCAGTTTTCTTTAATCCTTTGTGAAGTAAAAAAGCTCATCTCAGGAAAATTTACAGGTAAGTAGACATTTTCCCTTCAGATTATCCCTCAATCTAGTGTCCAATTTGATTTTTTTATACCAGTAGTCATTCGGGGAATAAACCCCAAGACTCGATAACTTTTGTTTTAAAGAAACCATAAAATATTTTGGGACGTTTATTTTATTGACAACTTATTGATATCATATTATCATATCCGACATGAGATGGTTTGTTGAATTCAAAATATAATTTCATAGTTTCGTCATTAAGTTTAAAAATTTTTCCCGTTACAAAATAGGACATGCTCATAAATATTTTGTATTTATGAAAAACGTCCAATGTCGATCGAATATCGGCGGCTTTATTTTTTATAGTACTTATTTATTTAGAATAAAATGCAATATAAAACATTTCACGGCTATTCATATCCGACAAATCATGTGCGTTCTTGTGCGAATCGTGTTCGTGTAATGTGAATCATGTGAATGTGGTTTGCACGTTACACGTTCAACCACGTGCTTTACCTAACGTATCCTACTTTAATGCACCCTTTGTGGTAGGCAAGATCATAGAAATTGCATACGTTCGTCTGTTGTCACAAAGCTGTAAGTATTTATGCACAGACAAGAATTTGTATCTTTTTGAAATACTGAAATTGAAATTTACTGAATTGAGAAAATCATTCTTCCGTTTTTTTTTTTTTTTTTTGTTATTTTTCAATTTTCATCTAACGTTTTTATAATCACTGTTTTGATAACTTAATTCAATGAAATGACTTAAAAGTCTGTTCTCATTTTGAGAAACACTGTGAAATAGTTATTAAAAGTTTTTTCTCCTGCTTGATATAGATTGACCAATCAAAGAGATTATTGACAGTTAAATCTCAGTCAGCTATAGAATTAAGGAACAGTAGTCAGTTTCGGTTCTTGTGTCTAGTGCAGGCTTATCAGAATGGTTTTATTAGAATACACACGATATAAATAACCAAATCATTCTTTAATACTACTGATACTACTTAAATAATATGTTTAAATCAGCCCGAATATGGTAAAATCGCTTGGATTTCAATAGATCTACTCATATTAACCATACGTTAAATATGGCTGTTTGACCCGGTTAATAAGTTTTCCCATATTGCCCCGTTAAAAAATAGGGCTAATACGAAAAGATGTATTCCCCCCTTATGCATCCACTTCCTGTTGTCCCAGTTCATAACTGTATCCGTATTGCCCCGTTAAAAAGCAGGATTATAACAGAATTCCATACGGACCAGCTGTGTCTACTTCCTGTCATACAGACTGGCCATACGGACTTTTTGGATTATTTAATAAGAGTGATACCACCTTGGTGATTCTGCATTGGCCCTGTATTGATTCTCGGTCAGCTGTGTTGGGTCTCGGCCCTACGGTCCTCGGGACCAATACAGCAAACCTTGAATCAATACAAGGGTCAATATACAATCAGCAATTCATTAACATTATAATGTCAAACTTTTTTTGTCTTCATCGGACAGGTTATAATTTTTCATTAAATGTGGGTTAAAATAGTACCGAGCTAAATCTTAATATAATTTGAAATAGCAAAACGTTTGCACACAAATACCATATCTAGGTACGCTTGTTAGCAAAACTTTGGAAAGGCAAAAGATTACAAAACATAATAAACAATATTATTTACCGGAAAACCAAATCTAAGTAATGGCAACTTAAATTATTAAAAATTATGTGTAATTACGAGTTAAGTCTTAAATTCACGTACAAGTATTATAAAGTATTATTTTCATTATTATTCAATTGAGTACCAGTACAATTTTGACACATGCTAGATGTATATTTTACATTACTTTCTTTCTATTTTTCAGTTGGCGTTTCTTTATATATTAAAGACGTTCCTTTGCATTAGGAAATTAAAATGTATTTGAAGAAATCTGTCTTTTTCACTATGATTGTTCTTCAAGCTTTAGTGGAAGGTTTGTATGCATAATTGTGAATAAATAAGTAATGAATATCTTGTCGAATTTAAGACTTTTTAGTTTTGAAAAAGATAGAAAATTTAAACCAAAATGTTGATAACGAGATTCATATGCCAATATAAACAAAAGAGTAAAGCCAGAACTGTCACAATACATAGCTATGAACGAGGGACGTAAGCCATGTGTTCCATAAAATTTATAAATTTTACAACAGTAAATGTTAGAGAATCAATCTTAAGCTAGAATCAAATACTTATCGAAGATTTGAATCGTAACCTACATGTAAATACAAATAAACTTATAGGCATTACATGGCATCAGAATATTCATTAGAGGCAATTTCAATAGTGAGGGTGAATCTTTAATATTTTAGCTTAATAACTTAAAAGAAACTGCATTCCGAAATTTTAATTTCTGAGCGTTTTTTTTTAATGAAGTTAATCAGAATAAGCACAGGTTCGGTTGATACAATCTATATTTATATCATATCTCTCTCCTTTCAGGTGCAGTCAATACTCAGCTAAAGTTTAACAAAAAATTAATAGATAAAAGAAATTACATTTTAAGCCCGTTTTGACACATAGCTACCTATCGTTCATAACCTGACTGGCAGAAGCCTGTTTGGCACTTTAAAATATTTTTCTCGGTCATTGAATTACCTATAGTTTTTGACAGCCTGATATTTGGCACCTTGGTCTGAAAGGAGAAACAATGGCTGTGCAATAAAAATCCGATTTTATATTTACAAACTTCCTAGCTACAGAGAAAATACTATAAACTTGTCAGAGGAGAATGTCGTACCGATCGAAAGGTTCCATTATTACATTTAAAACTTTCAGAATATATCAATTTGTCAATATCGATACATGCTATACAATATTGTGTAGTTTCTGCCAGCGAGGATTCTAAAACATACAAGAAGAATATTCCCAATTAAGTAGGTGTTAATAAATTTATTATAAATAAAAGAGGTGCTTAATTTAAAAGAAACGTAAAATAATATGCAATATATTAAACAACAAAATGGGTAACAGGAAAGGTCAAGAATGACATACAATCAATCAACCCACCGAAGAGACGGACAAAATTAACATAAGAGACATAAATACAACCGAGAAACTGAACAGTGGTAAGGTAAAACCATTTTTATGAGTACCCTACCCGTCGGGCTTTATCTGTTCTGACGCTCTTTTCAAAGATTTTAACATTCATATTGACAGGTATTACAGAGGGCCTTCAGAATAACTGTGAAACATCATACATGTTACATTCCACCAGTGGTGTCAATCCGATGTGGATTCTTAAAAACTTAAAAAATTGACACCAATATCTAAAATCAAAATATTTGGCTACATGCAACAGTCGAAAAACATTCGACTTCTCTACACTCTACACTACCATACCACCTTCTCAATTAAAAGATTGCTTAAAACAACTAGTTCGTCAATGTTTTTCAATAAATTTCTAGTTCTAGGTAGAGAAAAGGCTTATTTAGTGAACCACTCTGATTCTGACAAAAAGTATTCTGAAGATGAAATTACAAACATGTTAGATTTTCTCATAGACAACATATTTGTTGAATTTAGCGGTCTAATTTTTCAACAATCGGCATCCTATGGGAGCCAACTGTACTCCTCTACTCGCCGACCTGTTTCTGTACACATATGAAGCGTACTTCATTCAAAGGCTACTACGTAAAAACAAAAAGAAACTAGCCCAATCCTTTAGTTTCACTTTTCGTTATATAGATGACGTGTTGTTAAATAACGACAAATTCCAAGACTTTCTACATCTCATCTAACCTATTGAGCTTGAAGTTAAGGATACTACAGATACTCCAAAGTCCGCTTCGCATATTGATTTGTTTCTTGAAATAGACGATGAGGGACATTTGAAGACAAAACTTTATAACAAACGTGATGAATTCAACTTCCCTATTGCTAACTTCCCTTCTTGAGTAGCAATATACCAGCATCGCCTGCATAAGGCGTCTACGTTCTCAGCTTATCTGATTTTCATGGAGCATGCGTGAGTTACCCTGACTTTCGACAAAGAGGATTACTGCTGTCACAAAAGCTTCTTAACCAGGGTTTTTTTAGGGATAAGTTGATGTCATCACTCAGGAAATTTTACGGTCCTCATCACGAATTGATTGACCGATAAATTGTTTCAATATCTAAGATGATGTTGGACCTGTTCCCTCTGTCGTTACATTTCATGTGCCTCCACCAATTTGTGACTTCCACCGGATGGACTTTGTTGAACTTCACGACAGGTGCCGTATACAGAGCAGGAACTTCTTACCATTCCGGAGCACCTGGGTTCACTACTGGTTTTTATAGGAGTTCGTGTTGTTTATTGATTTTTAGTTTTATGTGTTTATTTATTGTGCTTGTGGTTGTTCATTTGTCTTCCCGGGTTTGTCTGTCCAATGGGTTACGTTTTTATTTTATTTTATTTTTTTATTTGCTGCTTAGGTATATTTGTCCTTTTTATACATTTCTAGTGTTTTCTGATTTGTGTCATTTTATGTTTGGGTGTAACTTTTTGAAGCCAAACTTTTTAAAATACCGAACTAAATGGCTGGACACTTTCCCGGACGTATGAAAGAAAAATAAAGGAAGAACACATTATTTCCTACCGCACAGTATATGAAGTTAACCGCAAAAATCGACGCATGGTTTTGATGTAGGGTGTGATTCTGTGCTTAAAGACCTTCCACCAACTCCAAGAATGAACAACAATAATAAAACAGACGTATAATTGCATTTTTTTTTATTTTCTAACATTACATAGGTACATTTTTAATTTGTATTTTTTTTTATCTTTGTGCAATGTGTATGGTTGAGTTTGTGTATGCTGAATCTTACCTTTATATATGCATATGTATATTGCTAATCAAGATTTAATATAGGATTAAGATGGATGCCTATAGATATAGTTTTTTTCTGCTCAATGAATTTTTCTAAAATTTTGCATAAACATACTTACATTGACCTATTTTAAAATTTTATAAAAAAAATAGCATGTCACCAGGATCGTTTCCATGGTAATATCCAAAGTTGGAATTTCCATTGTATTAATAAATAAATACCCAAAGTAATAATTATGGAATTTTTTAGAGCCTTTGAAAGTAAAATGACAGTTTGTTCTGCCGTTATCACTTACATACTGTTTAAAAAGTAAATAGAACACAAATAATGGCATTGGTAAGCATATCTATTAATTTCTGACCTAATGCATTCACCATAGCATTTTTTTTTTTAATTTGACATATGATAGTCCAAACAATGTGCTTTCAAATAATAAACAGAAATATATGGGTCACCAGACTATTTTGGGAACTATACACATGTTTCTTACCCCACGGAAACAGAAATAAATGGCATTTTCTGTCTATATTTATAATTATGTACAGAATGTGGCATATATGGTGAACTTTTTCTTAAACATGCATACTTTTTATTGGATATTTATAATGTGAGAATCAAATAAAAGATATTTTAAATTTCTGTCAACATTCAGTTACCATAACAACAGGTGAGAAGCGTGAAAATCCAGATTTACACATATATGACTATTAACAAATACCATGATTTCAGAGGTTACAACAAAGTAACTTTGTAAATGTAAACAATTCACAATAATGTGGTTGTAAAAACTAGAAAGCTGTACTGTCGGAATTGACAGTGATCACCGCACCCACTGTAAGTATTTGGGCCACTTCCTATAGTTAAAAATATAAAACCTTATTCCCATCCTAAAATAGTATGCAATCATTCTATAATAAAGAAATTAAATCAATAAACATAAAGAAAAATGAAAAAAACATAGTTCACAAGCTTAAACTGACAATTTTTGAAATTTGACCTGAGTGAGCCCCTGTTTAAAAATCGATATTCTTAATCCATATTGTGCAACTACATATAGTGTAGAACAATACTATATATAAGCAAAATGAAAGAAAACTTAGTCACAATTGAAAATTGAAAATTTCGACACCTGTTGGCCCCAACTTTTGCCTTAACCTTATTGCACATGTGCATATGGTGTTTGACAATAGTGCATAGAAATTAAATGCATAAATTGACAAACAAAAGACGACTTTACATCACAGTGAACCTTAAATTGATAGTTTTTTCAACATTCGACCCCTGTGGGCCCACAGTTTTGAAAATTAAAATTCTAAAACCTTAGTGCGCATCTGTGTATGGTGTATGACAATTCCGTATAGAAATAAAACGATAATTGAACCAGAGGATCCAAGGAGCCTTATTGCTCACTTGGTAGTGCATTGCCTATTGCTTATAGCGACCAGTTACAACAGGGTTAAAAGTACGGCTGTGGTGGCCATCTTGGTTGATAGTTTGAGTCAACGGACACAATTCTGAAAGAAGACCATTTAAGGTCCATTGCAGCTAAGTTTGGTTCCAACCTCTCGGTAGTTCCAGACAAGAAGACTTTTTAATAAATTTTCCATAGGATCCAATGTTATGTTCAGCTGTGGCGGCCATCCCGGTTGACATTCCGGGTCATTAAACATAATTCTGAAAGAGGGCAATCTAAGGACCAGTACTGCTAAGTCTTGTTCTAATTGGCTCAGTTTTTTCAGACAAGAATATTATTTAATGAATTTTCCCATAGGGTCCTATGTCAAACTTAGTTCAGCTGTTGCTTCCAATCGGCCAAGTGGTTTCAGACAAGAACATTTTTAATGTACGATCCCATGTAAAACTAAGTTCGGCTGTGGCGGCCATCTTGGTTGACATTCTAGGTCATAGGACATATTTCTGACAGACGACCATCTACGAACCATAACTGTCAAGTCCGGTTCCAATTGGCTCAGTATTTTCAGACAAGAAGATTTTTTTAATGAATTTCCCATAGGGTCCTATAATAAACTAAGTGGCGGAGGGTGGGGTACAATTTAATTCCTAAACCCAAAAGTGAAGAAGGAGTTGATAACACACGAAAGTGTGACGGATGGACAGACGGAGGGAGACAGTCGCTTTATACCGTAACTTTCTTTGAAAGTGCCAAAGTGTGGGGATAATTAGTTTGGTTAACATTTACCACAGATGGCATTTTAACATCCCATAAATTGATTAAAAAACTATTTTAGTGTGAGCAAAGCTCGACAAAATGATGCCCCTTACAAGGTTTAGGATTTGTTAAGGGAACCCCAAAATATAAATCGAACAAAAATATAACATAGAAGGTGCCCTTTAGCATTATATGGTTTAGTTTCTGGTGGGCTAAATTTCAGATATTCTTTTCTGAAACTACTTGACCAATGGATTCGACAGCTCTCATGAATGATCACTGCATGGTTCTAAGCTGCCAATTGGAAAGCAAATATTGTGAGTGCCCGAATTAGTTAACATGGGCTTTTCTGGTTTGTTAAATTTCCTATAGCATTCTGTATGTAGATGCACAATAAGGTTTTCAAAACTTGTTGCCCTCAGGGGTTGAATTTTGAAAATTGGGAATATTAGCTTGTGACCTAAACTCTTCTTTCATTTTCATTTTGTGTATTTAATTTCTGTACAATATTGTCACACACTGTTTATAGATGCGCAATAAGATTTTAGAATTTTGATTTTCAAAAATTGGGGCTTTCAGGGATCGAATTTCAAGAATTGGGAATTATAAGCTGGTGACTGAAACTCTTCTTCCGTTTTTCATGTTATGCATTTTATTTCTATACAGTATTGTCATACACTGTATGCAGATTGATGCGCAGTAGGATTTTCGATTGGACCTGATTTCAAAGATATGATTCATGTGAGAGAGGTGCACAGGGATACATCACGTGGGGAGTGTGGGGATAGCTATCGTTTCCGACTGCCTCAATCTAGTTTATAAAAATTATAAACTGGACACAATGTCCATTGACATCAAATTTTAATATGGATTTCAAACAAAATCCAGGGAGCAATACAGACCCCTGCGACCCTCTAAGTTTACACATAACAGCTGGGTTAGTCCTATACATCAGGGAAATAGATTATAATATCATATATTGCCTTGAAATATTAAAAGTGAAAGCAGACAAGTTTGAAACTAGATACATGTGTCGACTGCCTGTGAATTAGTAAGACTGGTTTATGAATTTTAAATGTTTATGATTTTGTGTGTGGGTTTCTGTTGGTGTATATAGTTGAACAAAATATGTCAGGATACTGTATAATAACATAAGGATATATGGTATTTTTTAACAGAAACAAGTGCCTGTGTCTGCGATGGCCCCACAACGTGCCTAATGTAAAATACAAACTGTTACAGGAGTAACTGATTATTATCTGTTTGAGGTTTTACATTTGTCATAATTTATATGAACACATAACATAAAGATTATTTTATCATTCCTCCTTGTCCTTGATTTGTGGTCTTTGACTGAAGAAATTGTACATTGAACTCTCCAATATATAGGCAACTGCAGAATATATTTAAACAGCAATGCACTGTACGTAAAACAATTGAAACAAGCATTGCTTTATAAATGAATTATTTTAACCCTTTTTAAGACCCTTATCTTGTTCACGCTGAACCATTTGTTTTGATAGGAGACGTTTGCGCTAGGGAAAAGAACACAGGCGGAACATAATTACATATATATCCGTTTGGTATTTCTTGACTTTATTTACTTTATTTACATAAGGACTTTATGTTGAGTATGTGAGTGAAAAGGTCGAGTTTACACATCGATAAACTCATACAAAATCGTATTTAATCCTTACAATTCCATTTAAAACATCGAAAAGTTGTTCCTAACCGAAATAAAAAAATATAATTTTGCCCTTTTCAGGCGACATCCATCTTGAATCTGGTACTGTTTTTGGTAGCTGAGCAATTGAATAAAAAGGTTAACAAAGTCATTTATAAATCGAAAAAAGAAGGAAACTTACGTTTTGATAGATTTTAACATAATCTGAAGCGTACAGAATCCACGCAATGTCCGATTTTTTTTTCCGTTTGAAGAATCCAACTTGCGTTGTTTAATATATGACATTGCAATCTTGACTGTTACGGGTTTATCGATGTATAAACGTTTATGATTTTGCCCTTCCGACCAATGAAATTCTTGTATTTTATCATATGCAAATTAAAATGGAATTATAAGATATTAATATCTCAACTAACTGATAGAATGCCATAGAACAAGGGTAATAAAACATTAAATTTCATCAGTGAATATAAATGGAGAATATGAATAGCACATGTGTTACATGATTAATTATTACAGAGATGGAAAAAAACTCGAGTAGTTATTTGAGGAATGCAATTATACAAAGAAAGTGAAAAAAAATCTGTTTTTTCTTGTAATTATAATATCACGGAAATAACAAATAAAATATTAACAATTACGCAGGCAGCTATAAGTAGTGTCATCATGATATGTATATATATCAGATCGAGGTATTAGAAAGGCATACCGCCATCATGGTCAGAGTTATAATCTTCCTTGCATTTGTTGCTATTGCTGCAGGTAATCTTACTCTTTTTTTAAATTTCGACACATCTAATTTAGGTGTTGTTTTGCAATTTAAATATGTTTATTTTTTAATATTATTAATGTATCTAAAAATAGGTAATGTCTACAAGACTATTAAAATACTAACTGCACAACATAAGAATTAAAAATATTAAACATACATGATTTTTGTCTCTTTATGTATCTTTAAAAATGACGAAATGCATTTAACTTTCTATTTAAGGTGTATTTTTATATTTCAAAAGTAAAACAGTTTTTCCATATACAGTACTTTTTCATAAGCGTTATTTATGTACTTAAAGCTCAATCTCAAGATGATGATGACGACGATTTCATAGTTGTTGATGACTATAATAGTTATAAGGGATTTAGAATTGTTGGTGGAAAGTTTAATTACTTAGGGAAATGTAAGTATAGGACGGCGATTTCATTGAGTAAATTACTTTATTTGATCGATATAATTTAATATTTTTGCAAAATGTTTCTAAGGAAATTTCTAGATATAACTTCAAAAAGGGAGAAATATCTGATTGGCAAGGATTACCTGTAGAAATAATTCTAATCTAACAATGAAATCTTTGCAGTGAATGTCTTGTTACATTTACTTACGTTGAAATGAACTTGCATTTATGGTGTATTCATGCTGGAATCACCTTTTAGTTCAGTAAAACCTTAAAAAGTTGAAACTGGCGTTTGCAAAGAAAATATGAATTCACCCACAGTTTGGAATCAGATTCCTCTGTATACCTTATATTAAGGAATGTCCACCGTATTCTCTAGTGATTTCTAACGTACATGAATACATGTGATTATTAAAACACTATTATGGAGACAGAAGTAGGATTCTTAATACTTTTTGTCTACCAAATTGAAACATTTTCAACAGTGAATTGTAAAATGTCAATTTAACTCTATCATCGATATGTTTGCAACCAGGTTGATACATGTGATACCCCAAAGAACTCGTTGTCCACCAGAAAAAAAGCATCCACCCATTGGTTTTAAAAATTATTTGAATTTGGTGTTACCTTAGTCAAATAAGTTATCTTGATAAATGGAAATAAGGGAAATGGGGTAATTGATTTTAATGAAAATGTTGATTTTTTTGTATTTTTCAGGGTACAAGCTAAAATGCAGTCAAGATCGTTTCTATGGTCTGTGGAATGATTGTTACAAGTCATATCACAGTAGAAAGATTTGCTTTAAAAGACTGTATAAACAACATTATTTTGAACCATTTCTTAATGGTAATTTTCTTTTTTTTTTGTATATTTTGTTTGACAAAAAAGTCCAATACTACTTAAATTCATGAAATAAACTTTTCTTATCTACATTTAATTGCTAAATTCTTTCTTAGTTTTAGAATGCATAATTATTTAAAATTTCAAAGGTAAAAGATTAATATGTTTAATTAAACAAGCTTGTTATAGAATAGCCAATCTCCTCCGCCGATAATAGGTCAATAATATTAATAAGAAGACACAAAGATGCAAAATAAAGTCGTACGATACAATGCTGATCTGACCTTTGACAAATTTAATTACAATCAGTTCGGGTGTGAATTAAAAATTTTACATTTTTTAATTTTAATATATGGTAACTTGAGACATTTTAAAAATCCAAAATATTTACCAAAGATGGAATCGCAATGTTTATAATCAGTTTTTCCAATCAACTGCTGTTTCACACTTGAATGCTTAACTATATGGTTACTAGGTTATTTTCCCATAAATTGAAGGTCGGATATTTATCAAAGATGGAATTGCCGTGTTTGGAACTGAATTATCTCACGCTATTGTTGTTTCATACTAGGTACTTTTCCAAACATTTAAAGGTCTTAGAGTCTACCAGAATATGTACCAAATATGAATTACAATTTTTTAATTCCAATTTTATGAAGAAATTGCCGATTCACACCTGAAATTATTCCTCTGTTTCGTAGATAGCACAAATAAATTTTACATTTTAAGGTTAGCACAATGTAAATGTATTTCTAGTGGGGAAATTAATCAGAAGTTACATTTTACTAGGTTTATGTTTTAATCTTTACAGTGGAATGTAAACAAATATTTATAGATTGCACTGATCTATACCAAATTTATCAAGAGAATTTTGTTTGTATCAGCCAATCAAGTTCACACGTTTACACTAACATACATAGCAAGATAATCAATTATATATAATACAGTTTGTGTCTATGTTTTTATTTTCAAGGATGTTCATTACAATTGCATAAATTCTAAGTACATTGTAGTTTTTACAACGATTTAATGAGTTATCAAAAGAACACAGATTACAGTTTTACCGAGGGGAAATATATTTGTAATACGTTTATGATGAAGTAATTTCGACAAATTTTCTTAGGATTCAAAATGAATATTTCCATTATGACACATGATTTTTTTTATATTTTTATGAATTTCTCATAATTATGGATGTAGTTAATACATATATCTTAACTACTCACTGTCATACCAAACAAAAATTCCAATTCACAGCAAAACTATAATCGTATATCTTTTCTTACCATTTTTAGTATGATAATTATATATTATATGTTCCCTTTTCATACCTAAATCTTCCAAAAATTCTCCGACATATTGCCTAAACCAAGTTTTAAAATTGAATAACAACAATACGATTATATATTTGTATGCCTTAAAGATGGGGTATACTAATAATCTGTATTGTCTTCTATGTTGTTCACTGGTGATTTCTTTCGGGTAATGGACAATAGTTCTTTTTTTTTTAGATTATATCGAAATTGGCAAATAAAACTAAAACGGTAAGTAGACGAATAATGAATATGGCACGATCATTAATGGTCTTAATTTAGCGCAAGGTTATACATTTATTTTCAAATTGATTGTCAAACTCGGAGCAGGATCTGCTTAGCCTTTCGGGGCACCTGATGTGATTTTAGTGTGAGCTCAGTTTCTGTGATGTCTTGTTCTTTCTTTGTTTAGTTTATTACATGTTGTTTAATTCTTTTAGTTATACATGCATCCTTGTGACATTTGTTAGTTATGTTCCAGTCTCATTAGTTTGTCTTGCCTTTTGTTTTCCGGCTGTTTTATCGTTTCAGTGATCTTTTCCGACATTTTGTAATGTAGAAAGTCAATGCACAGGATAAAATAGATGATTTTTCAGACATGACACTATTATGCAATAATAAGTATCCAATAATTTTACATGTAACCCATGTACTTATTTGGTGATTGTTGAACGAAAGCTCTCTCTCTTTCTCTTAGTAACCTTATGACCAATATATTCGAAAGTGAAAAATTTATCTATAGACAAATCGGCCGAAATAGAACACCAATATATAAAAGAGCCATGGTGTGAGATATTGATTGGGAATTTAAAAAATGTATTTATATAATTACAGGTACGACGACGAAGCATTGTGTGAAAACAATTGAATAAAACTTTATTCATTATCTTGATTTTTGTTTTTGTTTCTTTTTACTGAATAATTTCTACCTGATTACTAGTTATAGTAGAACAAATCTGCTCCAAAATTAACATACCTATTGCAAATCTATACGATAGAAATGTAATCAAATCGACTGCCTTCTGGGTAAATTATTTTAAAAAAATCTTATTTCTATTTTATGGTTATTAAGGAAAAAGCACGTAAAGCAAATATTGATTTCCAGGTAGATACAAGATTAAACAAAATAATAATACTTATACCCGATGAAATAAAGTTACAATTTGCTATTAAATTTGCATCAAAACAAGAATCTTCCATTCCCGAATCACGTTGAGCACCCTGTTTCCCTGCAAGTCATTTTGAAAATGTATGCTCATGACATGCCACTTTTGATTCACGACTTTGTGGTTTACGGACTCCACCCACATCGTCTTTGGCTTCACCTAAAAAAAGGGCTGACCCCCGTACATCGTTTAGAAAAGTTATTTTGTATCCCTGATCAATGCCTTATTGAATTGATCAATAAAACACACCAAAACCTTTTTACCTAGGAGTAATGTTTACAATATTGTTTCGAAATTTTCTCCAACACTATCACTTTTAATAATTGTAAGCGTTATAGGTTTTCTTTTTGAAACTCAGGGTCAAAGCAGTTCATTGACGGATTCATGTGGGACCCCCTGAACGGGTAACACACAATCATCCCATTACAGCATACACAATACACATTACCTCATATACAATACACAATACACCATATACCATGCACAATATAAAGTTATTTTCGATTCCAACCACGCGAAAACAAAAAGAAACTAGCCCATTTTTCGTTATATAGATAACGTGTTGTCGTTAAATAACGACAAATTCCAAGACATTCTACATCTCATCTACCCTAGTGAGCTTGAAATTAAGGATACTACAGCTACACAAAAGTCAACTTCATATTTGGATTGGTTTCTTGAAATAGACAATGAGGGACATTTCAAGACAAAACATTATGACAAATGTGATAACTTCAACTTTCCTATTGTTAACTTTCTCTTCTTGAGTAGCAATATACCAGCATCGCCTGCATATTGCGTGTACGTTGCCCCCTTTGTCGTAACATTTCATGTGTCTCCATCGATTTGTGACTTCCACCGGACTGACTTTTTTTAACTTCGTGACGGGTGCCGTATATGTAGCAGGAACTGCTAACCCCTCCGGAGCACCTCGGTTCACTCCTGGTATTTATATGAAGTTGCCAAACAAACCGTCTGACGTCTGTGGTGTTGGAAGCAATAAATCCATAGTTTACCATGGATGCAAACTGAAAGAAAGTCATATATTAAAAAGAGAGTCAAATTACCCAGTCATATCAAACGTATCTTTAAAAAGATAAAAGAAAACTCACCGCCGTGTTGTTCATTGTTTTTTTAGTTTTCTGTGTTTATTTGTTGTGCTTGTGGTTGTTCATTTGTCTTCCCGGGTTTGTCTGTCCAATGGATTACGTTTTTTTTTTTTTTAATATTGCTCATTAGGTATATTTGTCCTTTTTATAAACTGTTTCGTTTATTATAGGTTTAAGACAACATTGTAAGAATTAATTTGTTGCGATTTCTTACAAATTAATTTTTTTCCACTCACCATAATTGATTACAGACTGCATAGAATGACAGTTTCAGTCATTAAAAAAAAACCTTTGTATTTACTAGTTTAAAATATCAAATTTTGAAGAATTTAGATACATATATATATATTGGATATGTTTTAAGATAGCTATTTACCATACATTACATGTGCCGTACATCTTATTAAATATGAAATTGAAAAATCTCATCTGCAAAAAGTATATTTTAGTATTTTATACATCATAATTTTTAGACTTTATTTACTTTTAACTTGAAAATCAACTATCATTTTGTAATAATGAGTTCAAAAAATGCAAGTTGTACTTATAAAGAAAAAAAATAAAATTGAGCATTTACTAGTTTTTAACATCGAACTTTGAAGAATATACATGTAGATGCCTTTTTGATATAGTATGCTAAAACCTAGCTTTTACTGGACCTTAATATCATATTGAGTAAGAAATGTAAAATCTGTACAACAAATTTTAAAAAAAGAATTGATTATTTGGTATTTTATAGTGTAATTATGAAGGTTTTGTTATTAAACTTATACGGCAGCATTTTATAGAAACTTCCTCTATTCGGAAAAGAAAGTTCGTTCTTTTATAAATCTGGAGATCAACATTGGAAGGCCTCACTACGAAAGCTCATATGGATCATACATCTAGATTCGAAATTTCAGCATGTCCATATTCTCGATTCAAATGCGAAATTTGATATCTTAAATTTGAAATCCGAAATTCAATATCTAGAATAACCAATTAGAGGAAAATGTTTAAGTCGTGAATAGTAATTGGCCAATAAAATATATTTTCACTGTTTGGGATACACGTATTGATAGGTTATATTCTTCTTTTGTTTTTTTTATCCTTTAAGTTTGAAGTTTTAATAATTTTCAGGACAAGTCTGTTTATTTTTATATGATGGCTTTCTTGTTTATTAGAGTAATGAAGAAAACATGTGTATGATTTTAAATAAATGTGCAGTTTTCGTAAATTACCGTATGGTATCAACAGAATACTGATGCTATTTGTATTTGTTTATAGAAACTCGTTCACAAGTTATTAATTGAGAATTTTAAGAATTATCTAGTAGTAAAATGTTCCTATTAGAATTAGCATACATTTTGTAGATTTATTAGTTTTGTTATATATTAAATTTAAAGCTTACGTTTGAGTTTCTGTGCGGATGCAACACTACGTACAAGTATATTCATTCCCACGGTGCCTGTGATCTAGAAAATGTAAAATAATTCTAATAAGAATATTCTACTACTAAAACTCTTTAATAATAACTTTTGAACGCGTTTCTATAAATAAATCCAAAATTGCACCAATTGACAGTGAAAAGATATTGTATTGGCCAAATACTATTCACAACTTAGATGTTTTCCTCGGATTAGTTGATCTAGATGTTGAATCAAATTAAGATATCGAATGTCGGATTTCGTATTTCGAATTTCGAATATTGAATCTCGAATCAGGAATTTCGATTCTCGTAAGATCATTCCTTGCGTTCGTACTTCAGGCATTATGCTTGCTGTTGTATCTCAAAAATAAAAATTGATGATTATTATTTCACCATATACAATGTATTAACCAAAGCAAAAATAAATATATTTTTTTAAACTTTAGTACTTTTAAATAGACATACTAAATATATAAAATTGAGTACAAAAAGGAAAGATGACGATTACAAAGAAATGATTTTGTTTATTTGATATAAATATAAGTTAAAAATTAAACATACTTTTAGTTGTCCACTAATTTTTAGATTCGACTACAAAAATATCACATGTTAAGATTTAGAGAATATTGAAAGCGGAATATAAAATATCTCTTTTCCCTCTCTTTTTTTAAATTAGTTCAAATTATTTACAACCTTTCATACTGTCTTTGTCAACATGTTGCAGTTAATTATTGTAGTTTCTTGTATGATATATGGTCATTTTTAATTCATTCAATTCCCCAAAGAGCATATTTTGTACCATATGCTACACACCATTCACAATACATCATACAACATACATCATTAGACCATTAAATCCAAAGACACAGAAAGAGTGCTTTCCACGTTCAATAAAGTCTATATTAAAATCAGGAGCATTTGTAAATGTACGTAGTTTAATTTACGGTTTTCCGTCATAGATTTATAAATAATAAAACAGATAACATTAAATGTTGAAAAGGAATATACCAATCCATTAACACCACCCAAAAGAGCACAAAGTACAAAAAATAGAATAAAACAACAGTGAGGATAATCTAGTTTGGTACAGACACATAGCAGAGGTGTAGTAACAAGATTTTTGAGTCCCCCCTTATCGATTCTAACTTTCCTAAATAATTTCAATACTAGCCCGAAATTGATACGTTACAAGTACTGTTACAAAAACGTTCAATTTTGCGAAAATTCAGGATTTACCCTTTTGTATATTCTGGTATTTTTTCAATTGATCTTCAACGTTTTGGATAATTTTTTTGAGTTTTCAGCACCTCAAGCTTATATCACAACTGATGAGTTGTAAATCGACAAAGTTTACACATCATGTGTATCATAATTGGTATTATAGAGTCATTTACACACTTGAAATTCTAAAGCGAATACAATGTAATTACTTATAAGGCGACCGATGGCTAGAAATGATAAAATTGGTCGGATGGTATATAAATTAAATTGTGCTCGTTCCGAATGTAAAACAGCCTAGGATCTTATAGATGCATTTTGGATACGGTGGAATTTTATATAAAGAAAAGAATAATTTTTCAGACACTTAAAAATCAGGGTTTTTTATCTGTAACATTTTTATATGTAGCTATTATGATCATACACAAAATATAAACGCACCAGAGCGTCTGGATAGTATTCCTTGTTTTATTTTCTAACACGTTTTCATCATTTTCTGCATTTTATATTTTGTGTTTAGCTCGAATAGGTATGTTATCGTTTTGTATATTATCAGGTAAACTATTTGGAATGGAACCAAACAACTATCAATTAAATGATTCGCTGATTTAATTGTATAAATATGATAAAAGAAAAAAATGACAGGGTATTTTATTCTGGTTTGGTATATTCATGATGTTGTTGGTGTGGGTTACTGACTTTTCGGGCAGTATTGTCAATACCTAAGCAACGCATGGCTCTAAGATCCCACAAAATAGCACAGTAGAATGAACAAAATATTATGAATTAGCATTTTCAAATTTATAAGAATCGAAGTCCTTTTCATTTTCAAAAAAATATACCGTTTATACAAAACATTCGCTTTTTTAAATAATATTCTGGATACACGTAAAACTTTTAACCGCATCAGGATCTTCAAGATCCGACATCAGACATAAAGTATCCGGCAATTCAACATAAAGTATCGTTCATATTCATTTTTAATTAGAAGTTTTAGCATTATATAAAGAATTGCTGAAAAGGTAAAGATGATATAATTACTTCTTACTTTTAACATTATGTGAAAGCCCTCATGTTTCATCTTTGTTATTGTTAAGTTTTATGGACGTTATCATGACTTGGTTGACAGGTATGAAAAAACCGTTTCCCAAATTGAAATGGACCTGTTGCATTGATGTTATCCCTTCCTCATACCGGATTTGACATGGGCAGCATGAACTTATGAAGTGTTGGGTGCTTTATTGTATTTGAGATATAGATAACACCATCCACTGACATGTATTCTACAATGTTCTAAGAATTAATAATGTTAAGTAATGGTTATTTCATCGTTTATATGATAAACTGTGAGATTTAAAAGATGATTTCTGCAATGTTTGATTTTTGGTGATTGACGTTTTACCGCCATGTCGACAATATTAATAAAACACTGTTTTAATTTTCAAAAGGGTAATATAAAAAAAATTTGAAAACTACAAAAAAATGGAAATATATATGTATCAATTCATTCCAAAGTGAGTACGTTATCTTTTTATTTCCTCTTAACAATATGAAGTGTGGGCACTCGATTCCTCATTCTGTATAATAACACATTTTCATTATGCGTTTATAACAGTATGACGTAATTCTGTTCTACCCCTCTACTGAAAGAAACACACGTTTGAGACAGGGCTTTCTAAATGCATTTATCAAAGTTGAGCAATCAGCTGTTTTTGACAGGTCCACGTGTATATGTTTATAAACAGTTACACACGTGTGTACTCTTTATTATGACTATTACGATTTTAACTATGATTGGATGTAATTTAAATGGTTCGATAGGTGGCTAGGATTTGATAAATAACACGTTTAGCACGAGCTAATAATTAAGCGGGAAACATTTTCGTTTTCAAGTTAACAAGGGGCATTGGTCATTCAACTCTCCACTTCAATACAGTGCAGTTTCAGTTTTCGATATGTATACCCCCTCCCACCCTGTGGTTGTATAATTTATGAATTCTTGTACTTATATTGGTTTTTCTTTTGTAGATTGGTGGACCTCTATGGTGGCACCAGAGTTTATTTTATTATAATAAAATAAAACTGCACTGCACATGTGGCAGAGCTATGCCTAGAAACAAGTGTTTGTTTTTATTTGATAAATGTTTTATGATCGGTTGAGATTGTCGAATAAGAACATAACGACCCTTTTTATCATTTTAAAATGAATTTTCTAAACGAATATATTTTTATAACATTTAGGCTAACTCTTGTCAACGTTTTGACGACTGCTTATAAATTTCGAATTAAATATTATAATTGTCAAGAAAAAATGGAGGTTAAGGATTCTTAATAAAAATTAAATTCTTTGATACAATTTTGATGCACAAGATGTGCACATTCTGTCGATACCATTTGATAAAAATGAATAGAACAATTTCATACCCAAATACTACCAAATAAAACAAATGCTACATTTTTCTACGTCCAGAACAACTGTATAATTTGTCGGTTTCTTAACGTACTTTGACAAAAAAAAATTTTTGAAATACGAATTTCCTTTCATTTAATTGGGTTCTTTGTATAATGAGGCCAAGTTAAATGAAAATTGAGTACCGAAATGTTTTCTTTGAAATATATGTTCAAACTCAAAAGATATAAAAACATTATTTTCCTTTATCATTTATAAGTATTTATCATTTATCCGTTGAAAGTGTAGTTTACATGATATACCAATGATTCATTATATGGTATACGTTTGTATAAACACTAATGGAAATACATTTAGATACAAATTTATAGACATTAATTACAACGAAATAGTGAAAATACGAAACAACCCGAGAACATCAGCAGCATTAAAACCGAAACATTTGGAAGACCAAAAACCAAACTTATTTTAACCCTTTAGCATTTGCACAGTTTTTGACAAAAATCATGAACAATTAGGGCTGCACAATTGACCACACAAAAAAAATTATTTTGAAAGATAAAAACATTTATTGTATACATTCTAAAAGTATAATACACTAGCTTTAATTTTTTAAATATATTACTTCATTCCCTTGATTACCGTTGCTATGGTAAAACATCAAATTTCACATAAAACTTGAATTTTGACTGTGTTTTAGGCAAAATATACTGAGGGTTCTTTATTGTTCAGAAGTAGAAATAGGGTCTGTTTATGGTAAAATATTTTTGATCATAACCTGAACTTTATAAAACAATTGAACAGTTTTGGAAATTATGTGAGAAAGTTAGGTTATTTATGTTGCTAGGCAACAATGAGAATTTGCCAGTAAAAGCCCTTTTCCATATAATTTTCTAAAATTTTTATATAAAAACTTGAAAATCCACCCTTAATTTAATTCTGTATTTACCTTAACTAATTCCTATATATTTTTGGAGAAAATGTCATATTTTTCCTTAGCAACCAATGGCATTCCCTAGCAACCAACTATGAAACACCCTCTACTGATATATATTCAATGTAAAATTATTTCTGAAAGTCCAATTTTATTTAAAAATCTAAAATCTTGAGTAATGTTAAATATTCACAGTTTAAGATCATTTCTACCTACTAAAATTATTTCTAGGTATTAAAATGTTACTAAGCAACCATATTCATTGGTTCGCTGTGGAAATTTTGTCAATTTCTAATTTTTGAAGTTTTGACATCACGTTCCACCATCAACCAACCCATTTATGATTTAAACCAGAATAAATAGTACATACATGTAGAAATTTAAATATCTTTCCTTAGAAACCAAATTGACTCCCAATAGCAACCAAGAATGAAACACAGTTTTCAATTATAAGAAGGCAGAAATGATTCCTTATTTAAGCATACAAGTATACTAGGTGAAAGGTTTTTACCGGCTGAAAAAGAAGAACAAATCAACTGAAAATCAAATTATATACACCAGAGGGGATGGTAAACATTTACAGTTCTCTAAATAGATAATCATCACATTCGTTTCCTTTTCATCGAGCCTTCGACCTTTGTTGCGGAAGCGAGACATAGCGATCCAACATTCCGTCGGCGGCGTCAATATTTACATTCGCTCTGTGGTGAAAGTTTTTAAAACATTAATAACATTTTTTAAAACTATCCTGTATTTTTACCAAACTTGGACAGAAGCTTGTTCATGATCAAAAGATAGTATCCAGAGGAAAATTTTGTAATAATTTTTTCCCCATTTTCCGTATTTTACTTATAAATGGACTTAATTTTTTTCCAGCTAATATTACATACAGTCTGCAGTTAAAGTATTTAAAACATTAATTACTTTTTTAAACCATCCTGGATTTCTACCAAACTTGGACAGAAGCTTCTTCATGATCGATAATAACATGTGTAGAAAAATTATGTACATTCCACTATTACACTGAAAACATAGACAACAGCGAAATCAGGCGAGACAATGGGTTCCGTGGAACCCGTACGAATTTTTTGCGAATATCTCTTTCTTGGCAATCATATATGTAGCTAGTTGGAACAAGACTTAGCAGAAATGATCCTTAGATGGTTCTCTTTTAGAAATGTATTCGTTGAGCTGGACTAAACCAAGATGACTGCCACAGCTGAAATTAGTTTAACATAGAAGCCAAATTGACTGCAACACTTAACTTTTTAGGTCTGCTCAAAGTGAAAAGTTAAATCCAGGTGAGCGATACAGGCTCTTGACAGCCTCTAGTTGATATGTATGGTCATGTATGAGGATCATGAAATTAGACATAGTTTTTTTTATTGTGTTATCTCTATTTTTCCCTGTCCTCGAGAACACCTTACTTTGTATGGTCAAGTTGATAACGTAAATATTTTAAGGTGACCTGGAAAACGCGTTAAGTACATTAATATTGTTTAGAGGAGGGAGTGTATCTCTCTGACATTGTCAGCATCCCTTCTTTTTAAATTTGTAGAAGATCGCCAAATACTTAGAGGAAACAGATACCCACATGTGAAGGCAAACCGGAAATGATGGGGGTATTTTAAAAAGGAAAACGTAACGGAGAGATAATTCCGTTTTGAAAGGATGATTTCTAGATCGGAAATGGCAAAAATGGTTTGGGAAATATAAATGTTGCCTTTTTTCAAAGATTTGTCCATTTATTAGAACATTTAGTATCCAGTTTTTTTCGTTTTTTTACCTCTATTTTTTTTTCAACATTAAAGTTCGTCTCCCTTTGATAGTTCTCCCTCCTTTCTCCCGCCCTTTCTCTCCTTTCTCCCGCCCCTCTCTCCTTTCTCCCGCCCCCTTTCTCCTTTCTCCCTGTCTCCCAATACCCTTTCCTCCCCCTCATCATATTGTTGTTCATTTTTTAAATTATGTATTTCTACATCAAACGGTCCGAGTTGTCCTATCATAACTCGGTCGAAGTATAAAACATTCTAGCAGTAAAGTTGGCTGGTCAGTTCAAAGTATTAAGTTCAACATTATATCAGTGCTGTTACTTCGCGGTTCAAGTTGTCCGATGATACGGTCCGAGTGGTCCGCAGGCCGATCGAGGATCTATTATAAATGGATATTTAGAAACAAGTATAAGTATGTTCGGTCTAGTTCCTTGGTCAAAAAAAACAAGCAAAAAATACATGTTTTATTTGAACAATTGTTTATTTCATTAATATCTCCCGAATCCCATAACAGTCACGTCAGATCAGGGCCAATATAACTGAAATTAAGTTTCCACACTTGCTCCTTATTTTCGTTCCGTTGTTTAAATTTCGATAATGGGACATATTAACAACCGAACGAAAATAAGGAGCAAGTGTGGAAAATTAATTTTAGTTAGATTGGACCAGGGTCATAACAATAATTTGCTGCCTCTGGGATCCTTCCGAAATTTTTATGTTTTGGTACATGTTACCTCCAATATCAAAAGTTGTCTCGGAGAAATTCTAAAATTTTCTTATTCTTCGCCAAACCCATATTTAAGCAGATAATAACTTAAACTGATTGGCGAAATTTTCCTCATTACAGCTATATTATTAGATCCTTTTACACTTCTCCAAACTAGCAATCCGAAAATCTAAAGAAAACGGAATTATATGTACGATTTATGTTTTCATGCCCTCGCTCTATTTACTTTTTAATTTGATTTAAATTTACACATGAAAGTATATCTCTTCAGAAACTTCTCGAATTTTCTTCCCTCAAATTCAGAAGGCAATCCTTTCGGTGGAAGTAAGTGAGGGTACGGTTTGAAGGAAAATGAATATTGACACATGTATACTCGGGAAACTGGCGGAAAAAAACAGAACATATGGACATATTTGCACAGTGCAGCTAGCCGTAATCATGTCCTAGGATTACTAAAAACCAACTTGTGCACAGCCCTTTGGATATCATGGCGCTAAATTATTCTTCTCTGAAAATTCAGTCCCATTCAAGTGACCATGAACGTTATTTATGATAATACAATTGAAATTATTGTCACTTACTCAGTATATAAAGTTTTAAGCATTACTATAATTGAAAACATTAACATAGACATGTATATTTATTCATACTAAAGGAATGTTGAAATTTGAAAGTTATATATAAATGCATATACTCTGATTTATATTAGCCGATTTTAAAGCAGTCCTTTGTCAAGATAACTGAAAATCGTTATTCTTTCTTTTTTGTTATTGTTTTATAACGAAAAAGATACTTTATTTTACATAAGGAAATCTGTTCGTTCAAATGTTTCTATTGGCCAAAAAATACTTTGGACCTGTAAACTATCGGGGAGCGTACTATATTGGTGTATACCATATGTATACAAAAATTCCGTAAATATTAATATTTCTTTCCGTTTCAGTTTCAGTTCCGTTTCCGTCGTTAGCAACACCCTCCAAGATGTGTGTGATGGTGCATATATTTCTACAATTCTTGCCAATATTTGACCATATTAGTCCAATGTCCAGGACACTGATCACAAAGAAACATTCCACTTAAGTATGGTTCTTTGGCATATTAGTTTCAAAGAATATTTTTGGATTTGCATATCTGACAAATTACAGCTCGTCAACTGTGCTCAGGAAGGATAATATTGAAAGTATTTCACTCATCAAATAATCCTACATAAATGAACACAGAAAACTTTGATGTGCATCTAACCAACCCCTGTCAAGATAAGTTGTATGAAAAAGTGTACATGCTTGACAGGGACTTTACAAGTCAAATTGGCCAAATGTAACAGTTCATTATTAGAGAAAACTCGAACTATTATCCACATTCACACATACATTTAGGGGTCAAACACTACCTAAGAACCTTCATGGATCTTGTAATTCTTATCAGAACTTGTGACAAGCTGCATGCTAGGTAAAGCCACAGAAAATCTGGTGGCTCAGTTGAGCCTGTATCGCTCACCTGGCTTTTATAACCCATTTGAAAATCTTTTGTATCCACAAGGCTGTTAAAAAGCAAAATGTCAAAAGTGACCTTTATTTGACCTTTGACCTAAACAAGGCAGATTATTTTGCATATTTCCATATGAGATTTCTGTCAACTGTAAACAGTGTTCCCTTTACTTCCTGAGCAAATGACAAAAAGTCCTTTCCCATATATGCTTTCATTGGAAAGACTGAACAGATCAGATGAATCTCAACCAAAATTGGATCGTTTGTAGAGGGTACTGTTGTCCCCAATCCTGCAAAGTTTCAAAACATTTCATAATGTAGTTTCTCAATTTTTGAAAATTGGCCAATAAAAATCGAAGATGGCCCGTAGATGTTAATCAAACCGGAACCAATGGTGGATCGTTTGTAGACGCCCTTCCATACATCATTTCTGCCAACTCTGGTTACAATCTGCCCATTAGTTCAGGAGCAATTGACAAAAAATCTTTTCCCATACTGTTTCAATCGAAAATTTGAACAACCCCTGCCATCAATTGAGCAGGTTAATCTCAAGCAAAAGTGGATCTTTTGTAGAGGGTATTGTTGTCAACATTTCATCATGTAGTTTCAGATTTTTGAAAATTGGCCAAAAAAAATCAAAGATAGGCTATGGTGGCTATGTTGTTCATCCATCCAGACCAATGGTGGATCGTTTGTAGAGGCCCTTCCATACATCATTCCTACCAAGTTTGGTTACAATCCACCTAGTAGTTTCAGAGGAGAGATCAAAATGTGAAAAGTTTACGGACGATGGATGACGGATGCATACTGATGACATAAGCTCACAAGGCCTAAAGGCCAGGTGAGCTAAAAAGAAAATATAAGATGGTCCAGACAAAATTTGGCAGTTAAAAAAGAGTGTCCATATTCCATATTAAACATTTTCCTTTGCAATTTCAATAAAATGCTCCGCTGGGCACAGCTTGATATGACCGCAGAGGTTGAACCCTGAACAGTTGGGGCAAGTATGGACACAACATTCAAGCTTGATACAGCACTGAATTTGGATTGTGAATAAATATTTGACACAGCATAGCTTTCTGACACAGAATTAATGTGGTCTAAGAACTTAAATTTTTAATTTACCTATTCAAACCATGTCAGTATTATTTGCTTTTATATGTAAATCAGAAATAACCAATTTAAAATGAAAAATTTTAAATAAGTTTAATTTTGGACCCTTTGGACCTTAATGTAGACCAATTAGAAAACGGGACCAAAAATTAAGAATCTAAATACACTTTTAGTTCAGTTTTTGATGATTCAATTTTTGATGAAATCAAATAAAGTTCAATTTTGGACCCTTTAAACCTCAATGTGGACCAATTTGATAACCGGGCCCAAATATCAATTTCTTGCTATTGTGCAATACTGTGCAATTGAAAATTTCTTGCTATTGCACAATACTTACTATAATAATTTACACATCCTGTTTGGTGTGTATCTCTGGCCTTATGATTATTATTTGCTTTTATATATAAATCAGAAATTTAATAATAAAGTTTTTGGCAAATTTCCAATCAAAATCAAATAAAGTTCAATTTTGGACTATATTGTACAATATAAACCCATCAAATAAAGTTCAATTTTGGACCCTCTAAACCCAATGTGGGCCAATTTGATAACCGGGCCAAATATTAAAAATCTAAATACATGGTTAGATTCAGCATATCAAAGAACCCCATATATTCAATTTTTTTTTAAATCAAACAAAGTTTAATTTTGGACCCCGATTTGGACCAACTTGAAAACTGGGCCCATAATAAAAAAACTAAGTACATGTTTAGATTCAACATATCAAAGAACCTCAAGAATTCAATTTTTGTTAAAATCAAACTAAGTTTAATTTTAGACCCTTTGGACCTTAATGTAGGCCAATTTGAAAACAGGACCAAAAATTATGAATCTAAATACATGGTTAGATTCGGCATATCAAAGAACCCCAATAGTTCAATTTTCGATGAAATCAAAGTTTAATTTTGGACCCTTTTGCCCCTAATTCCTAAACTGTTGGGACCAAAACTCCCAAAATCAATCCCAACCTTCCTTTTGTGGTCATAAACCTTGTGTTTAAATTTCATAGATTTCTATTAACTTATACTAAAGTTATAGTGGGGAAACCAAATGTCTTGGGATGACACCGGACGACGACGCCAATGTCATACCAATATACGACCGCAAAAATTTTGCGGTCGTATAAAAATGTGTATTGGCAACAAACTTACTAAAACAAATTTTTACAATAAAAATTTATTAAAGAAAAACAACCAATTTTACAACTTCTGTTTTGTTTAAACAACTGAGTATAGATAAAAAAAAAATTTTGCAAAGTACATGTAGTTACAAATGTAAACTGAAATATCAAAGATCATGTTATAACCAGTGTAGCTATTTAACAATAAAATCATCAAACTACAATAAAATCAGAAATCCATTAAGCATGCATGGAAAGAAAGGGAAAAAAAAATTGAACCTAAAAGGTCTTGGCCAGGAACAGCATTCAAATATCTAGCCTATGAAAGAGTGAATGAACATCAAATACATACATTTGTACATACATGTATGCAAAAAAAATATTAAAAGGTCTTATTTTGTTCTTTTGTACATAATTTCTATTTATCTAGGTAACAAATGTTTAACAAAGCAAAACAAAAAACAAACAAAAAACTGTTAACATGTGATCTGTTCAGAAACATGTTTATATGATCACAAGTGTGGACAAAGCTTGCATTTGTGATGAAAAACCAAACAACCCAAATCAATATAAAGTAAAAAGAGAGAAAATCAAATACAGTTATGGGTTTATATTGTACAATATAGTTTATATTGTACAATATACTAACACTTTTTAACTAAAACAGTGGTAACATGTGTTGCTATTTCATGCTTGAAAATGGACTTGATGATAAAAGTTTGCCAATGAAAAGTATGACATTATGCCTTAGTAACATCCAATAAATTCAAGCAATACAAGTTCATATCCTTGTTATATGTATAATTCATAGATCTTTTTTTTTCAAATAAAATTCAACCAGTAACTACTTTACAAAGGTGTAATAAAATAAAATATACAGATTCATATACAAATGTATAACATCTTTTGTAATATTATATATTCATTGTGTAAAATAGATATTTATAGGCCCCTTTTAAATGTTTTTTTTTCCTCTTTTGCACTTTCCAAATAACAATCTTCTATAACCAAATGAAATAACAAAATACAGAGGCTAATCTAGTGCAATGACATGTAAACATGCCTGTAATGGTACCACAATAATTATCATATGATTTAAGTCAAATTTTGGAGCAGCTTAGTGAAATACCAGCTCCCAAATTCCAATATTGTACTGAAACTGCATTTTCTAAATATGAGTCATGTTATTTTCATCTGTTAATTGAATGTCCAGTATGATCAGCCGCCAGGTACATTCTGAGAAATTTACACCGTACAGTTCAATCTGAAAGAGATACTAGGTTGTTATTATGACTTAGATAATTCATGATAATTTACACGTATTTGATACAAGGCTTAGAAATCAACAATGATTGAATTTCCTTATAAGGCCACTGCTGTTGCCCACAAGAACTGCCACATTATCAAATTCAGTAATCCTTGAATTGTCATGAATATCTGGATCATAGTTATCTCTACCAAAAGCCATCAGAAGGTCAGATTACTTTAGATATTTCATTTAAATGGTAGATTTTAACTATAAACATGCCTTGGTATACATGTATGTAAAATAAGTTTCGATTATTACTTCAAAACTCTGAATTTTTTTTTTTTCAATTAAAAAGCAAGACCAATTTTTATCTCTGAATGTTGCAAGTTATTCTATATTGATCTAATTAGCAATAAATCTGTGTTATTTATCAAATTGCCCCAAAAAGGGAGGTGCACATCTACAATAAAATCAACTGTGCAAAATTTCAGAAATGACAGGTGAAAGAGGAGTTTAAGATTACACGAACTAGGTACCCTTAAAACCTGACTGGCCTAAAAATGACTACATGTATGTTCAACAAATGATAAATTCAACTTTTTTTTCTCAAATCACCTCAAAAGCGACTCTGCACATCTACAGTGTGCTTAGAATAACTGTGCAAAATTTCAGAAATGCAAGGTAGTAGATGTTGGAGTTTCAGATTACACAAACTAGGTACCCTTCATACCAAATGTGTATAAAAATGACAAAGTTAAATGAATGATTAGACTTTTTCTCAAACCACTCCAAAATCGGAGGTGCATCTTCAATGTGTGCAAAATTACCAGGTTTATGGTGTTTGAGTTTCAGATTACACAAAAGTAGGTACCCCATTCAGTGATGGACGGACGGACGGACGAGTGGCCCGACTCTCAGACCTGATTCCACACTCGGTAACAGAGTTAAGGACGTTTTCTATATATGTTCAACAAATTTATTGTCACATATAGCTTATTTGTTACTATTTTTGAGTTTTTCTGCTAATATACTACATGAAGTTCCCTCATTAATAAGCATTCAGAATGTAATTAAAAAGTAGCATTTATACTTACATTTAACTGAGCTTTAAATCAAGATATGATAATTCTGATTCTCTTTCATCACCTGAAAATGATTTTGAATATATAAAATTAGAATGGTAAAGGGTTTTTTCAAATCATTCTTTGTAGCTGTTATACTGAATAAAAGCTATCCCCAATACAAGAGGTATTTTTCTAATTAAAGTATGAGTAATCCTGAAATCCAAATACCTTAATTTACACTTTAATTCAGGATTGAGTGAATTATTAGTGTTTTTTAGTCACAACTTTTGGATTTTAGGTATTTGAGTTTCAAGAATATTCTTTTTATTACATTAAGATTCAATTAGAAAATATTTGGGATTGTGTTTTGATGTGACTGCAATAAATGTTTTATAGCAAAGGTCTTGCCAATGTTTCAATAAAAAATCATTTCTCTTTTATTTGTCTTGTCCTTACCCTACTAACATTTGTGTTGCACTAAACTTGTCGATACATAATCTACTTGGTATCTGAACCACTCTAAGTCTCTCATCTATACAACTGTAGATTTACTGACAAAACATGTTTATGTCATTCCTATTTTTTCCTTTCTTCTTTGTCAAAGTTATCAAACACCAAGAATCAGTCTTCATTCATCAGCCAAACTTCTCATTTGAAAACTTTTCTTTATCATAACAATTATACTAAGTTTTGTTTCAGGTTCTCATTTATGTTTTCTGCTATAACAGTCTGCATAGCAGCTTGTAGCATCATCAGACTCAGTCTGGTTTCTTCATTGCCTTGGCTGACAAAACTCTCCTTCTGTTCCTTTTTCTTTCTTTCTGTGCCCAGAAAAAACACTGAAATACAAGATTTCAATAAAAACTAGAGGCTCCCAAGAGCTTGTATCGCTCAACTGGACTATGTCCGTCTTGACTGGCAGCATGGATCATCAGAGGACCACCTAACGACCATTGCTGCAAAGTGGTTTCAGACAAGATCTTTTTTATAAATTTTCCATAAGGTACTGTTAACCTATTTTCAGCTCTGGCAGTCATCTTGGATAGCAGGCTTTCCAGTTTTTTTCCAATTGGCCAAGGGGTTTCAGACAAGAACTTTCAGTAAATTCCCCAAAGGGTCCTATGTTTAACTATGTTCAGCTCTGGCAGCCATCTTGAATGGTAGACGGGGTCATCGGATATAATTCTGAAAGAGGACCACCTAAGGACCATTGCTGCCAAGTTTTGTACCAATAAGTCATTTCAGAAAAGAAGATCTATAAGTAAATTTAAATTCACATTCGCCGAGTGGTTTCAGAAATCTTTAAAGGAAATTTTGCGACGACGACAGATGATAGATGCCAAGTGATGGCAAAAGCTCACATGGCCCTTTGGGCCAGGCCAGCTAAAAATGAGAAAAAACATTAAGTAAAACTAAATCCTACTGTACTGTCCTCTGAAGGAAAATTTTTACATTTCATGTTAACAGTCCAAACAATTTCATTTTTCCTTCACCACTGATTCTTGTATACAGGTCAGGCCTCTTTACTCAGTCCTGTATGAAGGGCCGTTTGGGTCATAATTCATTTTGTTACATGTATACTAGAGGTACGCGTAACAGGTTCTTCATGTACCCTAGAGGTACACTTAGTTTGTTCATGTATGCGGAATAACCTTTATACCCTATGCATAATGAACTCGTCTGCTGGAGAATACTAATTGATCAATTAAATCATGCCGCATACGTTGAGCAGTTACGTGTACCTCTAGGGTACGTGAACAAAGTGTTACGTGTACCTCTAGGGTATATGAACAAAGTGTTACATGTACCTCTTTGTTACGTGAACAAAGTGTTACGTGTACCATTCCAACCATTCCAACCATCTTTTGTACTTCACACGATTTCAACTATCCTCTTTCAATATGGATGACTTATATTAGTGGTCAGTCCTCAAAATGGCACCTGTTGTCTGTTAAAGAAAATTTTATCACCTAAAACATTCCAGTCTTCGTTCACAGTCGACAACCATTTCTCAACATCACAGCACCTTCTTTCAAAATGCTCACCGCACTCGATACCATTTCCATTTCTACATCTCCATTCTCATCCCGTGGTTCACAGTTCTGTCGACTGTTGTGCAGTTAGTTGTCACCTCTTTTTTCGGTGGTGAAACAAAACTGAAATTCCTTACACAGGAATATATGAAATTAAAATGGTTAACCACATAAAATATACCTTTCAGTTAAAATTTCTTTCTCATACTAGCTTTACAAAGCCGTTCATTTGTTTCACCTCTGGGTATTTTCCTGACGTTGTCCCTTTGTAGCTTGACCTTTCTAACATCACCTTGGTGTTCATCTTTCCGAATCCACTTTACTGGGCCTCTGTGACCAAAACAATACTTGGTACAGGATCAGGAATCTCTGGTTCTCTCTTGCTGGTTGATGTTTGACCGCAGGGTTGGAACAAGTCACCTGTCCCCGTTCTCCTTTTCTGTTCATGCTGTACTCAAAGGTGACACAGAAATGCAAGACTTTGCAAAAAAAAAAACATTGAAAGAAACATTGTTCTAACATAAACATACCTGTACAGTTCTTTAAAACAAAATTTTACATTTCAAGTTACCTGTATAGATAATTTCATTTTTGTTTCACCAATGATCTTGTATACAGGTCTGACTTCTTTTACTTGATGCTGGTGCCTGTAAAACCATCCATTAGTCATTACATCAATCATTCTAACCATTCTCTTGTAGTTTCACACCATGATTTCTACTGTCCTCTCTCTCTACACCAATGACTGTTGTATTACTGGTCAGTCCTCCAATTGGCATCTATTGTCTGTTGAAGCCACACTTATCCAGTCTTCTTTCACGGTTGACAACCATTTCTCATGTCCTCCCTCAACATCACAGCCCCTCCTTTCAAAATACCTCACCGCACTCTATACCATTTCCAATTCTACATCTCCATTCTCATCCTTGCCGACTGTTGTGCAGTTGGTTATCACCTCTTTTCTCGGTGGTGAAACAAAACTGAAATTCCTCGCACAGGAATACATGAAATGAAAATGGTTAATGATATAAAATATACCTTTTCGTTAAAATTTCTTTCTGATGCTATCTTTACAAGACCATTCATTTCTGTTTCACCTCTGGGTCTTTTCGTCACATAGTCGGTTTGTAGCTGGACCTTGGCTTGGTTTCTAACATCACCTTGGTTTTCATCTTTCCAAATCCACCTTATTGGGCCTCTAGTCACCAAAACAATACTTGGTACAGGATCAGGAATCTCTGGTTCCCTCTTGCTGGTTGATGTTTGACCGCAGGGTTGGAACAAGTCACCTGTCCCCGTTCTCCTTTTCTGTTCATGCTGTACTCAAAGGTGACACAGAAATGCAAGACTTTGCAAAGAAAAAACATTCAAAGAAACATTCTTCTAACATAAACATACCTGTACAGTCCTTTAAAACAAAATTTTACATTTCATGTTACCTGTACAAATAATTTCATTTTTGTTTCACCAACGATCTTGTATACAGGTCTGACTTCTTTTACCATCCATTAGTCATTACATCAACCATTCTAACCATTCTCTTGTAGTTTCACACCATGATTTCTACTGTCCTCTCTCTCTACACCAATGACTGTTGTATTACTGGTCAGTCCTCCAACTGGCGTCTATTGTCTGTTGAAGCCACACTTATCCAGTCTTCTTTCATGGTTGACAATCATTTCTCATGTCCTCCCTCAACATCACAGCCCCTTCTTTCAAAATACCTCACCGCACTCAATACCATTTCCAATTCTACATCTCCATTCTCATCCTTGCCGACTGTTGTGCAGTTGGTTCTCACCTCTTTTCTCGGTGGTGAAACAAAACTGAAATTCCTCGCACAGGAATACATGAAATGAAAATGGTTAATGATATAAAATATACCTTTTTGTTAAAATTTCTTTCTGATGCTATCTTTACAAGACCATTCATTTCTGTTTCACCTCTGGGTCTTTTCGTCACATAGTCGGTTTGTAGCTAGACCTTGGCTTGTAGCTGGACCTTCGCTTGTAGCTGGACCTTGGCTTGGTTTCTAACATCACCTTGGTTTTCATCTTTCCAAATCCACCTTATTGGGCCTCTGTCACCAAAACTCTACGTGGTAAAGGATCAGGAATCTGGTTCCCTCTTGCTGGTTGATGTTTGACCGCAGGATTGGAACAAGTCACCTGTCCCCAATCTCCTTTTCTGTTCATGCTATACTCAAAGGTGACACAGAAATGCAAGACTTTGCAAAGAAAAAACATTGAAAGAAACATTCTTCTAACATAAACATACCTTTACAGTCCTTTAAAACAAAATTTTACATTTCAAGTTACCTGTACAGATAATTTCATTTTTGTTTCATCAACGATCTTGTATACAGGTCTGACTTCTTTTACTTGATGCTGGTGCCTGTTAAAACCATCCATTAGTCATTACATCAACAATTCTAACCATTCTCTTGTAGTTTCACACCATGATTTCTACTGTCCTCTCTCTCTACACCAATGACTGTTGTATTACTGGTCAGTCCTCCAACTGGCATCTATTGTCTGTTGAAGCCACACTTATCCAGTCTTCTTTCACAGTGGACAACCATTTCTCATGTCCTCCCTCAACATCACAGCCCCTTCTTTCAAAATACCTCACCGCACTCAATACCATTTCCAATTCTACATCTCCATTCTCATCCTTGCCGACTGTTGTGCAGTTGCTTCTCATCTCTTCTCGGTGGTGAAACAAAATTGAAATTCCTCGCACAGGAATACTTGAAATGAAAATGCTTAATGATATAAAATATACCCTTTCGTTAAAATTTCTTTCTGATGCTATCTTTTCAAGACCATTCATTTCTGTTTCACCTCTGGGTCTTTTCGTCACATAGTCGGTTTGTAGCTGGACCTTGGCTTGGTTTCTAACATCACCTTGGTTTTCATCTTTCCAAATCCACCTTATTGGGCCTCTGTCACCAAAACTCTACTTGGTACAGGATCAGGAATCTGGTTCCCTCTTGCTGGTTGATGTTTGACCACAGGATTGGAACAAGTCACCTGTCCCCGTTCTCCTGTTCTGTTCATGCTATACTCAAAGGTGACACAGAAATGCAAGACTTTGCAAAGAAAAAACATTGAAAGAAACATTCTTCTAACATAAACATACCTGTACAGTCCTTTAAAACAAAATTTTACATTTCAAGTTACCTGTACAGATAATTTCATTTTTGTTTCACCAATGATCTTGTATACAGGTCTGACTTCTTTTACTTCATGCTGGTGCCTGTAAAACCATCCATTAGTCATTACATCAACCATTCTAACCATTCTCTTGTAGTTTCACACCATGATTTCTACTGTCCTCTCTCTCTACACTAATGACTGTTGTATTACTGGTCAGTCCTCCAACTGGCGTCTATTGTCTGTTGAAGCCACACTTATCCAGTCTTCTTTCACGGTTGACAACCATTTCTCATGTCCTCCCTCAACATCACAGCCCCTTCTTTCAAAATACCTCACCGCACTCAATACCATTTCCAATTCTACATCTCCATTCTCATCCTTGCCGACTGTTGTGCAGTTGGTTCTCACCTCTTTTCTCGGTGGTGAAACAAAACTGAAATTCCTCGCACAGGAATACATGAAATCAAAATGGTTAATGATATAAAATATACCTTTTCGTTAAAATTTCTTTCTGATGCTATCTTTACAAGACCATTCATTTCTGTTTCACCTCTGGGTCTTTTCGTCACATAGTCGGTTTGTAGCTAGACCTTGGCTTGTAGCTGGACCTTCGCTTGTAGCTGGACCTTGGCTTGGTTTCTAACATCACCTTGGTTTTCATCTTTCCAAATCCACCTTATTGGGCCTCTGTCACCAAAACTCTACGTGGTAAAGGATCAGGAATCTGGTTCCCTCTTGCTGGTTGATGTTTGACCGCAGGATTGGAACAAGTCACCTGTCCCCGTTCTCCTTTTCTGTTCATGCTATACTCAAAGGTGACACAGAAATGCAAGACTTTGCAAAGAAAAAACATTGAAAGAAACATTCTTCTAACATAAACATACCTTTACAGTCCTTTAAAACAAAATTTTACATTTCAAGTTACCTGTACAGATAATTTCATTTTTGTTTCATCAACAATCTTGTATACAGGTCTGACTTCTTTTACTTGATGCTGGTGCCTGTTAAAACCATCCATTAGTCATTACATCAACCATTCTAACCATTCTCTTGTAGTTTCACACCATGATTTCTACTGTCCTCTCTCTCTACACCATGTATTACTGGTCAGTCCTCCAACTGGCATCTATTGTCTGTTGAAGCCACACTTGTCCAGTCTTCTTTCACAGTGGACAACCATTTCTCATGTCCTCCCTCAACATCACAGCCCCTTCTTTCAAAATACCTCACCGCATTCAATACCATTTCCAATTCTACATCTCCATTCTCATCCTTGCCGACTGTTGTGCAGTTGCTTCTCATCTCTTCTCGGTGGTGAAACAAAATTGAAATTCCTCGCACAGGAATACATGAAATGAAAATGGTTAATGATATAAAATATACCTTTTCGTTAAAATTTCTTTCTGATGCTATCTTTTCAAGACCATTCATTTCTGTTTCACCTCTGGGTCTTTTCGTCACATAGTCGGTTTGTAGCTGGACCTTGGCTTGGTTTCTAACATCACCTTGGTTTTCATCTTTCCAAATCCACCTTATTGGGCCTCTGTCACCAAAACTCTACTTGGTACAGGATCAGGAATCTGGTTCCCTCTTGCTGGTTGATGTTTGACCGCAGGATTGGAACAAGTCACCTGTCCCCGTTCTCCTGTTCTGTTCATGCTATACTCAAAGGTGACACAGAAATGCAAGACTTTGCAAAGAAAAAACATTGAAAGAAACAATGTTCTAACATAAACATACCTGTACAGTCCTTTAAAACAAAATTTTACATTTCAAGTTACCTGTACAGATCATTTCATTTTTGTTTCACCAATGATCTTGTATACAGGTCTGACTTCTTTTACTTGATGCTGGTGCCTGTAAAACCATCCATTAGTCATTACATCAACCATTCTAACCATTCTCTTGTAGTTTCACACCATGATTTCTACTGTCCTCTCTCTCTACACCAATGACTGTTGTATTACTGGTCAGTCCTCCAACTGGCGTCTATTGTCTGTTGAAGCCACACTTATCCAGTCTTCTTTCACGGTTGACAACCATTTCTCATGTCCTCCCTCAACATCACAGCCCCTTCTTTCAAAATACCTCACCGCACTCAATACCATTTCCAATTCTACATCTCCATTCTCATCCTTGCCGACTGTTGTGCAGTTGGTTCTCACCTCTTTTCTCGGTGGTGAAACAAAACTGAAATTCCTCGCACAGGAATACATGAAATCAAAATGGTTAATGATATAAAATATACCTTTTCGTTAAAATTTCTTTCTGATGCTATCTTTACAAGACCATTCATTTCTGTTTCACCTCTGGGTCTTTTCGTCACATAGTCGGTTTGTAGCTGGACCTTGTCTTGTAGCTGGACCTTGGCTTGGTTTCTAACATCACCTTGGTTTTCATCTTTCCAAATCCACCTTATTGGGCCTCTGTCACCAAAACTCTACGTGGTAAAGGATCAGGAATCTGGTTCCCTCTTGCTGGTTGATGTTTGACCGCAGGATTGGAACAAGTCACCTGTCCCCGTTCTCCTTTTCTGTTCATGCTATACTCAAAGGTGACACAGAAATGCAAGACTTTGCAAAGAAAAAACATTGAAAGAAACATTCTTCTAACATAAACATACCTTTACAGTCCTTTAAAACAAAATTTTACATTTCAAGTTACCTGTACAGATAATTTCATTTTTGTTTCATCAACGATCTTGTATACAGGTCTGACTTCTTTTACTTGATGCTGGTGCCTGTTAAAACCATCCATTAGTCATTACATCAACAATTCTAACCATTCTCTTGTAGTTTCACACCATGATTTCTACTGTCCTCTCTCTCTACACCAATGACTGTTGTATTACTGGTCAGTCCTCCGACTGGCATCTATTGTCTGTTGAAGCCACACTTATCCAGTCTTCTTTCACAGTGGACAACCATTTCTCATGTCCTCCCTCAACATCACAGCCCCTTCTTTCAAAATACCTCACCGCACTCAATACCATTTCCAATTCTACATCTCCATTCTCATCCTTGCCGACTGTTGTGCAGTTGCTTCTCATCTCTTCTCGGTGGTGAAACAAAATTGAAATTCCTCGCACAGGAATACATGAAATGAAAATGGTTAATGATATAAAATATACCTTTTCGTTAAAATTTCTTTCTGATGCTATCTTTTCAAGACCATTCATTTCTGTTTCACCTCTGGGTCTTTTCGTCACATAGTCGGTTTGTAGCTGGACCTTGGCTTGGTTTCTAACATCACCTTGGTTTTCATCTTTCCAAATCCACCTTATTGGGCCTCTGTCACCAAAACTCTACGTGGTAAAGGATCAGGAATCTGGTTCCCTCTTGCTGGTTGATGTTTGACCGCAGGATTGGAACAAGTCACCTGTCCCCGTTCTCCTTTCTGTTCATGCTATACTCAAAGGTGACACAGAAATGCAACACTTTGCAAAGAAAAAACATTGAAAGAAACATTCTTCTAACATAAACATACCTTTACAGTCCTTTAAAACAAAATTTTACATTTCAAGTTACCTGTACAGATAATTTCATTTTTGTTTCATCAACATCTTGTATACAGGTCTGACTTCTTTTACTTGATGCTGGTGCCTGTTAAAACCATCCATTAGTCATTACATCAACCATTCTAACCATTCTCTTGTAGTTTCACACCATGATTTCTACTGTCCTCTCTCTCTACACCAATGACTGTTGTATTACTGGTCAGTCCTCCAACTGGCATCTATTGTCTGTTGAAGCCACACTTGTCCAGTCTTCTTTCACAGTGGACAACCATTTCTCATGTCCTCCCTCAACATCACAGCCCCTTCTTTCAAAATACCTCACCGCATTCAATACCATTTCCAATTCTACATCTCCATTCTCATCCTTGCCGACTGTTGTGCAGTTGCTTCTCATCTCTTCTCGGTGGTGAAACAAAATTGAAATTCCTCGCACAGGAATACTTGAAATGAAAATGGTTAATGATATAAAATATACCCTTTCGTTAAAATTTCTTTCTGATGCTATCTTTTCAAGACCATTTCTGTTTCACCTCTGGGTCTTTTCGTCACATAGTCGGTTTGTAGCTGGACCTTGGCTTGGTTTCTAACATCACCTTGGTTTTCATCTTTCCAAATCCACCTTTTTGGGCCTCTGTCACCAAAACTCTACTTGGTACAGGATCAGGAATCTCTGGTTCCCTCTTGCTGGTTGATGTTTGACCACAGGGTTCGAACAAGTCACCTGTCCCCGTTCTCCTTTTCTGTTCATGCTGTACTCAAAGGTGACACAGAAATGCAAGACTTTGCAAAGAAAAAACATTCAAAGAAACATTCTTCTAACATAAACATACCTGTACAGTCCTTTAAAACAAAATTTTACATTTCATGTTACCTGTACAAATAATTTCATTTTTGTTTCACCAACGATCTTGTATACAGGTCTGACTTCTTTTACCATCCATTAGTCATTACATCAACCATTCTAACCATTCTCTTGTAGTTTCACACCATGATTTCTACTGTCCTCTCTCTACACCAATGACTGTTGTATTACTGGTCAGTCCTCCAACTGGCATCTATTGTCTGTTGAAGCCACACTTATCCAGTCTTCATTCACAGTTGACAACCAATTCTCATGTCCTCCCTCAACATCACAGCCCCTTCTTTCAAAATACCTCACCGCACTCAATACCATTTCCAATTCTACATCTCCATTCTCATCCTTGCCGACTGTTGTGCAGTTGCTTCTCACCTCTTTTCTCGGTGGTGAAACAAAACTGAAATTCCTCGCACAGGAATACATGAAATGAAAATGGTTAATGATATAAAATATACCTTTTCGTTAAAATTTCTTTCTGATGCTATCTTTTCAAGACCATTCATTTCTGTTTCACCTCTGGGTCTTTTCGTCACATACTCAGTTTGTAGCTGGACCTTGGCTTGGTTTCCAACATCACCTTGGTTTTCATCTTTCCAAATCCACCTTATTGGGCCTCTGTCACCAAAACTCTACGTGGTAAAGGATCAGGAATCTGGTTCCCTCTTGCTGGTTGATGTTTGACCGCAGGATTGGAACAAGTCACCTGTCCCCGTTCTCCTGTTCTGTTCATGCTATACTCAAAGGTGACACAGAAATGCAAGACTTTGCAAAGAAAAAACATTGAAAGAAACATTGTTCTAACATAAACATACCTGTACAGTCCTTTAAAACAAAATTTTACATTTCAAGTTACCTGTACAGATAATTTCATTTTTGTTTCACCAATGATCTTGTATACAGGTCTGACTTCTTTTACTTCATGCTGGTGCCTGTAAAACCATCCATTAGTCATTACATCAATCATTCTAACCATTCTCTTGTAGTTTCACACCATGATTTCTACTGTCCTCTCTCTCTACACCAATGACTGTTGTATTACCGGTCAGTCCTCCAACTGGCATCTATTGTCTGTTGAAGCCACACTTATCCAGTCTTCTTTCACGGTTGACAACCATTTCTCATGTCCTCCCTCAACATCACAGCCCCTTCTTTCAAAATACCTCACCGCACTCAATACCATTTCCAATTCTACATCTCCATTCTCATCCTTGCCGACTGTTGTGCAGTTGGTTCTCACCTCTTTTCCCGGTGGTGAAACAAAACTGAAATTCCTCGCACAGGAATACATGAAATGAAAATGGTTAATGATATAAAATATACCTTTTCGTTAAAATTTCTTTCTGATGCTATCTTTACAAGACCATTCATTTCTGTTTCACCTCTGGGTCTTTTCGTCACATAGTCGGTTTGTAGCTGGACCTTGGCTTGTAGCTGGACCTTGGCTTGGTTTCTAACATCACCTTGGTTTTCATCTTTCCAAATCCACCTTTTTGGGCCTCTGTCACCAAAACTCTACTTGGTACAGGATCAGGAATCTCTGGTTCCCTCTTGCTGGTTGATGTTTGACCGCAGGGTTCGAACAAGTCACCTGTCCCCGTTCTCCTTTTCTGTTCATGCTGTACTCAAAGGTGACACAGAAATGCAAGACTTTGCAAAGAAAAAACATTCAAAGAAACATTCTTCTAACATAAACATACCTGTACAGTCCTTTAAAACAAAATTTTACATTTCATGTTACCTGTACAAATAATTTCATTTTTGTTTCACCAACGATCTTGTATACAGGTCTGACTTCTTTTACCATCCATTAGTCATTACATCAACCATTCTAACCATTCTCTTGTAGTTTCACACCATGATTTCTACTGTCCTCTCTCTACACCAATGACTGTTGTATTACTGGTCAGTCCTCCAACTGGCATCTATTGTCTGTTGAAGCCACACTTATCCAGTCTTCATTCACAGTTGACAACCAATTCTCATGTCCTCCCTCAACATCACAGCCCCTTCTTTCAAAATACCTCACCGCACTCAATACCATTTCCAATTCTACATCTCCATTCTCATCCTTGCCGACTGTTGTGCAGTTGGTTCTCACCTCTTTTCTCGGTGGTGAAACAAAACTGAAATTCCTCGCACAGGAATACATGAAATGAAAATGGTTAATGATATAAAATATACCTTTTCGTTAAAATTTCTTTCTGATGCTATCTTTACAAGACCATTCATTTCTGTTTCACCTCTGGGTCTTTTCGTCACATACTCGGTTTGTAGCTGGACCTTGGCTTGGTTTCTAACATCACCTTGGTTTTCATCTTTCCAAATCCACCTTATTGGGCCTCTGTCACCAAAACTCTACGTGGTAAAGGATCAGGAATCTGGTTCCCTCTTGCTGGTTGATGTTTGACCGCAGGATTGGAACAAGTCACCTGTCCCCGTTCTCCTTTTCTGTTCATGCTATACTCAAAGGTGACACAGAAATGCAAGACTTTGCAAAGAAAAAACATTGAAAGAAACATTCTTCTAACATAAACATACCTGTACAGTCCTTTAAAACAAAATTTTACATTTCAAGTTACCTGTACAGATAATTTCATTTTTGTTTCATCAACGATCTTGTATACAGGTCTGACTTCTTTTACTTGATGCTGGTGCCTGTTAAAACCATCCATTAGTCATTACATCAACCATTCTAACCATTCTCTTGTAGTTTCACACCATGATTTCTACTGTCCTCTCTCTCTACACCAATGACTGTTGTATTACTGGTCAGTCCTCCAACTGGCATCTATTATCTGTTGAAGCCACACTTATCCAGTCTTCTTTCACAGTGGACAACCATTTCTCATGTCCTCCCTCAACATCACAGCCCCTTCTTTCAAAATACCTCACCGCATTCAATACCATTTCCAATTCTACATCTCCATTCTCATCCTTGCCGACTGTTGTGCAGTTGCTTCTCGTCTCTTCTCGGTGGTGAAACAAAATTGAAATTCCTCACACAGGAATACATGAAATGAAAATGGTTAATGATATAAAATATACCTTTTCGTTAAAATTTCTTTCTGATGCTATCTTTACAAGACCATTCATTTCTGTTTCACCTCTGGGTCTTTTCGTCACATAGTCGGTTTGTAGCTGGACCTTGGCTTGGTTTCTAACATCACCTTGGTTTTCATCTTTCCAAATCCACCTTATTGGGCCTCTGTCACCAAAACTCTACTTGGTACAGGATCAGGAATCTCTGGTTCCCTCTTGCTGGTTCATGTTTGACTGCAGGGTTGGAACAAGTCACCTGTCCCCGTTCTCCTTTTCTGTTCATACTGTACTCAAAGGTGACACAGAAATGCAAGACTTTGCAAAGAAAAAACATTCAAAGAAACATTCTTCTAACATAAACATACCTGTACAGTCCTTTAAAACAAAATTTTACATTTCATGTTACCTGTACAAATAATTTCATTTTTGTTTCACCAACGATCTTGTATACAGGTCTGACTTCTTTTACCATCCATTAGTCATTACATCAACCATTCTAACCATTCTCTTGTAGTTTCACACCATGATTTCTACTGTCCTCTCTCTACACCAATGACTGTTGTATTACTGGTCAGTCCTCCAACTGGCATCTATTGTCTGTTGAAGCCACACTTATCCAGTCTTCATTCACAGTTGACAACCAATTCTCATGTCCTCCCTCAACATCACAGCCCCTTCTTTCAAAATACCTCACCGCACTCAATACCATTTCCAATTCTACATCTCCATTCTCATCCTTGCCAACTGTTGTGCAGTTGGTTCTCACCTCTCTTCTCGGTGGTGAAACAAAACTGAAATTCCTCGCACAGGAATACATCAAATGAAAATGGTTAATGATATAAAATATACCTTTTCGTTAAAATTTCTTTCTGATGCTATCTTTACAAGACCATTCATTTCTGTTTCACCTCTGGGTCTTTTCGTCACATACTCGGTTTGTAGCTGGACCTTGGCTTGGTTTCTAACATCACCTTGGTTTTCATCTTTCCAAATCCACCTTATTGGGCCTCTGTCACCAAAACTCTACTTGGTACAGGATCAGGAATCTCTGGTTCCCTCTTGCTGGTTGATGTTTGACCGCAGGGTTGGAACAAGTCACCTGTCCCCGTTCTCCTTTTCTGTTCATGCTGTACTCAAAGGTGACACAGAAATGCAAGACTTTGCAAAGAAAAAACATTGAAAGAAACATTCTTCTAACATAAACATACCTTTACAGTCCTTTAAAACAAAATTTTACATTTCAAGTTACCTGTACAGATAATTTCATTTTTGTTTCATCAACGATCTTGTATACAGGTCTGACTTCTTTTACTTGATGCTGGTGCCTGTTAAAACCATCCATTAGTCATTACATCAACCATTCTAACCATTCTCTTGTAGTTTCACACCATGATTTCTACTGTCCTCTCTCTCTACACCAATGACTGTTGTATTACTGGTCAGTCCTCCAACTGGCATCTATTGTCTGTTGAAGCCACACTTATCCAGTCTTCTTTCACAGTGGACAACCATTTCTCATGTCCTCCCTCAACATCACAGCCCCTTCTTTCAAAATACCTCACCGCATTCAATACCATTTCCAATTCTACATCTCCATTCTCATCCTTGCCGACTGTTGTGCAGTTGCTTCTCATCTCTTCTCGGTGGTGAAACAAAATTGAAATTCCTCGCACAGGAATACATGAAATGAAAATGGTTAATGATATAAAATATACCTTTTCGTTAAAATTTCTTTCTGATGCTATCTTTACAAGACCATTTCTGTTTCACCTCTGGGTCTTTTCGTCACATAGTCGGTTTGTAGCTGGACCTTGGCTTGTAGGTGGACCTTGGCTTGGTTTCTAACATCACCTTGGTTTTCATCTTTCCAAATCCACCTTATTGGGCCTCTGTCACCAAAACTCTACTTGGTACAGGATCAGGAATCTCTGGTTCCCTCTTGCTGGTTGATGTTTGACCGCAGGGTTGGAACAAGTCACCTGTCCCCGTTCTCCTTTTCTGTTCATGCTGTACTCAAAGGTGACACAGAAATGCAAGACTTTACAAAGAAAAAACATTCAAAGAAACATTCTTCTAACATAAACATACCTGTACAGTCCTTTAAAACAAAATTTTACATTTCATGTTACCTGTACAAATAATTTCATTTTTGTTTCACCAACGATCTTGTATACAGGTCTGACTTCTTTTACCATCCATTAGTCATTACATCAACCATTCTAACCATTCTCTTGTAGTTTCACACCATGATTTCTACTGTCCTCTCTATACACCAATGACTGTTGTATTACTGGTCAGTCCTCCAACTGGCATCTATTGTCTGTTGAAGCCACACTTATCCAGTCTTCTTTCACAGTGGACAACCATTTCTCATGTCCTCCCTCAACATCACAGCCCCTTCTTTCAAAATACCTCACCGCACTCAATACCATTTCCAATTCTACATCTCCATTCTCATCCTTGCCGACTGTTGTGCAGTTGGTTCTCACCTCTTTTCTCGGTGGTGAAACAAAACTGAAATTCCTTGCACAGGAATACATGAAATGAAAATGGTTAATGATATAAAATATACCTTTTCGTTAAAATTTCTTTCTGATGCTATCTTTACAAGACCATTCATTTCTGTTTCACCTCTGGGTCTTTTCGTCACATACTCGGTTTGTAGCTGGACCTTGGCTTGGTTTCTAACATCACCTTGGTTTTCATCTTTCCAAATCCACCTTATTGGGCCTCTGTCACCAAAACTCTACTTGGTACAGGATCAGGAATCTGGTTCCCTCTTGCTGGATGATGTTTGACCGCAGGATTGGAACAAGTCACCTGTCCCCGTTCTCCTGTTCTGTTCATGCTATACTCAAAGGTGACACAGAAATGCAAGACTTTGCAAAGAAAAAACATTGAAAGAAACATTGTTCTAACATAAACATACCTGTACAGTCCTTTAAAACAAAATTTTACATTTCAAGTTACCTGTACAGATAATTTCATTTTTGTTTCACCAATGATCTTGTATACAGGTCTGACTTCTTTTACTTCATGCTGGTGCCTGTAAAACCATCCATTAGTCATTACATCAATCATTCTAACCATTCTCTTGTAGTTTCACACCATGATTTCTACTGTCCTTTCTCTCTACACCAATGACTGTTGTATTACTGGTCAGTCCTCCAACTGGCATCTATTGTCTGTTGAAGCCACACTTATCCAGTCTTCTTTCACGGTTGACAACCATTTCTCATGTCCTCCCTCAACATCACAGCCCCTTCTTTCAAAATACCTCACCGCACTCAATACCATTTCCAATTCTACATCTCCATTCTCATCCTTGCCGACTGTTGTGCAGTTGGTTCTCACCTCTTTTCTCGGTGGTGAAACAAAACTGAAATTCCTCGCACAGGAATACATCAAATGAAAATGGTTAATGATATAAAATATACCTTTTCGTTAAAATTTCTTTCTCATGCTATCTTTACAAGACCATTCATTTCTGTTTCACCTCTGGGTCTTTTCGTCACATAGTCGGTTTGTAGCTGGACCTTGGCTTGTAGCTGGACCTTGGCTTGTAGCTGGACCTTGGCTTGGTTTCTAACATCACCTTGGTTTTCATCTTTCCAAATCCACCTTATTGGGCCTCTGTCACCAAAACTCTACGTGGTAAAGGATCAGGAATCTGGTTCCCTCTTGCTGGTTGATGTTTGACCGCAGGGTTGGAACAAGTCACCTGTCCCCGTTCTCCTTTTCTGTTCATGCTATACTCAAAGGTGACACAGAAATGCAACACTTTGCAAAGAAAAAACATTGAAAGAAACATTCTTCTAACATAAACATACCTTTACAGTCCTTTAAAACAAAATTTTACATTTCAAGTTACCTGTACAGATAATTTCATTTTTGTTTCATCAACAATCTTGTATACAGGTCTGACTTCTTTTACTCGATGCTGGTGCCTGTTAAAACCATCCATTAGTCATTACATCAACCATTCTAACCATTCTCTTGTAGTTTCACACCATGATTTCTACTGTCCTCTCTCTCTACACCACTGACTGTTGTATTACTGGTCAGTCCTCCAACTGGCATCTATTGTCTGTTGAAGCCACACTTATCCAGTCTTCTTTCACAGTGGACAACCATTTCTCATGTCCTCTCTCAACATCACAGCCCCTTCTTTCAAAATACCTCACCGCATTCAATACCATTTCCAATTCTACATCTCCATTCTCATCCTTGCCGACTGTTGTGCAGTTGCTTCTCGTCTCTTCTCGGTGGTGAAACAAAATTGAAATTCCTCGCACAGGAATACATGAAATGAAAATGGTTAAATGATATAAAATATACCTTTTCGTTAAAATTTCTTTCTGATGCTATCTTTACAAGACCATTCATTTCTGTTTCACCTCTGGGTCTTTTCGTCACATAGTCGGTTTGTAGCTGGACCTTGGCTTGGTTTCTAACATCACCTTGGTTTTCATCTTTCCAAATCCACCTTATTGGGCCTCTGTCACCAAAACTCTACTTGGTACAGGATCAGGAATCTCTGGTTCCCTCTTGCTGGTTCATGTTTGACTGCAGGGTTGGAACAAGTCACCTGTCCCCGTTCTCCTTTTCTGTTCATACTGTACTCAAAGGTGACACAGAAATGCAAGACTTTGCAAAGAAAAAACATTGAAAGAAACATTCTTCTAACATAAACATACCTGTACAGTCCTTTAAAACAAAATTTTACATTTCATGTTACCTGTACAAATAATTTCATTTTTGTTTCACCAACGATCTTGTATACAGGTCTGACTTCTTTTACCATCCATTAGTCATTACATCAACCATTCTAACCATTCTCTTGTAGTTTCACACCATGATTTCTACTGTCCTCTCTCTACACCAATGACTGTTGTATTACTGGTCAGTCCTCCAACTGGCATCTATTGTCTGTTGAAGCCACACTTATCCAGTCTTCATTCACAGTTGACAACCAATTCTCATGTCCTCCCTCAACATCACAGCCCCTTCTTTCAAAATACCTCACCGCACTCAATACCATTTCCAATTCTACATCTCCATTCTCATCCTTGCCAACTGTTGTGCAGTTGGTTCTCACCTCTCTTCTCGGTGGTGAAACAAAACTGAAATTCCTCGCACAGGAATACATCAAATGAAAATGGTTAATGATATAAAATATACCTTTTCGTTAAAATTTCTTTCTGATGCTATCTTTACAAGACCATTCATTTCTGTTTCACCTCTGGGTCTTTTCGTCACATACTCGGTTTGTAGCTGGACCTTGGCTTGGTTTCTAACATCACCTTGGTTTTCATCTTTCCAAATCCACCTTATTGGGCCTCTGTCACCAAAACTCTACTTGGTACAGGATCAGGAATCTCTGGTTCCCTCTTGCTGGTTGATGTTTGACCGCAGGGTTGGAACAAGTCACCTGTCCCCGTTCTCCTTTTCTGTTCATGCTGTACTCAAAGGTGACACAGAAATGCAAGACTTTGCAAAGAAAAAACATTGAAAGAAACATTCTTCTAACATAAACATACCTTTACAGTCCTTTAAAACAAAATTTTACATTTCAAGTTACCTGTACAGATAATTTCATTTTTGTTTCATCAACGATCTTGTATACAGGTCTGACTTCTTTTACTTGATGCTGGTGCCTGTTAAAACCATCCATTAGTCATTACATCAACCATTCTAACCATTCTCTTGTAGTTTCACACCATGATTTCTACTGTCCTCTCTCTCTACACCAATGACTGTTGTATTACTGGTCAGTCCTCCAACTGGCATCTATTGTCTGTTGAAGCCACACTTATCCAGTCTTCTTTCACAGTGGACAACCATTTCTCATGTCCTCCCTCAACATCACAGCCCCTTCTTTCAAAATACCTCACCGCATTCAATACCATTTCCAATTCTACATCTCCATTCTCATCCTTGCCGACTGTTGTGCAGTTGCTTCTCATCTCTTCTCGGTGGTGAAACAAAATTGAAATTCCTCGCACAGGAATACATGAAATGAAAATGGTTAATGATATAAAATATACCTTTTCGTTAAAATTTCTTTCTGATGCTATCTTTACAAGACCATTTCTGTTTCACCTCTGGGTCTTTTCGTCACATAGTCGGTTTGTAGCTGGACCTTGGCTTGTAGGTGGACCTTGGCTTGGTTTCTAACATCACCTTGGTTTTCATCTTTCCAAATCCACCTTATTGGGCCTCTGTCACCAAAACTCTACTTGGTACAGGATCAGGAATCTCTGGTTCCCTCTTGCTGGTTGATGTTTGACCGCAGGGTTGGAACAAGTCACCTGTCCCCGTTCTCCTTTTCTGTTCATGCTGTACTCAAAGGTGACACAGAAATGCAAGACTTTACAAAGAAAAAACATTCAAAGAAACATTCTTCTAACATAAACATACCTGTACAGTCCTTTAAAACAAAATTTTACATTTCATGTTACCTGTACAAATAATTTCATTTTTGTTTCACCAACGATCTTGTATACAGGTCTGACTTCTTTTACCATCCATTAGTCATTACATCAACCATTCTAACCATTCTCTTGTAGTTTCACACCATGATTTCTACTGTCCTCTCTATACACCAATGACTGTTGTATTACTGGTCAGTCCTCCAACTGGCATCTATTGTCTGTTGAAGCCACACTTATCCAGTCTTCTTTCACAGTGGACAACCATTTCTCATGTCCTCCCTCAACATCACAGCCCCTTCTTTCAAAATACCTCACCGCACTCAATACCATTTCCAATTCTACATCTCCATTCTCATCCTTGCCGACTGTTGTGCAGTTGGTTCTCACCTCTTTTCTCGGTGGTGAAACAAAACTGAAATTCCTTGCACAGGAATACATGAAATGAAAATGGTTAATGATATAAAATATACCTTTTCGTTAAAATTTCTTTCTGATGCTATCTTTACAAGACCATTCATTTCTGTTTCACCTCTGGGTCTTTTCGTCACATACTCGGTTTGTAGCTGGACCTTGGCTTGGTTTCTAACATCACCTTGGTTTTCATCTTTCCAAATCCACCTTATTGGGCCTCTGTCACCAAAACTCTACTTGGTACAGGATCAGGAATCTGGTTCCCTCTTGCTGGATGATGTTTGACCGCAGGATTGGAACAAGTCACCTGTCCCCGTTCTCCTGTTCTGTTCATGCTATACTCAAAGGTGACACAGAAATGCAAGACTTTGCAAAGAAAAAACATTGAAAGAAACATTGTTCTAACATAAACATACCTGTACAGTCCTTTAAAACAAAATTTTACATTTCAAGTTACCTGTACAGATAATTTCATTTTTGTTTCACCAATGATCTTGTATACAGGTCTGACTTCTTTTACTTCATGCTGGTGCCTGTAAAACCATCCATTAGTCATTACATCAATCATTCTAACCATTCTCTTGTAGTTTCACACCATGATTTCTACTGTCCTTTCTCTCTACACCAATGACTGTTGTATTACTGGTCAGTCCTCCAACTGGCATCTATTGTCTGTTGAAGCCACACTTATCCAGTCTTCTTTCACGGTTGACAACCATTTCTCATGTCCTCCCTCAACATCACAGCCCCTTCTTTCAAAATACCTCACCGCACTCAATACCATTTCCAATTCTACATCTCCATTCTCATCCTTGCCGACTGTTGTGCAGTTGGTTCTCACCTCTTTTCTCGGTGGTGAAACAAAACTGAAATTCCTCGCACAGGAATACATCAAATGAAAATGGTTAATGATATAAAATATACCTTTTCGTTAAAATTTCTTTCTCATGCTATCTTTACAAGACCATTCATTTCTGTTTCACCTCTGGGTCTTTTCGTCACATAGTCGGTTTGTAGCTGGACCTTGGCTTGTAGCTGGACCTTGGCTTGTAGCTGGACCTTGGCTTGGTTTCTAACATCACCTTGGTTTTCATCTTTCCAAATCCACCTTATTGGGCCTCTGTCACCAAAACTCTACGTGGTAAAGGATCAGGAATCTGGTTCCCTCTTGCTGGTTGATGTTTGACCGCAGGGTTGGAACAAGTCACCTGTCCCCGTTCTCCTTTTCTGTTCATGCTATACTCAAAGGTGACACAGAAATGCAACACTTTGCAAAGAAAAAACATTGAAAGAAACATTCTTCTAACATAAACATACCTTTACAGTCCTTTAAAACAAAATTTTACATTTCAAGTTACCTGTACAGATAATTTCATTTTTGTTTCATCAACAATCTTGTATACAGGTCTGACTTCTTTTACTCGATGCTGGTGCCTGTTAAAACCATCCATTAGTCATTACATCAACCATTCTAACCATTCTCTTGTAGTTTCACACCATGATTTCTACTGTCCTCTCTCTCTACACCACTGACTGTTGTATTACTGGTCAGTCCTCCAACTGGCATCTATTGTCTGTTGAAGCCACACTTATCCAGTCTTCTTTCACAGTGGACAACCATTTCTCATGTCCTCTCTCAACATCACAGCCCCTTCTTTCAAAATACCTCACCGCATTCAATACCATTTCCAATTCTACATCTCCATTCTCATCCTTGCCGACTGTTGTGCAGTTGCTTCTCGTCTCTTCTCGGTGGTGAAACAAAATTGAAATTCCTCGCACAGGAATACATGAAATGAAAATGGTTAAATGATATAAAATATACCTTTTCGTTAAAATTTCTTTCTGATGCTATCTTTACAAGACCATTCATTTCTGTTTCACCTCTGGGTCTTTTCGTCACATAGTCGGTTTGTAGCTGGACCTTGGCTTGGTTTCTAACATCACCTTGGTTTTCATCTTTCCAAATCCACCTTATTGGGCCTCTGTCACCAAAACTCTACTTGGTACAGGATCAGGAATCTCTGGTTCCCTCTTGCTGGTTCATGTTTGACTGCAGGGTTGGAACAAGTCACCTGTCCCCGTTCTCCTTTTCTGTTCATACTGTACTCAAAGGTGACACAGAAATGCAAGACTTTGCAAAGAAAAAACATTGAAAGAAACATTCTTCTAACATAAACATACCTGTACAGTCCTTTAAAACAAAATTTTACATTTCATGTTACCTGTACAAATAATTTCATTTTTGTTTCACCAACGATCTTGTATACAGGTCTGACTTCTTTTACCATCCATTAGTCATTACATCAACCATTCTAACCATTCTCTTGTAGTTTCACACCATGATTTCTACTGTCCTCTCTCTACACCAATGACTGTTGTATTACTGGTCAGTCCTCCAACTGGCATCTATTGTCTGTTGAAGCCACACTTATCCAGTCTTCATTCACAGTTGACAACCAATTCTCATGTCCTCCCTCAACATCACAGCCCCTTCTTTCAAAATACCTCACCGCACTCAATACCATTTCCAATTCTACATCTCCATTCTCATCCTTGCCAACTGTTGTGCAGTTGGTTCTCACCTCTCTTCTCGGTGGTGAAACAAAACTGAAATTCCTCGCACAGGAATACATCAAATGAAAATGGTTAATGATATAAAATATACCTTTTCGTTAAAATTTCTTTCTGATGCTATCTTTACAAGACCATTCATTTCTGTTTCACCTCTGGGTCTTTTCGTCACATACTCGGTTTGTAGCTGGACCTTGGCTTGGTTTCTAACATCACCTTGGTTTTCATCTTTCCAAATCCACCTTATTGGGCCTCTGTCACCAAAACTCTACTTGGTACAGGATCAGGAATCTCTGGTTCCCTCTTGCTGGTTGATGTTTGACCGCAGGGTTGGAACAAGTCACCTGTCCCCGTTCTCCTTTTCTGTTCATGCTGTACTCAAAGGTGACACAGAAATGCAAGACTTTGCAAAGAAAAAACATTGAAAGAAACATTCTTCTAACATAAACATACCTTTACAGTCCTTTAAAACAAAATTTTACATTTCAAGTTACCTGTACAGATAATTTCATTTTTGTTTCATCAACGATCTTGTATACAGGTCTGACTTCTTTTACTTGATGCTGGTGCCTGTTAAAACCATCCATTAGTCATTACATCAACCATTCTAACCATTCTCTTGTAGTTTCACACCATGATTTCTACTGTCCTCTCTCTCTACACCAATGACTGTTGTATTACTGGTCAGTCCTCCAACTGGCATCTATTGTCTGTTGAAGCCACACTTATCCAGTCTTCTTTCACAGTGGACAACCATTTCTCATGTCCTCCCTCAACATCACAGCCCCTTCTTTCAAAATACCTCACCGCATTCAATACCATTTCCAATTCTACATCTCCATTCTCATCCTTGCCGACTGTTGTGCAGTTGCTTCTCATCTCTTCTCGGTGGTGAAACAAAATTGAAATTCCTCGCACAGGAATACATGAAATGAAAATGGTTAATGATATAAAATATACCTTTTCGTTAAAATTTATTTCTGATGCTATCTTTACAAGACCATTTCTGTTTCACCTCTGGGTCTTTTCGTCACATAGTCGGTTTGTAGCTGGACCTTGGCTTGTAGGTGGACCTTGGCTTGGTTTCTAACATCACCTTGGTTTTCATCTTTCCAAATCCACCTTATTGGGCCTCTGTCACCAAAACTCTACTTGGTACAGGATCAGGAATCTCTGGTTCCCTCTTGCTGGTTGATGTTTGACCGCAGGGTTGGAACAAGTCACCTGTCCCCGTTCTCCTTTTCTGTTCATGCTGTACTCAAAGGTGACACAGAAATGCAAGACTTTACAAAGAAAAAACATTCAAAGAAACATTCTTCTAACATAAACATACCTGTACAGTCCTTTAAAACAAAATTTTACATTTCATGTTACCTGTACAAATAATTTCATTTTTGTTTCACCAACGATCTTGTATACAGGTCTGACTTCTTTTACCATCCATTAGTCATTACATCAACCATTCTAACCATTCTCTTGTAGTTTCACACCATGATTTCTACTGTCCTCTCTATACACCAATGACTGTTGTATTACTGGTCAGTCCTCCAACTGGCATCTATTGTCTGTTGAAGCCACACTTATCCAGTCTTCTTTCACAGTGGACAACCATTTCTCATGTCCTCCCTCAACATCACAGCCCCTTCTTTCAAAATACCTCACCGCACTCAATACCATTTCCAATTCTACATCTCCATTCTCATCCTTGCCGACTGTTGTGCAGTTGGTTCTCACCTCTTTTCTCGGTGGTGAAACAAAACTGAAATTCCTTGCACAGGAATACATGAAATGAAAATGGTTAATGATATAAAATATACCTTTTCGTTAAAATTTCTTTCTGATGCTATCTTTACAAGACCATTCATTTCTGTTTCACCTCTGGGTCTTTTCGTCACATACTCGGTTTGTAGCTGGACCTTGGCTTGGTTTCTAACATCACCTTGGTTTTCATCTTTCCAAATCCACCTTATTGGGCCTCTGTCACCAAAACTCTACTTGGTACAGGATCAGGAATCTGGTTCCCTCTTGCTGGATGATGTTTGACCGCAGGATTGGAACAAGTCACCTGTCCCCGTTCTCCTTTTCTGTTCATGCTATACTCAAAGGTGACACAGAAATGCAAGACTTTGCAAAGAAAAAACATTGAAAGAAACATTGTTCTAACATAAACATACCTGTACAGTCCTTTAAAACAAAATTTTACATTTCAAGTTACCTGTACAGATAATTTCATTTTTGTTTCACCAATGATCTTGTATACAGGTCTGACTTCTTTTACTTCATGCTGGTGCCTGTAAAACCATCCATTAGTCATTACATCAATCATTCTAACCATTCTCTTGTAGTTTCACACCATGATTTCTACTGTCCTTTCTCTCTACACCAATGACTGTTGTATTACTGGTCAGTCCTCCAACTGGCATCTATTGTCTGTTGAAGCCACACTTATCCAGTCTTCTTTCACGGTTGACAACCATTTCTCATGTCCTCCCTCAACATCACAGCCCCTTCTTTCAAAATACCTCACCGCACTCAATACCATTTCCAATTCTACATCTCCATTCTCATCCTTGCCGACTGTTGTGCAGTTGGTTCTCACCTCTTTTCTCGGTGGTGAAACAAAACTGAAATTCCTCGCACAGGAATACATCAAATGAAAATGGTTAATGATATAAAATATACCTTTTCGTTAAAATTTCTTTCTCATGCTATCTTTACAAGACCATTCATTTCTGTTTCACCTCTGGGTCTTTTCGTCACATAGTCGGTTTGTAGCTGGACCTTGGCTTGTAGCTGGACCTTGGCTTGTAGCTGGACCTTGGCTTGGTTTCTAACATCACCTTGGTTTTCATCTTTCCAAATCCACCTTATTGGGCCTCTGTCACCAAAACTCTACTTGGTACAGGATCAGGAATCTCTGGTTCCCTCTTGCTGGTTGATGTTTGACCGCAGGGTTGGAACAAGTCACCTGTCCCCGTTCTCCTTTTCTGTTCATGCTGTACTCAAAGGTGACACAGAAATGCAAGACTTTGCAAAGAAAAAACATTGAAAGAAACATTCTTCTAACATAAACATACCTGTACAGTCCTTTAAAACAAAATTTTACATTTCATGTTACCTGTACAAATAATTTCATTTTTGTTTCACCAACGATCTTGTATACAGGTCTGACTTCTTTTACCATCCATTAGTCATTACATCAACCATTCTAACCATTCTCTTGTAGTTTCACACCATGATTTCTACTGTCCTCTCTCTACACCAATGACTGTTGTATTACTGGTCAGTCCTCCAACTGGCATCTATTGTCTGTTGAAGCCACACTTATCCAGTCTTCATTCACAGTTGACAACCAATTCTCATGTCCTCCCTCAACATCACAGCCCCTTCTTTCAAAATACCTCACCGCACTCAATACCATTTCCAATTCTACATCTCCATTCTCATCCTTGCCGACTGTTGTGCAGTTGGTTCTCACCTCTTTTCTCGGTGGTGAAACAAAACTGAAATTCCTCGCACAGGAATACATCAAATGAAAATGGTTAATGATATAAAATATACCTTTTCGTTAAAATTTCTTTCTGATGCTATCTTTACAAGACCATTCATTTCTGTTTCACCTCTGGGTCTTTTCGTCACATACTCGGTTTGTAGCTGGACCTTGGCTTGGTTTCTAACATCACCTTGGTTTTCATCTTTCCAAATCCACCTTATTGGGCCTCTGTCACCAAAACTCTACGTGGTAAAGGATCAGGAATCTGGTTCCCTCTTGCTGGTTGATGTTTGACCGCAGGGTTGGAACAAGTCACCTGTCCCCGTTCTCCTTTTCTGTTCATGCTATACTCAAAGGTGACACAGAAATGCAACACTTTGCAAAGAAAAAACATTGAAAGAAACATTCTTCTAACATAAACATACCTTTACAGTCCTTTAAAACAAAATTTTACATTTCAAGTTACCTGTACAGATAATTTCATTTTTGTTTCATCAACAATCTTGTATACAGGTCTGACTTCTTTTACTCGATGCTGGTGCCTGTTAAAACCATCCATTAGTCATTACATCAACCATTCTAACCATTCTCTTGTAGTTTCACACCATGATTTCTACTGTCCTCTCTCTCTACACCACTGACTGTTGTATTACTGGTCAGTCCTCCAACTGGCATCTATTGTCTGTTGAAGCCACACTTATCCAGTCTTCTTTCACAGTGGACAACCATTTCTCATGTCCTCTCTCAACATCACAGCCCCTTCTTTCAAAATACCTCACCGCATTCAATACCATTTCCAATTCTACATCTCCATTCTCATCCTTGCCGACTGTTGTGCAGTTGCTTCTCGTCTCTTCTCGGTGGTGAAACAAAATTGAAATTCCTCGCACAGGAATACATGAAATGAAAATGGTTAAATGATATAAAATATACCTTTTCGTTAAAATTTCTTTCTGATGCTATCTTTACAAGACCATTCATTTCTGTTTCACCTCTGGGTCTTTTCGTCACATAGTCGGTTTGTAGCTGGACCTTGGCTTGGTTTCTAACATCACCTTGGTTTTCATCTTTCCAAATCCACCTTATTGGGCCTCTGTCACCAAAACTCTACTTGGTACAGGATCAGGAATCTCTGGTTCCCTCTTGCTGGTTGATGTTTGACCGCAGGGTTGGAACAAGTCACCTGTCCCCGTTCTCCTTTTCTGTTCATGCTGTACTCAAAGGTGACACAGAAATGCAAGACTTTGCAAAGAAAAAACATTGAAAGAAACATTGTTCTAACATAAACATACCTGTACAGTCCTTTAAAACAAAATTTTACATTTCAAGTTACCTGTACAGATAATTTCATTTTTGTTTCACCAATGATCTTGTATACAGGTCTGACTTCTTTTACTTCATGCTGGTGCCTGTAAAACCATCCATTAGTCATTACATCAATCATTCTAACCATTCTCTTGTAGTTTCACACCATGATTTCTACTGTCCTCTCTCTCTACACCAATGACTGTTGTATTACTGGTCAGTCCTCCAACTGGCATCTATTGTCTGTTGAAGCCACACTTATCCAGTCTTCTTTCACGGTTGACAACCATTTCTCATGTCCTCCCTCAACATCACAGCCCCTTCTTTCAAAATACCTCACCGCACTCAATACCATTTCCAATTCTACATCTCCATTCTCATCCTTGCCGACTGTTGTGCAGTTGGTTCTCACCTCTTTTCTCGGTGGTGAAACAAAACTGAAATTCCTCGCACAGGAATACATCAAATGAAAATGGTTAATGATATAAAATATACCTTTTCGTTAAAATTTCTTTCTGATGCTATCTTTACAAGACCATTCATTTCTGTTTTACCTCTGGGTCTTTTCGTCACATAGTTGGTTTGTAGTTGGACCTTGGCTTGTAGCTGGACCTTGGCTTGGTTTCTAACATCACCTTGGTTTTCATCTTTCCAAATCCACCTTATTGGGCCTCTGTCACCAAAACTCTACTTGGTACAGGATCAGGAATCTCTGGTTCCCTCTTGCTGGTTGATGTTTGACCGCAGGGTTGGAACAAGTCACCTGTCTCCGTTCTCCTGTTCTGTTCATGCTATACTCAAAGGTGACACAGAAATGCAAGACTTTGCAAAGAAAAAACATTGAAAGAAACATTCTTCTAACATAAACATACCTGTACAGTCCTTTAAAACAAAATTTTACATTTCATGTTACCTGTACAAATAATTTCATTTTTGTTTCACCAACGATCTTGTATACAGGTCTGACTTCTTTTACCATCCATTAGTCATTACATCAACCATTCTAACCATTCTCTTGTAGTTTCACACCATGATTTCTACTGTCCTCTCTATACACCAATGACTGTTGTATTACTGGTCAGTCCTCCAACTGGCATCTATTGTCTGTTGAAGCCACACTTATCCAGTCTTCTTTCACAGTGGACAACCATTTCTCATGTCCTCCCTCAACATCACAGCCCCTTCTTTCAAAATACCTCACCGCACTCAATACCATTTCCAATTCTACATCTCCATTCTCATCCTTGCCGACTGTTGTGCAGTTGGTTCTCACCTCTTTTCTCGGTGGTGAAACAAAACTGAAATTCCTTGCACAGGAATACATGAAATGAAAATGGTTAATGATATAAAATATACCTTTTCGTTAAAATTTCTTTCTGATGCTATCTTTACAAGACCATTCATTTCTGTTTCACCTCTGGGTCTTTTCGTCACATACTCGGTTTGTAGCTGGACCTTGGCTTGGTTTCTAACATCACCTTGGTTTTCATCTTTCCAAATCCACCTTATTGGGCCTCTGTCACCAAAACTCTACTTGGTACAGGATCAGGAATCTGGTTCCCTCTTGCTGGTTGATGTTTGACCGCAGGATTGGAACAAGTCACCTGTCCCCGTTCTCCTGTTCTGTTCATGCTATACTCAAAGGTGACACAGAAATGCAAGACTTTGCAAAGAAAAAACATTGAAAGAAACATTGTTCTAACATAAACATACCTGTACAGTCCTTTAAAACAAAATTTTACATTTCAAGTTACCTGTACAGATAATTTCATTTTTGTTTCACCAATGATCTTGTATACAGGTCTGACTTCTTTTACTTCATGCTGGTGCCTGTAAAACCATCCATTAGTCATTACATCAATCATTCTAACCATTCTCTTGTAGTTTCACACCATGATTTCTACTGTCCTCTCTCTCTACACCGATGACTGTTGTATTACTGGTCAGTCCTCCAACTGGCATCTATTGTCTGTTGAAGCCACACTTATCCAGTCTTCTTTCACGGTTGACAACCATTTCTCATGTCCTCCCTCAACATCACAGCCCCTTCTTTCAAAATACCTCACCGCACTCAATACCATTTCCAATTCTACATCTCCATTCTCATCCTTGCCGACTGTTGTGCAGTTGGTTCTCACCTCTTTTCTCGGTGGTGAAACAAAACTGAAATTCCTCGCACAGGAATACATGAAATGAAAATGGTTAATGATATAAAATATACCTTTTCGTTAAAATTTCTTTCTGATGCTATCTTTACAAGACCATTCATTTCTGTTTTACCTCTGGGTCTTTTCGTCACATAGTTGGTTTGTAGCTGGACCTTGGCTTGGTTTCTAACATCACCTTGGTTTTCATCTTTCCAAATCCACCTTATTGGGCCTCTGTCACCAAAACTCTACTTGGTACAGGATCAGGAATCTCTGGTTCCCTCTTGCTGGTTGATGTTTGACCGCAGGGTTGGAACAAGTCACCTGTCCCCGTTCTCCTGTTCTGTTCATGCTATACTCAAAGGTGACACAGAAATGCAAGACTTTGCAAAGAAAAAACATTCAAAGAAACATTCTTCTAACATAAACATACCTGTACAGTCCTTTAAAACAAAATTTTACATTTCATGTTACCTGTACAAATTTCATTTTTGTTTCACCAACGATCTTGTATACAGGTCTGACTTCTTTTACCATCCATTAGTCATTACATCAACCATTCTAACCATTCTCTTGTAGTTTCACACCATGATTTCTACTGTCCTCTCTCTACACCAATGACTTGTATTAGTGGTCAGTCCTCCAACTGGCATCTATTGTCTATTGAAGCCACACTTATCCAGTCTTCATTCACAGTTGACAACCAATTCTCATGTCCTCCCTCAACATCACAGCCCCTTCTTTCAAAATACCTCACCGCACTCAATACCATTTCCAATTCTACATCTCCATTCTCATCCTTGCCGACTGTTGTGCAGTTGCTTCTCATCTCTTCTCGGTGGTGAAACAAAATTGAAATTCCTCGCACAGGAATACATGAAATGAAAATGGTTAATGATATAAAATATACCTTTTCGTTAAAATTTCTTTCTGATGCTATCTTTACAAGACCATTCATTTCTGTTTCACCTCTGGGTCTTTTCGTCACATAGTCGGTTTGTAGCTGGACCCTTGCTTGGTTTCTAACATCACCTTGGTTTTCATCTTTCCAAATCCACCTTATTGGGCCTCTGTCACCAAAACTCTACTTGGTACAGGATCAGGAATCTGGTTCCCTCTTGCTGGTTGATGTTTGACCGCAGGATTGGAACAAGTCACCTGTCCCCGTTCTCCTGTTCTGTTCATGCTATACTCAAAGGTGACACAGAAATGCAAGACTTTGCAAAGAAAAAACATTGAAAGATACATTGTTCTAACATAAACATACCTGTACAGTCCTTTAAAACAAAATTTTACATTTCAAGTTACCTGTACAGATAATTTCATTTTTGTTTCACCAATGATCTTGTATACAGGTCTGACTTCTTTTACTTCATGCTGGTGCCTGTAAAACCATCCATTAGTCATTACATCAACCATTCTAACCATTCTCTTGCAGTTTCACACCATGATTTCTACTGTCCTTTTTCTACACCAATGACTGTTGTATTACTGGTCAGTCCTCCAACTGGCATCTATTGTCTGTTGAAGCCACACTTATCCAGTCTTCTTTCACGGTTGACAACCATTTCTCATGTCCTCCCTCAACATCACAGCCCCTTCTTTCAAAATACCTCACCACACTAATATTTTTCCAGTTATACCAATATCTCCATTCTCAGTTTGAAACAAAACTGAAATTTGTTGCACAGGAATACATAAATAAAATAGATGTAGTTAGAAAATACCTTGTAATAATTTCTTATAGCAGCTTTACAAAGCCGTTCCTGTACCACCTTTTCATTGCAGTGGTTTGCAGCTGGACCTTGGGTTGTAAGATCACCTTGGTTTTCACAGTTGATACTTTGTACAGGATCAGGAATCAATGGTTTCCTCTTGTTGGCTAAATTTGATGCCCTCGTCTGTTCATACTATATTTGAGAGCAACCATTTGATTTTTAGGGGGGGGGGGGGGGCTCAGATCAAATGTTTGATCCTACTTTTTTTTCTTCGAAATTTTGGTCCTGTATTTTTTTTATTTTAATTTCATTTTAACCGAAAAATGTCCTGACACAGGTCCTGCTTTTTTTCAAACCTGGAGAGATCCAGTCTATTTTACCCAAATCCTGGTCCTGCCTTTTCATTTCTTATTAAGTCTTTTTGCTGCTACCCTTTTAATGGTCTAGTCTTTTACGGATACTTTGGGCTTAGTTGCTGCTGAAACCTTGCATTGTTTATAAAATTTATCAACCTCTTTTCTGCCAGATTCCACATTGTGTTCATCATTATATCCCCTTGAAAATTTAGTACCTTCAATAATTTACTTTTTAGGAAATTTCACAATATCCAGAAAAATAATTCATGGAAGTGTTTTATCTTCATAACGATTGGAATTAATGTATAGGTCATTTTAAAAACTAAAAAACAAAGTTTGTCAATTGATATTCTGCTTCTAATGTTTCTATAACATTTCATTTCAATGGACTTTGATATACAAAATTTTAGATAATTAAACCCATGAAATGCCATGCGAAATTTACTTGTTCTTCAGATTTGGTGAGGTGCAAGCAAGCGATATTTTTTAATTTTAGAAGCAAAATATTTTTGGTACAAGCGACAATTTTTTTTTTAAATCAAAGCAGATTAACTTAAGTGAGCAACGATATTTCACGACATTTTCAGCTATTAAACCTATACAGCAACTACAACTAAATGCAATGACCGACATGGTGGTGGTCTAAAGCTTTATGGGATTTTAATTTTATTCTATAATCTGTCCATTCCCAAATACATATATCAATTTACTATTGACTTCATGCTGAAAGCTGGCTTAGTTGATGTTCCATCAATATCTTTCCCAAATAGTTCATATAATCTTTAAGTTGGGAACAAATCCCCAGATGAGGGGTTATCACTTCTATGACAAATAATTTTCAAGTGGACTTACTTTCAGAAATTCTAATTTTAAATTTAAAAAGGCACATCTGCATTCAATTTGCCACAATTTAAAAAAAAAAAAAATGTCTGTGAAATGTGTGTGGCGTCTTCCTTTAGATATAAGTATGTTTTTTTGGAAGAAATTGAAAGTTTACCCCTTCAAACGCTTAAAATATTTGATCACAAAATTTTCCTCTCATGAGGGACATTCCCTCAGTTAACACCCAGTGAGTTACACCTTTGAATATACATTTCAATATGAAAGACAAAGTTCAAATCATTATAGAACCACTATTCTTGTATTTTTGCTTCTTAGGGAGACCTTTGAGACCATATTGAATGGCCGCATTAAACAGCAAACTCTGACCTACAATTATAGTCTATGGCCTGTCGTTTCTAAGTAGGCCATTTTAGATGTAATTCTAGCTTCATTCAAATGCTTGCGAGATTTAAAATGTGTAAATCAGTTATCGTATGCAAGCGACCGAAGTATTCTGACTTGCTGGTCATTAATGGGCGATCCAATGAACAAGTAATTATAATTTGGCATGGCCCAATCTAAATATTTCTGGTATCTTAACTTTTCATCAAAGACAACAAATGATTGATATATTCCAGGAAATTACTTTTACCAATTAATACTCTATTTTAAGCATTGCAATAGTTTACACTATGAAGCATTCAGTTTTATTTTTACCAACCAGTCTTCCTGAGGTAGTTTAAATGTCACATGCTTACATTGCTTCGTGGTTTTTTCTGCATCACCATTTTGCTTGTGTGCATGTAGAAGTACTTCAGAAACGTTTGTTTTTCATACTACAACAAGAACCCAAGGAGATTTGGTATTTCTGTAGAATACGCTTTCTAAAATATATTCTGCTTCTATTTAGAATATTTTTGTCAAATGTATTTTTGCTTATGTACGTTTTTCTGTGTGTGTGTGTATTCGACAGATTTTACTCTTGTTAATTTCTTCATTCTGCATATTTCAATAGTTTCTGCAAGTCAGAGATGTTCAAATTTGTCAGCAAACTTTTAGCGAACTGATCTTAATTTGTGGGCTTTCACCCACCATGAAAAATATATCTGACCAAATGGAAGGGATTACATGCTTGAAACAAATCAAACCAACAAGATGTTAACTACAATTAGATTTCCAGAACAGACACGAAAACAAGTTAATAAAATCATACGATGAGAGACACAATAGGGGACGAAACTTTACAACTGTATCCAGGGCCATTAATTTTTAATTAGTTGGTTTACAGATCCGCCAACCCAATTTTGATGATTTGAAGAAAAAAAATAATGAAATTGAAAATTTTGGTTTTTTATTACCGCTGACCCTCTGAAATCAGCCATCCCAAAAATAAAAATAAATTCAAATCCTTTTTGCATTAAAATTTCATAAAAGATTATGTTCCAATTCATCTAAAAATAGATGATACATTAATAAAATACTTGTGAACATGATCCAAAAAAAAAAAATCTATTTACAGCCATTAGTTGATGCCAATTTCCGATAAAAGTTTTATGAAACGAATTTCCTGTTAGAATCCCTGCAGGTTCGTTTTGTATGAATATCTTGATTCCGTAAGATATCGAATCCACTCATTTTATGTTGTCGTAGTTGACAAGTCGGATCCCTTGAAAAGGGAATGGTCTACTGAACAACACCTTTCAAGATAGATGTTCTGACATTTGGGTTTCAAATCGTATGCAATCTTTGTATATTTGGCAATATAACCAAGATTGTTCAAAAGTACACGATTTTCCCTCTTTTTCTTTTTTTTTCTGACCAACCGACCCTTTTTTTTTTTTTTTAAAATCTGTAAACCAATTTATTTTAAATAAATGCCCCAAGTTATGACAAATGCAATTTCTAAAATTGTTAATTCTGAGCACTATTGACGATAAGATGACAAAACAAGAACTCTGCACAAAATGGGGTTTTCGATTCATTTTAGTAGAAAGTATTAAAAGTAAATTTGTGATCTACTTCTTGAAGACCCTGTTGTATCAATGATGCATACATCTTATCCACCTGTTTTTTGAGATTCACCTAAAATGCAGAGCATTCTTACTTCCTTGCAGATCAAATCGCAAACAAATTTGAACATTTCTGTGCAGTAAGGCATCTCAAATACAAGTGTAGCTAAATCATTGACAAAAACAAAAATTAATGTTTCCACTAACATGCTAGAAATATTCAGGGTTTTGTACGTAGGTTGTATTTTTGGTAGAAATAAAAATCAGTTTCCATAGGGGAGAAAATACGACCCATATAAATTTATGAAATACAAGATTGGATTGGCATTAAAAAGGTTAGGTTGGACTAGTGGAAACATAGGCAATTTTTATTTTTAGTCCTACTGATTAACCTTCATTTGCTGTGGCATACGACATGGCAACTACACAAGAAGTCCAATGTTATTGGATGGCGATGTACTGAAGGACTGCAGCTAGGGTGTTGGAAAACATGGGATACACTAGTTGTAATGACTGCAGCTAGGATGTTGGAAAACCTGGGATACACTAGTCGTCAGCACCTAACCAAGATGTGTTACATTCACTTTCATCCTGTATGAAAAATCAACTAAGATATCCACAACATATTACAACTGAAAGGGAACACAAAAACATCACCTTTAAAAAAAAAAATGGAACCCCTCCAATAGAACATTCTAGCTAAGACCTCGGTTAGATTTAAATAGTACATTTTAATATGTACAGATAGATATTCTTGAGCAAAAAGGTATTAAATGTATTAAGTTGTAATCTTTTACACTTGCAATATTCGACGGTTATTGTCACACACACAAAGCAATTTGACCACAGAAAAAAATTGAAAATTTTAATCTGAATTATTCAAAATTGGTTAATTGACGGTCATATTATGCAAGGTCGGAAAGGGACAAATAAGTAAAAGTACTTTACACCATTTCTGGTTTTAAAAGGAAAACTTTATGGTCGATCTAACTACCATGCTTACCAAGAATTCTTCACTTTTCACTCGCATTACTGTTCGACTTTACATTTCAACTAGAAACCATGGCTTTCCTGTCTAATCTCCAATGGCTAAAGAATTTGATAAATCCCTCAACTTGAATCATCCTCGAGGGATATCCTGGGATCAGAAACTGAGGGGTTTTCAAATCTGGTGTAATCCATATGAAGCTTGGAATGGAGATAGTATTGGAAAATATTCAGAACAATGGAAACTTCTCCCAAATATAATTTTAAAGATTGATCTTCCATAACAATAATTTTTTGCACGAGACATTGATATACATTTGTTCTGCCATTTAAAGAATTTACTTTTTGCACAACTATAATTTTAGAACTTCTTGAATATAGTTACCAAAATTTGTTTATAACTACCATATATATATAAAAAAAAAATTGTTTTAATACTTATGATACCATTGACCATTTTTCTTGAACTTGAGTCCTTGTTTAAGCCTTCAGTCCACAACTCTGTTGGAAGCTCCACCCCAGAGTACAAGCACCTAGGAAGTCATGTTGAGATTTTTGGAACAAAATTTTGAATGATTATTCATATGCATCTCTTTTATTTACAATTATTGTCTATTAAATGAGTTTGTATATTGCCATTATGGTAATTCTTCAAAAGCAACATTTTTTTTAAGTGCAACTGCATTTTCAAGCAAAACTTTCTACTGTTCAAGACCAGCATTACCAGGTTAGAATATTCACCCATAATTACTTGAATGGAAAATTTTAAAAATCTCTATTAGACCTTGGAAGCTTTCGGCAACTAAATTAAAACAAAGTTACTAAGATACCACAATACTTAGTCTAATTCATCAAAGTCCCCATTCCAATTCACATATTTACCATACTGGTAGTATATTGTTACATTGTCATCTTGACCATTGTAGAACCATATTTCAAATGAAGAAACCAAACCTTTCTCGCACAGTAGGTTGACAATCTATTAAGATATGGAGTGCAAATTCCTATTGATGATGTTACGTGCAAGTATAAGGATTTCTGTCAATCCTATACACTGGTCATGTCAAGATTCAAATGTTGCACATTGAAGCAATAATTTCTTTATAGTCTATACTGTTCCACAAACAAGAAAATAATATTTACTTGACTTGTACTGCATTTAATTAAATTTGTATTTTTAAAATTCTTCACATTATCCAAACCTTGTACTCCTTTCATACAAATGTTCATTTCAACAAACATTGCCTCAACTCAGGGCTGAACAATCAATTTTTCAACAGTCATGCAAGTTTTCATTTTTCACTTGTCATGCTAGCAACCTTCAAGGTCCACGTTTTCATCCGCTTTTAAAAGCTTGAGAATCTTGAAAAAAATACATCAATGGTTATGCTAAAAAATTTCCCACAGGAAATTCATTGAATTTTTTATTCACACAAAAAAACCTGAATCAAATATCAAATTTAATTAGAAATAAAACACCTTTAAAAACTGTATATATTAATCTAAATAATTTTGATAGTGATTACCAACACAAGCAACCAAATGTTTCAAAGCATGCAATTATCTTTTCACAAACAACATAAATATGATACCACAGCTCCTATACTTTAAAATTCCTGTACAGGATACTCCCATTATCAGGATTAATGTTTGTAATATTTTGAAGAACTCCAGAAGACAGGAAGCCATTATGTAAGGAGTCAAGATGAACTTGAATCTTGCTATCATTCCAGTGCTTTATTATGCCAAATTGTTTTCTTTCCAGTCATGGAATTGGCTACTTTTTCAACAAGGAAAGGGAAACGAAGACACAAGTGTCCTGCTTAATTACTCTTAATGCACCAAATAGTTGGCTGTTGCTACAATAAATAATTATCAAGTTAATTATTCTAACTCTAGTAGAAATCATAACCATTAAAACTGAAAGTTCACACATTAACAATTGTGCCAGTTATCAACTTTTTTAGTGAATTGTGTTTTACACCACTAATACAAAAATTTCAGTTATGAAAACCTTTTGCACTGTTTATCCTGCTTTAAGTGTTCAACATGACTTTTATAATAGAGAATTGTCAAATTGACAAAATCAAAATACCAAATTATTCAACTCGAACATCTTTTATGTAAATATAAATATCAAAAACATTAACAGTCAATCTAAAAGATACCCAGTGCCAGAGCTTGAATACTTCAACATTTATAGGGCATCCATTCCACTTGTAAACAGGAGGGAGATACACAGCAAACTTGGATTTAGTCTAGAACATGTGTTCTTGGTTCTGTCATACTTCAAAACTTTGTCATCTTAAATTTTTTTGTGCAACTTTCCTGGGAGGATGTTCAATGCTTACACAAGTATTCAATGATCTTACATCAATCCATCAGAATTTCAAACATCTAATAAAGGTGGGAATCCTTCATGGCAACTGAAGTCACTAAAATATACAATTAGGTTTAAACACTAACCATTATAAATTCTCTTAAATTGACTTGGTGTTGGGCACCTTCTATAGGGTCCTCTCTCAAGACAATCTTAAGGTACAGTAGTTATGAAAATTTCCAAATCAAAAACAAATAAAATCACTTCAAAAATAAACTATCTTGGATATTCAAAATTAAATTGTTGGAAAATCAATAATTACTAACCACACTTGACTTTTTAAAAAAAAAAAGACCAGAAAAGGATTCACTTTACAAAAAAAAATCTTCATTAGTCAATTTAACTGAATGGATAATATCTAATATAACTATCTACAACCAATTAGACTGACGATTCTTTAGATACCATTTCAGCAAATACAGGTTCAAGTAAAGCAGTATACAAAACAGTAAAGTTCCCCTGGACATGTATTGGTAACCCCTTTTTTCCTAGCCTCCTATAGAGTTTCATCTTGGAACTTCAGGTCTGAAGACAGTAAAGTACATTATGACAATGCCATTACCGAATGGTCCAAGACTATCCTTGTTAACCTAGCTGCAGTCGTGTTTTTTCTGTACTTTCAATACGAGTTACACATTCATTGTCTTAAGGAATAGGCTGCAACAAATACAATAATATTAAAATAATTGTTTTATTTGTAACAAATATAAAAAAATATACAACAAATCGTTCGCGACAACACGAACTTTGAACACTATTTCACTGTAAATGAAAAGATATAAACTTTAAATATTGTAAAGCTTTTCAAAAAATAAATTAAGAGATAATACATCATCGTTACAACCTGACATGTCGTTACCCTCGGCCACGTAAGCATCTTCGCCATGTTGAAAAGTGTCCTTTTTCGCGAGTTTCTTTCTCAAATTATTAAGATCGAACATCAGTTTTTTCTCGGTTGATTGTAAAATTGCTTTAACCCTGTACTGACAGTCTTTTCCTGTTAAATTCCTTTTCTTTCTTCGCACACGATTTATCAAATTCATTACAACTGACGAGTCTTTATGAGAAATTTCTGTCGGCGCCATCTTGGATTTCGAAAAAAAAAAACACTTTTTCCAACGTTTTAAAACATTCAAGACACTATTTAGACAATAAGAAACATTAAAATTCCATTTTTAAAGAATCGAGTTAAAATTTTAAGCAAAAACGTCTTAATTCTATAAAAGTGTTAATATTATTGTCCATGCAAAACAACACTCCTTCCTCCTTCTTCGATTTATCCTACGCAACTGGCTGCGCGTCAAGAACTACTTTCATAGTTATAATCGACGATGAAATTGTGACGTCATCAACAAATAAACATACTTGTTAAAAGGGAAAAGGTGTACACTGTTGATAAATAACTTTTAAGAACATCGTGAATTTATTTCATTTATAGTAATAAAAATTAAAAAGTAGATTGATTTCACTTTAAGAGTCATAATAACGAAATCATTGAGTGCACTACATATTGATTCGGAGGAATAACTGTAAAAAAAATACTTGAAATTCATCCGAGTGTTTTGCGTCATAAGATTTTTTTAAAATAGCTGGAATTTTCCATGAGGCTCCAAATGGGTAGCTGTTGGGGCCAGGCAATATATTTTTTTAAATTAAAACATGTCATTGGTGAGATTTTAAAATCTTCTTTTTGTGGTCGTCATCAATGGCTAGTTCTAACTAGCATGAGGGTGGTAAAGGGGGGGTCTGAACACAGAAACACGTGAAATAAAAAAAGCAAAAACGTAGCACGGAAAATAAAAATCGGGAAAAACGAAGCACGAGAAATGAATATTAAGGAAAATGTTTTATTAGATTACACAACTGAGTTTCAGAAGGATTAGATTACACAACTGAGTTTCAGAAGGATTAGATTACACAACTGAGTTTCAGAAGGTATTGTAAACGGGTGATGTCTCAATCACTAAATAATTATAAGAATTTAGGAGAATCCTCTCCCGTTAGCCATGTTCCAGGTTCCGGATATAGACTCAAGAATAAAGTGAAATATACAGGTTTATTCAGCTCGTTTATAGTTTAACAAAGTGTTAAAGTGAATAAAGTGGTTAATAAAATATTAGCCTGTTACCTTAATATGTTGAAACCTAAATGGTTTCAAGAAGTCCTGTAATGAAATATAAAATATCTCAATAGCCAAAACCGGGCGTCGTCTGCTATGCTTTTAATTCTCGGAACCCCCCTTCCCGGTAGGAAGAAGTATTTATAGTCCCGGTGGAAATATGAGCCCGGCCGGGCTGCCGGGCTAACGGCAGTTAAACCCGGTAAAATTCACGTGGCCGGGATCACAGAAAATAAGAAAAATACGGTGGGACTATAAATATATTAAAGTTAACCTAAAAACCCCTGCAAATAGACAAATTAATAAATAGAAACCACTTCTATTACACTCCCCCTCTCTTAAGACCTAATGTGTCCCACATTAGTCTAAGAAAGGAAGAGCGATCCTACAAAAGAACAAACATTATATATACATATACACAATAGGTTTAAGAACATTAAGATCAATTACTGTCCATATGATCCTGTAAAGAGAAACAATATATTATTAGAACAATATTAAAAAAATATATATAAATAATTACTGTCCTCAATTAAATTAATGATAAATTAACAGTCCATAAATTAAAAAAAAATTTATCACAGTTCACTCTGTCACAGGCACTCGGTAATACGCAGTCACACGGTAAACACAAATTATCTCATGGTTCAGTATCCTTGAAAACGTCCTTCCTCCACTTTATCTCTGCCAATTCATTCTTCAACCTTCTGTTCTCTGCTTCGAATTTCCTCCTTAATTCTCTTTCCTTGTCTAGTTGGTTACCTTCCCTCCTCATTTCCTCAAGCCTCTCCTTTGCCGCTTCCCGCTGTCGTCCAATTACGTCAATGCAACTACATAACCATCTTAGATATGTTTCCAGTTCCCTTCGGTTATCTGGGATTGGTGGTAGCGCAAACGGTGGATAGTCCAAACAAGATGTTTGGGTGCCAGAGTCCTGGGTCTGGAATGGAAGAGTAGGCAGGATCGGACACCCAAGATAGGTGTTTGATGGAACCGGAGGACGAGTGTTGGCGGGTTCCATTCTCCTGTCAGATTCCATACCAGAAGAGGGTGACGGCATCACAGAAGAACAACTGGTGACGACTGGTTCACTTCGGCTATCTGCAGACGGAGATGAAAACGACATTGCAGTAGAATACCCAAGATGGGTATCAAAGGCAGGAGGACACTCTCTAACGTCCGGTACTGTTCTCCTTGCCTTGTATTCCTCGACGGAGATCCTTGAAGTAAGCGAAGAGGGTGTTGTGTCTGGGATTATAGCAACGTCCATCAGAGGCTGAGTGGTGGAAGATTTTTGTTCAGTGGACGGTGGTTCGGCAGGGATCTTGACATGAAAGATAGGCGATAAGGTGGTACAAGCCACAGTTGAAGATGGAATGGATGATGCAACTGTGACAGAACTGGGTGGAGTTTTCTCTGTCTGGATCACTTTGGTACGGCCCTTATATACTAGCAATCCAGGGTCTATAAATCTTTGATTGTTCCTAAGGCTCTTTGTAGCTTTACTTAGCAGCTCTTCCAACTGACGTCCTTCCTGTTCCCGGTGTACAGTCTTCAGATGGCATTTAAGGTCTGTCCGTCTTCCGCATCTGATTTGGCATTTCCTCACTGGACATGAGTAGGAGATGACGTATGACACATGTTTTTCATCCCAGTGGCGTTGATATTTTGTCTTGGAAGCGAATCTGCTTCCATTACATCCTTCGATTGGACATTCCATGTTGACTCCACTCAGGTAGAAGAATTCAATTTTCAGGTTGTCATCACTGAAGTCCCCATCGGCCATAATCTGAAGTTCCTCCATCTGAAAAACACGATATTACAGACACTGGTAAGTTATGTGCCACTAAACTTGAAGAGTGTATGCATTTTGTACCGAACACAATATTCAGTCTCTGGGCACCAGTAAAAGACCGGTGAAATTGCGGGAGTCGATTTACACTTTTTACAAACTTGATTGGGTTCCAGCCAATAAGAAGGCTTGCAATATCCTATCTTATTACAAAACATCATTTCCAACACTTTAGGAGGCCAAGCATATTCCACTTTTACATCTACCTAAAGCAAACTGTAAAATGCCCATGGTTCAAGCAAATATGTAAAACGAATATGTATATATGCCCCAAAATGGCTTATATCAATTCCTCCTAACTTCAAATCAAATGAAGTCCAGTATACCTATATGGTTACAACACCGAAAGCAACGAATGCCCATGGCTATCAAGAATCTTGAGTAACATATAATATACTACTTCAGAATAAACTTTGTTTTCTTCCGCTCTACTAGTAACCCAAAACAGCACACCCACTAAACAGCGAGAAATCAGTACTCCAGTACTTTGATAAAAAAAAACCCCCAAACATTAAGTTGGGTACAAAGTGTACCCTGAATTTTTGTTGTGCCACCAAGATTGAATAACGTAATGAACAATAATAAAAACTACAAGTTAACCTGACCTGACGTGTGTAACAGCAAAATGCCGTCAAATGACATTAAAAAGAGAAAAGGCTATTTTTTTTTTTTTTTCTTCGGTGTACTGATAACAATAAACAACCCAAAACAGCGAGGTGCTATTTGGTATGTGTATGTAACGGTTTACCGTAAGACCTTAACACACATTCATTTATCTCTCTTGAAACAAAATGTTTCATAACTATAATGTACAATTAATAAATTAAGGTGCAAATTAATTTTGATTCTATCGAAAATATAACTATATAACTTTTGTGTATTGTGTGTATCAATAATCTATGGTGAAAAACGTAATGGACGTTTTAATTGTCTTCCCCTTCGACTAAATTTTGGGGAAAATGGTGCCTTGTCAACCACACTGGTTGTATTTGGTAGTTCTTCCTCATCTTGAAACGGGAACACAGCAACTTCGACGTCTTTGCCGGTAACGTTGCAGTCATTTTCGGATGATCGCGCTTCTAGGACGGAATCGTCAGCGCCGACATTTTTAATGTTTTGCTGTGGTAACGCCAGCGGCTTAAGGTGATCTACATGAACGATCTTTAATTTTCCGCCGGTACATCCCTGTATCTCATAGGTGATATCGGACAATTTCCGAGTTATCTTATACGGGCCTGTCCAACCTAGACCTAGTTTTTGGTTGGCCTTAGGAGGATACCAGCGCAGTACTTGCTGTCCTATATCGTACTGTCTGTGTTTTAATTTTACATCATGATATCTCTTCTGCTTGTGAAAGCTAGCTTGGAGGTTCTCATGAGCTACATCGAAGGCACGCTGCATAGAGTCCCGCATCCATTCTATATATCTGGTTGGACAGGAAGCCTCGATTTGGTAATGGTGCGCTCCTGTCATTATGTCAATGGGCAGTAATGTCTCCCTTCCCAACATGAGAAGGTTTGGAGTACAATGTGTACTCTCATGGGTGCATGCTCTGTAAGCCATGGTTAAAAATGGGAGATGATCATCCCAGTCATCCTGGTTGTCGTTTACAAACATGGCTAGCATCTGTTCCAAAGTACGGTTAAACCGTTCTACCATCCCGTCAGATTGGAGATGGTAGGGTGTGGTTCGGGACTTTTCAATTTCTAAAAGCTGGCACATGCGAGAGAACAGAATCGATTCAAATTCGGGTCCTTGATCCGTATGGACACGAGCAGGTGAACCAAAGCGGCATACAAACTCTGTAACAAATGTGTCAGCAACAGTTTGGGCTTGGTGGTTAGGAAGCGCGTATGCTTCAGTCCACTTTGAGAAGTAATCGCTGACTACCATCACATATTGATTGTTATTATCTGTGATAGGTAGAGGGCCCATTATGTCTATCGCAACGCATTCAAGAGGGCCATATACCGTTGCATGATGCATTGGTGATTTTCCCTTGCCCGGTCCAGACTTCCGCTTTTGACACAGGGTGCAAGTCTGGCACCAGCGTGCTACATCATCATTCATACCAGGCCAGTAAAATCTGGATCTTATCCGGTTCACAGTTTTATCTCTTCCAAGATGTCCCGCTGTCCTACTATTATGTAGCTGGATCATTATTTCCTGTCTGAGTGTTCTAGGGGCGACAAGCTGTAAAATGGTGGGCCCATCCTCGGTTTCCCATAACCTATATAAAAGGTTATCAACAATCCGCAGTAAGTCCCACTGCTTCAGCAAAGCGACCAATTCTTTGTTCGGACTGCTGATATTAGGTCTCTCTATACTACTTTCGAGCAAGTTGATCATAGTACGGCATGTCGTATCATCCTTTTGAAGCTTTTCTAGATCTGCCTTTGTCCATTGTTGTACCCAGTTCGATTCAATATGAGTAAGTTCCGTATGATCATCTGATGTTGCATTCAAGACAGGTCTCTGAAAATCCTCAGTAGTGGATGTTGTAGCGTTCAGTTCCGCACGACCCGAGGTGATAGCGGCTACTGGACAGTCCTGTAAATCATCTTTGCACTGTGGACATTCACTCCTTTTACATCTTCGTCTTGGCCTTCGAGAAAGGGCATCAGCATTTCCATGTAAGGAGCCTCTACGATGCATAATTTCAAAATCATACGTATCAAGGGCCGAAATCCACCTGGCCACCATCCCTTCGGGTTCTTTAAAGTTTCTTAACCAGGTCAAGGAGGAATGGTCTGTACGCAAAACAAAAGGGCGACCATAGAGGTAGTGCCTGAACTGTTTAACAAATACGACCACGGCTAATAATTCTCGAAATGTCGTGCAGTATTTCATTTGTGCGCGCGACAGGGTTTTGCTTCCATATGCTATGACCTTCTCTGTTCCGTTCTGCACCTGTGAAAGGACGGCTCCAATCCCGTAGGCGCTGGCATCAGTGTCTAATATGAAATCATCATGCCGTGTAGGATAGGCTAATACTGGCGAGGACACAAGAGCTTCTTTTAGTGAGGTGAATGCAGTCTCACAATCATCTGACCACAGAAATTTTTGGTTTTTCCTTGTCAATTGAGTCAGCGGAAATGCTATAGTAGCAAAGTCAGAAATAAATTTCCTATAGTAGGACGAAATTCCAAGGAAGGTACGAACATCGGGAACACTTTCTGGTGTGGGCCAATTCTTTATGGAATTTAGTTTGGAAGGATTACATTTGATCCCATGCTCCGAAACCACGTGTCCAAGGTAGGACACTTCATCCTCGAACAAAGTGCACTTCTTTGGCTTCAGTTTTAAGTTAGTATTCCTGAATCTGGTAAATACCGTGTTCAAATTGTCAAGTGTTTCCTGGAAGGTCTTGCCGAAGACACCAAGCACCGCTCCCATTGTAATCCAGTAAGCACCACTTCCATCAAACGCTCAAAAGTAGCCGGGCTATTGGCTAAACCAAATGGCATACATTTAAACTGGAATAGTCCCTTGTGGGTGGCAAACGCGGTCTTTGGTTTGTCACTATCTTTCATTTTTACTTGCCAATATCCACTACATAGGTCCATGGAACAAAAGAATTTCGCGCCCGATAAAGAGTCAAGAGACTCGTCGATCCTCGGCAATGGATAGGCATCCTTCCTGGTAAGCAGATTGATTTTTCTATAATCAACGCAGAAGCGAATACTATTGTCCTTCTTGCGACAAAGTACGATTGGAGCAGCCCATGGTGAGTTACTCGGCTCGATGACGCCCTGTTGCAACATCTTGTTGATTTCCTGTTCGGCAGTTTCACGCATATGAATCGGTAGCCTCCGTGGTGGATGCTTTATTGGTTTTGATGACCCAGTATCTATTTCATGTTCCACAAGATTGGTCTGGCCGAACTTTCCGTCTGGTCCTACAAATATGTCTTCAAATCGGGAAACTAAATCAGCTAATGACTGTCTTTCGTTTTCAGTTAACTTACTGGACGCTTTATCAATTAAAGGTTGGAGGTAGTCAGGGAGGTCAGTTTTACCCCCACTTTTTATCAATTTAACATCTTGTGAAAAGTCACCAGGTACTAACTCCTCCACTGGGTGTATTGTTGCGACCTGCACATTCCGCTTTATGATTTTTGGATTTTGTGTTGGGTTCATAACCGAAAATATGATATCGGACCCTGCTGTCTTAGCAACAGATTTGGGAAGTATCAGATGTTCACTCCCTCTGAACTGGTCTAACGGCTCTAAGCAACCATCTGAATGTCCACTGAAGTCACCTCTTATTTCTCCTTTTACAAAGACTTCACTGCGTGCCGGAACGTGTACCGTCTCAGAAATGTGAACCCTAGCACACCTTGTGCTATTTTCCCTAAATAATTGAATTTTCATTTTAGGAGAACAAAGTGTTCCCTCACTGGTATCCATAACAAGTTTATTCTCAGATAAAAAATCAAGCCCCAAAATTCCAGATATACCCCCTAATTCAGCAATAATCACGGATTGATTAAACTTGTGTCCACCTAAGCATAGTGGCATTGTCGTTTTCCCCAAAACTGACAATGGTTCCCCATCTGCTGTTGCCAATATTGAAGTTACTTTATTCAATTCAGACTCGAAAGGAGTCAGGCTTTCAAATGCATCTTTGGATATAATAGTAACTGCAGACCCCGTATCTATAAGCATATCAAAATCTGTTTCTCTAATTCCAACATTGGCAAACCAACAATACTGTGATATAGCTGACAAACGTAAAATAGAAGGCCTGTCAAATTTTACTTTCTCAAAAATCTCCTTCTTACGGGCTGGGCTCTCGGCCTCAGGCACAGCCCGTTTTAATTTAAATCATCCGGTTTTCCTTCCGATGATCGGGGAGAACCCCGATTATTAGAACGCTCAGGATGAGCTTTTTCTGGTTCGTTATGGTTTGGGCAGTCCCGGCTAAAATGTCCAGTCTGTTTACACGTGTAACACTGTTTGTTGGTCTTGTTGACCTGTCTGTGATTATGAAAACTCTGTCTCCTCTGGTTCTGGTTCTTTGCCAGATTAGCCAAAGACTCTTTAATATCTTTGACCGACTCAGCAAGTTCGCTTATTGTTGGATCCCCAGCATTCCTGTTACTACTGGTGCTCTGTTTTACTGCATGGACTGGAGCGATTGGTTCTTGTGACCTTGGTTTTCGGAAATGTGCATTGCGAGACCCCTCGAAAGCCTCAAACTCAACTGCCAGAGAGATCGCTCTGTCCAAAGTAGACGGATGTGCAAACTGCACGTGACGCCTGAGCTCCTGGTCACCTAGACCTGAAATATACTGTTCAATAACCAGAGACTCGCGCATTGCCATTGGTATGTTGGGAAAAGCGAGACTAGCTAGTCGCTTCAAGCAGTAGCCATAATCGGCTGCCGATTCAGTGTCGTGTCTCCTCCTTGTCCTGAACTCACAGCGGTGAGCTGTTTCGCGTTCCGCTGGGCAAAATCTCTGTGACAACGCTGTCCTAAGCTTCCTATAATCGGTGAGGTCCTCCATTGTGAGTTCGCTTAAAACTCGCTGGGCGCTGCCGCGTAAGCTAATAGCTAGCTGCGCTGCTTTTTCCTGATCAGACCATCCATTCCATAGAGCAACCTGCTCAAAATGGCAGATGTAATCTTGCCATTCAACTGTAACCCCATCAAAATGATCGGGTTCTTTCTGTTTTCGGCTACCCCTCGCCGACATGAAATTAGCGCTATCTTTAGGAGGCGGAAAGCTTTCGCGATTTGCTTGTCCCCTGCTATCATACGGTGCTATAGAACGCTGCTCTGGGCAAGTTTGGGATTTTTGCCAATTTGTTTCTGTGTGTGATGGAATATAGTTAATTGCGCCAATACTTCCAGAATTGCATGGATTGTGTCTGTTAAAATTTTCCTTGTCGCCAAGCGCATAATGCGCTGAAAAACTTGACCCGCTTGTATTGTTTTCATTACGGTGAGGACTAGCATAATGGTCTCTATTAGCGTCAATATACCCTGGCGCGTCATAACTTTTACATTGTGTGCAAGCATTATTGGCATTCCCCGGTACAGTCCCAAAGTAGGACAGTTTGTCATTAATCTGATTACCAGTGCGTGAATTCATAGGTTGGCCTTGGTTAGGTTGGTCCCGCATAGGGAATATATTTCCCTGTCCATGACATGCATTTTGACCCTTTCCCTGATAATCAAACTGATCATTATTATGCCCTTGATAGGCACTATACCCTGAGCAAGGTGCCCTGTTGTTCCAATTTTGGTGTTTTGTCCGTGGCGTTACCAACTCTTGTCTTACACCATTAACGCTATTTGGTGTATTTTCAAATCTGTTACAAAATTCAACAGAATTTGACTGATTACTGTTATATTGTGTTCCAAAAATTCCACCCGATATGGGTTGCGATTTAAATTTATTGTCTGTTTCATTTATTTGTACCCTTGAGGTTCCTCTATTTTCATTCATCGGTACCCCAGTGGTACCTCTAGTACATTCCGATGTCACATGATTCATTGTTGAATGGTTGACGTCACAATTATTGACGTTGCCGCTGGAACAAGAATGTTCCGTTGTTGGACGTTTTTCCAAATCTACGAACAAATGTGTTCGTTCTTGGGGATAATAACCATAATTTTGTGTTTGTCTATAATTAGTGTCAACCTGCATAGGGGATTTCATACAAGAATTGTCGGACAACGAGGTGTTGTCCAGTGGCGCGCGCTCAGTGACAGTTTCATTCATAAATAATTCTGACGACTGCGTTTGTGGAAATTGACCGAAATCCTGACTGCAAAATCCGTCACGATAAACATTGATACGTTGCTGTGGTTCCGATTGATCAAAATGAGAATTTGTGTTCATACTTTGCTTGGGATTTGTGTGAACAAGTTGTTCACTGTGCATAGGACTAACCCTACATGGGTTTTCTGAATAGGATTTTGAGGAATACATCTCATCTGAGCTACGATCAGGTAAGTTTTCATTTGTATTATTGTGTTGATTTATTTCTGTTGGCTGTTGTTTATTTTCCTCTTGCTTGCTATCGGGTGTAAACAGTTGTCTTACCGAACCAAACGAAAGTGCATTGAACACTTTCCAAGCTGACGCCATGATTTACGGAGAAATTCACAAAATGTAAATATATTTCTACTGAAATTTTAGTCTAATATCCGTCGGACGAGCCCCCAATGTAAACGGGTGATGTCTCAATCACTAAATAATTATAAGAATTTAGGAGAATCCTCTCCCGTTAGCCATGTTCCAGGTTCCGGATATAGACTCAAGAATAAAGTGAAATATACAGGTTTATTCAGCTCGTTTATAGTTTAACAAAGTGTTAAAGTGAATAAAGTGGTTAATAAAATATTAGCCTGTTACCTTAATATGTTGAAACCTAAATGGTTTCAAGAAGTCCTGTAATGAAATATAAAATATCTCAATAGCCAAAACCGGGCGTCGTCTGCTATGCTTTTAATTCTCGGAACCCCCCTTCCCGGTAGGAAGAAGTATTTATAGTCCCGGTGGAAATATGAGCCCGGCCGGGCTGCCGGGCTAACGGCAGTTAAACCCGGTAAAATTCACGTGGCCGGGATCACAGAAAATAAGAAAAATACGGTGGGACTATAAATATATTAAAGTTAACCTAAAAACCCCTGCAAATAGACAAATTAATAAATAGAAACCACTTCTATTACAGTATTATAACAATGGTATATAAACGTTAATTCTCGCGATGGTACGTGCTTCGCATATTCGGAAGAAACCACTAAGCATTTGATTGTATATCTTGGGGTATTATTTGGTGCGCTCATAGTTGGCCGAAATATGAACGAGGGGACCATGTACTAAGCAAAAAAAAAACCCAAACCTTTTTTCGCCGCTGCCTCATTAAGCCCGCACGTATTACGTATTTTTTTAATCATATGATTCAGCGGTTGGTCAAGGTCAACCTCTACCCATTGCCTTTCTTTTGCTAAAGGCGGTTCACTACTATCACTACTGTTATAAAAGTAAATAATGCATTCAACAATGACAATCTCATGAATCTGTTTTGAATTTTCCTCCATTTCAACTTATTGATACTGTTATTTAAGTACTTATAGGCTATTAATGACGAGAGCAATTAATTTACTGGGAACCAGTTTATTAATACATAATTTAAAACAATATCCGTGCTGACTTTGAATTAGTCCCGGTTTACTTTTTAATCAAATGCGGGACAAGCACGAGAAATTAAGAGTACCGACACGAAACACGGAAAATAAATAAGGGGAAACACGAAGCACGCACATCGAACCAAACACGAGAAAACGAGAAATAAAACGTCAAAACACGAAAACACGTGAAATTAAAAGGCCGAAAACGTTGCACGAAAATAACCCTTTACCACCCTCTAGCATTTTTGACCGTCAAATCACCGATTGACGCCCTCGGCTCGATAGTTCAACAGTCTTTTTTCAGTCATTTCAAGATTATGTTTTATTTACCTTCATAGCTCATTCGACTTTTGTTATTATTTTTTTTTTAATTACAATTAACTGTCGATAATTCTAATTATCATAGTTTTTTAATACCTTCTTTTATCAATATCAATTATTTTTCTTTCTGTGTATATTTTCACAAATTAATCGGTTTCGAATGAAAAAAAGTGTTCAAAATATTTGACAATGTAATCGTTAATAATTATTTTAAAAGAAAAATTGCTCAGTGTTCTATAATTTATTTAAGAAATATATGAAAATACGATCATTTCTTGAAACTGTATGACATGCCCGGGATGACTTGACGAAATCAGTGAATTTCTTTATAAAGGAACAGGGATCATATAATACTGTAATACTTCATATACCGTTCCTGAAAGGAATAACTTTCACAAAAGTCCTATAGAGGTGAATATAGTCTAAATATTCAAGATGCAGTGCAATAGTTACAAGCTGAACTAAAGAGAACATTACTCAGTGGATTTTTTTTTTTTTTTTGGGGGGGGGGGTTATGTTTTTAAACTTATTACTTAACAAATACAAACCTGGTATTTGAACTATGTTCTACGTTTTTTACCGGCAGCCCAGTTTTTTTACTATATTATTATTTTTTTAACCAAATCTCACGAAAGTAATCTACTGCAATGTTCTATAAATCATTTTGAAAATCTTGACAAAATGGTCTCTATATATATATATATTTTTTTGTCTGTACTGAAATCAAATGATATTAGTTAATTGAATTAATCAATATAGATACGAATATTTCCTGAGGGAAAAAATGTCAAACAAATCATACCTCCATTGGATATATTTAATGACTTATTATGCAATCTAATTCAAAATGTCCTGTGGAAATAAACTTCTGTAGAAAAAAAAACAAAGTGTTATTTCCGGTGAAACATTTTAATTTTTTTTTGTTCTACAAAATGTGGTATATTAAATTTAATGTTATCCTTTAACTGTTAAGAATGGTTTATTTTGAAATTAAATTAAATCTGAGACTACTATATGTTATAGTAGTTTCAGATTAAATATACAATATGTTTGTATAAAAATAAAACAATGATTTTCTTCTAAATAACTTTCAAAGATTTTACAAATAGTCTTCAAATGTTGCTGATAATAAAAAGCTCCAGTGATATATATATATATATTCTGTTCAAAATGATCTTTATATATCTTTAATCGATCTAAAAATAACATAAAACTTTGTAGGTTGAGAGCAAGTTGAGCAGTGTCTTTGCAGAGACATTGTATTATATGTCTCTGCTCTTGGCAAAGGTTTGATCGATTCAAGTTGACAGTGTTTGGTGAATTATTAATATATGTAATTAGAGATGAGACTCCAATTAAGCCGTCAAACTAGACCACCCAACGATTACTATAAAATCTTCATTTATGTTCAGTTTATAAAACTTTTTTTCTTGTAAAACATATGAAAATGATATAGAAACTTAAGTATTTTCATACACTTAAAATAATACAGCTAGATACTGAAATGAAAGAGATCAATTTATATTTTTAATCAGTATCGAAATTATTCATCATATTTATCAACTTCACATCTTTATTCAAAACATCCCATCTGTGTCTTCCCATTTATTCAGCTTATTTGGTATTTCCACCATGCATCCATTTTTTTTTACCTAATTCATAAATGTTGTTTATGTTGCACTAATTATTTGTCAGTTGTGTAATTGTGACAGGTAATTTGTTCCATTTTTCATTACATAGGAGATACGTGTATAAATTTAAATTCGTTAAATTATTCACTTTGAACATCAGTACAAAAGAACAATACAATATAATACCCTGTAGTACAACAGAATGTTCGCACATTTGTATACAAATACAGAAGTTTAGCATATTCCGCGTCAGAAAACTAAGTTACAATATGTATAATAAATCATAGAATATTAATTCTATTTTTAAAACATAAATGGATAAATACCCAAATTTAAAATGTCCTTTGCGTTTTCAACAGGAAATAATTGTACTAACTTGAAGGTTGATGGCCTTTTCGAGTAATATTTCTTAATAAAATGTTTTCGTGAATCAGTATAGTGAGGACATTGTAAAACAAAATGAAATTCGTCCTCATGACACCCATAGTACACGATAAACATCTCCTTGCATTTCTAACAACTCCAGTATACCAAGCTTTTTTCTTAAACAGATTATGAGCAGTCATACGAAGTTTAGATAAATGTTTTCTATATAAAGGAGTTCTAGTACTATTCAATACCAATTCCTTATAGCCAGCCTAAAGAACACAGTTTTCAGAATACAATAACTTTGACCAGAATTTTAATAATCTGTAGTTACGTTCACACTTCAAATGGGCACGACCGAGTTCGAAGTACAACATTACATTCGATGTGCATCTTTTGACCCCAAGTAAAAGATTTTAAAAATCAATACGAACCTTTTCAACCATATCAGCTTAATTTATGCAATCCCCAAACTTCAAATCCGTACATCAAAATACTAAGTACATAGGTGTCAAACAGACTATTAAGCATTGTGTTAACATTTAAACTTGAAGAAGAAGTATTTTTTCTCATACCATATAAAGCTTTTCGTCCTTGTGTTCTACAATGTTACTGGGTAGCCAAAATTTTACAGTCATAATAAAATAATACACCTAAATAACAAAACTGATCAACAATTGCTATATTCACATCATTATATACCCAATGTTCATTGTCTCGTACATTACCACCTTTGCGAACTACAATGATCTTTATTTTTTTTTTTTTAATATTAACACCTAGATTCTAATTTTTTGTATATTTACTTCATGCGCAAAGCATATCTTGTAGACCTTTCACTGATTCTGACATAAGGATCATATCATCTGCATACATGAGCAAAAACAATGTAATATCTTGAAACTCCAATGGACTATTACCCTTTCTTATAAATTCATTTTCAAAATCTTTTACATGAAATGAGAAAAGAATCGGTTTTAAAGAGTGTGTATGAAGAAAACATGCATATTGGCGACATTTTCTATAAAGAAAAAGGGAAATCTAAAAACAAGAATTATCAATTCCCCATAATGTTTTCATGTAATCCACCAATTAAGGATTTAAATCCTTGTGTAATCCCTATTAACTAAAATCAAAACTTAAAGAAATATTTGTAGTCTTCTAACATAGGACTTTGCATTTCTCTACCATTTTCCGTTTTTAACGCTGTCATGCTGATCGTTTTTTTTTTTTTCTTTTTTTTTGGGGGGGGGGGGGGGGGGCACTTGTTATATAAATATCACGGAATTTTATAGGCAAACAATTCAATCTAAATTGTATAAAATAAAACTTTTATTGAATGTTTGAACCGATTATATAGATGCTGTACAGTTTCTTAATGAAAATTATAGAACAATATTGTCTTTTTACGTAGGACTTTGCAATCCTCTCCCATTTTTGTGACGCTATCATGTTGATTTTTTTTTTTTTCTTGTTTTTTTTGAATGCGACATATTGAACGGAAAGATAAAAAAAAGAGCGAAATGAGTAAAAAGAAAATATCAGAAAAAATTGGTAAGACGAAAATTGCTCGCAGGGTCTATGTAACCAGGATATAGACTTAGGAAAATATCATTAATATTGAAGGACCCTTCTTTTATCGTCTTTTGTCGGGTACGTTGTTGTTATTGTTTCCATTTGGTAATCAGTCATGTTTCATGAAGTTTCCTGAAATAGGTGGCGCTGCTATCAACTGTCAACACAGAAAATGGCCTATTGGTTTCATAGAAATCCTTTAAAAGCAACAGCAAACTTAACGTTTGAGTTAAGAGGGGTGTCAACAGATGAAAAAACAAGACGTATATTTACGTAAGACAGTTATGATATGATTACGTGATGACATAGGCTGTGAATGAAAACGGAGGAGAAATGACTCATTATCATTTGTCAGATTTGATGAAACCAGATTTGATTTTCATTACAAAATACCGTGCCTTTGTGGCTGAAATCGCAAAGTTTGGTATACACTGTGTGACCCACATCAATCAGTTTATTTTCTAGAATATTTTAATACTGTTTGTATTAAAAGTAAATAAATAGTAATTGTAACTTTAATATTTTCGATTTGACTACTGTACCACAAATTAAGAAATCAGTGTACTATAATGGTGATTATCCTGCCTGAAAGGGCGCCTTTGAATGGCAATAAACTTTTATATCGTCTATCAGTCAATTGCCTTGGTGGTCTCTGTAGCCCGCTCACTTCGAGTGCGGAAAGTCACGAGTTCGGTCCCTGCATGAACAGGTTAAAACAAAAACATTAAAAAGTCTTCCTGTGGACAGTTGACCGCCTCTGTGGTCTTGTGGTAGCTTGCTCGCCCCGAGTGCAGAAGGTCGCAGGTTCGATCCCCGGCCGGGTCAAACCAAAGACATTAAAATTGGTATTTGCTGCTTCTCCGCAAAGCACGCGGCATCTAGGAGTAAGAGCAAAGACTGGTTGGCTCTGAGTCAGTATAATGTGTCCGAATGAGGCAATATGTCTTCCTGTGGACAGTTACCTTGTGAGCTAGCACATTAAAAATCCGACTTAGTCGGTCTAGTACCAAGCAGGGATCATATTCATTATCATATCAACATGTTCTCGTCCTGATATGCACCTGGTTGACACTGGACGTTAAACAACAATTCATCCATCCATCCATCCTGTGGACAGTTACCTCTTGAGCTAGCACATTAAAAATCCGACCCAGCATGTCCGTTTAGTGCAAAGCAGGGATCATATTCATTATCATAATATATTCTCATCCTGATATGCACTGGACGTTAAACAATAATTCATCTTTATCAGTTGGTCAAAACTAATAGCTCACTGGAGGCTACTGGCTAGTAAACTGCAGTAGAGCTTAGGGAACAGTCATTTATTAGCAGAGCGGGGGGCTTTGTAATTTTTCCAGCAATATTATATGCTAAAAATAAAACTGGCTTCATCAAAAAGAAATTACAGCGTACAACCCCCCATATCATGACTAAAGAAAAATTTGACTACCCTCCCAATGAAACAAAATAACATGTTGGTAAAAGCCTGTTATGTATAGTAGGAATCTCCCACTCGTAAGCACCAAATGGAGAAATATAACAACAATAAAATATATTGAATCAGGACAAGGTCACAACACTGTTTCTTCTTCTCTGATTTTCTGAATTTGTATATTTCAAGATTGGATGCATCCAAAGGATGAAGTAGCAGAGTAGCATATAAAGCAGTGTAGATATAGGTTAATACATGTAATGCAAACTGTCCGCAGTTTATTTTGAATTTTAATATCTGTAAGGCAAAATTAATATGAATCATGAAAAACTATGGCTTATACTGTTAAAATAAATGGAATCAATGTTCAGTTATGCATGTAATCATGTAAGTACTCTTGGGGGGGGGGGGTCACTTCCAATTTATGATGAGGTAGGGATGAGCCGCTGGAATAGGTACCTTTTTCAAGCTTCGTAATATATGATAAGGGTGTGCAATTGAGATGAAAATATGCGATAAGGATAGGAATTACTAATGGGATTATGTGATAACATCAATATGTTGCATCTAAATAAAATATCATTCAGTCTGACAGTTTATGTGTATAATCAATCATTGCAGTATAAATCACAAACATTGTTTTTCTTGAAAATAAAGAATTTCTCTTCATTATAATCGTTTTGATCCAAATATATGAAAAGGTGTACTTTTCGGCATAAATATATGATTAGGTATACTTTTCTGCTAAAAATATGGGATAAGGTATACATTTTTGAGATTTTTAATATATGATAAGGGTGGGGGTCCTGGTGTGCCAGCTGCTCATCCCTACCAAAAAACATATTGAGTGACCCCCCTGAGTGTAAGTACCCCGGTATACATAACTTAAGTGAAACTAAAGAAATCCTATCTCCTGTATGTGCAATAATGATGAAAGTGGCTTCCAATTATTAATAGAGTAATTAGTTGTATAACTAGGAAATTTAGTAAATATATTTTGCACCAATAGCTGAAACATTTGAATTTTTGCATTTTTCTCCATTGAAGGGCCAAACAAAAATTCGTTTGCAACAAGACTATATAATGTTTTGAGATAATTCTCTAATCAAATATGTGCACTTTCCAGATAATATTTTTATTTTCTTTTATCGCCTTTGATTGTGGGAAATGTTTTCTTCACATGTCCTTCCGTGGATTTTCCTATGTGTCCTGTCAATCACATAGTAAAACTAAAGTTCCTTCAGAGTTTCATACAGAGGCACGTGGTAAAATATTTGTTGTATAAATTTTGTCCCCTCCCCCCCCCCCCCCAAAAAAAAGAAAAGGTGATACTATTTTAGACCCCCCCCCCCACAGCACTTAATGAAAATTCTACCTGATCTTGTGTTTAAAAATGACAATATGCTTTCAGGGTTGGAATGTGAAATGTATACCTGCAAGGTTTAAAGGTCACAAGCTAAGTTTACCTTTGCAAATCCCATTTTAGGATATGCAGTTGCCCTTAATATTATATGTACATGATATTCGTAGTTTTCTATTTTAAAAAATATCTATGATATCTCTGAGTATGAGTGCAAATGAGAAATGTTTTCAACTTTTCATATTAAAGATCTTTAATAGAGATATTTCTTTCTCTAATTCTGTGTGCATTTATACATCTCTTGACACTTCATAAGTTAATATCACCACACGTTGGATAATAAATGCTCGTGGAATTTCCCGCAAGAAAACATTTGCAAGACCTCTTGTCATTAGAGAAAAAAATTCTAAAACTCTGGACACGTTAATTATGAAATTTATCCACTCTTGATTATTGAATTTCATTTTTAAACTGCTCGTACAAGCCTCACAGTTTAAAAATGAGAATAGAATTATCTCAAGTTGATGTCTCTTTCATTAATTTGTATAGGCCTAATTATGGGCGGCGAAAAGGGTAAAAAAGACGTCAAAAAAAATTTAACAGCTTAAAACAAAATCAACAGACTCCAATGCAAAACTAATGGACATCGATGTTAAATGAACAGCTTAAAATTAAATAAACAGACTCCAATGCAAAACTAACAGACATCGATGTTAAATGATTAAGCATTTGTTACATTGTTTCTTTTTGTAATTTAAAATTGTATTCCACAAGTCAATATTATTTATTAAAAAGCAATAAGATCTCCTTTATTCTTTATTGTACAAGAAAATTAACAAAATATAGAAATAAATGTTAAAATGAGTATACAAAGTATTTCAAAAGACACACATTTAGAGTTTCAGAGTCACAAATTAAACTATGTACTGCTCAGCAATATGTGCAATGATGTTCCTGTAGGCGTCACTGTCTGAAGATCCCCATATGTCTCTCCACATTCTTTCATCAAGGTAACTTGGAAGCAGGTCTGATGACACCCCTTTCATTTCTTTGAACTTCTGTTTTGCTTTGGCCCAATACAACTCTATAGCTTGAGTATGAACACCAGTCTCTGGATCTACAAAGTTAACAGAATGGTTTACCGTTCCATGCTCAAGTTGTAGTTTGCTGCTGATGTTGTGGTATGCCTTCCATTGGTCAGAATATATAACTACCAGGACGAACTACTCTTTCGATGATTGGAAGAAGGGTCTGTGTGTCTCTCTTGTCTACAGTCTCTAAGTAGGTGATGGCAGGCTTTGTTGATGTGTCTGCAAGACCAAATACCCACTGCTCCTTGCTGGCTCTTCTTCCCCGGTTGTATTTTGATTTGTGATTGAAGAGACTCTCATCAATTTGTACCACAACGCCTGGTCCTCCTAGTTGTACTGGTGTGTTCAGAAGTTTAGTTGAGCATATATCCCTAAGGTACCGGAACATCTGAATTACAGTCTTTTCACCAATTTTTGTCTGTTGCTGAACAGTCTTGACCTTACTGCCTTGGCTTCACAAGTATATTGTTTATAACCATTTATCCAGAGTGATGCGTGACTTCTCGAAGAAAGACCCTGTGCGAATGGTGATGAAGGTTCTGCGGATTCAAAGGATTGATAATTAACAATTGTAATCCTTCTGATGTGATAACTTCAAAAAGTTTTATTGTTTTTTAATTATGTGATCAACAATAATTATGATCTAATAATCACAAATAAATGATAGGTTAAAATTATCTAAAATTAAATTACCAGTTATTCCCTAATTGTCAATTATTATTACCTGTTTAAGAGTTATAAGATTAATTTTGCTTGAAAGTTTTCATATTATTTTCTCAATTATCATGATTATTTTACTCAACCTTATTTGTTTATATTGCATTAATTATCCAAACACTTGAGAAATTAAATTTAATTGAAAGGAATGTGACTGTGTAAACATAACATGGTATATATTGGCCAGCTAGATCATAGTTTAAGAAATCATCATGACTGGTATTGCTTCTTTGTTCCCAAATTTCCCCAAACAGAAGTCTGTTATAGAGAGAGTCAACATTGTAATAACAAGACACAAACACAACTACTTCAAAGACTGGACAGATCAACAACTTGATGAAGCAGGCATTGACAACATCACCAGGCCACTACAACCTATTACATCAGAACTCTATTCTGCCAATGTAAAGAAAAATGAGGTCACCAGAAACAAAAAACTTCAATACTGCATGGACATGGCAGCATCAGCTGACTCACCAGCATGGGCAACACAGTTCATACATGATTTAGAATCAGGGGTCATAAAAAGTATAACTGAGGCAAAAGACACAGCATCTACACTATGGCAGCAACATTCTACTTTATACGACAGTAAAAGAGCTGTACAGGTACCATCATCTGAACCAAATGGGCATACCACTAAGAGAAAACGAAGAGAAGATGAATCAGAATACCAATACAGAAAAAGAATCCACACTCAAGCTGAACCAGAACCAGAAATTTCTGATGACCCAAATATTGCTGTGGCACTATCTGTCAAGTCATCACTCAAATACATCATGTCACTCAAGAAAAATGAATTGCAACAGAAAATCAGTGAAAATCAAGACACAGCTGAATTACTAGAGAAAGAAGGTCACTTACCCATGAAGACAACTGAAGATCTAAGACTTTCTTTGATGACAATTGCTGTATACGAACATTTGAATTCTTAATTTGTCAACTTTGTGAAAATTATATATCATTTTACAAAAATGTATATTGTGCTTACAATTTTATAGTGCTGTTATTTAATTATGGTTTACATTGATATATATTTAATACTATTACAAAAATGTATATTATGTTTTCAATTTAATAGTGCTGTCAGATAGTAAATGTAGTCTAGTTCTCATAATATATGTCATGTGTAATACTGATAGCAAGCAAAAGTGCAATATTTGTAATAAAGTTATGAAAATTAAGTTTTATTATTTTTTACAAGAACTTTGTCCTCTGATTTTATGCATATAATGATACAATTAACTATAATTAAATATACAACCCTTAAAAACAGCAAAGACAAATGACACATTTTAAGAAGAAGCCAAATATCAAAACCATAAAATACAGAATATGTGTCAATTAAAACAATACTGGTACAAGACTGAAACACAATACTGCAATAAAATTTTAAAAATAAACAATACTGGTACAATACTGGAATACAATACTGCAATAAAATTTTGTTCCAGTATTGTTAACAATACTGGTATACCAGTATTGTGATCGCCAAGTACAGGAGATCCGAAACATGTTTTTTAATTAACTATATAGTTATAAAAAATAATTTTGTCATGGCTAGGCAATCTAATTGTTCCATGTAGTGGATGGATTGTCGTGTAGCAATATATGTCGGGTTTTTCATGATCCCTTGAGATACTGTTTTCCTTTTTTTTTATTTATGCGAAAGTCTGCAAGGCCTAGCTTGTTAATCAAATTTACGATTGTGTGTATATAGGCGGATGCATGGGGAAGGTGCAAATCTAGCTAGGATATTTTTTAATGGGGACCTGGATTAAATCTGTGGGGAAGGGGGGGGGGGGTTCCAGCTAGGCTATAAGAAGAAGAATTTTATTCCCTATTAAGGGCCCATTAAGAGCAAGCAATCAAATACAAATGATTTATATCATTGGAGGTACATATACAGTTACTGTTTTATTCAGGTTCCCAAAATTATTACAAAATAAAGATATATTTTCATAAAATACTTTTCTTTCATTTTCATACAATGGACATTGAGTTAAAAAGTGTTCCTTGTCTTCAACCTCTCCAAGTATGCACTTAGTACATATAGTCTTTGTGAATGTTCAATATAATTTTAGCATATCTATCAGTTTCTATTTTTAAACAATGAGCACTAACTCTAATTTTACAAATTGATTGTCTAATTTTAAAATCATTCAAATCAAGATATTTCTCTCTTTCAAAACATCTTTTGACAGTGAAGTATGTTAATAATTTCCCTTTGTCAGAATTTAAGCTACTTTCTCTAAAGCCATCTCATAAATTGAGGAAACTTTTTGATAGTTTATTTTTAACAATTTTGCATAAACGGCCTAATTTTAGTTCCTTTAAATTTGATATTGGTAAATCTATCTCTTTCAATATGAACATAATACTAGAATACCAAGTATTAACTTTACAAGAATGCAATTGCCTGTTACATATATAGGCATCATGCAATAGACCTTCCTTTAAATTTTCTAGTCTATGATAATATTTCAACATTGACAAAATAATAGAAAAATATACAGGGATTCTGCCAAGCTCAGACATAATTGCTATATTACTGGATTTTTTTATTAATACCAAGGATATATTTCAAAAATTTTATTTGTGATTTCTCCAAAATATCACCTGAAAATACCTTTTCTAATATATAATCGTTATTTTTCTTGCAAGCAGAGGATTCAGGGGAAAACATCCCCCAAATTTCACTACCATATAATACAATAGGCTTTAATTATTGTGTGGTCATATAGGTGTAATAAAGTTGAGACACTTGGATTTGATGAAGACAAGCAACGCTGCAATTTAAAATATATGTACGTGCTATGTGTTGGGAAATTTTTGCATTTTCCCTAGGCATTTTTTAAAAACTTTTCTTCCTTGTTCCTTATCTAGAATATTATAAAATTTACTATGGGAATTCTTTTGCCAAATGTCTGCCCGCGGCTCTCTTAATTGGGGAAGTATGGGTGGGGGAGTTGGGTGATGAGGCCTGCCGGGATTGACAGTGACTTTCTTTATTTTAAAAAATAAGACAAAAAAGGACACCGAATTCCCAAAAAATCGCACACCATCAATTGCCCTGAAAACACCACTGCTATTTAATAGCAATCTTTTGAAATTTGGCCGAATTTTTTTTTCTAACAAACTCGCCAGGGTCGGATCCACACATTCCAACAATAGGGCGCTATATTTTTTTGCTCTAAAATTAAGGGAGCAGACATTTGGGCAATTTGGCCAAAGAATTCCCACAGTAAATTTTTTAATATTCTAGATACGGTACCCCCCCACCCCCTATTGGCGGAACAAGGAAGAAAAGTTTTTAAAAAATGCCTAGGGAAAAGGAACCTCCCCCCCCCTTTCCCCCAGATTTAATCCAGGTCCCCTTTAAAACAAATCCTAGATAGATTCGCACCTGCCCTATGCATCCGCCTATATATACACGCAATCGTAAAATTGATAAACAAGCTAGGCCTTGCAGACTTTCACATAAATAAAAAAAAATTAAAACATTATCTCAAGTGATCATGAAAAAACCAACAAATATTGCTGCACGACGATCCATCCACTACATGGCACAATTGATTGCCTAGCCATTACTATATAGTAAATTAAAAAACACATTTCAGTAGTTTGCATCTTTTAGAGTATAATCAACATACCGCTATAAAATTAAAAATGTTCTATCAGCTATTTTTACGCATGTATATTTTTGTCCCCCGCCGCAACGCGATGCGGGGGATATGGTAATGCCGGCGTCCGTCCGTCCGTCCGTCCACCTTGTAAGCGCTCTAGCAAATTTATTTCTTGACCGATTTGGATAATATCTATACAGTAGCTTTAACTCAATGATACCTCAAGGGAGTTCGAAGATAAGTCATGTCGAAATATTTTTGTAGGAGTTATGCCCCTTAATAACTTAGAAAATTGACAAAATTTTCATGTAAGCGCTCTAGCAAATTTATTTCTTGACCGATTTGGATAATATTTATACAGTAGCTTTAACTCAATGATACCTCAAGGGAGTTCGAAGATGAGTCATGTCGAAATATTTTTGTAGGAGTTATGCCCCTTAATAACTTTGAAAATTGACAAAATGTTCATCTAAGTGTTCTAGAAAATTTATATTCTCCTTGCATTGGAATAATATTTATACACTTGGACCTAAAGGGAGGTTTTATACATAAACTCCTATGGAAACTTATAAAATTGAAAAATACTGTCTTTAAGAGTTTGTTAGGCGGAATACTTTTGATCAAAGCATTTCTGTTTATTGAAAAGGAGTAAATGTACATTTGTATAAATTCTCAATACACATGGTAAAATAAGATTTCAACACTATACCGATATTGTATAAATGTCTTCATACCACTCATTAACTTGTAAAAAAACTTTAGCAATAACCACAAATTGTTTGTCCTTCTATTCTCTCTCTTTGAGAAAATTTTGTTATGTTTCACTTGTCCAAGGGTTTCTGATGCTCTAGGGGCGGGGGACTTCGGAACGCTGTTCGATTTTTACCTCCGGGATTCCTTGATGACTTTTTTTTTTTATCTACAGAAGAATGACACTGCCGCCTGGCATTAATTCGGTTATACGTTAGATGTTTGCATTTGTCCGTTGATTTTATTTTAAGCTGTTAGTTTAACATCGATGTTAATTAGATTGCATTGGAGTCTGTTAATTTTATTTTAGGCTGTTGATTTAAAAAAAAAAAATCAACAGACTAGAATGCATAACTAATGAACATCGTTGTAAAGGAACAGCTTAAAATAAAATCAACGGACAAATGCAAACATCTACCGATGTCAAACAGCCAATAAAACTGAATTAACGCCAGGTGGCAGTGTGTTTCTGCTGTAGGTAAAAATAGTCATCTGATCTTGGAATCCAGGAAGTAAAAATATACACGCGTAAAAATAGCTGATAGAATATTTTTATAGCGGTATGTTGATTATACTCTAAAAGAGGCAAAGTAATGAAATATGTTAAATTATTAATAAACTATACAGTAATAAAAAAATTGTCATGGCTAGGCAAGTGCCATATGGAGTGGACGGATCGTTGAGTCAGTTTTTTCATGAGTTAATGTTTTCATTTTTTTTATTTATGTTAAAGTTTCAATTTTACGATTGTGTGGATAGGTGGATGCAGGGGGCAGGTGCGAATCTAGTATTTTTAAAAGGGGAATTCAACCCAGGGATAAAAAGGGGGGGTTCAGGCTATGTGCTGTTTTGGCAAATGTTCGCAATTTTCCCACAGGCATTTGTTTTATGCAAATAATAGGCCCCATACACTATTACTAGTGACCCATGGCCCAACTCCCCCACCCATATTATCGCCTAGACCCCAAAGACCTCAGTTTTAAACAAAGATTTGGGGAACTCGGCGTGTTTTCTTCTATGTTTCCGTAGGGGGGCGTATAGGTAGAGGAGTTGGGCGATGAGTGGTGCCGGTGACTTTCTTTATTTTACATGTTTACGGAAAGAAAGGATTAAAAAATTAGACAAAAAAGAACCATGGGTTCCCAAAATATCGCCCTCCATGAATTGCCCTGATAGACTATTGCTAATTAATAGCAATCTTTTGAAATTTGGCCAGATTTTTTTAACAAAATTGCTGGGGTCGGATCCACACATTCCAAAAATAGAGCGCTATATTTTTGGCTTTAAAAGGGGACCCGGACCAAAATTTGGCTAAATAATTCCAGTAGTAATTTTTATAAATTTTCTGGATAAGGTCCCCCAACCCCATTGCCGGAACAAGGAAGGGGTCAGGGGAGATGGGCCCACCTTTTCTGAAAAGTAAAAAAATGCCTAGTGAAAATTGCCAAAATTTGCCAAAAACATAGTCTGCATAATCAACATACCGCTATAAAATTAAAAATGTTCTATCAGCTACTTTTATGTGTGTATATTTTTACTTCCGGGATTCCTTGATGACTATTTTTATCTACAGAAGAATCACACTGCCACCTGGCGTTAATTCGATTATACGTTAAATGTTTGCATTTTCCATTGATTTTATTTTAAACTGTTCATTTAACATCAATGTTCATTAGTTTTGCAATCGAGTCTGTTGATTTACTTTATGCTGTTCATTTAACATCGATGTCTATTAGTTTTGCATTGGAGTCTGTTGATTTAATTTTAAGCTGTTCGATTAACATCGATGTCCATTAGTTTTGCATTGGAGTCTGTTGATTTTGTTTTAAGCTGTTAATTTTTTTTTACATCTTTTTTACCCTTATCGCCGCCCATACCTAATCAAATTGGAGAATTTGGTGGTCTAGTCTCCTTCGACTAGCCATGTTATCCTTTCACATGCTGAAAGATAAACTTATTTTCAGTAAAATTTCTCAATTGTCATTGAAAGTAGATTTTAAAGCAACACCAAAAGTATTAGATTTCACACCATTTCTCCTGCCCTACTCCATTTCTTTTAGAGGCATAAGAAATGTGAAAAAATTAATGCAGCAAACATTTTCTAAATTGATGGACGAGTGAAATATCACTTTGAAGTAATAGCCACTCATTTAGATACTGGCCTGATCTTATTGATGATAGCAGATAATGAAACCTACAAATATGATTTTAATGTTGATAAATATAGAATAATATCTCATAAAATTTTTAAAAAAGGCAAAATTACAAGTATTTACTGTGTGTTTTTATTTTTACAGTGAACTGAGACAGACAAGAAACAAATTATTAGAACTCCTTCCAGATCCTAATCATGAGAAAGGAACAGTAGACAAAGCCACAGCTGATTATTTTTCACTGTTGATGGGACTTATACAACCATTTGATGAAGGAGAAAATAAACTGAGAAAATCTCTTAAATTCAAATGGACAAACAGTTTACTTGGAAATGTTACACAGTAAGTTATATGAGGAAATCAAAAAGAGTGAATAAAAGGTGTGTTCAGATATACATGTAGAAATAAAAAAAAAACCCTTGCATGTTGCAGTTTATAGTCTGTTGATTTTATTTGAAGTTTGAACTTATAGAGTACAGATGCAGAGTATTAGACAGTTGATGTAATTCGCCATGTTTCACGGCCTGTTTTCGCAAAACATTAAAAACCTCAGTGTGACTTTGAGATGAAGAATAATAAAAATGCAACTCATTTTTCTTTGATTTAAGGGAATACAATACAATAAGGTTCTGCTACTGATTTTTTGCTGAAATTTTACCGTCAATTTTTATTTATACTTTTCAAACATGTAAAGAAAAACATGACTTAGTTTTAAGATATTTGATACTGATTTTGGTTTATTTGAGCCAAATACCCTAAATTTTTCATTTGTATAGACTGTCACAAAAAACATTCAACAAATTGTTTGGATCCATGTACTTATCGCAGAGATATATGAGAAAATGTCAAATTTTAGAATTGTAAAAGGGTTTTTCTTGAAGGATACTATGACCACTGTATCATATTTATTTTAAGTCAAGAATTTATTCAGGATATGTCTTTTCAGCTCTGTCACAAATACATGTATTTGAAGCAGGGTTTTTTGCAAAACTAAAAATGATTTCTTGTGTCTGATAATAAAATAATTATTAAACATGGAAACCACAACCAAAGATTTCCATTTACAATAAAAAAAAAGAAAATAGAATGACTATCACAATTAGTTGTAACTGTCACAATGAAAGGAAAAAGATGTGGGTTTAATATGTACGAGAAATTAACCAGTTCAATAATGGAACTGTAAACAAAAAATAACCTTGAACACATAATATGTATTGTATGTTAAAAAGGATAAATAAATTGGGAAATTTCAAAAGAAATTAAAATGTTCAGCTTTGTAGTTTGTCGTTTTCAGATTTTATTTTGGAGTGTCATTTTACCATAGCCTGTATTAATGCTTTGACATATTTTCCAGAGAACAGTGGGATACAGTGTTTGAAGCAGCCCATATGGCGATAAATGTGGCTCTGTGGTACACCAAACATGCTGCCAAAATAGCTGCTAAAGAGACGTTAGTATTTCAACCAAAATTTACTCGTTTTTTACTCATCTTGGCCAAAGTTGATTACTTTTTGTGTCGCCTGCTGAACGCATGGTCAAAATATAGGGATCATTATCTGTCATCTTGCTTCGTCACACTTTTCTTCTATCAACTACTCCATAACCGCTCAAAGGAATTTGATGAAATTTTCTCTATGCATTAACCTTAAAGGAATTTGATGAAACTTTCTCTGTGCATTAATGTTAATGCACAAGTGTGGATATATATTTCATTTTTAGAAAATTTTAATATCTTTTGTAAGAATTGACATCCGCAGGCAACACATGTCTTCCTTGGAAAACTCACACATTTTTCAAAGTACAGCCAGATGTTGTCATTGGTAATATTCAATGTCTTGTAGCCAGTGGTGAATATAAGTAATGAGGGCATGTAGTTTTTTCATCTGTTGATTGGTGGGCTGATTTGTTCTTCCATTCCAGTGAAGTTTTTGTCTTATAAAAGCTGTTTGGATGATATTTTGTTAGAGTGTACAGCTTGCTTTGGTTTGTAAGAATATCCGTGGAAAAATTACATTAGCTCAATCATTTCTTGCATCGGTGACTGGGTTAGTTTTATTTCTTGCCAAACAAAAGCTGTTATGATGATTTTTATGTTAGAGCATACATCTTGCATTGGTGTGTAATAGGATCCATGCTCAAATTACATTGCCTTAGTCTACATTTTTTCCATTGATGAGATTTATTTTTATTGCTTAGATGTCAAGAAATATAGGGTTGATATTTTGTTATTGCACTCAGGTTAGATAATTACCAAGGTGCACACATAAATTAAGTTATCATGTTTGTCATTTTACACATAAATGACTGTGGTTAAGACCAGATGTTGGCAACCATAATTCATGGTCAATAATTTGTTGTGATCTCATTTTGGATAGCAAAGACCATGGATACATTTAGTCACCATGCACTACATTTTATATACTATGTTAAAGTTTTGCATTATAGTCCAGATCTATGCAACTTCCAGTCATACGTCACAACGTGTATGGGAATGTTGTTTTGACAAATATCAATGTGAAAATATATTACGAGGTTCTACATGTATAATTACTTATTGTCGACCAAGTAAAAAGCAGAGAGCAACATCGTTTTGTCCAAATAAAAATTTATTGCAGCTTATGACATAAATAAGGATATTTCAGTAATAACCAATGGTGTATGCAAAAGTTCTGTGTTCTTTATGATTAAAAACCTCTTTTTATACGACCGCAAAATTTTTGCGGTCGTATATTGGTATGACGTTGGCGTCGTCCTCCGAAGACATTTGGTTTTCGCACTATAACTTTAGTATAAGTTAATAGAAATCTATGAAATTTAAACACAAGGTTTATGACCACAAAAGGAAGGTTGGGATTGATTTTGGGAGTTTTGGTCCTAACAGTTTAAGAATCAGGGGCCAAAAAAGGGCCCAATAAGCATTTTTCTTGGTTTTCGCACAATAACTCTAGTATAAGTAAATAGAAATCTATGAAATTTTAACACAAGGTTTATGACCACAAAAGGAAGGTTGGGATTGTTTTTGGGAGTTTTGGTCCCAACAGTTTAGGAATTAGGGGCTAAAAAAGGGCCAAAATAAGCATTTTTCTTGGTTTTTGCACAATAACTTTAGTACATTGTATAAGTAAATAGAAATCTATGAAATTTAAACACAAGGTTTATGACCACAAAAGGAAGGTTGGGATTGTTTTTGGGAGTTTTGGTCCCAACAGGTTAGGAATTAGGGGCCAAAAGGGTCCAAAATTAAACTTTGTTTGATTTCATTGAAAATTGAACTATTGGGGTTCTTTGATATGCCGAATCTAACCGTGCATTTAGATTCTTAATTTTTGGTCCCGTTTTCAAATTGGTCTACATTAAGGTCCAAAGGGTCCAAAATTAAACTTAGTTTGATTTTAACAAAAATTGAATTCTTTGGGTTCTTTGATATGCTGAATCTAAACATGTACTTAGTTTTTTTATTATGGGCCCAGTTTTCAAGTTGGTCCAAATCGGGGTCCAAAATTAAACTTTGTTTGATTTCATCGAAAATTGAACTATTGGGGTTCTTTGATATGCCGAATCTAACCGTGCATTTAGATTCTTAATTTTTGGTCCCGTTTTCAAATTGGTCTACATTAAGGTCCAAAGGGTCCAAAATTAAACTTAGTTTGATTTTAACAAAAATTGAATTCTTGGGGTTCTTTGATATGCTGAATCTAAACATGTACTTAGTTTTTTTATTATGGGCCCAGTTTTCAAGTTGGTCCAAATCGGGGTCCAAAATTAAAGCTAAAAAGGGGGTAAATTATTTTTTTTTTGGGGGGGGGGGGCAATTCTCCACAGCATATTGTATTACACAAAAGCAAAAAATTGAATATAAATTCAAATCATATGACCAGTTCTAAGTTCTTTATTTCAGTTATTCTGTGTCAGAAACCTATTATGTGTCAAATATTTGAAGAAATTTTCAATTGCACAGTATTGCGCAATAGCAAGAAATTGATATGTGTGCCCTGTTATCAAAACTTTATTATTAACAAATTCCATTGGAAATTTGCCAATATAAAATGTGCTGATGAAGCTTTTTTGTTTATCTTATCTAAACTGCTTTTTAATTATGTATATTTAAAATTTGCCATCCATGACTATGATGTCATTTTCTATTTTAATATGTTATGGTGTATTTAAATGGGCTGTTATGGTTGCAAAGTATAAAGAAATGGGGGGGGGGGGGTTGAAAACAAAATTTGGGGGGGGGGGGGTAAATGAGAAATTGGGGAGGGGGTAATTTTTTCTCATTTCATATTTCATAAATTAAAAAGAAAATTTCAAATTTTTTTTAGCAAAAAAAGGGGGGGGGGGGTTACAATAAATTTTATTGTTTTTTGTTTTTTTTTTGGGAGGGGGGGTCAATGTGCAACTTCATAGTGTATTGCACAAAAGCTAAAAAAAGGGGTAAATTATTATTTTTTTGGGGGGAGGGGGGCAATTCTCCACAGCATATTGTATTGCACAAGAAGCAAAAAATTGAATATAAATTCAAATCATATGACCAATTTTAAGTTCTTTGATTTCAGTTATTCTGTGTCAGAAACCTATTATGTGTCAAATATTTGAAGAAATTTTCAATTACACAGTATTGCGCAATAGCAAGAAATTGATATGTGTGCCCAATTTTAAATTTTAAATTGGTTATTTCTGATTTATATATAAAAACAAATAATACTGATATGGTTTGAATAGGTAAATTAAAAATTTTTAAGTTCTTAGACAACATTCATTCTGTGTCAGAAACCTATGCTGTGTCAAATATTTATTCACAATCCAAATTCAGTATTGTATCAAGCTTGAATGTTGTGTTCATAATTGCCCCAACTATTCAGGGTTCGACATCTGCGGTCGTATCTAGCTGCGCCCAGCGGAGCATTTTATTACCTCTAAAACAGGAAAGGATGGAAAGAGGTTTTTTTTCTATACGGGAAATAAAAGGAACCAATGGGAAGTTTAATTTAGGTGAAGATCCAAGGTATAACTGAGTTTAGCTTATTGCGTCCAATCCTAAAGATATTTTTCTGTTCAAGTAGATACATACATTTGGCGAAGATAAAGATTTTTTTAAGATGTGAATAAAATATCCATGGATAATGAGGAAATGGCATTGATAAAAGAACATTTTTTTCGTGGAGTTTTTTTCAGTAAACCTTTATAATACTGGTATTTAAAATATATTGTTGATTATGATTTATCGTTCTAGTGCAAATAGAAGCTGAAGCCTGCCTCTGTCTGCAGGATTTTCTCGCTGCGTTGAAGACCCATTGGTAGCCTTGAGCTGTTTTCTGCTCTGTGGTCGGGTTGTTGTCTCTTTGACACGTTCCCTGTTTCCATTCTCTATTCTAAGATGCACATTTTCAATGTTAAGAAAATATGTTTTTCATGATTTTTGAATAATTCTTTTTAAGACCAGAAATGGAAGAGGCCAAAGAAGTACACACATGTTTACGGGTTGCTGCTGGTATATTTGTATATGTTAAGGTATGTTAAAATTATTTAAGTAAACAAAGAAGTTGTTTTTTAGACTTCTAATTTGTTAGATTAATTAGATTGTGACTGCTGATTTCATTTGATAACTATTATATCAGGTTTAACTATTTACATGTATACATATTTATATAAGTGATAAAACCGCCTCATGGTGGTCTTATGGTAGCGTGCTTGCCTTGAGTGCAGAAGGTCACTGGTTTGATCTCCAGCTAGGTCAAACCGTAGAATTTAAATTGGATTTTGCTGCTTCTCAGCCACTTATGAGTAAGAACAATGACTGGTTGGCTTGGAGTCAGAATAATGTGTCCAGTTGGGATGATGTGTCTTCCTTCAGACTGTTATGTCTTGAGCTAGCATATAAAAAACTGGCTCAACATGTCGACCTAGTACAAAGCAGGATTCAAATTCATATTATTTGAGCATGTCCTTATATGCATGTGATAATTGCCACTGGATGTTAAACAATAATCCATTCATTCATCCATGATATAAGGCCACACCAAATTGATTTTTAGTTCTTTGGTTTTCGCGGCTCCGATGTTCAGAATTTGTAAACAAATTTTGGCTTCATCCACCTGTTCTAGACAATTTGGGATGGGTGGGAGGATTTTAATTCTAATTTTTTGTTACGTTGATCCATTTCTGTTGTCAATTCATCTTCGGTAAGGCCAGTGTGTGCGAAAAATCTAGCTGACTGTGATATTCGGAATATGAACTTGTGTTTGAATTGTCAATTCACAAAGTCATTCTATATGTCAAAGAATTTACCAGAGAAAGATACGAAAAGAATCACAAAAGTCACATTCCAGAAAAATTTTTAAAAATATGATTTGGGCTGATTTTTTATGATAGGTCACAGATGATAATCTTTCAATTAACATTAGTTCACTTAAAAGAAATGATCAATAAAAAACAACACATGTCCATCCAAACTACAAAACTTAAACATGTTAAAAGAGGTCAAAACACAAACTAAAATACAACAGATAGTCAAGATAATCAGACTTGGTACAGACAGTTACAGTAGTGGGGTTAAACCCAAATTTGCTTCAGGTCTATCCTGACCATCTGGTGTGTTTAAACAAATTATAGTCTTCTGTTTGAAAATCCACTGTTTTCCCACGTGTTCAAACTTGACATGATCCAATATTTCATAGGCTATAGTACATTAAAACATACTATTTCAGGATGAATTAGTGGGCAAATTATCGTCAAGTGGAACAGAGACTGCTGTTGATACTGAAGGACGAGTTTTAGAGGCATACATAAACCAGTGCACTGCAGAGGCACAAGAGAGTAACCAGTTATAGTTTTTTTTTGTGAAAATGTTTCTGACTTTTTTATTAGTGTTACAGAAGCAAAACCAAATTATCATTTAGAAACTTATTGCAATTTTACGTGTATTTTGATAGTGTTTGTAAAGAAGGGATATTGTGGATTAATTCTTTGCACTAATTCGCTAGATGTATTTGACAAAAGTTTAAACCAAGGAACTGTAAACTAATTGCTGTTCGCTATCTTTGAGTCAGAATGAAGCCTTCAAAGTACTATAGAAACTTGCTATAAGTTAAGGACACCCTCTGTCACTAGTATATACATTCAGAAAAGTGTTTAAAGTAAGGTCAGCCTACATGTTTATTCTCCAGTAGTATTTATCATAATTTTCTAATGACTTTATTAATAGACTAAATGGCAATGAGAAAATCTTATGGAAAATTAATATTCTCGGCAGTCTGAAAATTGTTTTATATTAGACTTTGAAGAAACATAAAGCCAAAATATCACCATAGAAATAACCAAAAGGGCATAATAATTTATAAATTCAAAAGGGACATTGCATTACCAGTATTCACCTTCATTTCTATATTTTTTTCATGTATTTGCATATCTAATTTGGATTGAATGATATTTGATTTCCCATATGAGAATATTTTTTTTTCATTTACAAATTATTCCAATGTTTGATTAGTGACAGTAATATATGACTTTGATTTATTTATAGTAACTGTAGCAAGAGCAATAGAGCTGAAACATCAGGCAAGTCTGATAGCTGCTTTAGCGTATGAGACAGGACAAATGTTCCAAAGAGCAGGTAATTTAATCGCTATTCATTTTTTTCACATTGATCTACAGTCTTGGGTAAAAGTATTCGTAAAAAAACAAGATGGCCACCAAGTGATGCTTCACTTCCCCAATTCAGATTCAGTTTCACACAATAATAAAGGACTTGCCGTAATAATTTGTCAGATTTCACTTGATTTAATTACTCTTGCCAACCTTCTAGGAATAGATCCATATAAGTCCTGTATGAAGCTTTCCCAAGCTAATTGAATCTCTCTTTGTAAGTCAGTTAAAGTAACAATGTTATGAACATTGTTTTGCAAGTCATATTTAAAGCCCAAGTTCTAGGGAAAATTTCCCAAACATATTGTAAACATTACCCCTAGATAAGAAGGTTGTTGTGTGTTTTATTGATCAATTCAATAAGGTATTCATAAGGGATCAAAAAATAAACTGATATGAGCAATCTGTGGAGGCCAGCCATTTTTGTATAGGTGGAGTCACAATTGATGTGGGTGGAGTCCTAAAACCACAAAGTCATAATTCAAAAGTGGCATGTCATGGGCATACATTTTCAAAATGACTTGAGGCGATTCAGGAATGGAAAAAGTATTTTTAGCATTCCAAACGCAGAAAGAGTTATATGAGAAATGGCTTCTCAGTTTAAGGATTCTGGGTGCTGAGTACGTGCACAAGAAGAACCAAGTAGTTTGCGAGATTTTCGAAGATTCGTGTTTTGAGGAGAATTTAATATTAAATTTTAAATTTTCTTCGTCGCTTATAAGTATTATTGTTTTTTTTTAAATCTTACAAATATATATTTATTTTGTGTTATTTTTCCTAAATAATAGTAATATAGTAATGAATTGAAAAAAGGATAGTTTTCGCTGCGCATTTATCTACAAGGAAGTCGATTTTGTTGTCCTATGTTTAGCAAGGATTCTTTTTGTAAGAATTTTCCCAGTGTTTCTAAGTTGCCTCACTGTGTTTACTGTCAGCTTTATCATCAGTTGATTGCACATAAAACAATGTGACCAACTTGGGACCAAAGTGTAACTACTACCCATAAACAACATGAGAAGGAGATAACTTGTGCCATGAGCAGCATACATGTATACTGGATGGAAAAGAACAAAAAGCCATCATCATTTTACACAGATTTAAATGAACTGTTGGAGCACCATGGCATAGACACCGTTACTTCAATACAGAAATCAAAGTATACAAAGTATACCAGTCCAGATTTGGTCACTGATGTGCAAGAAGCTTTTACAAAAGTTGTTGATGAAGAAATTATTGATGATTTAAAACATTCTTTGTTTTTTTCTATTACATGTATGTTAGATGTGTCTGCTGATCGTAGTACTGAAAAAAAACTCTCATGTTATATGTTAGATATATTAAGCAACACATAAGTGTAACTAGGTTTTTATCAGTTGTTGAACTATCTAGTGGTACTGCAGATTGTATATTTGAAGCAGTTAAGTCTATTTTTGTTACATATGAACTTGATTTTAACAAATGTATGTCAATATCTACAGATGGTGCAAGTGTAATGACAGGGACTAGGTCTGATTACAACACTTTTTAAACAACAGAACCCATTTTTAGCTCACCTGGCCTAAAAGGCCATGTGAGCTTTTGCCATCACTTTTCGTCCGTCGTCCGTCCGTCCGTCCGTCCGTCCGTCCGTCGTAAACTTTTCATTCAAACATCTTCTCCTCAGAAACCATTTGGCCAATTCCAACCAAACTTTGCATGAGTGGTGTATGGAAGGTCCCCAACAAAGATTCCTCATTTAGTTCTGATTGGTCAAGAAACATGGCCACCAGAGGCAATTCTTGTTTCTGATTGGCTGATTTTCAAAAATCTTCTCCTCTGAAACGGCTGGGCAGATTGGATCGAGGCTTCATTGGAATGATATATGACATGTCCTCCACAAACGATCCTCATTTTATATTGATCCGATGAAAAACATGGCCACCGTTGCTAAAAATAGAACATAGGCGTAAATTGCTGTTTTTTGCTAATAACTCAAAAACCGTTACAGATATCGAAAATCTGACGGGGTAAAATTGATCAGCATGACAAGATCTACCTACCCTGAAATTTTGAAGGAAATTCCAAAACCCATTTAGGAGTTATTGCCCTTTTTCGTCAAATTTTCAAAATTTTAACATTTTTTGTCATTTATCTCAAAAACTATTTGAGATAGAAGTGAAATGTAAATTTGAAAAATGTTTGCCATGTTGAGATCCACCTACCCTGAAATTTTTAAGGAAATCCCAAAACCCATTTAGAAGTTGTTGCCCTTTTTTTGTCAAATTTTCAAAATTTTTTCATTCAAAAATCTTCTCCTCTGAAACCGCTGGGCCGATTGGTTTGAAACTTAATAGGAATGATCTATGACATGTCCTCTACAAACGATCCTCAATTTATTTTGATCTGACGTAAAACATGGCTGTCGTAGCTAAAAATAGAATATAGGGGTGCATGTGTTGTTTTTGGCTTATAACTTAAAAACCGTTACAGATATCAAAAATCTGACACCGGGTAAAATTGATCAGCATGACAAGATCTACCTAACCTGAAATTTTGAAAGAAATGCTAAAACCTATTTAGGAGTTATTGCCCTTTTTTCATCAAATTTTGAAAATTTAACATTTTTCGTCATTTATCCCATAAACTATTTGAGATAGAAGTGATATGCAAATTTGAAAAATGTTTGCCATGTTGAGATCTACATACCCTGAAATTTTAAAGGAAATCCCAAAACCCATTTAGGAGTTATTGCCCTTTTTTTGTCAAATTTATCAAAATTTTAACATTTTTGCATTTATCTCCAAAAGTATTTGAGATAGAAGTGAAATGTAAATTGAAAAATGTTTGCCATGTTGAGATCTACCTACCCTGAAATTTTTAAGGGAATCCCAAATTCTATTTTGGAGTTATTGGTTTGTGTAATTTGAGGTTGGGTTCTGTTACATTTATTTAAGGTTCACCCTTATTCCTGGTCAATTTTATCAACTTCCTGCCAGGACTACCACCATCAGGGAACATACATGTATTTTAACATTAAACCTTATGAAAAATAAATCTTCAACAAATTTTCCCTGAACAATGAACCAATTGCAAAAAACTTGGTCAAATAGTTGATTAATTGTCCAATGAAAACCAGACTCCAGGTGAGCGATACAGGCTCTGGTGAGCCTCTTGTTATAACATCTCACTGTATTGCTCTAAGGTTAGCTTTGGGTGTGTCTCAAGCAGCAAATTTACTTACTTAAAAAATTTCAGGGTACTTTGAATGAGATATACAAATATTACCATTTTAGTTGTAAGTATACTGCGAGCTTGAAAGCTATGGGTATTATTTTTGATAAGGCAGAGAAGAAATTTGTTGAGGTTTTTGGTACTCATTGGCTTTCTTTTGATGTTGCTGTAACTGACATGATGATCAGTTGTCTGTTGCAAGAGTCTGGTAATATCATTGCTGGTGGTTTTGTAAGATTTATATGTAACTCTGAGTTTCTTGCAGTGTGTCATTTTATGGGTATTGTTTCTAGGGTAAGGTCAAAATCCTAGCTAAAACCCTGATTTAATATTGCCTTCTACAAAGGTGAGTGTCCCTATCCCATTGTAAGAAATACAGGCCAATATAATTATACTAGTCTCCTTACACCTGGTGGATTGATTCAAGCAGGATCCCATTCCTCCCCTAATTTCGTCCACTCAAAAACTATTTCAACTTTCATCACTAAAGATAACATTAACTGTTTTAGATCTGTTCCATCTGCACCAAAGTAATCTTATCCGTTGATTTTTCTGACTTTCCCTCATTTTCTTTTTCGAAACCCTCCTATCCAATCTTCCTGGGCCATACAAAATACTTGTCATGTGGAGATTTTGGTCTTCCAATTTATTTATGGTTTCCCTTTGTTCATATCACTTCAAAAAACTATAAATAGTTGACTGGTGTTCCCCTATATTCTGGCAAATTCTGATGTTTTTACATTGGCTTGTTTCAAAGCTATAATGACATTTTTCTCCTGGACGAAGCTCTTTTCCCTTTCGACCCATCATGTTTACATTTTAATGAAAGTAATGAAGCAGATGATGTCATTTAAGGTCAAAGGTAAACACTTGGTGTCCTTGCTTTTTGTTTTCACATTGTTAATTAACTGGATCTAAATTTCATGGTTATTTTTTTTCAGCTGACGCATTACAAAGTTTAGATGTAAAGGTTGTTGGAAAATGGAAAAAATACTTTGAACTAAAAGCATCTTTTTACACATCAACAGTAAGTTTCATACCTCAGTATTTTAGTATAAGATGAAACATATCTTCTGAGTGGTTAAATGTTTTTAATTTATCCTCCTATAGAATGTGTCATAAGGAGAAACATTCGTGGTTAAAATGGGCTTTACAACAAAGATTAGTATTGAATTACTGGCAATTTGTATTGTTCGTTTCATAGTAATTGCAGTGTATATGAAATTTCCCAAGAAAACTAAACTTTATTTTCTTTTATTTCATAGGCATACAGTTACCATGGTGAAGCTTTATTAGCAGAAGATAAATGTGGGGAAGCTATAAGAGGTTTACAGGAAGGTGTTAAATGTATGTATTTACTACATGTGTTAATAACGATAGCTACATATCAATAATGCAACTGTCTTTTATAGAGAGATATGTTGGATAGAGGAATTCTACCTGAGGGGGTTGCTATCTTTAATAATTAAAATGAACTATGATGCCCAGTCTATGTCATTTTTTGTCTCGCCTGCAACATGAAGTCGTGGAGGCAAGATATAGGTATTTCTTTATGGCGGCGGCGATGGCAGCATAAACTTTTGTAAAACTTTAATAACTTTGCACATGTAATACCTACAATTAAGATTTATGGTCCACAAGGTAGCTTATCGTATAAGGTTTGTTGCAGTATACTGTCTTGTGACCCTGACCTCATTTTCATGGTTCACTGACATCATAAACATGAATTTAAAATCTGCGTCCAAGTTTCGTGATTAAATCCATTTCTCAGCAACTGTAATAACTAGGCCAACCATATTTGGTCTATAGATAGTTCTTAGTGGGTAAATGCCAGTCTGACACCTGGCTTGGGACCTTGACCTCAATTTCATGCTCGGGTGACTTTGTCAATTTTTCATGCTTAAGTCCATTTCTCAGAAACTGTAATACCTAGGCCATTCATATTTGGTCTATAGATAGTTCTTGAAGGGTACATGCCAGTCTGATACCTGGCTTGGGACGTTGACCTCAATTTCATGTTTGAGTGACTTTTTCACTTTTTCATAGTTAAGTCCATTTCTCAGAAACTGTAATACCTAGACTTACTTATTTGGTCTATTGATAGTTCTTGGTGGGTACATGCCAGTCTGACACTTGTCTCTGGACCTTGACCTCAATTGCATGCTTGAGTGACTTTCATCCAAATTCTTAATTAAGTCCTTTTTTAAGCAACTGTAATACCTAGACCCATCTGTGTTTGGTCTATAGAAAGTTCTTAGTGGGTACAAGCAAATCTGACACCTGTTTATGGACCTTGACCTCAATTGCATGCTTGAGAGACTTAGTCACATTTTCGACATTAGGTCCATTTCTCAGCAACTTTAATACCTAGACCCACCATATATGGTTAATAGATAGTTCTTAGTGGATACATGTTGGTATGACACTGCCTTTTGACCTTTACCTCAATTTCTTTTAACAAATTTTCCTTTGACTTGCAAAATGTCGGGTATCAGATAATCATTATTCTGTGTCCATGTGCATACTCATATGTTTTTTGTTTGATGTCAGATTGAATTTAAATAGATGTGAAAATCTTTGTGAATGCAACTCTCGATTCAAGACTTGATGTGTTGATTGGGCAATTGCTGATTTTTAGGTTTCAGGTTACATGGATCGTTATTAATCTATAATTACTTAAATTATTGTGTAGCATTAATATTAGTAATACATGTACGTGTACCATTAGTATGCATTTTTGACATTAATCAATTGGTTAATTATATGTATAATACATATAACTTTTTGACTTTTTAGTGTATGAAAAGGCTGAAGTGTTATGTAAAGAGTATGCTTCAGCCAAAGGACTTGGAACATCTGCCAGACCTGCTAACCATTTATTTTTCCGAAAATTTGGACCAATATTAAGAAGAACTTTAGAAAAATGTGAAAGAGAAAATGGTTTAATGTAAGTATGAAATAATTCATGTGAAAAATGGTATTTAAAAAAAATGTTAAATTAGCAATGCATTTTAGCATGCTATTTAGAAATGAAGGGACATTTGGGGTAAAATCATTGTATTTACAATATCTGCTGTTGTACATGTTGTTGTTGGCAAGCTTTCAATTTTAAATATACAAAAACAATATTGACATGTAAGGTCAATATAATAAACAAATAAGACATACATTTAAATGAATGAGTCTTTAAGTATTTGTCATACTCAAAATATGAGGGAAAAAATAAAACACGCCCACTTACCCCATATTTTTTAGAAGGCTATAATGAAGTTCTACCAACTAAAATTGGCCTAATTAGATACATATATTTCAGTCAACTATAGTCTCCCTCGTGCATAGCTCTGTCCTTGGGTGGTTTTGGATTTACCCCTTTTGGTCATTTTGGAATTTTTGAATTTACTCTTTAACTCTCGGATTGTTGTTTTGGTTTTCAATATTTTAGGCCTTGAGCACAACTGATGAGTCGTAAATCAACGAAATGTGCACATCTTGTGCATCAAAATTGGAATCAAAGAACTTTCTCGATAAAAGTACTTGAAATTTACTATTTGAGTCATGGTTTTGGTAACTCAGTCTGTGCTTTATATAAACCAGGTAAAGGCATTATAACTTTGCCAGCATCTTATTCCAAAGTCTCATTTTAAAATATTCCCTAGGTAAATTAGTTATAAAAAAGGAAATCATTTTATTCAGAAATGTTTTGAGAATTAAATCATGCAGATTGTTGTAAATATTTGGTTTGGTTAGTTTATGCTTTGTAAACTCTTTTGTCTCAAAAAAGTATATATATTATATAACCTCTTTAAAATTTAAAAAAAATCCTTAAACGAAATATCTTCTACTTCTAGTTACCACCACAAGTTACCATATGATGCTCCACAGCTAGAATTAAAAGCAACTTATGGTTTAGTATCTCCTGAAGAATTCAAAGGTGTTACATTGAGCTCACAGTGGACGAAAGATGTCTACGACAAAATGGATGCCAAGATGGCACCTAAAGAACCAGATGAGGTTGGTTGAGATGTTTATGGTTACATGCAAAAAATAAACATTTAGAAAGAATGTAGATTTTAATATAATGTCCTATGATCCAAGATCCTGAAGTCATTGAAATTTTTGATACCATTTAGAAATGGTAAAGTGGTTTGAGGTGTTGCTTAATATCTTTATACAATTAACATCTGGTTTGATAGGATGCTGTCTTGCTGATTAATATTTTTCGCATGTACCTCATACAGCAGAAAAATGGATGTAATTCAAGTTCTTGCAGGGATCAGTTTTCACCAGTTCAAAACTGAAACTAGAATAAAAAAAATATAAAAAACTACTGGGGAAATGTCATTACTGATTCATTGTAAAGATAAAATAATTCAAAGAAGTACATTTTTAGTTTGATGCATTTATGATTACAAAACATTATTAGGTCACCTGGCCTAAAAGGCCATGTGAGCTTTTGCCATCACTTTTCGTCTATCGTCTGTCGTCTATCCACATTTCACATTTTCATCTTCTTCTCTGAAACCACCCGTCCAAATTGAACCAAACTTGGCAGGAATGTTAATTGGATGGTTCTGTTCAAAAGGTATGTTTTTTTTTGCCGATTGGATATTCAACATGGCTACCAGAGGCAGATAATTCATTCTGATTGGGCTTATTTTTGAAGCTCTTCTTGTCAGAAACTACTGAGCCAATTGAATTGATTTGTTGCATGAATGATCCTTGGATGAACCTCTACAAAAGGGGTTTTTTGTGCCGATCCAAAATTCAAGATGGTTGCCACAACCAGACTTAGTTTAACATTGGATCGTATGGGGAAATTTGTACAAAGGTCTTCTTTTCAGAAACTACCAAGCCAATTGAAATATTTTTATGTATGATCAAGCATTGGATGAACCTCTACAATAGTTATGTTTTTATGCTTTTAAGATGGTCGCCACAGCCGGATTAATTTTACATTGAAAGGTCTTCTTGTCAGAAAATACTTAGCAAATTGAAATGTTTTTGTTGCATGAAGATCCTTTGATAAATGTCTGCTACAAAAGTTAAGTTTTCGTGCCGATCAGAATACAAACTAGCTGCCACAACTGGACTTAGTTGCACATTGGACACTAGAAAAAATTCTTTACTTATCTTATCTAAAAGTGCTGGCACAGTAGAACAATTCTTTACAGATCTTATCTAGAAGCGCATTGTCAGTTGTGTGGACCTAAATTCCAGGTGAGCGATTCAGGCTCCATGGAGCATCTGGTTTTTTGGTCTATGAAGACATTACCTCATTCACATGGTGAAAACTAAATAATCTTCATTGCAGGTTATTTTTAAAATGTGCACCTTGTGCAATGAGGTTAGTTTGAATAGTCCAGATTACAAAATATTGGTCAATTCTTATTAATCCCCAGAGTTGTTTTAATACCTGAAAGAAACAGACTTCCCTTTATGACATCAGAGTTGAAAGAAGATTTTGTCTATGGATTATAGACTTAGAATAGTTAACCAATCTGAAGACACTTTACATTAAATATTAAATTATCATAATATATTTTCATATATCCAAAAGCATAAACTTATTAATTCTTTCTTAATGGTCATTATCATTATTTACAAGATATAATTGAACCTTATTATATATATTCACAATGTTACACTCACAAGTCTGTATGTTATTACTTTTAGAATAATAAGGATGCAGACTCAGTAAGTGTATTTGTAATTTATCTCTGGAAACCTTTATGTAGAATTTGTTTCATACAATTATGTAAATTTTTTACCACATTTAATACAGTTATAAGTTTGCCAATACATGTATATTCTGGGTACCCAATTCTGCCATTTTTTTACCACATTTTCCAACGGAAAAATTACAGTTAACAGTTTGCCAATACATGTATATTCTGGGTACCCAGTTCTGCCCTTTTTTTACCACATTTTCCAACGGAAAAATTACAGTTAACAGTTTGCCAATACATGTATATTCTGGGTACCCAATTCTGTCATTTTTTACCACATTTTCCAACGGAAAAATTACAGTTTACAGTTTGCCAATACATGTATATTCTGGGTACCCAGTTCTGCCATTTTTTTACCACATTTTCCAATGGAAAAATTACAGTTTACAGTTTGCCAATACATGTATATTCTGGGTACCCAGTTCTGCCATTTTTTTACCACATTTTCCAACAGAAAAATTACAGTTAACAGTTTGCCAATACATGTATATTCTGGGTACCCAATTCTGTCATTTTTTACCACATTTTCCAACGGAAAAATTACAGTTTACAGTTTGCCAATACATGTATATTCTGGGTACCCAGTTCTGCCATTTTTTTACCACATTTTCCAACGGAAAAATTACAGTTAACAGTTTGCCAATACATGTATATTCTGGGTACCCAATTCTGTCATTTTTTACCACATTTTCCAATGGAAAAATTACAGTTTACAGTTTGCCAATACATGTATATTCTGGGTACCCAATTCTGTCATTTTTTACCACATTTTCCAACGGAAAAATTACAGTTTACAGTTTGCCAATACATGTATATTCTGGGTACCCAGTTCTGCCATTTTTTTACCACATTTTCCAACGGAAAAATTACAGTTAACAGTTTGCCAATACATGTATATTCTGGGTACCCAATTCTGTCATTTTTACTGCATTTTCCAATGGAAAAATTAGTTAACAGTTTGCCAATACATGTATATACTGGGCATCTGAGAAGGTTTGTGGTAGTCTGGCTCCAAACAGTGATCTAGGAAAATCCAGTTTGCTTTCACTCAGTCAGCTTCTTGTTCCCATTATACTGGTTACCTGCAATTTTCTTATGTAATTTTTTATGTTATAAGCATGCATACTTTGAGACCAATACATATAACATGAATGATACAAAAATTAAGAAATACTGGTACATAAATATTACCATTATGAAAAAAAGAAACAACACAAGGTGCTAAATATTAACAATTTTATAGAGTGGAAATTTATTCTTTATTAATTTTTTTATCAGTATTTTTGATTGCTTCTGTATCATGTATTCAGCTGTTTTTTCCCTCAAATGTAAATTCAGAAATTTATGCAATGTTTATATTTAGTCGTTTAATTTTATTGTAAAAAAAAATGCTACAGGGTAAAGATTTCAATAATTAAAAATTGCATTTTAATTTTTGCTAGTTACATGTATATTCTGTCACAAAAACTGCAGTAGAACTCTGATTGTTTGAACTTCATGGGACTTTGCAAATTATGTTCATATATAGAAAGTTTCCAGTGCCATTTCCTATATGAGTTGATATAGCTCATCATTACTCTGAACCATTTTGTAATTAAAAATTAAATAGGTTAATCACTAATTAAAGTAATCATGATATCTTTATTATATTGAAATGTAATTATTCTTCAATACTTCAATACTTTATTCTCATAAACTGACAAGTTACAGAGAAAATATACAATATTTATAAAGTTACATATCAGCATGTGTAAACAATAAGTACATGTATGTTTAACCTGGAGGTACGACCTTTGTGAAAATAATCTTGATGAAACGTTATAAATTAACAAGTATATCAATTTCCTGTGAGGAAAAAAGTTTTGAAAATTTTAATGTATTTGCATTGGATTGACAATAATCCGGTAATAGTTCTTTTCTATCCTTTTCAAAAAATTTACATAGTGATACTCCTCACCAATATCATGTGAAGTACACAGTGTACAAATACGTGTAAACATTTACCTGTTAGACTAATCTATGTATACAATACCTGTGATTGTAAGATGCACACCTATAATTTTCAGATAACACGCTTGTCCAATTATTGAATTCAAGTATTATGTGGTAGAATACACAATTTTATTATTGTCGGAACGAAAGTATTCAACTTTTTGAGGTATCTCTGTTCTAGAAATGCAGCTTTTTTAACATGAAAATAAAGGGAAAATCTACCGGACTATCAAAATGATTCAAACCATCGGTGGTGTTCGAGTGATCCAAGTTTGAGCTACTGAAGTTCAACTGTACATAATTTTCATTAAAAAATAGTATTGTATGCTAATAAAGATTTTCAGTATAAAATGGTGCAAAGATTTCTGAATTTATAGAAGTATACAATGGCCGCAACATCAAAGTACCTGACCAGTTTTATTTAAGTCCTTCCTTTCATCCTTGCATATCATATTGTTTACAAACTAAATGACTGTATTTCTCATTAAATTTCATTAAATTGATTACTTTGCATGTTTTTGTATTATATCTCTGCTTGGCAAAGCTTATGGAAAAAAGTAATCAAAATTTATATTGTTATGCCAAATACATGGAAAAATAAATGTAAAGCTTCTTTGAAGAAATAACCTCAATCACGTGGTACACACTAAATAACCCGCGTAGCAGTACACGGGTTATTTGAAAGTGTGCTCCATGTGCATTGAGGTTATTTCGAATAGACTGAAAACAATATTACAGTCAATCCTTATAATTTAATTCCAACTGTTGTTTTGATGTCTAAAACACTGGGATTCCCTTTAATGACGTCATAGTAGAGTAGAAAATTTAGTCTATGATATGACAGACGAAAACAAATTGACCAATCAAATGACGCATTACATCCAGTATTAAATTATACTGTTATATTTGTAATTTTATAGATTCATCTTGATTACTAAGTGATTATTTCTGCCAGATTTATCAGGTTTTGATTTAAACCTTGTATGTCACATGCTTTATTAAAAAAAGTTAAATTCATTAAAGAATTCTCACTTTAAATTATTTAAATTCAAACAGGCAGTTAGGGATAAATGTTTAGTCATTAAAAAACTCTTTTTTTTTCTGGTGTGATTAAGACTTCATTAATTCACAAATTCAGGAACTTATAATTTATGGGTAATTTCTTTGTCCATACTTCCAAATTCAAATGCTGATATATCTTTTGCTGAAAATTGATTTGACCAATGATGACATTTATTTGATCATTTATTTATGCTGAGGAGAAGAATTTCAAATATGCACGAGATGTTTTAATGGCAAATTGTATTTGAATGAGATATCATTTCAATATTTACATGTATTTTGTTAAAAAGGATCTTTTATGGTGGTCTTTTTGTAGCTTAACAGATTTATTATCCTAGTTGTACAAATTGTGATATTTTCTTTTACAGAAAGACAAAAAGAAGAGTGAACTCCCACCAGTGCAAGAAAAAGAGACCCCTATGTCAGATAAAGATCCCGGGACATTTAGTGGATGTGTATTATCATAGATACAATGGTTATTATTGTTGACTTATATAATCAACTTGTTATAATCCTATTATTTAAGTCTTTGAACACAAATCTGATCATTGTTGTCTTGGAAATATTTTAAGTTAAGTACATGTTTGTGTATGAATGTTATGAATTATTAAGATTTTATACATTTCCATAATTGACAAGAAAATTGAATGAAATATCTCATTGTCCAGAATCTAATGTGCAGTGTATAATTTTCTCAGAAACATACATTTTAGCCAATGTTTTTTTTATTTTATATTAAAATATTATAATTGATTAGACTAGATGCTTTTGTTTTCAGAAATTGAAGAAAATTCCCACAATTCTTTGCTCTATAAAACAGCTAATTACTTATTCATTATGTACAATTTTTTAAAATTTTGGTAAAACTTAATAGGCTAGTCAAATTAACAAATTTTTGTAAATAATGCAATGAAATGGATGTAGCAGTAAATGATATGTTTTTAGTCCCCTTTAATTTATGATATTGACGTTCAAAGAAATTTTTTATTCAGTTCTTGGGGAATTAGGTCGCACACCACTACATATTGATATTATTTGTTCGGTTCTTAAAGGACATGGTATGATTTGGTCTGATATTTAACCCCTTAAATTCCAAAATCAAAAAGTAATGAAATACTATCAGCTATCATTAAGTACTCTTAAATTGTTGTATTGTAAGGAACATGTTTTGTTTTCAACAAGAAATGTCTGTAATAGTGGCAATATGCTGTAAAAGATGGCTAATTTTGAAAAAAAATCAATGAAAAACACCAAATTTCACTCATTTTAGGACCTTTGAATTAAAATTTTGATATATTTCACTGAAATGTGTCTTTATGTAAGACAAACATTAAAAAATCTTTTTGGGCAAGGCTGTTGCTCATAGTTGTTTTGACCAAAATCTACTGTGAAATCACTCAATTTTCTTCAAATCCTTGATTTAGCAGACGTTCATGACGTTGCTGTTGCATCATGGGAAGGGATTTTTCACAATGTTTGATAGATTTTGAAAGTTCAATTATTATACGATATAAATAATACAAATTCAAATCTGAAATCTTAATTTTTCATGTGGAATGGGGCCAAATTCTAGCATTGTTTGTATTGCACATTTAGATATAAAAATAAATGATTATAAATTATAAACGAAATTGAACCAACGCCTGGTAAATCTGTAGTACGATAGAGTCCCTGAAGTGAATACCTCGAGTATGCAGGGTCGTTATGATAAAACACATAAAATGTAGAAAGTCTTATAACAACAATACTCCAGGGACTGCTGCAGAAATTTTATTGATCCACATGTTTTGGTGCCTAGGATACAAATATTACTGAGAAATATGCTTAATTATGCAATGGTATTGAAAGTTCAAAGTGAAATATAAATAGATTGTCAACATGAAAATGAAAGTAAAATAAAATTATTCATGTGTAAAGTCTTTGTTATTAATGCCTTAGTTATTATTTGCTGGAAGTTCATCCAAACATACAGTTTCATCCCTGCTGCTTGTTGTAAGGTCATTGTAGCTTTCTTTAGTTAAGTCCATAACATAACCATATTGATTGGTTGTGTATTGCCGCATGTCATCTGTACACGAAGTGTCAGAGTCTGATAGAAATAAAATTGCTCAAGGGTGTTGGTTGGTGGTTTTTGGGGTCCTGAAGTAGAAGTTTTCTGGTCGTCATAAGGTGATTTCCCTGCTACAATCCTAAATGTTGGGGTTTTTCCATTTCATTCTTTCTTTTGTACGACTTCAAATGGTGGTCTCCATTTTTTATGGCATTTGCCATTCCCATGTTTCGTGTTGAATGCTTTCATAGTCTTCTTTAGCCTATTCTGGGCGTTTTGATTTAAGGTGAATTATAGTGTTTGATTTACTGGTGAAAGTGGCGACACAATATTTGCATTCAAACATTGTGGAGACGGATCCATGGATTTCTTTATGGTGACACATGAGTGTTGATGTGCTGCAAAATGTCCTTGAGCACTTCTGGCATTTGAATCTTGGTTTGAATATTCCTGTTACTTCTTTTCTCTTTGTTGTTTTGGTGTTAGCCATACCCAAAGTAAGTCCCCAAGGTTCGGTACTGCCAAATCTATGTATCAGAGCTTCTTCAGTTCGGAGTCTAATGTTTTGTGCAATGGTTGTTATGCCCATGATGGTGACGTTCTTATTGTGACCATTCATGTGAAATATTTCGAGACAGGTTTATTTTGATTTTCAGTGTTAATGTCTTGAAGATGTCCCCTGAATCTTTCTTTTACTATTTCTCGTTGACCAATATATTGTTTTTTACATTGTTAGCCTTCTATTAAATAAACCACACTTTCTGTGTTGCATGTGATTTCATGTTTAATATCAATTTGGTAGTGGTTTACAGTGCTTTTTGCACATTAAGAGATTTTCATTAATTTGCAGAGATAGCAATTCTGTCCACGGGTGGCTCCCCCTCCGGGTTTCTTTGCGTACAATTTCAGTATTCACTAGTATTTGTTTGATTGATAAGGCACGTCTGTATGCAATGATAAGTTTGTGTGTCGGAGTTCTGTTGAGGATATCTTTCATCAACAGAATGACATTGTATTCAGACTACCCGATTTTATACCTAAGCATATTTCTCTAATATTTGTATCCTGATAAGGTGCCTAGTATGACAATCAATAAAATTTCTGCAGCAGTCCCTGAAGTGTTGTTAGAAGACTTTCTACATAAATAATTATAGTATCAATAATATTAAAGATATTTTGATTATTTAAAAGGTTTAAGCAATATTGGAAGGATTAAATTTTACATAATGCTACAGTGAAGAAGAGTATATTATGATCTTATTTTAAATTCAAGGATATATTCAAAATATGTTGTCAAGGGTTTTGATACTAGAAAATACCTAACTAAATTTAGAATTAGTGCTCATAAATTGGCTATTGAGCAGGGTTTTTAAAAAAACATTGATAAAGACAAATGAATATGTAAATTTTGTTTTTTAAATACAATTAAAGATAAAATTCATTTTCTTTGAGAATGTCCCAATTACAATAAAGAGCAAAAAACCATTTTAAGATTCAGTTTTAAAAACTTGTAGTAATTTTAAAAATTTAGATATAGAACAGAAATTTATTTGGCTAAATTCTTCTGAGGATGAAGAAATATATTGCACTGCAGCTGTGTATTAATGTTGTAAATGTTTTGAATGAAGAAAAAACAAAAATTGTGTTTAACTATTTAATTGTTGTTATTTGACATACTTACATATTTTTTTATTTTATATTCATTTGCAAATTAAAATCAAGTTATGTAACATGTCCTCTAAGGGCTGATGATTGGATAAATAAAGTATTCATATTCATATTTTATAAATTAGGTCCTTTCTGTTACAGTTCAATTAATTCTGTTTTATGTATTTTTTTATTTCCTAATTTTTTTAAAAAGGGGAAACAATTAAAAATGAGAAATAAAGGCTATATGTAAGTGCAGATGGACAGCAATCATAAAGTTTAGTTATATGCACATGTATTTACATGTCCAAAGACACATTTTTTTTATAAAGTTAAAAACACGTGATTGGTAAGTTGTGCATTTGCTTGATCTCCAACAGAAGTCCTGAAAACCTATGGAGTTCAAAAAACAAATCAATTATCTCAACTGAAGTAGCTATTTTATTCTTTAACAATGATTTCAGTGTTGAATCATATTTTATTAACATGCTTATAGAACCAGATATTTTTCCGTTTTCTATTCTTTAACAATGATTTCAGTGTTGAATCATATTTTATTAACATGCTTATAGAACTAGATATTTTTCCGTTTTCAAAGAGGACAAATATACCTAAGAAGCAAACCAAAAAACGCAATCCACAAGACAGACAAACCCGCGAAGATTAACGACCAACCACAAGTACAACAAATAAACACTGAAAACTCAAAATCATTTATAGCCAATTTTATTACCATGAGCATTAGAAAACCACATATATGTGTGGCTTTTCATTTGTTTAAATTTTGCTTAGTTTCTTTAACTCCTTTACTTGGGGATCACATGTTTGAATATACTGTCTCTATCTGCCAAATTTGTTTTCATTTAGAAACATTTCACTCTTGATTATTTTAGCACCAAATTTATTGGTTTTTTTAAGTTTTGATTAGAAATTATATATGTAGTAGATGTACTTTTGTTATTGATATTTTGTTAGTTACTGTAATGTTTTTTGTGTAGAATGTAAATATTCATGTTATTACATAAACATTAATATGTTTATATTTTATTTAGCTGGTGTATAATTCATTCCAGTATGTAGATTATATTGTTATAATTTATTGATCTGGCATTACCAAGTCATCAAAACTTTGACAGTGAAAAAAAATTCCAAACTGAAAACTGTATATTTGTATAATAATATCCTGATGTGTATTTGGAGAATCTTTTCCCCATTCTTGGGACTTAGTAGCTAGTTGGTTAGATTATTATGTCATAACACTGATTCTCAAGTGTTTAACCTCCCTTTTTAAATTGTTAAATTTTATACCCAACAGATATTATAAAGAGTTGTTAGGAAATGTACGAGTTGAATTAATTTCAACTTAAAAAATGAATGTTGAGATTAAGATGTGTGTTTTCTGACTCTCAGTACAATGTAGAAAAATATTCTAAAATTTAGTAAGGTTGTCAGATTCATCTTTTTCAGGTTCTTAATTCATGAATCCAAGATTAATACTCTTTACTTTTGAGTAAACAGAGCTACCAAACCTCTGATTTTGGCAGAATCATCCTGATTTCTTATCCCAAAATCCAACATTATGATTTTACTTGTTTCCTTCCGATTTTAACCTCATTGAAGTATTTTCATTCACTTGCTATACTGCAACATCCAACACTCACTCATAAACTGCATTTCTTTTAAGTGTATTTTCTGGGAGTAAAATGGAAATAAACTTTATTGTTTGAAATGATGTTTTGTTAACAATATTTGCTATGTTTTGTACCTTCAAGAAAAGCATTGAAACTTTCCTGAAAAAATAGTCGGTCCTTCCTTGAAATTTACAAAGAGGGTTGGTAGTCCTAATGAAATCAAATAAAATGCAACACACATGTTTAAAAGATATTCATATATTTCAATATTAATATAGAGTTTGTAGGTAATTATGTATGGTCTACAGCATTAGTTTGTAAGATTTGTAATATTGATGATCAGACTATTTTGATTTGTATCTGATGTAAGATTCTGACTTGAATGGTTTTTATTTGTAATATGTGTATATGAGCTGTTTTCTGCTCTTTGGTCAGGTTGTTGTCTCTTTGACACATTCCCCGTTTCCATTCTCTATTCTATTTGATCAAAACAGGCTGATAATGTCAGTATCATGGACTGGCATTGATAATAAATGTCAGTATCATGGACTGGCATTGATAATAAAATTGTGGGGTAAGGGTCAAGGATGATGTCACATTGCTATGCATTAATGTCACTATTGTCCCGCCTGCGACGAAAAAGTTGTGAAAGCGAGATATAGGTATTACTTTCCGTTGGCGGCAACTGCAGTTTTAACTTTTTTAAAACTTTAATAACTTTGCACATATAATACCTGCAATTAAGATTTATTGTCCACAGATAGCTTGTCATATAAGGTTTACTGCAGTATACTTGTCTTGTGCCCCTGACCTCATTTTCATGGTTCACTGACTTCATAAAGATAAATGTAAATTATCCGTCCAATTTTCGTGGTTAAATCCATTTCTCAGAAACTTTAATACCTAGACTCACCGTATTTGGTCTATTGATGGTTCTTGGTGTGTACATGCCAGTCTTACACTTGTCTTTGGACCTTGACCTCAATTTCATGGTTGAGTTACTTGCATCACATTTTTCGTGATTAAGTCCATTTTTCAGAAACTGTAATACCTAGACTCACCATATTTGGTCTATTGATGGTTCTTGGTGGGTACATGCCAGTCCTACACTTGTCTTTGGGCCTTGACCTCAATTTCATGGTTGAGTTACTTTCATCAATGTGTCTTGATTAAGTCCATTTCTCAGCAACTGTAATACCTAGACCACTGTGTTTGGTCTATAGATAGTTCTTAGTGGGTACATGCAAGTCTGACACCTGTCTCAGGACTTTGACCTCAATTTTATGCTTAAGTGACTTTGTCGCATTTTCGAGATTAGGTCCTCTTCTCAGCAACTTTAATACCTTGACCCACCATATTTGGTCAATAGATAGTTCCGAGTGGGTGCATGTCAGTATGACACCTGCCTTTTGACCTTGACCTTAATTTCATGGGTAAGTGACCTGTGTCACATTTTCACATTTAAGTCCATTTCTTAGCAACTGTTTTACCTAAGCCAACCATATCTGGTCAATAGATAGTTCTTAGTGGGTACATGCCAGTCTGACACCTGTCTATGGACCTTGACCTCAGCAACTGTATTACCTATGCCCATCATATTTGGTCTGTAGATAGTTCTTAGTGGATACATGCCAGTCTAACACCTGTCAGCTGAACTTGACCTGAATTTCATGCTTGAGTGACTTAATATACATTTTCATGATTTAGTCTTTTTCTGTACTACATTTGTAACTAGACCCACAGTATTTGGTTGATAGAAGTTCTTTGTATATACCACTTTAACATCTGACACCTAGCCTTTGACCTCTATTTCATGCTTGACTGACTTGCTTCATGTTTTGGGATAATATCAATTTCTCAGCAACTGCAGTACATAGACCAACCATATTTGGTCTATAGATAGTGCTTGGTGGGTACATTAGTGTCTGAGATCTTGTCTTGAATTTTAGACTTGAGTCACATTTTCATGATTTAGTTTCTGTAGCTGTAATACATATATCCAAATTGACCTCAATTTTAGGCTTGAGTGACTCTTGTCCCATTTTTACAAATAAGTCCATTTCTCAAAAAATGTTATAAATGTATAATATAGACCCACCATTTTTGGTCTATAGATAGTTTTTGGTTGGTAAATACCAGTCTGAGACCTGTCAGCTCACCTTGGACACAGTTTTAGGCTTGAACTACACGCATGAGATTTTTCAGACAAATTATCGCCTGACCATTACTATTTCTTTTAACACATTTTTGTTTGACTTGCAATGTCGGGTATCAAGTAATCATTATTCTTTGTCCATGTGCATACTGAGGCGAGACATGTAGTGTGTCCACTCTTGTTTTTGTTTAACCGCATCAATTAATGAATGAAATGATCATAGCATCATCCAACTTACTTTCACATTACGTCTGCTGAAAAGGTTATCTTTGTTTATCTTAAATTTTCAGACCTAACCTATTTTGTTAGGTAACACGGATAAAAAGAATAATGGCAATTTGAGCCCTTGTACTCTTTTTATGATAAACACACAACAAAAATCCTGTACATATTCTATTTATTGATGATAAACATAGATCTTTTCCAGTAAAGATATTTAATGAGAACGTCTTGCACTTGAAATGTAATGCTGTTTTGTTTTGGGAAATCTAAAAAAATGTGGTTATCAGCCATCTGAGCAAAATAAATATCTACTAGACATTGAACCCGCGCGAGCGCGGGAAAATAAGCATTTTTTTTGTGGTGGCCATATTGACTTTAAAAAGTTTTTGCGGCCATGGCATTCGTGGAACAGTAACTCAATGTGGATGTTGTGGCAGGCTTCCCATAAACTTTCCTGTCAAGTAGGTGGTGTTTCATGTCTATATATGCTGTAGTATTCCAGAAATGGATGTTAATGCAAAATTTAACCAAAGTCAATGAAGCGTGAAATGTAGGTCAACGTGACCTAATTGTCATATGGTTGTTCGTTACTACCGAAGATGTATCCACTGATGAAGTAGACTGTATGCCACGTAGAATTACCAAAATGGACCTTAAGGTTCCATCATAGTCAAAATCTATGACAAAAATACAACCACTTAAATTGTCAATATGTTTTTGTTACAATTAATTCTGAACTGGAACTTGATGAAAAGCTTTCATTAAATACACATTTCATAATGCATTACCTTTTTCATTCAGAATAAATATGTAAAAGAATATGAATAAACATTTCCTTAGTGACGGATGAATTTTTCAAAAGATGCCGTGAGTTAAGTAGAGCATATTTTTGGAAAATAATTGTTCCAATTGTTCATTGTCATCATGGGCAGGGCAAACGAGGCTTAATTTCACAAATAAATCCAATAGACGATAAAAGCATTTTTAATGTGTGGCTGAGTGTGCTGTCCACGTTTATAAAGATGTCCGAGATAAATTTCGTCATTAATGATAAAGTAGACCATTTGTTAAAAATATTTTTATCTAGAGCTTACAGGGAATTGTACGGTAGAGCTATATTTAGACAGGTCACATGACAAATAATGTAAAAATGGATAATGGCTAGTTTTATAACTTTGTGCAAAGTAAACATCCGAGCAATCCAAAAAACAACTAAGTTCGGAATTCCTCTGAATTTTGCCTTACTTCTTCATAATCTTCAAAGTTCATAACCTTTACAGTTAGGAGAAATTGCGTTATTGTAGAAAAAAAACAATCCTAAATACATGAAGCGGAAACATCCCACTCGAAGGAGAATGTTTTTAATTTGTTTTATTCTTCTTCCGTAATTTCAAACAAAAATACATTTAAAATATGTGCATAATTGTTTATTTAAATCAATGTGTTAAAATGATGCATTCGAGAACCTTCTAAGGGATATGTTGGGAGAATTCATACCGGAAAAGTCCATGCAAATTCCATTTGCACATAAACAAAACTGCAGTTTAAAATTTATAAATGCAGATTGTCAAATCCGATAATAACCTTTATAATCTGAACCATACATCGTTTATTTTGAACCACGCGTTTTTCCGCCTATTCGGCTAATTCGTAAATTTAGTATTATAGATACTCCACAACTATTGTGGTTGTATTGCATGATTTGTCTTAAAGATAAACATTTTCATGTGGAAAAAGAAATTTTTCTTGTTAAAGCTGACACAATCTGTGTTCACTTAAAAGCCTCTATAATGCATGTACTAAAAGTGGATATATTGGGTAATATATAGGACCTCGTATTAGAATTAAGCTTATTTCCTGACTTAATAAGATCAAATTTGATGACCCCTTGATAAGAAATTTGTGTGTTCAGTCAAATACTATATATTTGGTATGTGTGTGTTCGAAGTTTATATATGTATGAGTCAACAGGTTTTGGAATCTTGTAGATCAGGTTTGTAACTAGGCAAGACATGTTTAGATGCAAACTCTTGTTTTTCTTAATTGCAAGATTGTTATATATATAGGTAAATGTGTAATAATGGAACAGAGACATCTTACTGCTACAATGTTATAGAAAAAAATACATAGTGAAGATACATTGTTTTTGGATAAAATATATAATTGCAAGTAGACTTGTTTTTTTTGCTGATGCCTACAAAGTTTTCCTCTATTGTTTACAAATTTGTCTTATGATCAGACCTAATTTTTTGGGGTTTTCAAGCAGAATTTTTCCTGATTCTCAAAAAGTTGTAAGCTTGTGTTAAGGGATATAGTAGCAGGGGATGTAAGCATGTCGCCAAGAGGTACTCATTGTTACTTCATAGTATCTCTCAAGAAAAACCCTTATTACATCCTAATATTTGAGTTGTTTCTTAAACATCTCAGTAATAATGACGTTGACCCCAAAATTTTACTTTTACAAACAGAAGTCCATTACTTCAAAATTATACTACAAATTTAAGAAAAGATCAGTGATTTTTTTAGATGGATCGAAAGTTACATAATGATAAGTATTCGTTACTCTGCCAAAATTTAAATTTGCAGAATTTCTTAATTAGTGTATTGGTCTGTGCCACTATTATTATCAGAACACTGTCTATTTATTTTAGAATATTTTACAAAAGACCCGGAGAAGTCATCTTTTTTCATTTGAAAGTTAGGCAATTTTTGTTTGAAGTCTTGAAATATGAACATGATGAAAAATTAAGGATTTGTAGCTCAAATGTACCATAATTGGTGTAAATTATCTTAAAAACCAAGTCCTGAAGGTATGGCTTTTTTTTTCGTTTATGGAAAAAACACACAAAAATTGACCTTATGGCAAATTTTAGCAAAAATCAGAAGAGAAACCATACTATATGGTATTCCGTTAACTCATGTCAGGCAAATGTTTTAAATTTATTGTTCCCGTTGCTTCGGTGCTGGTACAGTTATATTGGTTATATCCATTGAAAGTGATATAGGCTTACTGTAGTGATATCAAGTGAGAGGTGTCAGCCAATAGCTTACAAATACCCAACTAAAAGAAATTTTATGACCGCATAGTTATGTCTCTTAGGTAAGGAATCAATACTGGCAAGAAATGCAAAATGTCATAGTGACCTTGACCTTTGCCCTAATAAAAGGTAATTCAATTGCATATGTCATTCCATACAAGACTCCTGCCAACATTGGTTACAATCTGCCCATTCTGGAGCAAATGTCAAGTCATTTCCTATATAATTTCCATGGAAACTTTGAGTAGCTGCAGACACCTGCTGAGTGGCTGAATCTCAATCAAAAGTGGATCGTTTGTAGAGGGTGTTGCTGTCATCAATCCTGCAAAGTTTTATAACATTTCAGTATGTAAATTGGCCAATAAAAATCAGATGGCCTCTGGCAGCTATGTTGTTCATCCACTAGGAAGCAAAGGAGGTCCTTCCATACATCATTCCTGCCAAGTTTGGTTACATTCCGCTAAGTAGTTTCAGAGGAGATCAAAATGTGAAAAGTTTACAGACGACAGACACAGAGTGATGACATAAGCTCACATGGCCTATACTGCAGGTGAGCTAAAACCGTCCTTTCACAGACGATACACACCAAGTTTCAGTACTTCGTTCTCAAGGGTTTTAAAGGAGGTCCAAATTTGATAACTTTTCAGTGACAAAAGATACCAATTGATGACATTGGCTAAGGTGGCCTTCTGGGCAAAGTGTTAAGGACTATGTCAGATAAGAAGGTCTAAGATGGTAAAAAATAAAATTCTGAGAAATACTGGTACTTTTTTTTTGGTGCATTAACATCTTTGAAAAAAAATATACACAAAACGGAATGTAAGAAAAAGATTATTTACATCAGTTTGATGTATGCATCTTATTTCATTAAAACTTTTGAAGTAGGTTAATTGTTGACATTCCTGCAATTATTGGATGTTTGCCTCTAGTTATGTTATAACATATTAAAAACTGTTACATATACGTGGGAAAAGCTTTAGAACTTTTATTATGAAGTTATTACCATAAGCAACATGTCAATTGAACACAGCTCTGCTTTGTAAAAGCAGCAAATCATTTAAGAAATACATTATTGCTCCTTGTTGATGGCCAGATGACAGACAACCCCTACATTTAATCATTTTTGCTAGTTCAATCCTATGGGACACTTACCCATCTCTTCACATTTAAACATATTTAATAATATACAATGCAATCACAATAAAATGCTTGACTGGGTGCAGCTTGATACGACCGCAGAGGTCGAACCCTGAACAGTTGGGGCAATTATGGACACAACATTCAAGCTTGATACAGCACTGAATTTGGATTGTGAATAAATATTTGACACAGCATAGGCTTCTGACACAGAATTAGTAATTTTTAATTTAACTATCCAAACCATATCAGTATTATTTGCTTTTATATATAAATCAGAAATAACCAATTTAAAATGGAAAATTTTAAAGAAGTTTAATTTTGGACCCTTTGGACCTTAATGTAGACCAATTTGAAAACGGGACCAAAAATTAAGAATCTAAATACACGGTTGGATTCGGCATATCAAAGAACTCCAATAGTTCAATTTTTGATGAAATCAAATAAAGTTCAATTTTGGACCCTTTAAACCTCAATGTGGACCAATTTGATAACCGGGCCCAAATATCAATTTCTTGCTATTGCGCAATACTGTGCAATTGAAGATTTCTTGCTATTGCGCAATACTGTGCAATTGAAGATTCCTGGCTATTGCGCAATACTGTGCAATTGAAAATTTCTTGCTATTGCACAATACTTATTATAATAATTTACACATCCTGTTTGGTGTGTATCTCTGGCCTTATCATTATTATTTGCTTTTATATATAAATCAGAAATTTAATAATAAAGTTTTTGGCAAATGATATATCAAAAATCTAAATACATGGTTAGATTAAGCATATCGAAGAACCCCATATATTAAATTTTTGTTGAAATCAAACAAAGTTTAATTTTGGACCCCGATTTGGACCAACTTGAAAACTGGGCCCATAATAAAAAAACTAAGTACATGTTTAGATTCAGCATATCAAAGAACCCCAAGAATTTAATTTTTGTTAAAATCAAACTAAGTTTAATTTTGGACCCTAATGTATACCAATTTGAAAACGGGACCAAAAATTAAGAATCTAAATACACGGTTAGATTCGGCATATCAAAGAACCCCAATAGTTCAATTTTCGATGAAATCAAACAAAGTTTAATTTTGGACCCTTTTGGCCCCTAATTCCTAAACTGTTGGGACCAAAACTCCCAAAATCAACATAAACCTTGTGTTAAAATTTCATAGATTTCTATTTACTTATACTAGAGTTATTGTGCAAAATGCTTATTGGGCCCTTTTTTGGCCCCTAATTCTTCAACTGTTGGGACCAAAATTCCAAAAGTCAATCCAAACCTTCCTTTTGTGGTCATAAACCTTGTGTTTAAATGTCACAGATTTCTATTAACTTATACTAAGGTTATAGTGCGAAAACCAAATGTCTTCGGACGACGACGCCGACGACGCCAACGTCATACCAATATACGACCGCAAAAATTTTGCGGTTGTATAAAAAGTAACTTCAACTTCTTATTCATCTTAAGAACATGTGTCAATAAATTTGATGGCTGGACATCAAATATGTGGACTTACGATACAGATTCCACCAATTCAGACTATGGGTAATATTAACAGGTGTGCACATAACAAGAGGCTCAGTGGGCTGAGCCTGTATCGCTCACCTGGCAGTCACAAATTTTCGGTTTGATTTGACAGACTAGATTGATTTCTGGAAACTTTGTAAATGATCTTCTATAAATGCTTCATACCAAGTATAAGTTCATTGGCCAAACGGTTTCAGAGGAAAAGTTTTAAATTTCAACCAATCAGAACATAAAAAGGTTTCTGCAAGCCATTTTGTTTCACGGACTAGAAATATTTATGCAAAGTTTGTAAAGGAACTTTCATAGATGCTCCAAACCAAAAATCAGTTCATTTGGCTTTATAGTTTCAGAGAAGAAGTTTTAAATTTCAACCAACAGAACATGTAAATGCTCATGATGGCCATTTTGTTTCACGGTCCAAGATGATTTATGCAAACTTTGTAAAGGACCTTCCATAGAAGCTACAGCCCAAGTTTCAGTTCAATAGGTCCAGGTGTTTCAGAGGAGAAGATAAAAATGTAAGTTTACAGACATACAGACAGAATGACGACAAAAGCTCACAGGTGAGCTAAAAAGCTCAATACAGCCAAAAATAAAACAAACTCGCATATGATTTGATAATACAGCCAAAAATAAAACAAACTCGCATATGATTTGATAACATTTATTTGTATCTACATACAGATAACAATTTAAGGATGAAATAAAAACACTGCTCATACTCAAAATTTTCCTGACATAAAACCCGAACTACCTTTGGCAAATTTTTTTTCATATAAAATAAAGTAATAAACACTACTGCAAAGTCTACATAAATTCTAAATAATTTTGAAAACCTGACAACCAAATTGTTGGATGGATACTACAAATAAAAATATGAAAGAAAAGAAAAAATTAATGATGCACATGTTTAGTGTGAACATGGTTGTCTCAACTAGAACATTTTACCAAAAATTTGAAAAGAGAAGACTACCTTTCCTGACAAAAATATAAAGGAACAAAATATATTGTGAGAAAATATTTGAAAATTTGCAAAGGTTTACATTTTAAAAAAAATTTTCATTTTGAGATAGCTACCTTTTCTGATGTTAAAGAAAAGCAAAATAATCTTCCAGATGAAATTTGAAGAATTTAAGTCTTTTCATCTTATTGATCTTTAAAGTTCGCCTAACCTTAATTCTGAGTAATTTTTGCATTAATTGAACTATTTGACGCTAAACCTAGCTTCAGATGATATAATACAAAATCTATGTTACATGATCTAAACATACAGAAATGTTTTTTTTTCAGTTTTAAGATTTAAAGGATAAATTCTAATAATAAAATAAATTCAACATGGTCTTTTATTTTGGTTTTTTCCAATATTTTTGTAGAAAAAAAAATTAAAAGTTGTTTGTTATTACGTTATAGCATTTTTCAAAATCAATTGCAAGGTTTATATTTCAAACAGATTTACGACATTTACCAAAACAAAAAACAAAAAAAAACAAAACCATTACTCCAAAGAAATACAAGAGAAACTTTATAAATCTTATTCATGAGACAAATGATGTCATAGTTTCACATGCATAAAAATGTGAAGTTTACAATCTTACAAAGTTAATCATAATTAAATCAAATAACTTCAAGTAAATTAATTGGAATGATTCACCAACAAAATAAAACACAAGTCATAAATAAACAAAGACAAATTGACTAATTTTTCACATCTCATATTTTTAATGTTTTATCAGTGAATATGAAATACACATGATGACATGGCAATACACAAATGAATAATTATATGTTATTTCTACATGAAATTTATTGCTCACTAAAAACTAAAAATAAAACATACAAATATAAATATTAAAGCTGTTGAATTTCAAATATTTGATATGCTTGTCAAAAACTAATAACAAACATGTCAAGTTTTCATAACAATTTATGTCTTGTAGATCACAAAAACAGACCATCTCCTTCTCATAAATGGACTTATAAATATTAACAAATCAAAAAGTGTGACAGAAAAATCCTTTATAATAAAAGAATTTCAATCAATTTTATACATGACTAAGAAAATGAAAAAAGTTTGAAAAATACTGATATTTAAAAATTGTTTGTTTATTTAGTTGGAGTTTAACGCCGTTTTCAGCACATTTGGCTATTTCACGGCGGCCAGTTTTTATTGGTGGAGGAAGCCGGAGAACCCGGAGAGAACCACCGACCTTCGGTAGGAAAATTGGCAATCCTTGTCAATTAAGGTGGGAGTTGAACACACCCCGCCACAGGTGAGATTCGAACTCACAACCGCAGTGTTGACAGGCTAGTGATCATTAGTAGTCATGACGAACTACCTAGACCACTCGGCCACTGAGGCCCCTATTTAAAAATTGTAATTTTTGACAAAAATAACTATAGCTTTCTAATTTTCTTTTTAAAGAAAATAATGCTTCCATAATCTGAAATAATAGTTTTCAAACTTAAAGCACTTTTGTGCACTTCTAATTTTTCAAACAACCTACTGATCCTCCTACTGCTCCTCAAAAAATGTCAGAAACATAAGTTTTTAGAAAACCCTGATATCTATCTTTCCCTGAAGTAAAATTCAACATATAATATGAATGTACATGCTCCAAACTTGATAATATTTATACAGCAATGGAAATCCCTTTTACAAATTACCCATAACTAACACACTCACACTTTACATGTATATAGAATACATTTTACCAAGAAGTTCTTGAAAATCTTGAAAATAATGAGAGATATTATTATACATTTAAATACATGTATATGAAACAAATGAGACCCATTTCCTTTTAGTGTAGTTCTGAGAAGAATATGATTCACATTTTTACACATACATTTATAGTATCAGTTTTCCCAACTACAAACATTTGATATCATTAAAAAAGTTGGGTTGAAAATTTGATCAAACATTTTTAAGTGTTTTTAAATCAAATTAACATTATTCCATGATCCATCAAATAATATTTTACATTCAAGTGTAATTAATGAAATGTGTGAAGATCATTCAGTGCCAATTTTGTGAGATTACATATTTAAAAACAGCTTCAATATGGCAAAAATGGCGTACAATGGATTTATAAACAAATGACTTTACATTGAAATCACCACTTACTCTTAGAGAAAAGTATACAAAATTATGTATACAGCTTTTCCTAAAAGCAAGCAGGCCATACTTCTTGGGAGGCAATTTTTGGAAGCAACGGAAAGCAAAAAGATTAGTGCAGACAGACATTAGGGACTTGGGCATGTGCTAGAAAATTAGAATACAAAACACACGTGGAAATTACACAAACGATGAAGCCAACACACAGTTAACAAATAATTTCAACATTTTAAAAAATAGTGGATGCAGGCATTTAAGAATTTCACCTGTTTAACTTGCATAAAATTGAGTACGTCCAAAAAGAAGAAAAAAATTAAATTATGTAAAAATGTATAAAAATAGTATTTTCTATTTCAGATTTTTGTTTTACGCAATTACTTTTAATTCAGAAATTTTAAATAAATTTACATTAAAATGATAAAAAGACTGAATTAAAAGTTTTTTTTTTCTTCTTTTTCTTTATTAAATATTCCGGCACATTATGAAATAAGTAAATTAATTTCCAATTTTACTAGACATTGTACTATTTGAAAATTCATTTTAAAACACCATCTAAACTTTTCAAATAACTAAAAAATTATTTTCAATAGAATTCTTGACTCTTGTATTTTAATTTATTTTGTAGATCTACAGTTTCTAAATTCCAAATGACAATTTCTGAGAAATTAATTTTATGATTATTACAGTATTATTAATTAATAATATTAGCATTTCAACAAATGATTAATTTGAATATTACTTCCAAATTGCTTGAAAAATTGGCCATCTTAAAAATACAAATACTATTTTGCTTGCACTACCATTTTCATTTCTAGTTACACAGCCTCATACACGATATTCACCTCAGAGACTAGTTATCGGATTATTAACATACAACATGCATGTAAAATTGTGATCTCTCACAATATACCTTCTAAACTTCTCATTTCATGAAAAAATACATTTTTATATCTTATATCATATGTTGTCTATAATAATGTTCTGAACATATGGCAAAAAAAATATATTATTAGTTTCTCAAACAATGCTAAATAAACTTCTCATTTAAAAAAAAAAGGTAAAATCCAAATCGTTTGTTTTATTTTCATGTCTAGCTCCATTTCTTGTCATTTATTGATTCTTAAATAAAACGGACAATTCCTGTCTGTTAAGACCTTTAACAGTTCATTACATCATAATATATATATTAGACCAAAAAACACAAAGTGCCTCATTGCCTCATCAAAATTTTTCAAGAATTTGCATGAAAGTTAATAATGTTTTTTGTATGGCCTCAATAAACTTGTTTTCCTTAGTTAAAAAAAATTCCAATAGGGAATAGAATAATATCTTTGTTATTATATTGACCTTTAAACAGTCCAACAAAGGGTCAACATAATAACAAAGAAACTTGTTTTTCTTAATAAATAATGGCAAAGTCGAATTGTTGAATTCTTATTAAATGAATAAATATATATTGCCTAAATATCTAAGATATACAATGGACTGAGAAAAAAATATATTTCTATTTCAGAATATCATAAATAATTTTACACTTAAAATTTGTATCATACTACAGCTAAATGCTACTTTTTCATAAATCTAGCAAATTTTGAAACATGTAAAAATGATTTAATTTTCTACCTTTGGCTATTGTGCAGCTAACTAGAACAAAATTATACAAATACATTGTAGGCAACCACTTATCTTAATTTCATATATGTCAAATTTGTAAACACATAAATTTGAACATTACATCATGAAAAGCAAGAATCGTTTTTTGAAAATGTTCACAATAAGACATTGTAGATCCAATACATAGGTCATAACACAGTTTATCCTGCAATCCCAACACAAATAAACATTACATTTTCAGATAGTATAATGGAGAACCATAAAATGAAAAATATTGTTCTTTTTTTTTACTGAATTAAAATTGGCATTTTGTGTAATAATTAAGTCTTTATCTGGTCAAAGTGGGATACTATAGACAATTCCATTTCTTGCTGTTTCATGGTGTAATTTCAAAAACATAACAAAAACAGAAAACAAAAACAAAATAAAACATTTTCACAACCAAACACACAAAGTACAAACAACTAAAACAACTGACAAAGGATATAGCACTGATGGATTCAATTAAAAAAAAGAAAAATTTAACAAAGCATCTATGATTCACCAAAACCAAAAAAAATATCACATAGATTTAACTGTCACAAGCTGCTGCTGAGGAAAGTTAGAACCTACATGTATGACAAACACAACAATCAAAAAGAATTAAATTATCTTTTTTTCTTTATAAAAGTGAAAGGATGAAAAAAAGGGGTATTCTATAAAATGGCACTTTTCAATAGAATTACTCTAATATCTCACTTGTAGTACAATTTTTTTGAATTTATAATGTCACAAAATAGATATTAAGGAAAAAATAACCCTTGTGACCCTCAGTTGGGGGGGGGGGATGCTTGACATATTTCCTAGTTCCATATTTTACATGGGATTTCTACCATTATTTCACAAAATTTATAGCAGAAAAAGATTCCAGGATTTCAGATAAGTTACTACCGAGATTTTCTCTAATATATTCATCCATCTTGTATGTATACACACAACACTCTTACCATTCTTTCCATACCTATAGATCACTAGTTCTACCCATTTACCATCTAAATAAAGTAATCATACAAATCTATCTACTACAATATTTCTGACATATATGGTGGTTGCCTAGCAACAAAGACAGGTCCTGATCATCACCAAGTATGGATGATGCCTCACGGTTAGTTACCTTTTGATTTTAAAACTAAATTCTGCAGAGCCAAAAATGTTAATTTCCATGAAAAATTCAAAATTACTCTAAAACTATGTTAGCTGAACTTAATTCCTTTAAAAAATTTAAACTTATTGATAAATAGAACTATGAGGTACCATCCTTTATTAACAAACAATTTCCATATAAAGTCACAACAAAGTCCATATTTGGTAATGTTCTAGGACTGTCCAAAATTGAACCAAGCAGTACAAACTGGCGTGCAGACACACTTCACACCAGATGTCCGATGCTCCCATGTAGAAAATGGCCTCCAGGGTCAGTCAAGTGATGATATTGTTCAGTTACCATCAAATCGTCTAACCCCTTGACCAAGGAGTCAGATGTTCGGTAGATGATGATCGTTATAATTATGTGGCTTTGGTTTCTTAAAGAAAGGTTTATTTGGAGGATTTAATGTGGGTGTGGGTGATGAGGTAGTGTTTGTCAAATGACCATGTAACTGAGGCAGTTGATTATACATCTGATGATAATTCATCTGAAATAAAGAAGAAAATAAAATAAATAAATGTGCAAGATATTCAATACAATGGATATTATGTATAAAATTACTATTGTTATCTTAATGAATTGTGATTGTGACTATCAGATGAAATACTGCAATAAAATTGATGTCACAGATAAGCATCTGATTACTGTGTGTACCATAAAAAAAATTGGTTTTGTGTCCTTTGTATGAAAGGTATTTCCATTCCAACAACTTACACTCATTTTGTGCTGAAATTTTGCAAAGTTTGATCAAGATAAGGTTATTGTTGAAGAATTGTCCTAATTTTCAAATGGCAATACAATCAACACAAAAATAAAATGAATATTATAAAAGTATTATCAATAAAACAATTAAGATATCTATAGATATCTTTACTAGTGTTGGTAATAATTAAAACAGTTCATTAAAAAATGAAGCATAATAAAAACAGTTCTCACACAGGATGTAGGTCAATAGTGAAATGTGAAAAGGGTGTTCCACAATGCATGCTTAAATAGTTTTTTGATTACTTGGTTCTGGAGGTGGAAAATATTCAACTTAGATGTAGAATCTTTTAGAATACAGGGAAGGGGGGAGGGGGATTCTTAACCAAGATGTAGATTTTGGGGGGATGGGGAGCTTGAATCTTTACAAAGATGTAGATTTTGGGGGGATGGGAGGGCTTGAATCTTTACAAAGATGTAGATTTTGGGGGGATGGGAGGGCTTGAATCTTTACAAAGACATAGAATCTTAGATAATCTTTTGCAATTTGAACTTTCAACAGCTCATTACTGTTGGAAATATTTCCAAATACGTTCAACAAATGACAGGTCACATTTTTTTTTATATTTCTATTCCAATCAGTTATAGAAATGATTAAATACCCAAAATTATTTCCTTTAAGAAACAGAAATGATTTTGACAACTTGGAAAAAACACAGATATGATGCTTCAGCAGCCATTTTACTATGTATAGCAAAGGAACTGCAATGGACAAATACAGACTATCAGAAACAAACGTCTTTTTTAAAACAGAAAAAAAATCATGTCTGAATAAAACACATTATTTGGGCACAAAGAAATTCATTCCATAAGTGCACCCAAGTATTTCATATGATCAATTACTCCTGTTATTAGGTAGTCTGAAATTAAAGTTTTCATTGAACTGACAAGCCATCAATGATCCCAAATAGATAATAGAAAAACTGTTTATCAGTTTAAGCTATAGAATAAAGATCCAGTGTTTATCATAATGAAAAGCACACTGTGACAATTATATAATTATTTTTAATACATAATCAAACCATATCCAGACAATGTGAATTTATTTCTCACCATAAATTGACTTAAAGCAAGTATTTCAACGTTTTCTTTTTTCTGATTTAAATTATTTTTATATCAGACGTATTACTACTAGAAGCTTAGAGCAAATGCAATTTGAAATAAATTTTCTTACCCAAATGAATCAAAACCTACTCTTCAAATATTCTTTGGTATACAAAAATAAATTCTTGTTGTCTGGATGAAATCAATGTGCAACATAACAAGGGAATATACCTGTGATTTATATATAGTAATGGTAATGCCACTCGTGTACTGCTGTCTCGTTAGAAACCAAGCAGAAAAAAAACCACAAGAAAGTAGCACACAGTCTTACCCACTTGGGTGGCATCTTACCGTTTCACTTACGTGTGTACTCGTGCGTGATGGATTCTTCTTACGATTTGGTCTAGGAGCATCAAGGGCTTCCCTGTTGGCATCCATGTACGGATGTTCTAATAGCTGCTGACAATTCCAACGTAGGGCTGGATCCATTTGTAGACAACACTGCAACAGATGCACGAGTTATGATCATTAAAACTTATCGATGAAGGCTTTTTAAAAATGGATGTAAGGGGGTTGTTTTTAATACATACCCCCATATCCTTTCATTTTCATGTGTTTTATGTGTATATTTTTGTTCAATTCTTAGAGAAACTGTCTTTTCTTATTACACTTCTACTTATACTGACCACTTATGAGGTCACAAAATGAATACAATCTTAAAAAACAACTCCACAATTATAATTTCAACTCAAACACAAAGACTTGAAAAATTCAATGGAAGTCTGGAACTTTTTTTTATCTGAGATGTCATTTAACCAACTAAAATTTCTTTTTTTTCTCTTCTGGTAACTAAAAAGATCACTAACAAGTTTGGGTTATATATATAGTGTCTAAAATTTTATTGATCTAAGAAAGTTTGCAATCTTTCTAACTGGCTTAAAATTTTTGTAAAGTTGTAAGTGTCAAATAATAAATTTTCAAGCTGGAATAAAGAAAACTTTCTATAAATCTAAATAAAATATTTTAACATATACATTTCAAACCAGTTCTGAACAAGTCAAGATGAAAATAGCATTCAAAATTTAGAACAATAATTTTTTCAATCTATTAATACCCAGATACCATTATACCTATGCAGTTTCCTTCTTTATTCAATAATAATTTACCTTCATGAAATGCAAAGCATTTTGTGATATGTTTGAAAACCTTTCTTCCAGAGGTACCTAAAATAAAGACAATAATTTGGTTACATTGGGTGTACCTTCAAATGAAGGGTTCATAGAGCATCTTGTATATGAGAATTTCAGATTACTGGAAATCTAAAATAAGAGGAAAAGCTCAGGAGTTTGGGGCTAAATCTCAATTTGGGAAGTTTTATAAAACCAGGACCTGAAATTATTGCATGCATTAATTATTATCAATCTTCGTCAAAAGACATTTATGAAATATTTACATGCATCACTAGGTTTCCACAACATATTATAAAATTATTTTAATAGCAAGATTTAAAATTGGAGTTTTATTTGCAATGTTCATCCTGTAAGGCTTTTCTTTAAAAATAGATTTCTGAATTTACAATAATATTAATGTATAAATGAGAATAAATGGTAAAATCTACACAAATCATGCTATAAATATTTTATGTAGTGTAAAATTAGATTCTTTGAAGTTCAATATTTTATACATATTATTTTAATAAGGTGCAAAGATGGCATTGTAAATATTTGAAATTTCTTAATCTTTGTAAAAAACACAAATTTTATTTCAATTTTAGTAGTGAACTTGACAATTTTACGAAATTATGAATTTTGTTCAAACAGAAATTTTAAATGTCTGAAAAATTATTATATGTACATAAAATGTTCTTATATCTTCAGTCACATTTCGCATGATATGGGTTCTTAATACACGAATCATGCCATATCATAGGTATTTCATCAAAACTATTAATCAGTGTTTATTGTCAATCATCATCATGTGACATTTATGCAATATTAATTTTTACAATTTCATTACATGTTACAAAAGTATTTTAATAGCAAGATTTAAAATTGGAGATTTTTAATTGCAATGTTTCATTCTGTTAGGTATTTAAACATTGATTTCTGAATTTGCAATAATATAAATGTATAAAGAACAATAAAATCTATGCAAATCATGCTATAAATATTTTATGCATTGTAAAAATGAGATTGTTTGAAATTCAAAATATCAATTTAATAAGGTGCAAAGCTGACATTCTAATGTATTTACATCACATGTTGTTTAAAACCAAAATCATATGTTGTTTAAACCCAAAATTTAATGATACTAAATCAGTGAGAATGAAAGAATAGTTTACAGAACAGTGCCACTCAATACCAGAATACAGGTATGACATAATAACATCTAGCAAAGATTCTGTTCAAAATGATTCTGGAGGTTGTCCTGAACTTAGTCAGGTTCAAGAGCTGTGATTTTTCTCACACTTAGGATGAAGAAATCCAATTAAAGCACCACCCTTGCACTTTCATTAAATAAACATGTTGATTTTTTCTCAAGAATTAGTCCAGTCAACAACAGTAAATACTTACCACTCTGTCTGGCTCAGGTATGGTTAATCCCCTGAAGAAACTGTTACTTGAGAAAATCTCTTGATGTCGAGGTAACAGGTCACCTAGAAAACAATTAAAGAATTAATGTGCAATGAAATGATATTATATTAATTATAATTCTCATTTTTTTATAATAAAACTATTATTTTTAAATGTTTTAAAGAGAAATGTCTCAATTAAGGATAATTTCATTTTCATTTTTATATACCATGATTCAATATTTCAAATTTTATGAAAATCTGTAGATCAAATATCAATGTGCTACAACAATAACTGTGTATCAAGCAAATGGTTAAATTAAAATACAAACTAATGCAGTTAAGGCTTATCTTCTTATTCAGAAATTTCAACTTAGCTTATTTACCATTGGATGAATTTAATGAGATTTATGTCAAACCTAGTGTCCTGATAAGCTTAAATTACTTCCTAATTTCTACAAATTGCCTTTTTGCATGATTTTCAAGTTTAATGCATATTACTACTCTGAACATAATTTAAAGTGTATTGTAAAATCTCTATCATCTTTCTGTTGAATTAACTCATCTGTAATACTTTAAAAAATCCTGAACCACATGGATTCATGTGATACAGCACATTTTTCGAAAATGTTTAGTAAAATTATGAAATATCAGAAAATTCCTAAAGATGTCAATTTTTACTGACTTCCCACTGTTATGTCATTTCAGTATTATTTTGCTGACATTGTTTGACAAATTTTCCAAAATCACTTCCTGAAATTAGGAAAAATTTCTATGTATTCCATGTTTAAATATTGCAATTTGCGAAATCATAATACAATGTATACCTAATGTTTTTCTGATCAGATACAACTGATCAACATCAGATTTTCCAGGCCACAGTGCTTGGCCTGTAAGACATTCTGCAAAAACACATCCAATGGCCCATATATCTACAGGTGGTCCATACTGGGTGTCCCCTACTAGTAATTCTGGGGCCCTGTACCACCTAGTAGCCACATAATCTGTATATTCATCTCCAGGTCCAGCTGTAAAAAAGAAAACATTTGTTATATTCCTTGTTAAATACTGTGGATTCATTAATATTCTTTGTATACCAATTTTCGTGGTTTTCGTGGGTCCCAGTTAACCACAAATTTAAATATCCAACGAAAAATAATATTTTTACTTCAGATTAAATGCACTGAAGTTTGAAACCACGGAGTTTTGATGTACCTATCCAAGACAACATTTAACAATTGCGTTTTTACAGCATGTACTTGGATACTGACATATGATGAGTTAGCAATATTCATCGAGGATATAGTGTTTCGTGTAATTTTTTCTTTGATAACAAATAAATGCTCAAACAATTTCAGTACTTTACTGTACAATGTCAAAGTCTGATCGGCACGTTTTGTCTCAGTATTTCCATGATATTTGATGTGAAAAGCCATGAATTTCAGTATTTCAACAACATTTTATACTTTTTTCTAAGCCAGCAATCCAAGAATTTACATATCTGACGAAATACCTTTTTTCTCTATCCACGAAAATTGGTATCCACAAAAATAAATCAATCCACAGTATAATCAATATTTACAATATTTTTCATTAATGGGTGTTACTCTCCCTTAACACAGGACAGCCATTTTTAATCCCATCTGACAGATCAATAACTTTGATCGAGGCAATCCCTGCAAATGTTGTTAATAGGGTGCCACAAACTTGATCCTTGAAAATCTCAGTCTGAAAGGGAATTGAACCAGGAACCCTTGGCTTTGTACTCTATGCACAAAACACTACACCATGGCATCCTACAAAGGACTGCTGTCTGTCACAAATATTTAAGTAAAACTTCAGTCATTCAAATCTGAGTTCTTCATGGTTACCCCATAACAGATCAATTCATTCTTCAAATTTGATTTCCCTTGCATGATTCAGCAAAATTGTTTTTTCACAACTTTATACAGTATAATCAGCATACATTGAAACTGGGTCAAATATAATTTACAATTATAAGAATAACTGATTTGCTTTATGTATTATCCTGTGAGAAATTTGAAGGTATAAAGTAATTTATACATTACTTCAACTTAGTGTGCGGGAATTTGATTTGTTTTAAAATTTAAACTTTGTCTACATTGTTTTGCCTAATACAAATATCTAACTTCTAGTATTTTTCTCTTTGCCTAATTTTCACTGAATTTTTATTTATTTTTTTCATTTTTTGAAATTTACAAATGGTGCACCAAATTATTTGAGGCGTATTGTAATTTTAAATGTTAACATTGCCATGATAAATCAATGTGATCACTACTAATACTTGTTCAAAAAGTGAAATAAATTCACATTTCAAGGATCAAAAAATATATATATCTTCAAACTGAAGTGTAAAGTAAATCTAACTACCAGCTAAAAAGGCTATGAGTTGGTACACTTTGAGTGCAATTCTTCAAATGATTTTAATTAAATGTTAAAGTTTAAAATTCCAAATTATCAAAATCATCTCAATTCTTTTGAAAACACATCTTAACATGTCAATGTTTAGATTAAAAATCTTGGGTAAATTTTTGTATAAAATTCCTTAAACAATAGTTTGTTGTCATAAGATAAGACAAGATCCCTCTCTTATCCGTCATTTTGTTTACTTAGGTTAAAATACACCTAGATAAAGACCTGTTTTTAAATGGCAGTTGTTTCCTAACATTTTGTTCTTTCACACAAAAGATAGCAAACAATTAGATCAAAGAGAAGAATTTTAAAAACGATAGTCCTGTTGTATTTATTCAATGCACCTCCGATAAAAAAGAAGTAGCAGGTTTATACCTATCCAAAGAACTTTTCAAGGTTACAGCATTGTTTATTTTTGTATTAAAACCTACCCAATGTTCACTAAAGCGTTTTATTCACAATTAACGACACCATATACCATTTTTCATTTCCGATAAACCAGTTGATCAATACTAAGTTATGAAATAATTTCTCTTCAGCCACTATCATCGTAACTGTTATCTGAACAAAATTAATGGCTTTTTTTACACAATATTTTTGCAATCAGAACTCTACTTCAAAGGAAATGGTATCTCCCCGTTTCCCATTAAAAACGTTTTCTTTATAACCATTTGATGACAGTGACATTTTAAGGGACTTTTTATCTGCTTTACCAGACAAAACTAGAAAGCTTAATGATTATATATTAGTCTTTTCCACACATCAAAGTCCACAAAAATCTTTGACTTTTTAGAAATATGAACTTAATCGATCATATCTTTATGCATTTCTTGATTCAAATTTACATTCTTGTAACGAGTGACCATGAACTGTACTTTGTAGTAAAATGCCTCAGATTTAAGTTAATAAGCAAAGACTAAGCCATAAATTCAAGCTTTTATTTTTATTAGAAAAGTAAAATTATGTTTCATTAAAAAAAAACTCTTTCCAAGATATAATTGCTGTTGACATGTATACACACAAACAATTACTGTTCACATGTATACAGACAAACAAGACATTTACTGTTCAGATGTATACAGACAAACAAGCCTTGACACCATCCTTTGGACCACAGAAGTACACTCCTTTGAAATGTTGTTTGAAAGAGACATTTCTGCATGTGCACAATGTGCAGATACATGTATGCCATTTAAAAGGAAAGACAGCAGAAGGCAGGATAAAAGTTAAAATGTATTTCTATGAAAGACAGCTTAGCAGCAGTTTTCAAAATCCATCTCCTATGTATTTACTTCAGTAATGGTTACACAGACTTCCAGTTCCATGATTCAGCAAAATTATTTCCCACAACTAGATGTGATCTAACACTGGGTCTAACATAATTTATAACCACAGGATTAACTGATTAACCTTAAATATTTCCCTGTAGGAGATACCAAAGGTAATAGATTACATAATACAAGTTAAGTTATTACTACAATTTAAATACAACCACAAATGTATAAATAATACTTACTTAAAACTCTGGCAAAACCAAAGTCACACAGTTTAACAGTGCCTTGTCTAGATATAAGTATATTTTCAGGCTTCACATCTCTATGGATACACTAAAATTAAAATATAAAAGAGAAACTTCAATAATTCTTCAGTTTTATTATAACCAGTTAGTGGAGATTTATTTTATACAAATGTATACATGTATTTATTCACAATGTTCCAATTCCGATTGCAGATTTCTGTATAAACTTTTAATACAGATGTACAAGCATACATATAATGTACATGTATCATTGTATGATTAAATATTAGATTTTGTGCTTTTTCATAGCTACAAATTTAAGCATTCGTCAAAATGAATATTATCAGAAAACAAGAGTAGACACACTAAATGTCTTGTCCAAGTATGCACATGGACAAAGAATAAAGATATCTGATAACCGACATTTAAACTGAAAGGAAGCAGCATTAAAAGAAATAGTAATGATCAGGTGAAATTTGTCTAAAAAATCTCATGCATGTCACTCAAACCAAAAATAGTGTGCAAGGTCAGCTAATAGGTCTCAGACTGATATGTACCCACCAAAAATTATCTATAGACCAAATATGGCAGGCTTAGGTGTTACAGCTTTTTAGAAATGAAAATGTGATGCAAGTCATTCAACTATGAAAGTGAGGTCAAAGTCTGTGTTAGACTGGTATGTACCTACCACGAGCTATCAACAGACGAAAATTGTGGGCCTAGGTAGAACATTTGCTGATAAATGATCTTAATAATGAAACTTGGATGCAAGTCACTATAGCATAAAATTGTCAATGAGGTCAAGGTCTGTTGACAGTTGTCAGACTGGCATGTACCCACTGAGACCTATCTATTTACCAAATATGATGGGCCTAGGTATAACAGCTGCTGAGAAATGGACTTAATATAATGAAACTTGGTTGCAAGTCACTCAAGTTTGAAAATGAGGTCAAGGACTGGTGATAGATGTCAGACTGGAATGTACCCACCAAGAACTATATACTGATCAAATATGGTTGGCTAAGGTATTACAGTTGCTGAGAAATGGACTTAATGGGTTAGGTATATCAGTTGCTGGAAAATGTACATAAATCTGGAAAATGTAAAAAAAGTCACTCAACCATGAAATTGAGGTCAACGACTGGAGAGAGGTGTTAATCTGGTATGTACCCACTAAGAACTATCTACAGACCAAATATGGTTGGGCAAGGTATTACAGTCGCTGAGAAATGGACCTAATCACGAAACTTGGAAGCAGCTTATACAAATGTTTATGAAGTCAATAAACCATGAAAATGAGGTCATGGTCATAAGAAAAGTATACTGCTGAAAAGTTTATATCACAATGTGTCTGTGGACCAAAGATCTTATGTGTATGTATTATTGTGTGCAAAGTTATTAAGGTTTTAGAAAAGTATACGCTGCAGCAGCTGCCGCCGCAAAGTAATTTATACCTATACCTTGCCTTTAGGAACTTTTGTCGTAAGACAACTACAAAACTTTAAAATTTGGTAGCTATTCTGTAAACCATGAACAATAAAATTGTATGTAATATTTCCAACTTTAACTGCCAACGAATACAAAGAAAATTTGTTACTGAAAATTCCATAATATGGAGATATTATGGCATTATTTTTTTTTCAAATTATAATTTCTCTTTGAACTATTAATAGTATTATAAACTTCTCATGAAAAATGAAACTGACTTTTTTTTTTATCAAAGTCATCATCAATATTAACTATGATTTGTTTCTGGAAAGAAAAAGCCTCCAATTCAACAATTCTGAAGATCCAACGTTAAATTTGAAAAATGATATATGACAATCTATTTAAAATTATGAATATTTCAATATCCACATTGATGTCAAAAGTTTCAAGATTTTTTTAATAAAAAAATTTTCAGCACTGTATTTTATTTATAAAATTCAAACCAATTCATCCATTTTATCTGTCTATAGATAAAATATTTTTTTGCAATGAACACCTTCCATTAGATAATGATATAAATAATTGATGAGAAATTTGAGTATCTTTTTCATTTCATGATGTAATAGGTGTTTTCCCTGAACGTCTACTCCCAAAATAAACATATAATTAGATAGGGGGATTAATGGGCCTTTCAAAGGGTATGCATTTGCTTATTTACCTGTAACTTACCTGTCTATTTAAAGCAATTAATGGAATTTATATTTTTTAAAAATGAAAAATAAATAAATGAAAAAATAAACTCATTTTGAAGGAATAAAGAAATAGAAATTATAGTGAAGAAAAAAAAATCTTAATAATAAATTAATAATTATCATTATTAAATGGAGATATTTAAAATTTTATTCTCTTTTTTTTTAAATAAGTTATTTGTAAACATGATTAAGATTTATACTGTTTGATGAGGTCAGCCAGACTGGTAGAATGATTGCGTTTTCCACCATAGAAAATCTACAAGAACTGTCCACTACTGACTCGTTCTTCTGTGATGAAACTTTCTACACCTGTCCATCACTCTTCTACCAGATTTACTGTCTCCACACCAGCTGTATTTGCCTTCCTCCCCAGAAAGAGTCAAGTTTTGTACAGACATTTCTTCACTCTTCTGCACGGTAAGATGTCAGACATTGGACTCCAATTTACACCTACCCTTACTGCCCTCACAGAGCCAAGCACCGATTATGTAAAAGATAATGGGTGGAAGGAGAAAGACACTTCCAAACTGAGGGACCATGCATACCAATAACGTTGAGGGGTGGCATAGCAAGATAAAGAAGATGACTCAACATGCCCATCAAAACATATTCACTGCCATCCAGTTGTTCAAAAAATGTGGATAAGTTCTCTAACGCAAACATGATTGACAGGATTCAAAGAGCAGCAGTTGGAACTACACATTCAAGAGCAACGAAATATAAGAACATTGACAATTGCCTGTCCTTACTGAAAGATCGTCATATGCAGACTCAGCATCACAGTTACTGCACCTTGGTTAATATGACATAGAAATTGTTCAAATTTATATATATGCTACTGTTAGAATTTAGTGCTATAATGGTATTGTTCATGCATGTATATGTTATTTATGTTTAACACGAGAAGATAAGGAACAAATAAAGTATGATCTGTAAAATTTTGTTTGTTATTTATACTTTGTAGTTGTTCTTGTCTCCTTGCCTTTCTTGTCTAATTAATATCATTCTTTGATACAATTTTTATGCACAAGATGTGTTAATTTTGTCAATTTATGACTCATCAGTTGTGCTTAAGGCCTAAAATATTGAAAACCAAAACAACAATCCAAAAGGTTGAAGAGCAAATTCAAAAATACCAAAATGACCAAAAGGGGTGCCAAAGTAAGAATTACAGACATTTACAGGTATATTTGTACAGGTAAAAATACACCAGTCCCCTTAATCCCCTCTACCGTGAGTAGACGTTCGGACAATAAACCATGTAATATATATTTCATCAATACTAAAACAAAATACAAACTTTTTTCAGTTCATAAATAATAGATTAAGTGTTCAGTGTAAATGATCCTGTAAAAATAGACAAAATATTCTCTTTTTAAAAACTTAAAAAGATTAACAAATTTGTTAATCAACAAAAAATTTTATTCAAACGCAAACATCAAATTGCATATATCATTTCAATTTTTCACTGAATAGGTACATTTGCACATGTTAATTCTTTGTCATTTTAAACCACTACAACATAAAATCTTTTATAGATCCAATTTTACCACAGAATTACATAAATCTGAATTTCTCACGAGAATTTTAACAAACAAATTAAGTTTTAAAACCAGTAATCTCAACATCATTGGCAAGACTTATACCTTATCACATATTTTTTTCATTTTTTAATTAGATTTTAAAATAAAATCACATGTTTGATGACTTTTACAGATATCATGATACAGGACAAATTTCGTACTCAATTTAACAAACATCTTTATTTACAGTTAAATGTATTGTTCAATTATCCCATTATTCCAACCAAATGATTCGGGTAAAAGACGTCCTTTTTCTTAAAACAAATTCTGAGTAATTTAAATTTTGTCAACAGGTAAAATCATGAATATGGAGAAATGCACTAAATAACATGAATATAGCTATTGTGAGTTAATTTTGGACAAAATTCAAGTCGATCACCAACCAGCCAGCTTTCATCCTCACAATATTCAAACAATGAACTGCGGGCATGCAATATCTAACATTTTTTTTCATTTACAAATATGGCCAAATAAAAAAATACATGTGTTTAGGGTAACACACTGAAAAAAGTTAGGTAGGGTAGGTAGGGAAATTTTTTTTTTTACATTAATTTTTTTAGTTAGGTTGTATACTGGAGTCACCTTGACTTTAACAGTGCTTGTTGAAGAAAGGTTATAAAAGATTTAGGGTAGGCACTAAAAATTAGGTAGGGTCGGGTTACCCTAAACACAACTATATATTTTTAAGGCCTATGTGTATACATGTATGTCTACATGTACATGTAGTTCAAAGATCTAGATCAAAATAGAGAGAGAGAGAGAGAGCTCTTTTACTCTTCTTTCTGAACTACTGAACATGGCTGACAGTAAATGAAACTATTGAAAGACCTGAATATCATCTGAGCCTGTTTTGCTTACCTGGCTTCTATTAGCCCATTTGAAAATGTAAGGTCTGTTGTATCCATATGGCTGTTAAAGAAATGCAAAATGTCAAAGTGACCTTTGACCTAAAAAAGGTGGATTATTTGCATCTATCCTTTCATGTGAGATTCCTGCCAACATAGGTTACAATCTGCCCATAAGCTCCAGAGCAAATGACAAAGATGTTCTTTCCCATATGGTTTCCATGGAAAATTTGAGAGGCCACAGCCACCGGATGAGCATATGAATCTCAACCAACAGTGGATAGTTTTTAGAGGATATTGCTTTCATCAATCCTGCAAAGTTTCAATACATTTCATAATGTAGTTTCAGAATATTTTTGAAACTTGCCAATAAAATTCCAAGATGGCCTGTGTTTGCCATGTTATTCATCCAGTCAGTACTTAAGGTGGACTGTTTGTAGAGGTCCTTTGTAAATACATCATTCCTACCAAGTTTGGTTACAATCCACCAAGTAGTGTAAGAGGAAAAGATCAAAATGTGAAAATTTTATGGACGACAATAGAGGCAAAGTGATGACATAAGCTCATATGGCGTATATGCCCAGTGAGCTCAAAAAAATATTAAGCTTTTTTACACTTCTTAAAGTTGGTGTCATTTGACTTTACAGACTCGAAACCTCTTAAAAAGGGACTGCTATCCTAAATATTCAAGTAGTCCTAAACTGACATCATACACTGCTATACTATTCAGTTCAGCCCAGCTTCACTTTAAGTTAAATATGTTTCTTATTTAGGACAATTTACAGCCATGTTCACAGTCACAAACAGATAATGTACAATTTCTTATGTTATTTGGTAATGAATAATTCAGAATTGTTTTATCAAGTCAATGTCTAAAATGATTATTTCAGGTCACTTAAACTGGTATTCAGACATGTAAATCTAACATGGCTTTGCTACTGTGTGTTAAAAAGTGCAAAAGGTCAAGATTTAAAATTCCCAACTTCTGTAATATTTACTGATGCTTTCAAAGGTGATTTATTACTTTACAGATGTCAACATATTTGGTTATTTCCCTACAAAAACAAGCTACTTGAGCTGTAAATCACATTATATCCAACTTATTAATTTCCATGCAAGATAAGAGGATAATAAACAATGGATGCAGGATCAGCACTTTACAGTGCTTTTTGTAGTGTAATGCTAGTTCTGAACAATTGGTAGTTTCTGGGATATGTTTAATTATCACTTTGCTGTGTGTACTTGTATTGTCAAGGTTTAATTCAGTCACATTTGTAAGAACTTGACAATTGGACTAAGGTTTGAAAATAGTATTACTGCATAAACAGCACATTATTTAGAACTTCTGGCTTTTTTATTGATTTATGCAGACATTTCAAACAACTTTTCCAATAAGGAAATAATTCTGCACTGCTAATATACATTTCATTTCATTTTCTTTTAATGGGGGTCATCTAATTTAATGTGCACTTCTGTCTATATTTTGTGTGTGTGTGTATCTGAAGCATATATTTAGGATTTTTTCTTCGGTAATCTAGATGTGAATCATCCAAACTCCAATTAGAGATGTGATATTGTGTTGACATTTAACCCATATCAATTCTTTTTCATATATGTATATAATGGTAAGGAAAGCACGCAAACAGGAATCTATATATTTCCTTTATCACTGCTAAGAACTGACCTACCGCCCACACATCCGTCCGCAATCTAATCTATCAAAACTGATGATCAGGGAGTTCCAGAATAGCATGTGATATGGATTTTGTTATGTATTCACATATACACTGTTACATCAAAGCTCAGCTGAGGAAATATCTATGATACTTACATTGTGTTGATGACAAAACTTTATGGCCTGTATTGTTTGGTATATTATCTTTTTTGTAAAATGTTCTGGAACTCTAAAAGACAAAGTAAACAATATTAGTGAAAGATACAGTAGATTTGGAAATCAATGCAATGTATTATTATTGCAAAAATGTTCAAATTTACACCTATCTCTAATGTGAAAACAAAATAAACAAACACAAAGGTAATACAGAAACACTATAAACTTAACATAATGGGCAACACAAATTAAAAAAAAATGGGAGTTTTCCTGTAAGTAACCAGTTTCCGTTCTGTATATGACACCCATCATGTGGTCGAAGAGAAAAGTCAATAGTAGGGGCACATCGGTGCAGGTTAAATTACTTCTTGTAAGTTAAAATAAACTGGCTAGTCCCCATGTGTTCCTTGTCAAAACTGCCAACTGTATGAAAAGAAAGGTCTAAACAATTTAGGAAAACTCACCCTCTTGGATTTCTATCCAGTTCCGTTAGCACCGTGTGATCTACATATTCAAATACTAAGTGAAGCTTCTTTTTACGTCTGAAAACTTCTATTAAGTTTACCAAATTTTGATGTTTCAATTGCTGAAAAACAGAATGAAATAAAATTATTAATAATTTCTCCAAAGGAAGAATTTTTTATCTCTTGTCTTAGAATTAAGTAGTTATGATGCCACAAACTTTGTAAATTTCAAATATGTTCTAATTTATTTGACAACAATTTGTGCAGATTGTTTAAACTCAAGCTTTCCATAAAATCCAGAGTTATAGCCATTTTAAGTGAGTGAATTCTGGATTATCATCTGAAAATGGCTGGTTATTTTGTTAAACATGCATATTTGCCTATTCTCTCTTTAAAGTTAGCATCTCATCATGAGCAAATGATTCGTAGACTTGATAAAACAGATTTTTTTTAAACCCTGGAATTTCTGGGGCTTTCAAAACTTTTTAAGTTTTCATTCATGATCACTAAAAAGACAAGGTTCAATTCTGTCAAAAGAAATGAAAATATGTTGCTGAACTGAGTGTGAAGACAGGTTAATTATATCTTTATTGCCTTACTTGCATCCATTACTGAATGATTTAAACATGTTGTATTTATTAAAAGTGACTTTTACAAGTGACAGTTCAGAAAATTGTTTTCCCACATGCAATTTCTTTCTTTTTCCTTTCACAATTTTTTTTGTATCTAGATTTAATGCCTTGTAAAATAACTTCAGTTCTTTAACTTTATTGCAAACTTTTTTAAAACAGTCATGCAATGCTTACTGATGCAAAATAATTAAAAATATTATGCAAAAAAATTTGGTTTATATTTACATAACATCTAGATATGTTAAAAAGGAACCAGTTTTAAATAATTTAAAAATCCACAAATATTAAAATCATTATGAGCCAATTAAAATTCCATATATTAAAACATATTATATTTGCACATACTACATTTTTTGTACCTGCCTGAATAATGCACTTCTAATTTCCTTTCACATGTATATATGTACTTTTAGAATTTCTATTCCATTTTAACTTTCTGTATTGATTTTTTTTAACTGGGTAACAGCAAATTGTACAAGCTAAATATAACCGAAGTAATTACAAATTATTTAATTCAAAATGTATCATAACAGCTGTTGATAATTCATTTATTTCAAAAAGATATATTTATCTTCTAGGTATCATATTATATTTTAGATCACTTGTTTGATAAAATAATCTATTTTCTTTTATGTTGTTCCTTAGGGATTTAGATGCATGTAATTAGTGAAGAATTGTGTAAAAGCCATTTTTAACAATTTCAAAAGGATTATCATATTCATGATGATTGTACTTTGATATTTGTAATCTTTAATTTGTAAAAAAAAATAATTCTTCAAATTTTGCTTCATAAAATTGTTCTGATTTGAAATGCATATAGTCTACATGCCAAAAAAATCTTTTTGTTTGCACTAAAATGCTTCAAAAAAATTGTATGTAAAAGTTTTATTTTCATATAAAAGTTTGAAGTTAATTTTTTTTAAGCAAAACACTGGGTTTATTGGAAAATTAATGGGAAAAGTTCAATTTCCGTTTATATAATATTAAATTTATATAATATTAAATTTCTGAGAGAGTATTGAAACTAACCACAGCTATATGTAACAGTTTTCAAATTAAACAAATACATACAGAAGATATCATGGAAAGAATTAATTTTAACTAATAAAATTACGATCAAATTTACACAGAACTTGGTAAAACTTAAAGTACTGTATATGAAGATTAAGTATTTATATATAGCCAATATTTTGTCTTGTTTATATTTGGTTACCTACTTGTTAAATGAAAAATATTGCTTTTTCACCCATAAAAACTTTATAACATGGTGAACTGAGGGGTATACAATGTACATGTATATATATATATATATGTAGATTCCAACAGATTTATGTCATTAGACAGTTATCAAAAAGAATTAATATACTAAACAAAACATCACTAAATAACCAGAATTTTCTACAGAGAAACAAGTTAAAAACATGTTTTACTTTCTTAGAAATGAAAATTAAAATTATTTGGTACATATCCTTAACTGGCAGTGTTATGGTCTTGACAACTATGTTTCAAGTTATAAAATTTTGATATTTAATCCAAATATACATTGTATCTTCATATGACAACAAAATATTTTTAAGTAACTGTTTTTTTGTTGTTGTTTTGTTGTCAAGAAGTAAAATGTTTTATGTATGAAAAGAGGAAGAGAATCTGAAAATAATCATGTTTTTAAAGTTTATAATTTCTTCATGCCACGCAATGTAAAAAGATATCAAAAGAATATGCCTTTTGTCAAAAAAATATTTCTAAAGAAGGAAGTATTATTTCTTTTTTTAGAAAATAAATTGACAAGAGACAATTGTTTGGTAAATATGACATCAGAATTTTATTGAACCTCTGCACATTTATAATAATTACCGGAATGACATGTTCTATTTTATTTCAAAAAGAGAAAACAAATTCAGTCTTTGAATTAAAATAAACAGTACATGAACAATGAAACCCAACCTGGTGATATAGCAATCAATTAGATTGAGGATATTTTTACATTCAAATTTAATTACAACTTTTGTAAACAATATTTGTTTGATGGATTTTATTTATATGTAATTTGTGTGTCATTGCAGAGATGTTTTTTACTCAAATTAACCATCCGTACCTGTAGAACATAGTATTATATTAGACCCTTCAATTTAATGCTTAGATTTAAGGCCTAGTCAGTTTGAAAACTGGCCATTTGATATAGTACCATTAACCCATACATGTTTGTATGTCATTCATGTACAGTAGAAAAATTTTCATTTTCACACAAGAATTGTAAAAAATACAACTTAAATTAACACCACCAATCATGAATCCTGACATTCTGATTCTTTTTTCTTAACCTTAAGAAAGAGAATGCCAATTGTTCTATGGTGAAACAAATTACATATGCTTTCATAATAGATATGTAATCATCAGATTCACCGAAGAGTATCGAATTGCGGTCTTTTCAGTCACGGCACACTTGGGTCACTTACAATACTAATGATACAGTCATATGCGGTTTAGAGTAGAATCTTGGTGGCTCGAACACCATGAATTTCTCGACCCTCTACGAAAGCCCAGTCATTTTTTCCATTATTTGCTATGTAAATTAACTCTCACTTTTTCGAACACTGATTTCTCAAATTCTCGAACTCATTTTCTGGTCCGTACAACAGTAATTTTATGTAATTTACTCTCAATAACTCAAATATAATTTTTGATTTTCGTACGTGACAAATAAGTGTGAAAAACCAGAGGTAGGATCACTGATGACAAGAAGGCGATTAATTTTCAGTTACAGGTCATTGATAATCAACTTGATGTTTATCGGTGATTTTTTCAAGATTTGATGTGTGGATGTTGTTTTAACGATCAGATAGACAAAAAGGATGTAAATTAAATTTTAAATTTATTGCTGGTTCATAACTGAAATTTTTCTGGACTTCAATGGCTCAAACTACCGATGCCTCCAACTAATTTTACAGACCCCTTCAAGTTTGAGAAATCAAGATTCTACTGTATATTATAACATATGCGATTATAATTTCACAAAATTACTGAATTTTTTTCATGAAATTAAATTATGCAGTTATCCGTATGAAAATTTGTGTTTGCACATTCTATTCTCCAACAATTTTTTTTTAAGCCTTATGCACATCAATATTAATAAAATAAACAAGTACAAATGGAGTATTCACAAAATTGGCCTTTTCTATAAAATGTATTGTTTATCTAACCAAATATCCCAATACATCGTATGTATCCGTTTCTGAAGAGTATAGTTACATCTCTGATAAGCTCAACCTACATGTAGCAGACTGAAAGTGTTCAGTTCTACATGTATATGAATGCAGTTTGAACCAAATTTAAAATCTCCATAACATAATTCAAACACTTCATTTATATTCCATTCAATGTTTGTTCATAAATTTATGAAATACATATGGAATTGTAGAGTTTTCACAAACCTTTAACATGCAAACTTCTCTCCTTGCTATTTTTTTCATTGTTTCGTCATCAAGATCTGAATTCCTGAATTTTTTTACAGCTACCAGTTCGCCTGTTTCTTTATTCCGACATTTGAACACAATACCGTAAGCTCCTTCAGAAATTTTACTAATTTTTTCATACCTTTCCATATGATGCATATTTTTTTGAAAATATCTGTAGTACTGTGCATACATTTTTTAAACAAATGTTCTTTTAAAAAACAGCACTAACACAAGCTTTTTCTTTAAAATTCCTCAAATTTATTTTTCATAAAATTTTCCAAGAATAAGTTATTTCAATATCAGATAATACAATGTACATGTATTAGAAAAATATTCTGACCAACAGTGACCACTTAATAAAAAAAATTCACATGCAAAAAAGATTCCATCCATACATGAAGTTATTAAATAAAGATAAAACAACATTTCAATATTCAAAATTGTGATATATTAGTGACAGACTACATCCTATTTAACTTGTCTCCATGGATCAGTATATACAAATACATGTACATCATAGACACAAAAAAAATTCTACTGTTTCTGAATCATTCAAAACCAGTATGCTTCAGCCTTTCGAGAATAACATATACTTTATACCACTTTGTAACAAGTGAACAGAAATTTTCTGACTAGCACTAATGGTTTCCATATTTCATTTCAAATTCTATGGGTTATCTCATGTCCATATTTTTCAACATAATGTTTCAATGTTCAATGGTTTTTAAATAATTTATTTGTGACTAAAATCACAATTTAATTTTTCTCTTCTCTTTTCTTCCTTTTATATTTATAATATATCCTTTGTTCCCTGAAGTCAATTACAGATTACAGATCCTTAACAATCCATTTTAAGAAAGGGCAACTTTTGAATTTTAACATTAAAATTGGAAAAATTTTACATTTATAATCTGAATTTAGAATACTAGGTGCTTGCTTTTTGGATTGGCTTTAGCAAATTTTTAGAGGATACATAAAAATCAGTGAGTTGTTTGTTATCCATGGTTACTTAGGCTGAAACGATTTAACACTCTTACAATTAGATAACTATCCCAATCCTTACCAAACCATTGGATACACATCATAATACATTTTTTTTAACTAAAGACAATGAATAGAGTTACAAACAAATTATATAAATACACTCTATTTTTAGTAAAACAAAATATTCGTTCAAGAAGGATGTATTTCATGCTGTTGCCAAAATAAACTTACTATTGACATGATTAAATACACGATTTGATAGGATGAAATCAAACTGGTGAATATTACAAAGATCTTTTCGCAAAAAAAAAAATTTAACACTGATTTATCATAAGCATGATCTTATTTCTTCATATTTCATCCACAACAACAAACTAACAATTAATCATAGTGGTAAGATTCTGAAGCAAGACCCTAGATCTTGTGAATGCACATTGTCAACTAACAGACTTGAGAGTCCCTTGACCCCAGTTCGACTAACTGTTTAAGAGAATGGTTGTTTTTACTTGGAAAGGGATAAAATAGTGATAGTAGTTCTCAGTATTAGTGCAATTTACAAAAAAATCTGAATGTGTGTTATTCATACTGGAACAAAATTTATCCTTCAAATTTTCATTCATTTAATAATATAATTCCTCATTACTTTAAAAGATGTTCATGGTTGAAATTTCAGAAAGAAAACACCAATTTCGGAACTTTTAGGCAGTGATTTATAATTGCCTTAACTCATTATTATCTTTCATTTTAAAATCCAAAGAATTTGACTTTGCTGTAATATTATCTTCTTAGTTTGTTTACTTATTTCTAGTTAATTACATGTACATAGGAGTATAGCAGCTAAATCTGCTCTGAACTAATTTTCAATCTCTTTCATAGCCAATATAGTTCAAGACAAATTTTTCAACAATAATTGTATGTGTCTAAATCCCGTAAAGGATATGCATCAAAGAGGAACTATTTCATTGATTCACATTCCCTGAATTTTTAAATTTTGTGTAAAAATTTAACCATAACCAATTGATATGAATTAGACAGATAAGTGGTCGACTGTGGACATGTAACAGGTACATGTAAATTTGTTTAGTTGGGGTTTTACACTGTTTTCAGCACATTTGACTATTTAGCAGTGGCAATTTTTTTTTGTGGAGGAAGCCGGAGTACCTATAGAGAACCACCAATTTTGGTAGGAAGATTGGCAATCCTTGTCAATTAAGATAAGACTCAAACCCTGCCACAGGTGACATTCAAACTCATAACCTAAGTGTTGACAGGCTAGTAATCATTAGTAGTCACGAGGAACTACAATTGTACCTAGACCACTCGTCCACCAAGGCCCTGGTACAAAATGTACATGTAAGTAAATTAAGTTACAAAAAACTGTTTGTAGGGTACTGCTGTACTACCTATTTTTATTGAAAATATTTTAAATATACAGAACTGTTGTTCATGGTTTATTTGTATTTATTTTGAAGAAGTACAAGTGTGAAATATTGAATAAAATTTTTTTGTATGAAAACTGATTTTCTAAAAAATATTTCGTAAAATTTGGTTTAAAAATTATCTTTTTTCCCCTGATAACATACAGTTTGATTAATGTGTTACACATACATAAACAATAAAATAAATAAACATTTTATATGTACCCAGTTATTGTCTTTTTGGTCAGAGTTAAATGAGCTTAAAACAAAACTTGTTAGGGCTATAAAAGCTCATAGGAGCTGTAAAATTTAATTGCTTTTCATAGACAATTTTTTAAGGCTCCAACGTATGAAACGCTGAAAGGATTATGCTCATGATATCTAAAAGTTAGGTGTCAATATTTTTTTAAAAAATAACTTAATTTCAAAATTTCAAGGGTGGGGTCTAACTGTAGTTTCTTCTTTGATTGGTACATGTGATATTAATAATTGCCATGAAGATCAATGGTAAGAAGAAAAAAGAACAGTATCTACATACAAATGTACATTTTTTATACATGTACATGTCACCAAATACTCAGTCTCACTAATTACTTGTAGCAACAAAATGCATCAAAGAACCTAATAAAAATTAGCCATAAGAAATTAGGAAAAGCATCAAGAAGTTAAAGAACACACAAACTGGTTTTTTAAATAAATATTATAGTTTTATTTTTTCGTACTGTATATTCAGAAGATGAATCATTTGTAACTGAAAAATATAGCCATAAGAAATTAGGAAAAGTGTAAAGAATATACAAATTTATGGATAAATGCCGGCATTTTGCCAACCTTGCAAATCGTTGTTTTTTTAAATAAATATGATCATTTGAAATTTTTTATTTTGAAAAAGCACCAATTTGGATATTCTTTAACTTCTCGACGCTTTTCCTGATATTTTATTGTCGCTAATTCTTAGATTCTTGACGCACATCTCCTATTTTCCATGAACTTTTTATTCGTACTTAGAAATTCATATAAATATATAAACCACATTTAATTTAAAAATTACCAGAGATTGAAAGGAGATAAATTATTGATGATTTGCATGTATCAAAACCATATTATTTATAAACATTGCAACTTACTTGTAATTATAGTTATTAGAGTCTGATTTTTTAAAGTACATGTGTTTTCAGAATTAGAAGGTTACTTCATGGGTGAAGCGCAGAAGGTGCCAAAAACCATAAATTGGGAAGAATCCAATATTTTATATAGGAATATATAGAGACTAAAATGGTCAAAATCCAGAAAAATTTCAGGCATGCTACTTTCAAACAACATTTTGCAGTTTTCATTACTTTTTTTTTATCTTGGAAGTTTGTTATTCATGTAAATAGATTAAAATGCATTTTTTTTTAGTTCAATGTGAATGACATATATTTATTTACAAATTCTTGCCATGTTGTTCTGTGTAGATTCCTATACACATACCTCCTGAAGAACTGCAGTTCCTACAATAGTACAGCTTAACAAAATATATCACACATAAAATCTAAAACTCCTTAATGATAGATCAAAATAGACAATGGTCTTGGTGAGAGTTCACATGTTCATAACTATGACTATGCATCCCTCAATTACGCCACACACTATTACAGAGTTTGACTTATCTGTAAAAAATATGTGTTATCCATATATTTATCATCAATATGATGGTTCTGTTTCATACAAACAAAAATTGTATGCAGACTTACATTATACACCAGGTAGATATACATGTAACCACTAGCCTGATGATCCTTCACAAATATATTTTTTATGTAACCTAAAAGTATACAAACCTTTAACATACGAATTTCTCGCATTGCTATCTTTTTAATAAGCATATCGTCCTCAGATTCCATAAATTTTTTTATTGCAACCAGAGCTCCCGTTTCCCTGTTCCGACATTTGAACACAACACCATAAGATCCCTCTCCAATTTTGCTGATTTTCTCGTACTTCTCCATATTGTCATTTGAATTCTTTCATGGAAAGAATCACAAATCACTCGCTGTTATGGGATGACTAGATAAAAAGGGTGTTAATGTTTTATAGGATATCGAATGCACTAATTTTCTGTAACGTTAATGGAGTGTGCAAGTAAATGCATGCGAGAGTAAGCTATAAGTGAATGAATAATCAAAACGAAAAGCGCAGAGACGTCAATCTGTTGACAAATTCTTTCAATACCGGCCTACCGTTCGCTATGTAACCAACAGGAATAGATTTTTTGCAAACAACTGTTTAGCCATGATAAATAACACATCGCTACAAACTTGTAAGTTTTTTTCTTTTGATTTTTCCTTCGATTTCTTATTATCCATTATGAAATGTCGAAGAAAAAGACGTCGCCATGATGGTTTCTTTTTGTGAAATATTATTCCGCAGTGCCAAGAAAATTATTACGAGCAATTTTCTATGATCTATGGTATGGCTATTTGTGTCACATCAAAATTGTCCAGGTGCACGATGTTCATTTATTCCATTTATTTCCCAGCCTATTGCCAAATTTAGCATTAGATTGAGAACTACATTTTGTATATTTTCAGTGTAAACTGTCATTGTTTTGGAGCAGAGGTTATGACCATAGCAACAAAGTCACGTGATCAAACATCGTCAAAAGCACCTGCTATTTTTTGTATAGCACCTGTTTTGTTAATTGTCGGATCCATGTGAATTCAAAACGTAATTTACAACACATTTTACGAAATTTACAGTATAGCTAACAGTTTGGTAATTCATTTCCAGGAGATCAAACAATGTTAAAATTTCATATAAACTAAGTTTGCACTTCAAAGAACAGGTGATCTATACAAGTGTTGACAAGAAATAAATTTTGGCCAGACATACGCGAGCTTACAAAAATAAGCATATATTAAATTAATTGTCAGTGAAAAAAAATTGCACTACTTAAATATTGTCCTCGATTTTAATTGAGAATCACGAGCCCACTAAGGACATGGAATACATCACAACACAAGATTAATCTTTATTAAAGATTGTTATAGCATAGAAAAACATAACATAAAGGAGAAAAAAAACAATAATCATTGTACTATTGTTATGACCAATTATATTATCTCTTTTTCTAATCTATCTCGATCTCTCCGTTCTGTGAAAATAGAATAACCAGAGTGGACAATTTTTTTACGGACTGATTTAACAAATTACTTAATGGACGGATTTAAATTGCAGTGTATCTTTAAAATAATAAATTTTGGAAAAACCCAATATTTTTTAATGATAAGTTCTGCAATAAAACGACATTATTATTAGAAGCAGCCAAAGACTTTCAAATATTGAAACAGCATATTATTATACCCCCGCTTTGTAAAGCAGAGATATATAGTGATGGGGGAGTCAGTCCGTCCGTCTGTCGTACCGTCCGTCGGTCCGGTAAAATATGTTCCACTTTTGTATCCGCAACTCCTCCCAAACCACTGATTATAATTTCATGAAACTTTCTTAGATTCTTTATCATATAATGCCATTGTGCACCTCCTATTTTTTATTTGGTAAAAGAATCATTTTTAGGTTTCTTTTCCCAAAACATGGAGTTTGCCATTGCCTAATATGGGGGGGGGGGGTTACCCATGTTGTATCCGCAACTCCCCCTAAACCACATACTATATATAATGCTGTTGTGCATCTTTTATTTTGTTCATTGGTCAAAATCATTTTTGGGGTTTCTTTTTCCAAAACATGGACGTTGCAAGCGACGGGGGTATCATTTTGTAACCTTTGATCACAGTACCTCTATTTTTTTTTGTGACAATTTAACTCCATGTGCTAATTCTAATGATGGTAACCGGATGCGACCATTTCGGGTTTTCGTCCTTGATATTGCATTGTATGAAGCGAAAACAAACAAAAGGGAAACGATTTCCGTTTCATGAAAACTGTTCGAATAAATTGTTTTTTGCCCGAAGTCCCACCTCTTCTTATATAGGATTGAACTGTTGTCTCATTTACATAAATTAAACGATCACCATTCTTGATGGGTACGCGTTTCTGTGTGCAGTTTGGTAAGTAAGAACTATATATAAAAATAGCTAACTTTGACATAAATTGCACGCCTCATTTACTTTTGTCATGTCTTATATCTAAGTTAAAAACTCAGTAACATTTTTATCATTACTATACATATTATATATAGTATACTGTAAAGTGAGGGAAGAGTATCACCAGTAAAAACAAGTATCGCGATATATTGATATTGTGCTCAAAATAAAATTGATTAACGTTTATGAACAAACCAATAAAACAACAACAAAGTACAAAACAAAAACACAAAAAGGAAAATATGAAATCACGATAGCCACCAGAAACTAACGGTTATTTTCATTCTTTCCTTCAACAATGCTTTTGATTTTTTCCGTGATAGGGTATTTAGTTACAATTTCATCTTTCAACAATTGCACTTTCATATTGAACAATAACAATACCTATATTTTGGCTAAACGTTTGTTATCGTTTTAATGAAGTTCGTGGATTTTACGAATGTTTCCGTCCGTCACACTTTCTTGTAACATCAACTCCTCCTCCACATTCGTAAAGTTTTAAACTGGAGACCAACAGGGGTTGAATTTAAAAAATCGTGTTACCTAAGTTCCTCTTTCATTTATAAATTTTCGCATTTTATTTCTTAAAAGCACTGTCACACATCATATGAAGATTTCAAAATTCAGATTCTGAAAACTTAAAGACAGTTTAAGCTTGTGAACCCTTTTCAACTTTTATTGGGTTAAGAAAGGATTTAAATTCCCTGGGTTAAGTGATTTTGTCTCAATAAAATAAGTCTATGCTTATTTTAGTTTGACAATAAATTTTTATATTTTTGACTTTTGGTTTTAAAGCGTCCCAACTACTTGCGATCACTGTATATTCCGACAGTAGCTTTGTAGTTTTTGTTTCCATCTGACGCTTATTCCATCACGCTTGCACCGTAAAGGAGACCGAATGCTTACCTTTTCCTTGTACAGTTATTGTTAAATATTTTGACATTCTTTGTTTTGTATTTTCCCATTTTATTGTATCGGTATTCTTTTGCCGATATTCATATGCACTTATCTAGGAATTCTACAGTAAGGCTGATTAATTTTGTATGCTACTCAGAAAACGGAAACTAAAAACATATGGGTAAGTAGCGAGACTTGCATTTATTCACGATATTACAGTAGAAACTAGGATGGGAAAACCCGTTCATGATCAGTGCTTTTATGAAAGCTGGATACTTAGATAAAAGAAGTTGATATCTATTATAAAACTTTTTAAAAGCGTTAAGCAGCTTGTGAAATCTATAACCCTGCAATAAAAGTTTTTTAGTAATCGTATGGTTTCGCTCGTTAAAGAGGACAAATATACCTAAGGAGCAAATAAAAAAATCAACCCATTAGATAGACAAACCCGGGAAGACAAATGAACAAGCACAACAAATAAACACTGAAAGCCATATAAAAAACAATGAACAACACGAACTCTTATAAAAACCAGGCGTGAACTCAGGTGCTCTGGAAGGGTAAGCAGCCCCTGCTCCGTATACGGCACCGTCATGAAGTTCAACTGTGACAAAGTCAATCCGGTTGTAGTCACAAGTCAGTGGAGGTACATGAAATGCTACGACAGTGGGAACAGGTCCAACATCACCTTAGATATTAGAACACTGTAACGACCAAACAATTCGTGATGACGACCGTAAAATTTCCTCGGTGATAACATCAACTTATCCTTGATAAAAGGTTAAGAAGCTTTTGTGACAGCAGTAATCCTCTTTGTCGAAAGTCGGGGTAACTCACGCATGCCCTTGAATATCGGATAAGCTGAGAAACGTAGACGCCAAATCTTCAAGCCGAGAGCAAATTCGTGCAATACTTGATATGTACACTCCATAGTCTATTTTAGACCTTAAGAGAACATCTTCACAATATGGGTTCCAGATCATAACTACGAAGGTTTACTATTTGTTCTTTAGTCATTGTTAGTTAAATATCAAAATGTTATGTACCTTTACAGAATTAAGTCATCTTATATTAATCCCCTTGTCAAGAAGAAGTTCTGAAATATTGTTATCGCCCCCGTCCGTCCGTCATACTTTCTCGTTCATTTTGACTTTCGTGCGTTTAATTTATATACAGTATTGTCACGTAAGGTTTTAGAATTTTGATTTTCAAAAATTGGGGCCCACAGGGGTCGAATGTAGAAAATTAAGAATTTAAGCTTGTGACCTAAACTCTCCATTCATTTATCATTTTCTGCATTTAATTTCTATATCACATACTGTATTTAGATGCGCAGTAACGTTTTAAAATTTTGATTTTCAAAAACTGGGGCACACAGGGGTCGAATTTTCAAAATTGGTAATTTAAGCTTGTGACCCTAACTCCTCTTTTATTTTTCATTTTATGCATTTAATTTCTATTTAGTATTGCCACATACTGTATTTAGAGGTGCAATGATGTTTTAGAATTTTGATTTTAAAAAATTTGAGCCCACATGGGTCGAATTCCGAAAATCCGGAATTATTGGCTTGAACTACTCTTTCATTTTTAACTCTATGCATTTAATTTCTATTCAGTATTGTCAAATACTGTAAGCAGATGCACAATAAGGTAGTTTTAAATTGACAGTTTTTCAAAATTCGAGCGCGATGGGCACTACTTTTCGAAGTTTATCCTAAAACCTTTCAAAAATTGGGGCCCACCTGGGTCGAATTTAGAAAAATTTTGAATTTAGGCTTTTGATCTAAATTCCTCTTTGATTTTTCATTTTATGCATTTAATTTTTATGCACTTTTATCACACACTGTATGTAGATGCGAATAAAGTTTTAGAGTTTTGATTTTCACAACTTGGGGCCCACAGGGGTTGAATTTCGCCAATTTGGAAATTAAGCCCTAACCCCTCTTTCATTTTTCATTTTATGCATTTAAATTCTATTCAGTATTGTCACATATTGTATTTAGATGCGCAATAAGGTTTTAGAATTTTGATTTTCAAAATTGGGGTCCACAGAGATCGAAGTTTGAAAATTTGGTAATTTAAGCTTCTTACCTAAACTCCTCGTTCATTTTGACTTCATGCATTTCAATTCTATACAGTATTGTCAAATACTGTATTAAGAGACGCAATGGGGTTTTAGAATTTTGATTTTCACAGGGGTCGAAGTTAAAAAATTAGGTATTTAAGCTTATTACCTAAACTCTTCATACATTTTTAATTTTATGCATTTAATTTCCATACTGTATTTAGATGCGCAATAAAGTTTAGAATTTTGATTTTCAAAAATTTGGCCACACAGGGGTCGAATTTTGAAAATTGGTAATTTAAGCTTGTGACTTAAACTCTTCGTTCAATTTTGACTTCATGCATTTAATTTCGATATGTAGTATTGTAACATACTGTATGGAGAGGGGCAATGAGGTTTTGGAATTTTGATTTAAAAAAACTGAAGCCCTGATATGGGTCGAATTTCGAAAATCGGGAATTATAAGCTTGTGACATAAACTCCTCTTTCATTTTTCATTCTATGCATTGAATTTCTATGCAGTATTGTCAAATACTGTATGCAGAGGGACAAACAGGTATTTTTAAATTGACACTTTTTGAAAAATTCGACACTGGTGGGACCCACTTTTCGAAAATTAAAATTCTAAAATCTTTCAAAAAATTGGGGCCCACAGGAGTCGAATTTCGAAAATTTGGAATTTAATCTTCTTGACCTTACGAAAACCTTCATGTCTTGCACAAATATTGAAGTCCATATATATAATTTTGGAACGGGGAACCCAAAAAATCAATCCGATCCAAAAAAACATTTATGTAGTGCACAACTACACTAGATATGCATTAGACTCTGCGTTCACAAATTCAAAATTTTATATAGGAATGTATAGAGACAAAAATGGTAAAAATCCGGATGTCCAGCAAATTCCAGAAAACTTTCAGGCGTGTAGATATGGGAAGTCAATGTTTTGATACAGGAAAGGCCTAAAATCAATCCGATCAACAAAAAATTATGTAGTGCACAACTACACCTGGCATGCATCAATTCTGTTTCATTTCATTCCGCTGTAAATTTTAGGAGATTTTATGTTCACAAACTTTTGTGACAGATGGACAGACAGACAGACAGACAGGACAAAAAACATGATGTCTCCCCCTGGAAAGGGAGCAGACATAATTCAAAATTATGCAGAGTTTGAGTTCGCTCTCCTAAGCAACCACGACTTTTTATGAGTGAAGTCGAATACTCCAAAATTACAGCTGAGGACATAAATTGAATTAAAAAGTCGCATGATTAAAAGAAGAAGGGTCTAAATTCACCATATATTCAATATTCATAAAAAAAAATCTTTTCTAAGATGTTGACTGAAGATACACATAAGTAAAATGAAATTCATCATCTACCTCATTTTGATTACAATAGGCATTTGCAAAGTCTGACTTCTCGTTTAATTTTTTTTTATATCTTCCCCTTTCTAGAATATGATCCGAAACTCTTATTTTTTATCAATACCTTCTTTCCTTAAAATCTTTTATTTTTAATAAAAACCTTAGTTCACAAGCTAAAACCGACATTTTTTTTTAATTTGGCCTGTGTGAGCCCCCGGATCAAATCGATATTCTAAATCCTTATTGTGCAACTAAATATAGTGTATAACAATACTATATATAAGCAAACTGAAAGAGAAGTTAAGGCCACAAGCTTAAATTAAAAGTTTCAAATTTCAACCCATGTGGACTCCAATTTTAGAAAATTAAAATTCTAAAACCTTATTGCACACCTACATATGGTGTTTGACAATACTGTATAGAAATAAAATGCATACATTGAAAAACAAAAGACAAGTGTATGTCACAAGCTTAAATTGATAATTTTTCAAAATTCGACCACCATTGGCCCCTTGTTTAGAAAATCAAAATTCTAAAACCTTATTGCGCATCTGAAAATAGTATATGACAATACCGTATAGAAATAATATGCATGAATTGTAAAATTAAAGAGGAGATTAGGTCACAAGCTTAAATTGACAGTTTTTCCAAATTCGACCCCTGTGGGCCCCAGTTTTAAAAAATCAAAATTCTAAAATCTTACTGGGCATCAGCATATGGTGCATGACAATACTGTATAGAAATAAAATGCATAAATTGAAAAATGAAAGACGAGTTCAGGTCACGAGCTTGAATTCCAAATTTTCGAAGTTTAACCCATGTAGGCCCCTTGTTTAGAAAATAAAAATTCTAAAACCTTATTGCGCATCTACAGGTGGTATGCAACCATTCTATATAGAAATTAAATTCCTAACCCCAAAAGTGAAGGAGGAAATGATGTCACAAGAAAGTGTGACGGACGGACAGACGGAGACGATCGCTATATCCCCGAACAGGGATCTTTCATATACAGTTCCTGCCCGAACTTTCTTCGAAATTTTGTAATGAATAGTTTTTCATAATTGTTCTGAAGAGTGTACATCGTTAGTATTTGTTAAATTTGTCTCTTTGCTTTTCCAGATTCCCGTTCTCTACATCTTTCATTTATAAGTTAGTTTATTTTCAGAATATCATAAATATATGTATACCAGGAATATATTCCATTTTCATGTAGGTTTTTCAAAAAAATGTAGGCATCATGAAGTATTGGATCATTCTATAGTTGAAATAGTCTATCAAAGTATTATAAGGATTGAATTTTTATTAGAACATCCATTGGATATTATGTTAACAACGTCCTTCTAGATCTTCTCTTACACATCTTGAAAGTTCAACTTAAAACCTTTTTGGGGAATTTATGCTATGGAGCACATTTTTTTGTTGTTGTTCAGTATTCATAATTATTTTATTTTTTGCAATATGGATGGAAATCTGGACATATTTTTTTTTTTGGAAAAAATCCCAGGCCCTCCTCGGTAATAAAATGGTCGGTGCCCAAAGTAAAGTAAAATGTGTTGTTTTGCTATATTGTGTCTTGTATTATAACATTTATGTACTGCTTTGTAATGCAAATAAAGTTTATAAATTTCTGTTTACAAATATGTCTATTTGCATGATTTCCAGTAAAAGTCAATGGATTTTTTACCCCAGTATTTTCAAGGGATATTTAGTTGTTTGTTGCTATTAATTCGCCACTAGCCCGAAATTGATACATAAAATTTAGTGTTACATAATTATAAACTTTGTGAAAACTAAGGAGTATCTCCCTTGTGCATAGCTCTGTCCTTAGATGGTTTTGGCTTTACTCATTTTGGTCATTTTGGCATTTTTAAATTTGCTCTGGGTTTTTGGATTGTTGTTTTGGCTTTCATCATTTAAGGGTTTGAGCTCAACTCACGAGTCGAAAATCGACAAAGTGTGCACATCTTGTGCATCAAATTTGGTATTAAAGAATATCTTTTTCATGTGGCGTAGGGCATTTTTCATCAAGTAAGTCTGTAAGCTAATCTCTAGATATTAACCAAGTTGTTTCTTATCATAAAATTGAGACTGCCAAAGGATTCGTTTCAATGATTTTAGACACCTATAGCAAAAATAAACATGGCTCATTTTGAATTGGTCTGTAAAGCTAGGTTTAGTTTATATTCGGATAGCCTATTTAAAACATGGGGACATTCTAACCAAGATTTTATTGTTTCTCTATCCGTGGCTGCTCATCATTTTTTTAAAGTTTGAGTTCCTATTTTTTTTTATTTGTTCTTTTCCTGTTTTGTCTCTGTACATGGGTTTATGTTTGTTGATTGGCCCTATGAATTTTTCTGACCTTGTCTTTACTACTAGTTTTTTATAGACTGTTTTCAAAATAAGCTCTTAAAGATATCATCAAAATAATAAAAGAAAACGTTTATGTCAATTGTTTATTATGAAATAGATGAAATACATTCATGCATGGTAGTGTGATACAACTTGCCAAAAAAATCACAGTAAAAAGATACTACATTTGAGCCTTAAAATAAAAGAATAAATGGTCAGTGATTTATGTTCTTAAGCTCAAGAAAGATAAATTCTAAACTGAAAGAAAAACAATTAAAAAAAAACTCTGATGTTTGTGTGTAAAATTATTATACCTAAAGAACATTTTCCCTGTGGCCGATATCCTCGAATGATTTTGGCAAATTAAATCTGATTCAAATCAAGCGAAAAGACTTGATAAACATTGAATAACTGTTATTAAAATGTATTTTTTTTTACAATTCTGATAAATGAATATTTCAGTCCTCATTAAGCTTAAAATTCATTACAATAACAGATATTATACAGACTTAGCTACTAATCAAAACGAAATAATGATTTTGTTTTAAATAATTCTCATAATTTATCAATCTTAACAAGCATCCTCCATCTATTCATAAAATCTAGTTTCAAGAAAAACAGTAAACAAAGTCTTAGGTAAATTTTTCAATGAATGCCCATATAAAAAAGATGACATCAAAGCTATGTCACCCAAAACCTAGATTCCTGAATCAATATGTGTATCTTCAACTACTTATATCAATTTTTCAAAAACTACCCTGCTATATCTAGGTAAGAAATGACAGTTCCACTGAATATACATATGTAGAATCAAATTTAATGTTGCTTTTTCTAATTAGTTCTCAAGAGTCAGTCACTGGATAGAAGATACAAAGACACATTGAAGATCAATGCTCATAGTGTGACAGAAGCATGCCTCTGCCATCAACATACACCCAAAACACAGTCACAAAACTGTTGTACACAGAAGATAAACCACAATATGATACTTGTAAATTTTCAGAAATTAACTATTTTTATTTTCAATACAATTTCACACAGTGACTTTCTGGACATGCATGTACAAAGTAATTATCAGTTTTTTTTTTTTCATGCATGCCACAGCTAGTAACAATGGTTAGACTAAAATAGAAATAGAAATGATGGCCATTTTGTGTGACTGAATTACAATTGCAAACATTTCTATTGGGTTCAAATAATATATAATTTTAGACAAGTTTTAGACAAATGATAAAACTTTTTATCACAAATATGCAACATGTACTATAGAAATCAGAAAATAATCACAAGCTCCAAAAGGCCATTGGTCAAATTAAATAAATATTGCACATCAAATATTGAAGTGAAATGTAACACCACATTAAAATAATTACACAAAATTCATTATATCAACATTTTACCGCCATACAGTTGAAGAATATATCTACATGGGCGATTAATTTCAGTGTTTATAATCATTAAAGTTTTGTTACAATCTGACATCATGTAATCACTATATACAAGTGGTTTATTTCAATAATATTGCTGTTCTGACAATATTTCTTCTAACAAAAATAACAAACTGTTATCTTTTAACCATAGCTTATTTCATTGTACAAATAGAAGAATTTATATGCTTTATACTAGTATTAGATTTTATTATGCCAATGCTTTGCGTTTTAAAAATTTATTCATTTGGATGCAGCATTTTTATCAAAATTCAATTTTCAAACAAAGCCCAACCATAGTCAAATTTTTGATAGACCACATGCTACCATTTAAGATTTGATATAAATGAACCCTAAACTCAGAATTGAATGTAATTAGAACATTTTCTTTATAATTTGCAAAAAAATTCATGCTTCTGAAAGAAAGAAAAAGTAAAGAGTTTCGTTAACCGCAGCATGATATGCTTGCAACATACTTTTTTAGCACTTTAACGTCTTTTTACCCCCTGTATCTCAAGAACTATAAAAGAAAGTAAAAACTGTTGACATACTACTGAAAGTACTCATCAAGATGAATTAAAAGAAATTGGATAAAAGTGAAAATTTTATGTTTCCTCCAAAATTGTTAACTTTGACCCCTTGTATCTTAGAAAGAATAAAAGATAGACATACTAATGAAAACACTCATCAAGGAGAATTAAAAGAGACATCCGCATTAAAATTGGATGAAAACTAAAAACGATTACATATCAAGGCACATTACTTTTAACCCCTTTATCCTGAAAACTGTTAAAAGATAGAAGAAATCTGTTGACATTCTACTGGAAACACTCATCAAGATGAATTAAAAGAAAAAAACCCATTAAAATTGGATGAAAAATACAAAATTTTAGGTGTCCTGCAAAATGGCTAATTTTGGCCCCTTTAATATCTGCAAATGGGCACAAAAATGCCTTGCACAACTTTTATTGTATTTCATCAATATCGGTTAAGAAATAAAACTAGAGGCTCAGTGGGCTGAGCCTGTATCACTCACCTGACAAAATGCTTCTACAAACTTCCATTAATTCTTTGGTTGAATTTGCTTCAAAAGTTTCAGAGCAGATGATCAAAATATATTTTTCTCATAGGGTCCAAAGTTAAAAGTATTTCCCCTCTGGCGGCCATGTTTTTCTCAGATTTGAACATAATGAGCCAAATTTGTAAAGAACCTTCCATACATCATTCCAGTACAGTTTTATTCAATTTGCTATTATAGTTTTAGAGGAGATGATCAAAATATGTTTTTTTCCATAGGCATGTATGTTAAACTATGTCTCTGCTGTCAGCCATGATGTTTGTCGCATTCGAACGAAATGAGCAATCCCTCTAAAAGGACCTTACATACATCATTCCAGAATAGTTTGGTTAAATTTGCTCAAGTAGTTTCAGAGGAGATGAACTTTAACATGTTTTCCCATAGGGTCCAATGTTAAACTATGTTGCGCTGGCAGAAATGTTTTACAGCGGATCGGAAAAATTTCAACAATCTCAGTATAGGACCTTCCATACATCATTCCTGTAAAGTTTGGTTAAATTTGCGAAAGTAGTTTCAGAGGAGATGAACTTCAACATGTTTTCCCAAAGGGTCCAATGTTAAACTATGTCCTGCGCTGGCAGAAATGTTTTACAGCGGATTGGAAAAATTTCAACAATCTCAGTATAGGACCTTCCATACATCATTCCTGTAAAGTTTGGTTAAATTTGCACAAGTAGTTTCAGAGGAGATGAACTTCAACATGTTTTCCCAAAGGGTCCAATGTTAAACTATGTCCTGCGCTGGTAGCCATGTTTTACCGCGGATCGGAAAAATTTTGGCAATCTTAGTAAAGGACCTTCCATACATCATTCCTGTAAAGTTTGGTTAAATTTGCTCAAGTAGTTTCAGAGGAGATGAACTTTAACATGTTTTCCCATAGGGCCAATGTTAAAGTATGTAATGCTCTGGCAGCCATGTTTTTTGGTGGTTCGGAAAAATTTCGGCAATCTTAGTAAAGGACCTTCCATACATCATTCCTGTAAAGTTTGGTTAAATTTGCTCAAGTAGTTTCAGAGGAGATGAAATTTAACATGTTTTCCCATAGGGTCCAATTTTAAACTATGTCCTGCTTTAGCAGCCATGTTTTTTGGCGGATTGGAAAAATTTCGGTAGTCTTAGTAAAGGACCTTCCATACATCATTCCTGTAAAGTTTGGTTAAATTTGCTCAAGTTGTTTCAGAGGAGATGAGCTTAAACATGTTTTCCCATAGGGTCCAATGTTAAACTAAGGCCTGCCTTTTAGAGGATCGGAAAAATTTTGCCACTCTTAGTAAAGGACCTTCCATACATCATTCCTGTAAAGTTTGGTTAAATTTGCTCCATTGGTTTTAGAGGACATGATCAATATGTGAAAGTTTATGGACGATGGACTACGGACGGACGGACGACCGATGCCAAGTGATGGCAAAAGCTCACATGGCCTATGGCCAGGTGAGCTAAAAAGTTTTGAAAATTAAGACATGTCCTTTTTTTTCATATCTTTAAAACAGTAAGAGATAGTGAAAAAAGGATCAAGAGAAGTTTTCAATTTCTATCAAGGAACATAATAAACAGAGATGCCGACAGGTTTATACCATAATACGACCACAAATATTTGTGGTCGTATATAGACAAATGCAAAAATGCTTGCACACTGAGGAGATTTTCCCTCAAAAATAAAATAAAGAAAGAAAAAAAATAAAGATGAAATGAAACATCAATAATTTCAAAGATATTTTCTGGTCTTTCAACTGGTTTTATTTAAATGGCTTTTTAATACGACTTAATAAATGGATTTATACATGGATTATACAGAAACCATGAAAATGGGTGCAATACCTTAGGGAAGTATTTTGAAGTAACAAATCTGCAATTTTAAATGTTAAATAAATATTTACCAGAGGTATTTTATTCTTGAAATAAAAGTTATATATATTTACATACTGCTTATTAATCTACAAAAAGGTGCTTATTAAGCCTTTACTGTTTATTTAACAATTCATTTCACAATAAAAGTATAAAATATGTAATACTGAAGGTATGAGGCCACAACATGTTACACAATGTTTTTTAAAAATTTGTACAAGGCCACTACATGATAATTTGAAAATCTTCAATTCAGATTTGTTTTTTACCTAAATTCATACACATGTATTAATTTTTTCATATAATAAATCTTATCCTATTCCTATCTTCCCTGAATACTATATGAAAACACTATATATTAGGGAAATTATTCATGAAAGACTTTGTCACCAATTCGTTTAACAATGAATTTCTAGGAGTATAATGCACATGTAAGTAGTGTTAGGAAATAAATTCATTGGCTATTTAGATTTTGTTCTATGTATTTATGCAAATAAGCTGCTTATCCAAATATCTAAATATTAAAACACACAAAGAAAAACAAACGTGCACAAGAAATAACAAAAAAAGAAAGAAAAATAGAAAAACTTCCACATAAGAAAAACTCACCTCCACACATATTGATAGCAAATGAGAAATAACAAAATATGGTTAAGTTTACTCCCCTATCAATCACCGACTCAAATCTGATTATAAAAGAAAAACAAGTTTTGAACTCATGCTTCAAAGACACATTTACTTCTTTCCCTGAAACCATGAATGTTTTCTCAATGAAAAAGTGTATATCTAACTGGCTTTTCCACAAAAAATTTCAATTAATAGTTTGGCATTATTTAGGGCAGGTTTTGTTGGCTCCAAATAATGAAGGAAGAAAATCCACCTAGCCATCAAAGCTCGTTTTAAAATGAATCCAGCAGTATATGTAATACAAATTAACATGTTGTGGCCTATGAATATTATACAATGTTACCCTAGATTGTAAGAGACCGTTACAAATACTGAAAAATTAGTGGATGAAAAATTATGCTTCAAAACTGCCAACTTTTATTTTTTCAAAAATGTAAATGGCTATATAAGAAATGGAATGATGAACAGAATGTGTTTCTGAAAGCTAAGTCTCAACCGCTGATTTTCTGACATTAGAATTCATTATCAATTTCTGTTTATAGCTTGTTAAGTTGTTTACAACTATAGGTAAAATTAGTTTATTAGTTTTTTTCCCCATCAATTATTGTTTTGGTTAGAACAGTCAAAAGTTTTGTTAAATAATAATCCAAGCTTACAATTGTTTAAAGTATACAAGTTTTTTTTTCTCAGATGAATACAAAATATTACACTTTCCTTCTGAAAGTTGCATATATATATTTCCTCCAATTCCATTGAGACACAAAGCACTGAACACACCAAAAGTTCTAGTATGCAATGATATTCAGGCAAAAAAAAAACACTGGTATTCATGTTTTTATATACAAGTAAATAAATATACACCAAGTATGGCACAGAAGTTATGTCATGTTTGTACAGGAAGTAATATTTACACAGTATTACCACACACCAAAATGGCAGAACTAAAAAAAAAATATTAGTTGATTCACTGAGCATTATCTAAGGATTGTAAGACTTATGATTTTGCTAAAATTTTAAGTGTTTTATGGAAAAAAGAAAAATTAAGATGACTTTTACACCCAGTAGTATAATAAAATTGAAAGAAAATGTTCACAATTATCAACAGTAGTCATAAAAATTGCAGTCACCTTTTAAATTTCATCAGGGAAAATAGCAGGAGTTAGCCTGGTTTACGAATTTTAGAATATATTTGCATTAAAATACTTCACAAAAACATGGAATTTTATTCCCTGTTAGGTACCAGTAGACTAATGAATAACCTGCCATACAAACTAAATGAGCAAAATATCTGGATAAGAATTATCCCAGAAGGAACACAAAATAAAGACTTGATCAACCAAGAAAAATAATACAAAACATAAAACTAATCATGGCAGATTAAAATGCTCTATTGATTGACCACATTAACTTCATACTGTGTAGTATTACGGATATTGTATTTTTCTGATATTATACAAGTACACGTAATAAATTTACCGTATACCAAATTGGGCTTCATTGTCAAAAAAAAAAAAAAAAAAAAAAAAAAAAAAAAAAAAAAAAACACAAAAACTAACACTCTTTTCCCAAACCAATAGATGTCCAGTGGAAATAGTAACAATACTTTTATAACTAATCATGCCAATGTCAGACGTTTTCAGAAATCTTCACATAAAATTAATGTGGTCATTAAAAGTCAGGACTGTCATAAAATTAAATGAGCTTACATAGATATGTATATTTTTAACAAGGAATAGTTTTTACTGGCAACAAAATAAAATTTTCAACAGCTATATCTGCAGGTTCAGAACATGTTTTCATGTCCTGCAAGCACATATAAATTGGAATTTGTATTAGGATCATCAGTTGGTCTACTTTCCAATACAATGACCCTGAAAAAGAACAAAATATTCATTATAAAGCCTGTTCTTAGTTTGAAATTATCCTTCTTTCAGTTTGAATAAATTAAATGTAATAAACTGTACATCACAGAATGTTTGGTTTGTCCATGGTCAGAAAGACTAAAGGCTTGTTACCATATCACTGCACATCCTTTATAAATCTTTTTTAATAACACCTTCATTCTGTGGAAGGATTATCAAATTATTCTTAAAAATTAACAGATAGCTTAATTTTAGTCTGAGATTGCTCTTTTTTGTGATATGCTGGGGCCGTGGGACATCAGAGTGCACTACATATAGAAAACATGGAAATTGCCGACCCAGACTTTGGGAAGCAGTTTTTAGACTCAAATCGTAATATATAAAATTATAAGTATATCATACATCAATCAATTCCTCATTCATTTTTCTCTAGGAATATGTACATTTTATTCCCCAACAAACTTCCTGTACCACAAACAAAAGCTTTATTCCCTTCAACCCACCATTTTCATCATTAAGGTGAAAATAAAATGCTCCGCTGGGCGCAGCTAGATACGACCGCAGATGTCGAACCCTGAATAGTTGGGGCAATTATGAACAGAACATTCAACTTGATACAATACTGAATTTGGATTGTGAATAAATATTTGACACAGCATAGGTTTCTGACACAGAATGAATGTTGACTAAGAACTTAAAAATTTTTAATTTACCTATTCAAACCATATCAGTACTATTTGTTGATATATAGAAATCAGAAATAACCAATTTAAAATTTAAAATTGGGCACATATATCAATTTCTTGCTATTGTGCAATACTGTGCAATTGAATATTTCTTGCTATTGCGCAATACTGTGCAATTGAAAACTTCTTGAAATATTTGACACATAATAGGTTTCTGACACAGAATAACTGAAATCAAAGAACTCAGAATTGGTCATATGATTTCAATTTATATTCAATTTTTTGCTTCTTGTGCAATACAATATGCTGTGGAGAATTGCCCCCCCTTACCCCCCCAAAAAAAATAATTTACCCCTTTTTTAGCTTTTGTGCAATACACTATGAAGTTGCACATTGACCCCCCCCCCCTCCCAAAAAAAACCCCAAAAACAATAAAATTTATTGTAACCCCCCCCCCCTTTTTTTGCTAAAAAAAATTTGAAATTTTCTTTTTAATTTATGAAATATGAAATGAGAAAAAAATTGCCCCCCTTCCCAATTTCTCATTTACCCCCCCCTAAATTTTGTTTTCAAATCCCCCCCCCCCATTTCTTTATACTTTGCAACCATAACAGCCCATTTAAATACACCATAAACATATTAAAATAGAAAATGACATCATAGTCATGGATGGCAAATTTTATATATATACATAATTTAAAAGCAGTTTAGATGAGATAAACAAAAAAGCTTCATCAGAACATTTTATATTGGCAAATTTCCAATGAAGTTCATTAAACTAAAGTTATTGGCAAATTTCCAATGGAATTTGTTAATAATAAAGTTTTGATAACAGGGCACACATATCAATTTCTTGATATTGTGCAATACTGTGCAATTGAAGATTTCTTGCTATTGCGCAATACTGTGCAATTGAAAATTTCTTGAAATATCTGACACATAATAGGTTTCTGACACAGAATAACTGAAATCAAAGAACTTAGAATTGGTCATATGATTTCAATTTTTTGCTTCTTGTGCAATACAATATGCTGTGGAGAATTGCCCCCCCCCCCAAAAAAAAAAAAAAAAAATTACCCCTTTTTTAGCTTTTGTGCAATACACTACGAAGTTGCACATTGACCCCCCTCCCACAAAAAAAACCCCCAAAAACAATAAAATTTATTGTAACCCCCCCTTTTTTTTTGCTAAAAAAAATTTGAAATTTTCTTTTTAATTTATGAAATATGCAATGAGAAAAAAATTGCCCCCCTTCCCAATTTCTCATTTACCCCCCTAAATTTTGTTTTCAAATCCCCCTCCCCCCATTTCTTTATACTTTGCAACCATAACAGCCCATTTAAATACACCATAAACGTATTAAAATAGAAAATGACATCATAGTCACAGATCAAACAAAGTTTAATTTTGGACCCTGATTTGGACCAACTTGAAAACTGGGCCCATAATAAAAAAAACTAAGTACATGTTTAGATTCAGCATATCAAAGAACCCCAAGAATTCAATTTTTGTTAAAATCAAACTAAGTTTATTTTTGGACCCTTTGGACCTTAATGTAGACCAATTTGAAAACGGGACCAAAAATTAACAATCTAAATACACGGTTAGATTCGGCATATCAAAGAACCCCAATAGTTCAATTTTCGATGAAATCAAACAAAGTTTAATTTTGGACCCTTTTGGCCCCTAATTCCTAAACTGTTGGGATCAAAACTCCCAAAATCAATCCCAACCTTCCTTTTGTGGTCATAAACCTTGTGTTTAAATTTCATAGATTTCTATTTACTTATACTAAAGTTATTGTGCAAAAACCAAGAAAAATGCTTATTTGGGCCCTTTTTTAGCCCCTAATTCCTAAACTGTTGGGACCAAAACTCCCAAAAACAATCCCAACCTTCCTTTTGTGGTCATAAACCTTGTGTTAAAATTTCATAGATTTCTATTTACTTATACTAGAGTTATTGTGCGAAAACCAAGAAAAATGCTTATTGGGCCCTATTTTGGAACCTAATTCTTAAACTGTTGGGACCAAAACTCCCAAAATCAATCCCAACCTTCCTTTTGTGGTCATAAACCTTGTGTTTAAATTTCATAGATTTCTATTAACTTATACTAAAGTTATAGTGCGAAAACCAAATGTCTTCGTGCTTTTAGATGAGAAGACTTTTAAATGAATTTTCACATAGGTTCCTATGTTAAACTAAGTTCTGCAGTGGTGGCCATCTTGGTTGACTTTCTGGGTCATCATACATAATTCTGAAAGAGGACCACATAAAGACCATTTCTGCAAAGTCTTGTTCCAATTGGCTCAGTGGTTTCAGACAAGATTTTTAAATGAAATTTCCAGAGGGTCCCATGTGAAAATAAGTTCAGCTGTGGCAGCCATCTTGGTTGACAGTGTGTGTCATTAGACACAATTCTGAAAGAGGACCTCCTAAAGACCATTGCTGCCAAGTTCCAAACCCCCTTTTATTGTATTAATTCTGAGTTTTATACAAATCGCACAGTGATCTATGCTACATCTATTTTGATTTGAAATATAAATGAAAATAGTAAACCAGAGTCTGAAATGAAATGAAATCCAGAATCTGACCTGGAGTAGGGAGAAGGGGTTCGGTCATGACCCAGATGGGGATGAGAACTATATAAATGATTTTAAGTGATAACATATTTTAGGTAAAATCTTTCATGAATAGGACAAATGAATACAGAATGTTATGAAAATTATTGCTATAGCATTCTGTATGCAGTGAAGTATATCTGATAAAATGTCTTTCCAAACTTGGTTTTTATTAGATAACGTCAAAGTCAAAATCTGAAACAAATTTTTTTTTACTTTTACAATGAAAATGATACCCATAAAAACAAGAGTGGACACACAAAGATGTCTCGCTTGTCGTTTATTTCTAATGAAAGTAAATGCTATCAGATATATTGCATACAGTATACGAAAAACAGAGCAAAACACAAAAACTTAACTATAACCACTGAACCATGAAAATGAGGTCAAGGTCAGATGACACCAGCCAGTTGGACATGTACACCTTACAATCCTTCCATACACCAAATATAGTAAACCTATTGCATACAGTATTCGAAAAACAGGCCAAAACACAAACACTTAACTATAATCACTGAACCATGAAAATGAGGTCAAGGTCAGATGACACCTGCCAGTTGGACATGTACACCTTACAATCCTTCCATACACCAAATATACTAGACCTATTGCTTATAGTATCTGAGATATGGACTTGACCACCAAAACTTAACCTTGTTCACTGATCCTTGAAATGGGGTCGAGGTCAATTGAAAACTGTATGACGGGGATGAGGACCTTGTAGGTACGCACATACCAAATATAGTTATCTTATTACTCATAATAAGAGAGAAATTAACATTACAAAAAATCTTAATTTTTTTTTTTCAAGTAGTCACTGAACCATGAAAATGAGGTCAAGGACAATGTACATATGACAGACAGAAACTTCGTAACATAAGGCATTTATATACAAAGTATAAAGCATCCAGGTCTTCCACCTTCTAAAATATAAAGCTTTTAAGAAGTTAGTTAATGCCGACACCGCCGCCGCTCCCGCCGCCGCCAGATCACTATCCCTATGTCGGGCTTTCTGCGACTAAAGTCGCAGGCTCGACAAAAAGGAGTCATTTCTATCAAAACTATGATTAAATAGTTAATCTTCGCATTCTTATAAATTTACAGAATAACGTTTTTTTTTATTATCAAAACCAACCCATAAATTTTGTAAACTGATGCTTAATAAAACTTAACAATGTGTCAAAAGAATATACTACATTTTTATTTCTATTAAATATCCTTTCTTGGAAATTTAATGAAACGTTATGCCGAGAATAAATCTAGATGACGACAGAAGCCTTTGAAAATCAACATGACTATAAAAATAGTCTGAGTAGCTAATTCTGGCAAACATTTTTTTCACCTCAAATTTGTCACCAGAGACTTTTTAATAAATCAAGATTTTCACTTCAGTTGTGGAGTTTCCAATCACTTCCAAGAATAAATGTGTAACGCTGAATATTTTATGATATGGGTATATTTATAGTTAATCTTTGTCAGTTTCAGAAAGATGACTCTTGGTTGTCATGGAATTATGTAAACAAAAATATTTGATATTAATTAAAGATAACAACTTCAAATAAATATCCAATCAATATGAAAAAATAGCCAGATTCATTTCCCTCTGGTTCAAATGCGTTATAGAGGACATCTTACATGCAGATCAAAGCAGATATTTTTTGCTCAACAATTTGAAAGAAAGTATTTTTGTCTAGTTTGATAAATTCTACATGGGTTGAAACTTCATATTGTATTGTATAAAATATTGAGACAGAAAATTTTAAAAAGTTTGTTGAAATCCACCCTCCCCAAATCTACCTCTCTACTCATTAGAACTAGAGATTAACTACCTATGGTACATGACCAACGTGGTCCCCTAACACCACATGTAATACTGTATGAGAAATCAAGGTCGAGGGATGTATTTTCCTGATAGGCGGTGTATTCTCAGAATTACTACTTAAGTTTTTTGTATTGAATATTCAGTTACAGTAACATACCTGTCCGAACCAAGTAATCTAAATGTTCTACTTTTATCACAGATCTCTTGAGTTACCTGTCATAAAGTAATAATAAAATCATTCAACACCTGTAAAATAAGCTACCTGGCAATTATATTTTTATATTTTATTTTTTGTATAAATAAGTATATAATTTATGATTTTTTTCCCTGTTTTTTTTTTCAAATTAGTCATAACTACTAAACTATTTTCTTTTGTTTTGTCAAGAAAATATTTTTTGTTCTTTTTCTCGTTTCATTTATTTATTTACTTATGTACAAAAAATTAAAACCATATCTTCTTTTTTTTAAACTCACCTCATTGGCTCTAAAACTTCTGCCTTGCATCCCATGCTTATGGAAGGCTAAAACACTGTCTTGTAAACACACTGCAATAAAGGGTAATTTTTATACATGTACAAATTGTATTACTAACAAATAAATTCAAAACAACAGTAAGGTATACAGTAAGGTATAAGGACCATAACAGATCACGACCTTTACTTGTACATGTATTTTTTTTACCAAAAATAACTTTAACCATAATTTAAAGCAGGAATTGTGTAGATATAGCACACGTTGTTGCTTGTATCCATGAAAATATGTTAGGTGTATTGCATTTCCTAAGTTTGCTAATAATTACCGAGGTCATTGCCATTTACGTTATAAAACATCTGATATATTTGGAAGAATCACACGGTCATTTATGGTCTGAATACCTTACATCAAAATTGCAATTGTTTTCATAAGAAAAAGTAGATAATCTTCCCTTTTAATATTATGAATAAAGTACGGTGGTCTCACAGTAGTGTGCTCAACTTGAGTGCAGAAGGACTGAGTTCAACACGACTGGGTCAAACCAAAGACTTTAAAATTGGTATTTGCTGCTTCTCCGATAAGCACGCATCATTGAGGAGTAAGAACAAATACTGGTCGGCTTGAAGTCATAATAATGTGTCTGGGTGGTGTGATATTTTTTCATGCGGACTGTTACCTTTCGAGTTAGCATGTTAAAAGTCTGGCTTAGCAATTATGTCTAGTACAAAGAATATGTATATATCACATCAACATGTCCTCTTTAACAACATTCATGATTTATCCAAGTCTAATTTTGATTCTAATGAGAGATATTCAAGTTAAACAGGGAAATCAATTGTTGAAAACTGTCCACCTGCCCACCATCAGAATAATAGTCCATCTTCATTTGGTACACTGAAAAATCTTTCAAATAAAAAAATCAGAAAAAATCCCACACAAACATATTTTGTCGGGTCATTATTTTGGAATGAGCAAAATGGGTATAATTACATATCTTGGCCAACTATTGGTAGTGGTACAAAAAAATATATATATTATGTTCAACCTATTTTCAGTATGCACACGTGTATCACATGTCAAAATATTAATTCAAATGCATTTTTCTCTGTGAGATACAATATATTTTATCCTTACAATGGAGTAAGTTATAAAAATATCTATTTTCCTAAATATTTGAAGATGCAGTAATCTTTTTCTTTCACTCTTACAATACCACAATTGTAACTTTGCGTTATAACTGGTTATAGAATGGTATTGAAATTCTGAGCACAATGTACTAATTCTTCTAATATTAAAATGGAGTCTTTTTATAAGAACCCATTAAAATATCAAACTATTAAATGGAGAAACCCTGACCTACATTTAAAAAAGAATTTAACGAAAACTAATAAAATTCAAATAAATGTATAGAAACTTTGTTTTTTGTAAGTCATTTCCAAAAATTTAATATGGGCTGTGGTTCCATCAATTTCATGATGCAAATAATCGATGATTTTAACACGCAACCAAAGCAGTGGTGTGAATCGTAGAAATTTTGACCCCCAAGGTTCAATCACTTATGTAAAATGATTAATATTGATTTTCATGCTGGGAATCCTCTTAATGACAATGACTCGGCAAAATTTCTTAATCAAGAATCATCCTTCAATATTGACCTGCAATAAAATTATTTCGGTAGTAACCGTTGCTTTTGTTTTTATAAATAAACAAACATCAGGGTTGGTATACCATGCGTGGATAAAAGACTTGAAATGTTTAAAGGATGCACTTGAATTTTTTGTAATATCATAAAACTGATGCATAAAAGGACAATAAATAAAATGCAAATTAGATTTCAATTTTATGGCACATTTTAAGCATGAAACATGGGTGTAACTAGTTTTGAAATTTTTTTACTATTTTCATTGCAACACATTACATTCAGCAACAAAGACATTAAAATGATAAAATATACATAACAGCCATACTTATTTAACCCACATTAAATTCTTTGATCTGCAAGTGTAATATACGCTTAAAGGAAAAAAAAGATTTCTTTTAGAAAGTTAATTCCATTTATGATTATTCCATTTTTTAAAATATTTGTCATTTAAAAGAATATGTCGTTTGTCATCAAAATCTTCGTCTATTTCTACTAGTATGAGATTTCCCTGTTTTATGTAGGAGGTGCACATTGACTTCCCCTCACCCTAGACAATCCTAAATAAGCCGTTTTACAGTAGAGGAATCTCAGACTAATTCCTAAATGAAAACAGGAATTTTATTTTTTTTATTTTTTTTTTTTTTCACAAAACATATTTTTTTCGCAAGTGCATGAATCACAAATATCAAAGGACTCCATCTGACATACCAAGAGAGGTTACTATAGAAAGCCTTCAAAATCTACCCACATTGCAAAGACAATCTTTATGACACCTCATATTAATGCCATTTAATGTGATCTTTTACTTTGTACAGGCAGACAGATATACAGGGCATAAGATTATATCAAAAACAATAAATGAGCAGACAAACTCTCATCAAACTGAGTTTTTGTTAACCATTGTTAGGAGCCACCTGCCCGCCAGACACCCTGCTAGACATCACCAAAATCATAACCATATTTTTTCCAATGCAAAAATCAGTTAAAAGAATTCAATGTACTGTTCAACAAGAAAAACCTAAATTTTTTTCTTGAGAATCTGAGAGAATTTTGGGTAAATATCAGTTCACTAATTACAGATAGGTCTTTGTTTTTTCTAATCTTTTTTCATTTCTTCCAGGTCTTACTTTTTTATAACAATCATCATGCAAAATGACAAAGCAACTTTTCATGTATTCATCCTTAAAATTGAATCATTGTGACCACTAGACAATAAGTTTTAGATGTGTAATTCATTTGGGTAAGTTGACCTACAAACTACTCAAACAAGATGTACTGTGAGCCATTTGCTCAATAGTGATACCCTCACTTTTCGATAAGGTTGAAAAATAAATGAAGTGGTCAAACAGGAAGATAATGTTGCCTTTTTCCGAAAACGCATCCCATGATAAGGCGTACCTGTAGAAGGCTTGTGACAAAATATCAAGCAGCTGTGATGAGTAGTTGCGGAGAAAAAGGTGAGGAAAAATTTTGTATTCAAAACCATAAGGTTGAAAAATAAACAAAGTCGTCAAACATGAAGTTGATGTCGCCTTGGTCTGAAAATGTATCCCATAATATGGCGTACCTATAGAAGTCATGTGACAAAAATACCAAGCAGCTGTGACGAGTAGTTGCAGAGAAAAAGGTGACGAAAATTTTGTTACGGACAGACAGACAGAAGGATGCATGGAGGGAACCAGGGGTGTAAAAATTTTATAACGAGTGAATATGAATGTAATTATCGGAAAGTATTAATTTCCATATTGCATCATCATACAGTATATAACATTATATCAAATACTCAATAATAGTTTTTCATATAATAAAATTTATAGCACCATAATAATATGGGTTTTGAATTTTCATTGATATTTTAACACATGTTATAAAATTTTCATGAGAAAGTATCAATACATCAAACTTTGTAATAAAAATATTTCACCTTTGCAGAGTCTACAAAATATCAATTTAAACCCCATTATTTATTAAATCAATTATGGCCATAAATCATTAACATATTTCAATACACTTCAATTTTTAATGATATTTTTTTTTAAATCAAATTCAATCATGTATTAACTGTCATTTAAACAAAATTATGAGTATTATATGTAATTTTCATTACCAATACATTATTCTCTCCAATAGGTCCTACTCTTATAGATTTTTACCCTTTAAAAAACACACACAGCTGGAGTACCCATACAGAACTAAAACATTTGGAAGGAAAAATGACAATCCATGTCAATTAAGAATGGACTTGAGCACATCTCACCAACCACATGATTCACTCATTACCACAATGTTAACAGGCAAAACTAGAGGCTCTCAAAAGCCTGTATCGCTCATCTGGATTTAACTTTTCACAGTTCAATGGACACATTTCTAAAAGAGAACCATCTGAGGAACATAACTGGTAAGTCTTGTTCCAACTGGCTAAGTGGTTTCAGACAAGAAGATTTTTAAATGAATTTTCCTATATGTTAAACTAAGTTCGGCTCTGGCAGCCACCTTGCTTCACAGTCCAAGAAATCAAAAATATTTCTGAAAGAGGACCTCCTAAGGACCATTGCTGCCAAATTCTGGTTCCAATTGGTCAAGTGGTTTCAGACAAAAAGATTTTAAAATGAATTTTCCCATATGTTAAACTAAGTTCGGCTCTGGCAGCCACCTTGGTTCACAGTCCACGAAATCAAAAATATTTCTGAAGGTGGACCTCCTAAGGACCATTGCTGCCAAGTCTGGTTCCAATTGGTCAAGTGGTTTCAGACAAGAAGATTTTTCAATGAATTTTCCCATAGGGCCAATGTTAAAATAGGTTCGGCTGCGCCGGCCATCTTGGTTAACAGTCCAGGTCATCAGACATAATCCTAAAAGAGAACCTTTTAAAGACCAATACTGCCAAGTTTGGTTTCAACTGGCCTTGTAGTTTCATTGAAGATTTTTAAAATTCATCCCCCCTTTTTTCTATTTTTAGTAACAGCAGCCATGTCGGTTGGAAGTCGGGGATGCCGGATACACTTTGGGAATGGGGCCATCCAAGGACCATTCCACCAAAGTTTGGTCCCAATTGGCCCAGTGGTTTCAGAGGAGAAAATCTTTAAAGGAAAGTTTACGCCGGACGCTGTCTTTAAAGGGCAAAAACTCCTATAAGGGGTCAATCAATGAATTTGGTCATGCAGACTTATTTGTAGATCTTACTTTGTTGAACATTTTTGCTATTTACAGTTTGTCTTTACCTATAATAATATTCAAGATAATAACCTAAAACTGCAAAATTTCCTTAAAATTAACAACATTTTTACCCGTCATTTTTGCTCTAAATGCTTTAGTTTTTGAGATACAAGACAAAAACTTCAGTTTACCCATATGTTCTATTTTTTGTCAGCCATGTTGGTTGGCAGGCGGGGTCATCGGACATACTTTTTAAACTAGATACCCTAATGATGCTTCTGGCCAAGTTTGTTTTCATTTGGCCCAGCAGTTTCAGAGGACAAGATTTTTGTAAAAGTTAACGGAAACGGACGATGGATGCTGGATAATGATGGAGGCCAAGTGATGAGAATAGCTCACTTGACCCTTTGGGTCAGGTGAGCTAATAAAGGTGTAAAAGACCTTTTATATTTTTGGATAAGAAGGTAATAGTATATTTTTAATAAGTTAGTATTAATTTGTTCAACAATTTCCCTATTAAAAAATAAGTTACATAACATGATCTAGTAAGTTTCTCAATATATTATAATTTTTATTCCATAATCGTTTTCTACCTAAATAAATGAATTTTCAGCTGCGCACTTGTCCAAAACAATGTAAATTCAATTATCAAACTGCACCTAACCTTCATAGATAACCATATCAGTATTACACATAAAATTGGATCATCTCCCCCTGATACCGCTGGATGGCTCTTTTTTTAGATACTCATCCGTTGAAAATGCATGGTTTAAGAGCTAAATTTCAACTCGAATTTCCAGTTATTACGATTTTTTCCACATCAGTAGCCCTTATCAAAACAAGACTGTATGCTTTGTAGTGCATAAATTCCCACATCGGCTGTCGCTTTTATTTGACCCCAAGTATTTTACTTTCATACAATGTCAACGTGAAAGTATGCATAATGGCTGCTGTAACATTAAATTAAGAATTAACGCCCTGTTATATAATTTATATTTTGTGTTAAAAAAACTTTCCATTTTCATCATAATATGCATACTTTTGTTAGGGCTTAAATATTTTGACATTGTTTACCAAGCAATACCAATACCTCAAAAATATCTGAAATGGTTCTATCTATTTCAAAACTTTTACTGTCATTAAAGTTATATTTACATGATGATGACTTGAAAATTAATTAATACAAAATAATGGATATGTTTCCTATGGGAAATTTACGAAAAGATCTTTTTTTAACACAAAAAACCTACACAGCTGTGATAAAGTACAAGCAAATTAAAGGAACTGTGCTTTTACTACAGTTCTTAATGTTACAGTGAGCTTTCATTTTAATCTAATCAAAAACTGTTGGAGAATTTTATGCTCACTAAAAATTAAGGACAGAAGGAAGGAATTACTATACTAGGCTTAGATATATTTCATGTTAAAGTCAAATTTTGACCAAACTGATAAATGATCAAAATTTCAATTTCATATGTAATCCTCAGCTACTTTTCAATTCAGATTTCATGTACTGTATCAAATCATCAATATATAATAACTTTCAACTAATTTTATTGTACTCCTCATATTACAGACATGAAGCAGAGCAACAGATATGGCATGAAATACAGCTTGGTTGAATGCTACTAAAGTCACTTCAACCACATTTGGAGTATTGGAAATAACTTCTGTGAACTTCTGTAGTTTCAAATTTTGAAAGTGAGAAGATACAGTCTTTGTTGAAGTACAAGTTTGTTTTTCTACAAAATACTTCAATGACAATGAAGTAGAAGTTAAAAGTCATATTAAAAATACAAGTTTTGTGCAATATGGTATATAGGAAATATAAGTATAAGATGATTCATTTCATAGCAAATTTTGTGCTACCATTCAAGTAACACTTTGAAGAGATAACACTAAAGTTTGAATTGCAACAAATGAATCTAACACTTAATTGTTGATTTCTATTCCTTTGATTTCAATGACCTGCTGAATCAGTTCATCATATCCCTAACACCTATTTAAATCTATTGTAACAAAATTACTACAGCAAAATCATTTAAATCTTTATGACTTGACATGGTACTAAAAAATCCCTATAATTAAATGTCCAAACCATTAATCATTTATGATATTTTTATCTGACCTTTTATGAAATCAATCAATAAGTAAGTTAATTGATTTTCTGGACAATGACCTCTTCTTTTTCTTGGTTGTTGAACTTAATATTTTTATTCATAGATTTTTCCTTTATTGTATGAACATACTGCAGTGCTTTGACATAACTCTTGTCTGCTTAATGGCTAATATCCAGTAGATACCTCAGACTCATGTCTGCTTAATGGATAATATTTAGTAGATACCTCAGACTCATGTCTGCTTAATGGCTAACATTCAGTAGATACCTCAGACTCTTGTCTGCTTAATGGCTAATATTCAGTAGATACCTCAGACTCTTGTCTGCTTAATGGCTAATATCCAGTAGATACCTCAGACTCTTGTCTGCTTAATGGGTATATTCAGTAGATACCTCAGACTCTTGTCTGCTTAATGGCTAATATTCAGGAGATACTTCAGACTCGTCTGCTTAATAGCTAATATCCAGTAGATACCTCAGACTCTTGTCTGCTTAATGGGTAATATTCAGTAGATACCTCAGACTCTTGTCTGCTTAATGGCTAATATTCAGTAGATACCTCAGACTCGTGTCTGCTTAATGGCTAATATCCAGTAGATACCTCAGACTGGTGTCTGCTTAATGGCTAACATTCAGTAGATACCTCAGACTCTTGTCTGCTTAATGGCTAATATTCAGTAGATACCTTAGACTCTTGTCTGTTTAATGGCTAATATCCAGTAGATACCTCAGACTCGTGTCTGCTTAATGGGTAATATTCAGTAGATACCTCAGACTCTTGTCTGCTTAATGGCTAATATTCAGTAGATACCTTAGACTCTTGCCTGCTTAATGGCTAATATCCAGTAGATACCTCAGACTCGTGTCTGCTTAATGGCTAATATTTAGTAGATAAATCAGACTCTTGTCTGCTTAATGGGTAATATTCAATAGATAGCTCAGACTCTTGTCTACTTAATGGTTAATATTCATTAGACACCTCAATCTCTTGTCTGCTAATATTCAGTAGATAACTCAGACTCTTGTCTGCTAATATTCAGGAGTTACCTCGGACTCTTGTCTGCTAATATTAAGTAGATAGCTCAGACTCCTGTCTGCTCAGTAGATACCTCAGACTCTTGTCTGCTTAATGGCTAATATTCAGTAGATATCTCAGACTCGTGTCTGATAATATTCAGTAGATAGCTCAGACTCTTGTCTACTAATATTCAGGAGTTTCCTCAGACTCTTGTCTGCTAATATTCAGCAGATAGCTCAGACTCTTGTCTGCTAATATTCAGGAGTTACCTCACACTCTTGTAGATACCTCAGAATTTATTACTATGTAACTGTAATAGTTTGCAAATATATCTTGGAAATTTATTAACCACTCTAATTAAATAAATAATTGATAAAAAAAAAAATACAATATTATATGTCCAACTGAACATATTGGGGTCTGAATAGAAACAACATGCTTCAATGGTAAAATTTTACATAAATTAACTATGTTTAACCTGTAGTTAAATCTAACCCTCATTTAACAAGTTGAACAACCAGCCAAGAAAATATTTTTACTATGTTTGCATTTTCTGACTGAATCTAAAGTTGTGCTATTTTGAATTTGTGACTTCCTGATCTTCAATAAATGATTTGGAATTTTGCACTTGTTTTACTTTCACATACAAATTTTTACTGCAAACAAAAAAACTGTTACAAAAATTTACCGGCTAACAGTAAATTATTGTAATATAAGAGCACACACACTAAGCTGGATTTTGAAGTGCTATTAGATTGAAATAACAAACCCCTGGAAATTTTAGACCACTTTGATATGTATATTTTCATGACCTAAAGGAAACAAGTCTATTCTCTTATACAACCCTGAGACAGGCACCAAATATCAATTTTATATTCTTAGGTTTTAGCCAATAGTAGCTACTACACGATTCCCCATTACACTACACTGTACACAAGCATTATGAACATAATGATCAAAATTTAATATTTTTAAAATATAATAATTATATATGTGAAAATGATGAAACAACATCCCATTAATAAGACTTAACATAGAAAAAGAATCATAAAATCTTGGGTTTCTCCTTGATACACTTTTGTACTATAGTTTAATGAAATATATTCTGATTTCTTGCCTAACCACCAGCTTACCATACATTATCAAACAAATATGCAAATATTTTCGGCAGAAAAATGTGTTACAAAGAAATAAGTACCTTTCTGAAATGGATTTTTTTGCAATTTGTCTTAAAACTTTAAAAGTACTACTACAACTTGAACCACAAATGTTTTGGTAAAGATAATTTAAACTTTAATATTAAGAATTTGTTAGCTCTTTTTTTTTTTTTATATACGGGTATTACCAAGATTTTGAAAATTTTACATCAATGACATACCTAAAATCCCTCTTTTTACTATTTCATTTTTCAGATATTTTTATTCTAAATTTTTCTTCAAAGGTGTCACTGTTTGCAAACAATCTTTTAATAAGAATAAAAAAAATTGTAAACAAAGGGGAATAACTCAATTGCTTTTGAAGGGACTAAAATTACTTTTCTCCTTATTTTAATGTCATCAAAAATGTCATTGTGCTATATGTACCAATATGTGAATGGTTTCAAACTGTGAATTCTTTTTATTTCATTACATATCAGTTTTCCATGCTTTCATGGTAGCAACAGAAGCATGAGTTTAATTATATGACTATATGTAAATGATTAGTTCAAAATAATTCATTGAAAGAAAACTAGACCTACAAAATAAATTAGTACCATAAAAAATACAAATTCTAACTAATCAATGAAAATAAATGAATCCACAATATTTCCTATAACTGTGAAATGCAGAAAACTCTTAATTTAAAACATAGTGAAAACTGCAAGAATTGAAATATATTATTTCATATCAGAGAAAATTTAGTTGTTTTTATTGGTTAAAAGATGGTTATGTGGTATTTTTTAATCTGCGTTAAAATGCCAAGCAGGCATTATCACGGTAGTTTTAAAACGCAAACGTGATGCAGCAGTTGTTCATTAAATCCTAGATATTTCTAGATGAAATTTTGGTTTCAATGAAATAAAAACAATACTTGCTCAAATAGTATTGTTGTAATATTATATAACAGGGTGCCTTTTTTATGTACTTAGTAGGTGTGCATATTTTGAATAATAAATTCATCAGTAATGCTTGAAGTAGGAAAAAAATTTATATGGGGAACTTCCATGAATGTACCACCAAAAGTAATGACAGAAACATAAACACACATCCAGAGGTCATCATGAGGTATTCAATATACATGTACATGTAAGGAACACACACCCAGCAGATTTATATTCTTCAATGAAATAAACACAATACTGCTTATATAAGAGGGCATTATCATGATAAATTGACTGCCCAAGGGACAGTGATATTGCCTGAAATATTGATAATGCCCGAGTCGCAGGCGAGGGTATTATCAATGTTGAAGGCAATATCTGTCCTGAGGACACTGTCCCTTGGGCAGTCAATATATCATGATAATGCCCTCTATATAAGCAACTATTGCATAATTAACTGAATGTTCTTCATTTATAGTATTACAGAAAAATTCTAGGAAAAGCATATATGTTATCACATAGAGTTATTCTTAAAGTTTAGTTCAATATTATTTAATCTGAAATGAATTTGAAATGTACCATGTTGTGCTACATACTAAGGTCTGAAAAAGCTTCGTTAACTGGAAACACTGAAAGTCAATCTGATAACAAAGCATTTGAAAGCTTCATAGGAGTGTCATACCCGGAACCGAAAATGGCAATTAATTTTTTTCTGAATCTATCGTCTGATTACTGTAAATATGGAAATTATTGCGATGCTTTTATTATTGCGAAAATTGCGATTGGTTTGGGATCGAAATATTAAAAACTCGCATTTTTAATGCATATTTTCATGTCCGATTTATTATAAATGTGTCACCCTTTGTTTAAATTTACACAGGTAAGTTTCTGGTCATTGATTGCCGACATCCGGAAACAGTTTAATTGGTAGATACTTAGTTGTATAGTTATTGTTTGGACAGCTATTATATATAAATGACATTTTGAATTTTAGTATTTTTAAAACCATTAATTAAAACGATTTCATTAATAAAACTTCCATCTTAAATTTTCACCCAATCTCCGATTGAAATAATAAAGCCTTTTAGTTTTCAGGCGGACAGCGATCGCAATAATTAAACCTCGCAATTTTGCCTGGAGCAGAAGAATCGCAATAATAAGTGGACGCGAAAATTTCCGAATTTACAGTCCTGAATAATTATATTGCTACATTTGTTTTTTGGCCAAACTAATTCCATATTATATAAAATATAGCAAAGAAAAACTCAATATCAGACTGTGCTTTAATACAGTGTTCTAAATTATTTTGCCAAATAATACTGTATAATAATATCACCAATATTTGCAAACTGCCATTCAATACCCAAAGACTTCATACAGACAACGAAATCAAGATATCTGTTTGATTAATAAACAGTAAATGACCATAGAATAAGATAAATAATATGATGATGTCATTACAAAATATTGCCATTATCCCATCTCACTATCACTAAACAGAAATGTGGTTCCAGAAAAATCCTGAATATATGAACCATATTTTCTGTAATTGTTTGTTTCTAAAAACAACTCTTTTTGAGGAATTATGAAAAACTGCAAAAAATTAGGTTTTTGATGTTATTGGACCAAATTTGACTAATTCACTTCTGGAATAATGTAGAAAATTACAACTTCAATGACAATTGCAGTTTGAAAATTTGTTTTTCCAAAAATTTTCAAAAAGTGACTAAAAATCACAGAAATTACAATACATGTAGAACAAGTAGAGGAACACTATATATGATACATGTTGGACACACATCTAGATAAAATAAACATTTAGAATGTGAAGAAAAATAAAAAGTTATAAACACTTACCTAATGATTGAACTGTTGAATCAAAATGTAATTCTGCTGCTTGTTTCCGACTTGACTTTAATTTTCCTGACATATTTACAACTTTAACAAATTCTGGAATAAAAGTGTTATTTTCCAGTAAGATCCCAAACAAAAAACTGACATATCAATAATATTCCACATCCAAATGAAGGCTTGTTGCAGACTAAATAAATTAATAACAATACTATTTAACTACAAAACTATGCTTGGTTTTACCATGAATAATGCTTAAGGATATTTTTCAATATGAAAAAGGTATTAGATGTATCAGGGTAAAACATGAATTCTTTAACAATTTTACCATAATTTTGTTTCTTCATTTCAAATAACTGATTTTTAGTTTTTTGTTTTCAGAGACAAAATTCTAAAAATATGATTCATGCATTAAGAAATATGAACCATAATGACCAATATTCTTTGCACATAAATTTTATCAACCACTTTTGACATCTGATAAAATTTTTTAAAAATTCCATTCTTTCTTTCCTTTGAATGTAAATGTAGATATATGTTTAATTTTTAACTTCAATACGTTAAACTACAATATAAACTTCACCTGCCTAAAATGGCAAACAGTGGGTTATCAGGTTATATAAGGCTTAATACTTACTATCATAACAGACTAGAATAGTATCTTTCTCCAACTGGGTTACGTTAACCACAGGTAATTCTTCTCCTATAAATAAATTAAATTGTAAAACGATATTAAGAATTGATAATTGCAAGAAACTAAGAATAGTTCATGACAGCCTTGAGAAAAACTTTGGCAAATAATGTTAAGCATGTTAAAATCTAATACAAAACTATGGCTGACATGAATGATTACTATGCTATTATTGCAAAAATGCAAATTAAGTAAATAAATACAGTAGATACTATAAGGTCATCCTTACTATCATTAAATTTTATTTATTTTGAAGCATAAAAAGTCCATATGATTGTAGTATTACCGTGTTCTCACAGTTCGTCTGGTGTGATTCAAAAGAATCTATTTCAACTATAATTCTTCAGTTTTAATATGCCATTATTTGCAAAATTAAAGCGGCATGCGATATTACAATGAACAAACCAAAGGAATTTAATTTCCCCATCACACCTTCATTTGGAAGAAAAAATAAAGAGAACTGTTCATCAGAAAAATTATCTATCTGACATAAGCATTAACTAGAGGCTCTCAAGAGCCTGTGTCGCTCACCTGTATCTAATGTGATTTTGGAAATTATGTAAAATTATATAATGATTGAGACCAAGATTGGTTTAATTTGACACAGTATTTAAAATTAAAAACAGGTCATCTTAGTGTAGTCTTACAATAGCTACTGAAGACATCTTATCATTATTATTTTTGAATATGTGGTAAAGTTGTGACCATTCAGAATTTTTTTTACAATTTTCTGATAGACTTCTAAACATCTTGGATGATGGATCGGCAACAAAGTAACAACACTTGGTCAGCAAAGTTTCATTCCATTCAGTGGTTCTCTAAAAGAAGTCATTTGTATGCATTTCCCATAGGGTCCTATGTTAAACTAAGTTCCCCGCTGGTGGCCATCTTGGATTATGGATCGGCTACAAAGTAACAACACTTGGTCAGCACCTCATAAGGAACATTCATGCCATGTTTGGTTTCATTCCATTCAACGGTTCTCTAAAAGAAGTCATTTGTATGCATTTCCCATAGGGTCCTATGTTAAACTAAGTCCCCCTCTGGCGCCCATCTTGGATGATGGATCGGCTACAAAGTAACAACACTTGGTCAGCACCTCATAAGGAACATTCATGCCAGATTTAGTTTCATTCCATTCAGTGGTTCTCTAAAAGAAGTCATTTGTATGCATTTCCCATAGGGTTCTATGTTAAACTAAGTTCCCCGCTGGCGGCTATCTTGGATGATGGATCGGCTACAAAGTAACAACACTTGGTCAGCACCTCATAAGGAACATTCATGCCATGTTTGGTTTCATTCCATTCAACGGTTCTCTAAAAGAAGTCATTTGTATGCATTTCCCATAGGGTCCTATGTTAAACTAAGTTCCCCTCTGGCGCCCATCTTGGATGATGGATCGGCTACAAAGTAACAACACTTGGTCAGCACCTCATAAGGAACATTCATGCCAGATTTAGTTTCATTCCATTCAGTGGTTCTCTAAAAGAAGTCATTTGTATGCATTTCCCATAGGGTCCTATGTTAAACTAAGTTCCCCGCTGGCGGCCATCTTGGATGATGGATCGGCTACAAAGTAACAACACTTGGTCAGCACCTCATAAGGAACATTCATGCCAGATTTAGTTTCATTCCATTCAGTGGTTCTCTAAAAGAAGTCATTTGTATGCATTTCCCATAGGGTCCTATGTTAAACTAAGTTCCCCGCTGGCGGCCATCTTGGATGATGGATCGGCTACAAAGTAACAACACTTGGTCAGCACCTCATAAGGAACATTCATGCCATGTTTGGTTTCATTCCATTCAGTGGTTCTCTAGAAGAAGTTCAAAATGTAAAATGTTAACGACGACGCCGGACGACGGACGACGGACGACGACGGACGACGGACGACGGACGCCAAGTGATGAGAAAAGCTCACTTGACCCTTTGGGTCAGGTGAGCTAAAAAGCATAAATATAGATTATCACATGCCTATTTCCATTTCTGCCATGATATCATCCCAAGATTTCCATATCTGCACAGAGGTACCAGCTTAAGGAAGATATGGGCAAGGGATGATTTCAGGGCAGATATTAAAATAGGCATCTTATTATCTGTTTATAAATCACATATGTCCCTTTCTAAAGTGCTGTAAAATATGGCTCACCTGGCTTTTCATTAAGCCATTATAAAATGTAATCGCTTTTGTATCCGAAAGGCTTTTATAGAAATGCAAAATGTCAAAGTAACCTTGATATTTGACCTTTGACATAAAAAAGAGGATCATTTGCATTTGTCTTTCCACATGAGATTCCTGTCAACATTGGTTACAGTCTGACCATTAGTTCCTGAGCAAAAAAAGTCTTTTCCCAGATTCAGCCGTATGTTGACAAGATGTCTTTCAACAACTAGAGGCTCACCAGAGCCTGTATCGCTCACCTGGAGTCTGGTTTTCATTGGACAATTAATCAACTATTTGACCAAGTTTGTTGCAATTGGTTCAATTGTTCAGGGGAAATTTATTTGACAAAAAAGGGCAATAACTCCGAAATGGGTTTTGGGATTTCCTTTAAAATTTCAGGGTAGGTAGACCTCAACATGGCAAATATTTTTCAGATTTACATTTCACTTCTATCTCAAATAGTTTTGGAGATAAATGACGAAAACTGTTAAATTTTGAAAATTTGACGAAAAAAGGGCAATAACTCCTAAATGGGTTTTGGGATTTCCTTCAAAATTTCAGGGTAGGTAGATCTTGTCATGCTGATCAATTTAACACTAGTCAGATTTTTGATATCTGTAACGGTTTTTAATTTATAAGCCAAAAACAACACATGCACCCCTATATTCTATTTTTAGCTACGACAGCCATGTTTTATGTCAGATCAAAATAAATTGAGGATCGTTTGTAGAGGATATGTCATAGATCATTCCTATCAAATTTCAAACCAATCGCCCCAGTGGTTTCAGAGGAGATTTTTGAATGAAAAAATTTTGAAAATTTGACAAAAAAGGGCAACAACTCCTAAATTGGTTTTGGGATTTCCTTTAAAATTTCAGGGTATGTAGACCTCAACATGGCAAACATTTTTCAAATTTACATTTCACTTCTATCTCAAATAGTTTTGGAGATAAATGACGAAAAATGTTAAATTTTGAAAATTTGACGAAAAAAGGGCAATAACTCCTAAATGGGTTTTGGGATTTCCTTCAAAATTTCAGGGTAGGTAGATCTTGTCATGCTGATCAATTTTACCCTATGTCAGATTTTTTATATCTGTAACGGTTTTTAAGTTATAAGCAAAAAACAACACATGCACCCCTATATTCTATTTTTAGATATGACGGCCATGTTTTATGTCAGATCAAAATAAATTGAGGATCGTTTGTAGAGGACATGTCATAGATCATTCCTATTAAGTTTCAAACCAATCGGCCCAGTGGTTTCAGAGGAGAAGATTTTTGAAAATCAGCCAATCAGAAACAAGAATTGCCTCTGGTGGCCATGTTTCTTGACCAATCAGAACTAAATGAGGAAACTTTGTTGAGGACCTTCCATACACCACTCATGCAAAGTTTGGTTGGAATTGGCCAAATGGTTTCTGAGGAGAAGATGTTTCAATGAAAATCTAACGACGGACGCAAAGTGATGGCAAAAGCTCACCCTGGCCATAGCCAGGTGAGCTAAAAAGGGCAAGAACTCCTAAATGGGTTTTGGGATTTCCTTTAAAATTTCAGGGTAGGTAGATCTCAACATGGGAACATTTTTCAAATTTACATTTCACTTCTATCTCAAATAGTTTTGGAAATAAATGACGAAAAATGTTAAAATTTTGAAAATTTGATGAAACTAGAGGCTCACCAGAGCCTGTATCGCTCACCTGGAGTCTGGTTTTCATTGGACAATTAATCAACTATTTGACCAAGTTTGTTGCAATTGGTTCAATTGTTCAGGGAAAATTTATTTGAAAAAAAAAGGGCAATAACTCCGAAATGGGTTTTGGGATTTCCTTTAAAATTTCAGGGTAGGTAGACCTCAACATGGCAAATATTTTTCAGATTTACATTTCACTTCTATCTCAAATAGTTTTGGAGATAAATGACGAAAAATGTTAAATTTTGAAAATTTGACGAAAAAAGGACAATAACTCCTAAATGGGTTTTGGGATTTCCTTCAAAATTTCAGGGTAGGTATATCTTGTCATGCTGATCAATTTTACCCGATGTCAGATTTTTGATATCTGTAACGGTTTTTAAGTTATAAGCCAAAAACAACACATGCACCCCTATATTCTATTTTTAGCTACGACAGCCATGTTTTATGTCATATCAAAATAAATTGAGGATCGTTTGTAGAGGACATGTCATAGATCATTCCTATCAAGTTTCAAACCAATCGCCCCAGCGGTTTCAGAGGAGAAGATTTTTTAATGAAAAAATTTGAAAATTTGACAAAAAAGGGCAACAACTCCTAAATCGGTTTTGGGATTTCCTTTAAAATTTCAGGGTATGTAGACTTCAACATGGCAAACATTTTTCAAATTTACATTTCACTTCTATCTCAAATAGTTTTGGAGATAAATGACGAAAAATGTTAAATTTTGAAAATTTGACGAAAAAAGGGCAATAACTCCTAAATGGGTTTTGGGATTTCCTTCAAAATTTCAGGGTAGGTAGATCTTGTCAGGATGATCAATTTTGCACCCTGTCAGATTTTTGATATCTGTAACGGTTTTTAAGTTATAAGCCAATAAAATGCTCCGCTGGGCGCAGCTAGATACGACCGCAGATGTCGAACCCTGAATAGTTGGGGCAATTATGAACACATTCAAGCTTGATACAATACTGAATTTGGATTGTGAATAAATATTTGACACAGCATAGGTTTGACACAGAATGAATGTTGTCTAAGAACTTAAAAATTTTTAATTTACCTATTCAAACCATATCAGTATTTTTTGTTTTTATATATAAATCAGAAATAACCAATTTAAAATTGGGCACTCATATCAATTTCTTGCTATTGCGCAATACTGTGCAATTGAAGATTTCTTGCTATTGCGCAATACTGTACAATAGAAAATTTCTTGAAATATTTGACACATAATAGGTTTCTGACACAGAATAACTGAAATCAAAGAACTTAGAATTGGTCATATGATTTCAATTTATATTCAATTTTTTGCTTTTTGTGCAATACAATATGCTTTGGAGAATTGACCCCCCCCCCCCCAACAAAAAATAATAATTTACCCCTTTTTTTAACTTTTGTGCAATACACTATGAAGTTGCACATTGACCCCCCCTCCCAAAAAAAAAAAAAAAAACAATAAAATTTATTGTAACCACCCCTTTTTTTGCTAAAAAAAATTTGAAATTTTCTTTTTAATTTATGAAATATGAAATGAGAAAAAAATTGCCCCCTCCCCAATTTCTCATTTACCCTCCCCCCCACTAAATTTTGTTTTCAACCCCCCCCCCCCCCCATTTCTTTATACTTTGCAACCATAACAGCCCATTTAAATACACCATAACTTATTAAAATAGAAAATGACATCATAGTCATGACTCATGGATGGCAAATTTTAAATATACATAATTCAAAAGCAGTTTAGATAAGATAAACAAAAAAGCTTCATCAGCACATTTTATATTGGCAAATTTCCAATGGAATTTGTTAATAATAAAGTTTTGATAACAGGGCACACATATCAATTTCTTGCTATTGCACAATACTGTGCAATTGAAAATTTCTTCAAATATTTGACACATAATAGGTTTCTGACACAGAATAACTGAAATCAAAGAACTTAGAATTGGTCATATGATTTGAATTTATATTCAATTTTTTGCTTCTTGTGCAATACAATATGCTGTGGAGAATTGCCCCCCTCCCCCCAAAAAAAATAATTTACCCCTTTTTTAGCTTTAATTTTGGACCTCGATTTGGACCAACTTGAAAACTGGGCCCATAATAAAAAAACTAAGTACATGTTTAGATTCAGCATATAAAAGAACCCGAAGAATTCAATTTTTGTTAAAATCAAACTAAGTTTAATTTTGGACCCTTTGGACCTTAATGTAGACCAATTTGAAAACGGGACCAAAAATTAAGAATCTAAATGCACGGTTAGATTCGGCATATCAAAGAACCCCAATAGGTCAATTTTCGATGAAATCAAACAAAGTTTAATTTTAGACCCTTTTGGCCCCTAATTCTTAAACTTTTGGGACCAAAACTCCCAAAAACAATCCCAACCTTCCTTTTGTGGTCATAAACCTTGTGTTTAAATTTCGTAGATTTCTATTAACTTATACTACATTTATAGTGCGAAAACCAAATGTCTACAGACTCCGACGGACGACGGACGACGACGACGACGACGCCAACGTCATACCAATATACGACCGCAAAAATTTTGCGGTCGTATAAAAACAACACATGCACCCCTATATTCTATTTTTAGCTACGACGGCCATGTTTTATGTCAGATCAAAATAAATTGAGGATCGTTTGTAGAGGACATGTCATAGATCATTCCTATTAAGTTTCAAACCAATCGGCCCAGTGGTTTCAGAGGAGAAGATTTTTGAAAATCAGCCAATCAGAAACAAGAATTGCCTCTGGTGGCCATGTTTCTTGACCAATCAGAACTAAATGAGGAAACTTTGTTGAGGACCTTCCATACACCACTCATGCAAAGTTTGGTTGGAATTGGCCAAATGGTTTCTGAGGAGAAGATGTTTGAATGAAAAGCTAACGACGGACGGATGACGGACGGACGACGGACGGACGGACGACGGACGGACGACGGACGGACGACGGACGCAAAGTGATGGCAAAAGCTCACCCTGGCCATAGCCAGGTGAGCTAAAAAGGGCAGTAACTCCTAAACGGGTAGTGGAATTTCCTTCAAAATTTCAGGGTAGGTAGATCTCTTCATGCTGATCAATTTTACCCCGTCAGATTTTCGATATCTGTAACGGTTTTTAAGTTATAAGCCAATAAAATGCTCCGCTGGGCGCAGCTAGATACGACCGCAGATGTCGAACCCTGAATAGTTGGGGCAATTATGAACACAACATTCAAGCTTGATACAATACTGAATTTGGATTGTGAATAAATATTTGACACAGCATAGGTTTCTGACACAGAATGAATGTTGTCTAAGAACTTAAAAATTTTTAATTTACCTATTCAAACCATATCAGTATTATTTGTTTTTATATATAAATTAGAAATAACCAATTTAAAATTTAAAATTGGGCACACATATCAATTTCTTGCTATTGCACAATACTGTGTAATTGAAAATTTCTTCAAATATTTCACACATAATAGGTTTCTGACACAGAATAACTGAAATCAAAGAACTTAAAATTGGTCATATGATTTGAATTTATATTCAATTTTTTGCTTCTTGTGCAATACAATATGCTGTGGAGAATTGCCCCCCCCCCCCCAAAAAAAAATAATAATTTACCCCTTTTTTTAGCTTTTGTGCAATACACTATGAAGTTGCACATTGACACCCCCTCCCAAAAAAAAAACAAAAAACAATAAAATTTATTGTAACCTCCCCCCCCCCCTTTTTTTGCTAAAAAAAATTTGAAATTTTCTTTTTAATTTATGAAATATGAAATGAGAAAAAATTACCCCCTCCCCAATTTCTCATTTACCCCCCCTCCCAAATTTTGTTTTCAACCCCCCCCCCCCCCCCCCCCCCCCCCCCCATTTCTTTATACTTTGCAACCATAACAGCCCATTTAAATACACCATAACATATTAAAATAGAAAATGACATCATAGTCATGGATGGCAAATTTTAAATATACATAATTTAAAAGCAGTTTAGATAAGATAAACAAAAAAGCTTCATCAGCACATTTTATATTGGCAAATTTCCAATGGAATTTAATAATAAAGTTTTGATAACAGGGCACACATATCAATTTCTTGCTATTGCACAATACTGTGCAATTGAAAATTTCTTCAAATATTTGACACATAATAGGTTTCTGACACAGAATAACTGAAATAAGGACTTAGAATTGGTCATATGATTTGAATTTATATTCAATTTTTTGCTTTTGTGTAATACAATATGCTGTGGAGAATTGCCCCCCCCCCCCAAAAAAAAAAAAATTTACCCCCTTTTTAGCTTTAATTTTGGACCCCGATTTGGACCAACTTGAAAACTGGGCCCATAATAAAAAAACTAAGTACATGTTTAGATTCAGCAAACCAAAGAACCCAAAGAATTCAATTTTTGTTAAAATCAAACTAAGTTTAATTTTGGACCCTTTGGACCTTAATGTAGACCAATTTGAAAACGGGACCAAAAATTAAGAATCTAAATGCACGGTTAGATTCGGCATATCAAAGAACTCCAATAGTTCAATTTTCGATGAAATCAAACAAAGTTTAATTTTGGACCCCGATTTGGACCAACTTGAAAACTGGGCCTATAATAAAAAAACTAAGTACATATTTAGATTCAGCATATCAAAGAACCCAAAGAATTCAATTTTTGTTAAAATCAAACTAAGTTTAATTTTGGACCCTTTGGACCTTAATGTAGACCAATTTGAAAACGGTACCAAAAATTAAGAATCTAAATGCACGGTTAGATTCGGCATATCAAAGAACCCCAATAGTTCAATTTTCAATGAAATCAAACAAAGTTTAATTTTGGACCCTTTTGGCCCCTAATTCCTAAACTGTTGGGACCAAAACTCCAAAAATCAATCCCAACCTTCCTTTTGTGGTCATAAACCTTGTGTTTAAATTTCATAGATTTCTATTTACTTATACTAAAGTTATTGTGCAAAAACCAAGAAAAATGCTTATTTTAGCCCTTTTTTAGCCCTTAATTCCTAAACTGTTGGGTCCAAAACTCCCAAAAACAATCCCAACCTTCCTTTTGTGGTCATAAACCTTGTGTTAAAATTTCATAGATTTCTATTTACTTATACTAGAGTTATTGTGCGAAAACCAAGAAAAATGCTTATTGGGCCCTTTTTTGGCCCCTGATTCTTAAACTGTTGGGACCAAAACTCCCAAAATCAATCCCAACCTTCCTTTTGTGGTCATAAACCTTGTGTTTAAATTTCATAGATTTCTATTAACTTATACTAAAGTTATAGTGCGAAAACCAAATGTCTACAGACTCCGACGGACGACGGACGACGACGACGACGACGCCAACGTCATACCAATATACGACCGCAAAAATTTTGCGGTCGTATAAAAACAACACATCCACCCCTATATTCTATTTTTAGCTACGACAGCCATGTTTTACATCAGATCAAAATAAATTGAGGATCTTTTGTAGAGGACATGTCATAGATCATTCCTATTAAGTTTCAAACCAATCAGCCCAGCGGTTTCAGAGGAGAAGATTTTTTAATGTTAAAATTTTGAAAATTTGACGAAAAAAGGGCAATAACTCCTAAATGGGTTTTGGAATTTCCTTCAAAATTTCAGGGTAGATAGATCTCGTCATGCTGATAAATTTTATACCTGTCAGATTTTCGATATCTGTAATGGTTTTTGAGTTATTAGCAAAAAACAGCAATTTACCCCTATGTTCTATTTTTAGCAATTGTGGCCATGTTTTTCATCGGATCAATATAAAATGAGGATCGTTTGTGGAGGACATGTCATAGATCATTCCTATTAAGTTTCAAACCAATCGGCCCAGGGGTTTCAGAGGAGAAGATTTTTGAATGAAAAAATTTTGAAAATTTGACAAACAAGAGGCTCACCAGAGCCTGTATCGCTCACCTGGAGTCTGGTTTTCATTGGACAATTAACTATTTGACCAAGTTTGTTGCAATTGGTTCAATTGTTCAGGGAAAATTTGTTGAAGATTTATTTTTCATAAGGTTTAATGTTAAAATATGTTCCCTGATGGTGGTAGTCCTGGCAGGAAGTTGACAAAATTGACCAGGAATAAGGGTGAACCTTAAATAAATGTAACAGAACCCGACCTCAAATTACACAAACCAATAACTCCTAAATAGAATTTGGGATTCCCTTCAAAATTTCAGGGTAGGTAGATCTCAACATGGCAAACATTTTTCAATTTACATTTCACTTCTATCTCAAATAGTTTTGGAGATAAATGCAACAAGAGGCTCTCAAGAGCCTGAATCGCTCACCTGGTAAACAATGCACTATAAACTAAATTAATATATTAATGTTTGTTGTAAATTAAACAGAGTATTAAAGGTCACGTAAAATGCTGAAAATACCTTTAAAAGCCTTTCAAGAACCTCTGGAAATGGGCATGAGTTCTCCCTACGCTTAATTAAGATACAGTCAAGGTCAATCTGATGATTCATAATACAAAATACAAGCTTTAATTAATCTTCAAATACAAGTATAAATCTTTTGGTCTATATGTTGTCTTCGTTTTTAAAATGTTTGAAAGAAGTTATGTAAAAATTGTGGGTTAAGGCTTTTTATTCTACTTGAAAAGGAAATATTGCAGGAACAATCATGCTAAGTTTCATCCAAATCCCCCTAGTAGTTTCAGAGGAGAAGATGTTTGAAAATTTGTTAACAACGATGATGACAGACACCAAGTGATGGCAATTAAAAGCTCACATATTATGAAGTTTAATCATTGTTATACAACATTCTCATCATCACCATTAACTAAGGATACCATGTTTACTTTAAAAACCAAATATTGTTGAAATCCGAGCAAGTGTAAAAAATGGCGGGGAAAATGGCAGCCATTTTAAAAATGGCCGTCCAAAACAAACTTTCATCATCACCATTCAACTCGGGATACCATGTTTGCCTTGAAAATAGCTTTCATCTTCATTTTATTTCTATAATTCAGGAAAGAATAGCAAAAAACAGCATTTTGACCCCTATGTTCTATTTTTAGTAAGGGCGGACATGTTTTTCGACCAATCAAAAATCCAAGCAGTAACTTTTTGCAGGATACCCTAAGGAACAATCTTACCAAGTTTCATTTGATTTTGAATAGTAGTTTTAGAGAAGATTTTTGAAATAATAACATAAAAAAAAGCTAAAAATGTCAAAAAAGGGCAATAACTCTAATATAGGTTGTCTGATTGACCTGAAAATTGGCACAGTGATAGATCTTAATTAACTGAACAACTTTTATTCTTACATTGATTATTTATCTCCTTTCACAATAATTGCACAAAAAGGGAAAATCTGCAAACAAAATTGACATTTTCAAGGGCAATAACTCTAACATGGTATGTCTGATTGACCTGAAATTTTGAACATTCATAGATCTTTATTAACTGAGCAACTTTTGTTCTTACACTGATTATCTATCTCTTCTCATTTTCATAATAATAGCCTTGAAAAACGAAATATTGCCAAATTTGACATTTAAAGGGCAACAACTCCTACATCAGTTGTAAGATCGTAACAAAAATTTGCACACTGGTAGATCTCATCGTGCTGAACATTTTGACCCTATGTCAAAATTTTGATATCTGCTTTCGTTTTCAAGTTATTTGCAGAAAACTACTGATCGACCCCTATGTTCTATTTATAGTAACGACAGCCATGTTTTTCGACATTTCAAAAATTTTAAACGATAGAAATTTTCCAGATGCCCTAAAGAACAATTCTGCAAAGTTAGGTTGAAGTCGGTCCAGTAGTTTAGGACGAGTTAACGTTTGAAAAAGTTTACAGACGACGACGACGACGGACGCCAAGTGATGGCAATAGCTCACATGGCCTATGGCCAGGTGAGCTAAAAATGTTAAAATTTTAAAAATTTGACAAAAAAGGGCAATAACTCCTAAATGGGTTTTGGGATTTCCTTTAAAATTTCAGGGTATGTAGATCTCAACATGGCAAACATTTTTCAAATTTACATTTCACTTCTATCTCAAATAGTTTACCCCATGTCAGATTTTCGATATCTGTAACAGTTTTTGAGTTATAAGCAAAAAACAGCAATTTACCCCTATGTTCTATTTTTAGCAACAGCGGCCATGTTTTTTGACAAATCAAAAATCCCCACATCAGTTCTATGCAGGGTACCCTAAGCAACAATCTTACCAAGTTTCATATGATTTTGAATAGTAGTTTCAGAGAAGAAGATTTTTGAAATAATAACATAAAAAAAAGCCAAAAATGTGAAAAAAGGGCAATAACTCCTAAATGGGTTTTGGAATTTCCTTCAAAATTTCAGGGTAGGTAGATCTTGTCATGCTGATCAATTTTACCCCATGTCAGATTTTCGATATCTGTAACGGTTTTTGAGTTATTAGCAAAAAACAGCAATTTACCCCTATGTTCTATTTATAGTAACGACAGCCATGTTTTTCGACATTTCAAAAATTTTAAACGATAGAAATTTTCCAGATGCCCTAAAGAACAATTCTGCAAAGTGAGGTTGAAGTCGGTCCAGTAGTTTAGGACGAGTTAACGTTTGAAAAAGTTTACAGACGACGACGACGACGACGGACGCCAAGTGATGGCAATAGCTCACATGGCCTATGGCCAGGTGAGCTAAAAAAGGGCAACAACTCCTAAATGGGTTTTGGGATTTCCTTTAAAATTTCAGAGTAGGTAGATCTCAACATGGGAAACATTTTTTAAATTTACATTTCACTTCTATCTCAAATAGTTTTGGAGATAAATGACGAAAAATGTTAAAATTTTGAAAATTTGACGAAAAAAGGGCAATAACTCCTAAACGGGTTGTGGAATTTCCTTCAAAATTTCAGGGTAGGTAGATCTCATCATGCTGATCAATTTTACCCCGTCAGATTTTCGATATCTGTAACGGTTTTTAAGTTATAAGCCAAAAACAACACATCCACCCCTATATTCTATTTTTAGCTGCGACAGCCATGTCTTACGTCAGATCAAAATAAATTGAGGATCGTTTGTAGAGGACATGTCATAGATCATTTCTATTAAGTTTCAAACCAATCGGCCCAGCGGTTTCAGAGGAGAAGATTTTTTAATGTTAAAATTTTGAAAATTTGACGAAAAAAGGGCAATAACTCCTAAATGGGTTTTGGAATTTCCTTCAAAATTTCAGGGTAGGTAGACCTCATCATGCTGATCAATTTTACCCCCACGTCAGATTTTCGATATCTGTAACGGTTTTTGAGTTATTAGCAAAAAACAGCAATTTACCCCTATGTTCTATTTTTAGCAACAGTGGCCATGTTTTTCATCGGATCAATATAAAATGAGGATCGTTTGTGGAGGACATGTCATAGATCATTCCTATTAAGTTTCAAACCAATCGGCTCAGCTGTTTCAGAGGAGAAGATTTTTGAATGAAAAGTTTACGACGGACGGACGGACGGACGACGGACGAAAAGTGATGGCAAAAGCTCACATGGCCTTTGGCCAGGTGAGCTAAAAAGTGGACTGTTTGTAGAGGGTATATTTGTCATCAATCCTGCAAAGTTTCAAAACTTTTCATAATGTAGTATAAGAGAAGAAATTTTTTGAAAATTTGCCTATAAAAACAAACTTTGGTTACAATCTGCCCATTTAAGATCCTGAGCAAATGACATAAAATTCCTTTCCGATATGGTTTCAATGGAAAATTCGAACAGCCAAAGCCTAATGTTGACTCGATGAATCTCAGCCAAAAGTGGATCATTTTTAGAAGGTATTGTTGTAGTTTCAGAGGGGAAGATTTTTGAAAATTGACCAATACAAATCAAAGATGGCCTCTGGCGGCCATGTTGTTCATCCAACTGAACCAATGGTGGATCATTTGGTTACAATTGGCCAAGTAGTTTCAGAGGAGAAGATCAAAATGTGAAAAGTTTACGGATGACGGACACTGGATGCAAAGTGATGATACAAGCTCACATGTCCTATTGGCAATGTGAGCTAATAATAACAATTAATGAAACAGATAAAACAGATTTGAGTTTAACAATTTCATCCTGTCGACAAATGTTATCATGCCAGTTTCGTCTACAAATCAAAACCGAGAGCCATGTTGTTTATTTCCGATGTGATTTCATCATGAGTGCAGGGCAAGATATTGGTTATCTGCCAGGGGCACGGATATCAATTAATCAACCATTCGGTTATTACATACGCAGAAGTTTTTCTAATAAATATGTGATAAACAAGATGATCTTACTGAATGTGACCAAGATAACATATCATGCATTGTTGTATGAGTTTAACATGTTTCAATTTAAGAATACTTATGCAGCAGAACAAGTAACCTTTTTGCTTTATTGTTATTTGCTTAACGTCCATTGGCAAGTATTTTATGCTTCTTCAGGACGAGAACCAGTTCAACAATTTATCAAATAAAATTCAAATATGGATGGGATGGGACACAAAGTGGAACCGATTTTGACTGCCACCGTAAAAGGGTGGATGGTTGGGAAGGGTAGGGTAATTTAGCCTTCTCAAAAACTACGTCTTTGGCGTGTAAGAATGTTATCCACTTTCAGTATTATGACCTGACATCAATAATCACCCCAAACAAGAGGGTCTACCCTAACCACCACCTGTGAACATGCTAGGCCGCTCTGTAGCATGAGCTCCCATGATCCATCACAGGTGCCTAGTAAAATTTTTGAAGGGAATATGTAAAATCACCAATATGAAAGTGCAAATGTATAACACGAACAATATTATACTTTAAAATTGTATTGTCAGCAAAAAGACTCACCTTCATTACATTCCATAAACCAATTGGAAGTAGAATTTAAATTAATTATATCAAACTGTACATGGTTCCTGTCATGCCTGCAAAATATCATATTTCATCAAACATACATTACATACGTTGAGATCAAAAGTTATTTAAATATGACATAGAAAATAACAGACATAAAAGTTTTTAATTTTTGTTATGACATCACTGATATCGTATTCAGCCAATTTCTAATTAAACATTTGTTACGTCACCTGATTTATAACTATGACTATCAAGCCAAGTAAATGTAATAACTTTATTGCTCCATTTATTTACATGTTTACCAAGGGTTTTGACATCATCCAACTTAGAGAACCGGTTTTATAAACATGTACAGGTAAAAATTTGAATATATATAACATTTCTGACTACAAAATAACACAGATAGGCAAAGGCAGAAATCAGGGGAGGTAATTGAAACATAGTCAAGAGAGATTTATTTTAGACAATACGTGTGTTATCTGACTAAACCCATCACCTAAAACTAAAAGATCACAGAAACATACATGGCCATTATGTAAATTTATCAGTACTCACCCCTTCCTAATACCAGTGCATAGCATTGGATATTCAAGTTCAGGGGATATAAACATTTCAAACACAGCCAAATTCTGTGGCATATCGTCGAAATCAAATGTCTGCAAAAATAAGCAAGGAATTATGAAATTTCTACAACCATATTTATATGGTTTTATTGAATTTATAACTAAAATTACCTGATTATTATCAGATATAAAAAAAAAGAAGTTGACAAATCAGAAAACTAAAATACTTTGAGCTTTGCCCGAGGAGGAAATTTGACAGATTAACTTTAGTCCATGAAACTCATATGACTCTATGTTGTTATAACAATACAAAATCTTTTAATCAAATGCTTTATGCTCTGCATGGTGGACCCTAGGTCCACGAGGGTATTCGCCAACCCAGTCGTCAGAGTTGTCTGACATGATTATTCATTGATTTGTTATAGAAATTACCAGTATTTAGCAAAATTCAAAAATTATAGAATTACTAAGGGTTCATTCCTTGTATTGCACATGGTAGATCTCCTTAGCTGAAATTTGGCTTCCTATTTTGGTATTTTTGGTTATGAGTACTTCTTGTTTTAAAATAAGTTTGGTTTTTGGTCTTCCAAATGTTTCGGTTTTAATGCTGCTGATGAGAGGTAACTCCTTGAAATGTGTCATATACAGCATAGTATAAATTTACTATATCTAATATTAGTATCTTTGGATTGTTGTTTTTTATGTATATACCAGCAATATTAATTTTACAAATAATATCATAAATTTACTGAAAAAAACTTTTTAACATTTAAATATATGTTTCTGGCATTAAGTTCTGGTATTTATTTAAAATCTACAAGTATTTGTACCTGTTCTATGTTATTTTATCTTATGTGATTCAGAAAAACTACTTTCAAATACAGACTACATTTGATTTTATATGATTGTGGAACAGTTTTATTTTCATACCATGTGTTTGCAGTTTTCTTTTCATGCCAGAAAATCATTATTCAATTTATTTCGAGCAATCTGATGTAAAAGCAATGCCATAAATTTGGATAAATAACGTAAGTATGTTGCAAAACAGCTCATACAACCAAAAAATTCAAGGTTCTGGGTTCTATTAAAGAGTATACATCTATTTATTTTTTCAAGCTCGTGACCAAGGCCATATTGGTTGAAACGTTGGGCAATTTTCACTTTTTACTTTGGTTGTTTTCTTAATGATTTTGTTTTTGTTCAGATTGTGTATTTTGTACATCTAAGTGGTTTTATGCCCCTTTTAACAGCTCACTATTTCCAATTATTTTCCATATAAAATATGGAAGTGGTTATACTTTGGTCTATTTGTCACCTGTTGTAAATTTGCCAAAATTAAACACAGTAAAATAAAACAAATCTAAATAATAATGTTTCAAATATAATTTCAAACGGAATTTTTGACTGATAACAGCAGTTTTTTTTTTTTTTTCTTAATGCAACAAAATTAAATACACCAAAATATAACACCCATGATTTTAGCAAACACCGCATTATTCCAAACACCAAAATATCCCAATATATGGTATGCATGCTAAGTTCCTGTTCTTTGTGCATATCTACCTCACAAGAGCCTATATAATTATGTAAATATCTTTCTCGTTTTGTGTTAAATAGTAGACAAAACATGATTTTTATTTCTACAAAATAATGTAAAGAATATAACTCTCACCTTCAGTAACATAAATTTATTGAGTGGTTCATACCACTGCATGAGTATGATACCCGTTGGCAAGGCCCCACAAAGATATTTGTATCCATTATAAGGGTTCCTTCCAACACAACATTTACTGCATCCTTTTGTATCAGGGACTTTTGTAGTAGGAGTAAATCGTCTACAAAATAAATATACAACATTAAAAAACTCAATGAGAACACAGTTGTATAAGTCTATCATAAATTATTTCAGTGAAGAAATGATTTCGTAGAAGATAAAAAAAAAAAAGTAAAGATTTTGGACAGCCAACATAAGCTCCATAAAAATTAATGCTGTATTTTATTGTCAATAGTTATTTGAAAGAATAAAGTCATATGTTGATGCCAAATAAAACCATAAATCTAATATTACAAAGTTCGCCTTGTTCCCCCACTAATTTTAGTGTATGGCTTTGTAGCACCCCAAGATGCACCCTTACAGCAAGTAATGATTGTGGGTCACTTGGCATCGGAGAACCAAACTCATATGTAAAACTTAGCCTAAGTCAATGAAGCGCAGTATGTAGAGACCTAATTTTGGTTGGAGGCTGTGTAACTCCCTGAAATACACCCTGACACCAAGTAATATGATTGTATATCAATTGGTATGAGAAAACTGAACTTACACATACAACTTACCCTAAGCAAATAAAGCGCGTAGGTCAATTTTGGTCAGAGGCTGTTTTACTCCTCCAGATGCACCATGACATCAAGTAATATGATTGGTATCCCTTGGTATCTGAGATCTGAACTCAGATGTAAAACTAAATCTAAGTCAATGAAGCACGATAATTATGTCAGAGTGACCTTATTTTGGTGGGAGGCTGTGTTACTCCCCGAGACGCATCCTCACACCAAGTAATATGACTGTAGGTCCCTTGGTATTGGAGAACTAAACTCGGACGTAAAACTTTAACCTAAGTCAATGGAGCGCGATAAGAAAGTGAGAGTGACCTAATTTTGGTAGGAGGCTGTGTTACTCCCTGATATGCATCCCCACCCCAAGTAATATGATTGTAGGTCACTGTATATTAAAACTGATTTTTGACATAAAACTTAAAAGCCAGTCAACCGTGTAATATGGGTCATGTGACCTTCATCATATGTCACATGGTTAGTCTCTTCATCATTCACCTGCACATAAATATATATGACCCTATGTCAACTTATAACTGAGAACTGGCTGTGGAAGTGCACATGCACATGCATGCGGATGTGGGGGTGACTCCAATAGTCCCCCTCAACTTTTTTGAGGCGAACTAATTATCATCCTGCAACAATTCATTTAGCCAATTTCCATATTTTCAAGGCCCATAACTCCTGAACAATACTGACAACAATAGTAACAAGAGTGAACACACTAAATGTCTCTCCTCAATATGCACATGGACACAGAATAAAGATTATCTGATAGCCGACACTGTCACTGAAAGAAAAATGCAATTAAAAGAAATAGTAACGGTCAGTTGACATATACTGAAAAATCTCATGCATGTCACTCAAACCTAAAATTGTGTGCAAGGTCAACTGACATGTCTCAGACTGGTATGAACCAAACAAAAAGTATCTATAAACCAAATATGGTGGGCTTAGGTATTACAGTTGCTAAGAAATGGACTTAATCATGAAAATGTGATGGTCAAGGTCTAGAGACAGGTGTCAGACTGGCATGTACTCACTAAGAATTATCAATAGAACAAATATAGTGGGTCTATGTATTACAGAGGTGAGAAATCCACTTAACTGTAAAACGAGTCAGTCAAGCATGGAATTGAGGTCTGGTGACAGGTATCCGACAGGCATGTACCCACCAAGAACTATCAATATATGGTAGGTCTAAGTGTTACATTTGCTGAAAAATATATTAAAGCTCGAAAATGTAACACAAGTTACTCAACCATGAAATTGAGGTCGAGGTCTGGAGACAGGTGTCAGACTGATATGTACCCACTGAGAACTATCTGTTGACCAAAAATGTTGGGATTAGGTATTACAGTTGCTAAGAAATGGACTTACCATAATTACTTTCATTCTTCAACACTAGAATATTACCTGTTTCTGAGAAAAATTTCAAAATCGTTGAAGAATTAGAATTTTTGTCTTAGCTTTATATAACTTTGTCTAATAAGAGGGTTTTTTTTTTAATAAAATTGTTCATTTCATTTAAATATTTCAATTTATTCCTCTGATAAATGTGAATATGCAAGTCCATTCAGAACTTGTTTCCAATTTATTTTCGAAAATAAACCAGGTAGGATAAAAAATCAATAAAATTTACTTTAAGTGCTGGAAATCACCACTGGAAAGATTGTAACTGTAATTACGTATAATTTCCAATGGAATTTTATCACAGATTTTTTTCTCTGCTATGTGAGATCAATTACAATGAATGTATTCCTTTCTTCCTGAAATATTGAATATTTTTTTTAATTCAAAATCGATGTTCGGAATTTAAATTAATTTTGAATTTAAAAAATACTCAATATTTCAGGAAATTCTGGGGTAGTAAGAGAATTTTCAATATGTGTTCAATGTTTTTAAGATATAAATTTTACTAAAATATTTGATATTGGATCATAATTTTACTTGACATGACTTAAATAATGTAGATTCATGCGCATGTCTGAGTTAACAGATAATCGTAAGGTTTTTCTCAAATAATGGGTCCACTAAAGAAATAATCGTCACATGAGTAAATGTACAATTAATTTTGACAACAAATTAATTTAAAAGTAACTTTCACAAGAACGGATGATAACTCACTACTCTATTATATGTGAATATGGAACAGAAGGTAAACAATCAAAATGGCTGTATTTTAAAAACAAGGATGGAAATCTGTCAAAAATGTTAAGTTCTTATGTATTTGGGACCAGGGCTCAGCCTACTTCAGGATGACATGGAGAAATGACTTTTCTTTCTGAATCTAACAAGGAGAAGTGGAGGGAGACAGGGAGAAGTCATTACCTGACGTTCCAAAGCACCAATCGGCACTGATAATGTTTTTATTTGAAGACCTAGTCTTATTCTACATTTTTTTTTTTTTTTAAGAAATTAAGATTCATTCTCTAATTTACTGTTCAACCGGGTAAATTTAACTTGCATGCCTTCTAAGCCAGTCTACAAAATGTGTACAACAGAGTTAACATAAAGAAGTTCATAAAATCGAATCATTACTTCATTCACAGTATCCTTCTCATTGTTTTTAAATTATTGTTATTCCGGTCCGACTTGCCGTGGTCCAAGTTGTCAGCCGGCCGAGTAAATTTGCCCATATTTTTCTTATTGGATTATTTCCCTTTGATTACTGATTAAAAACTAGAACTGTGAGGAGACCTCACTAACTATACCCCCAGCTGCTGTTAATTTAATGGACTAAGGCATACTGATCATGGTGAACTGTCTCACAAATTGTAAGTCTAACTGGGTAAAACTGAGGGAACAAAAGGGTATAAAATTATGGGAAAAAGTATTAGACCATGAAAATTCCAACACTCTTCCAGTGAAATGAACTTTGGACAAAAATCTTTACATTCATTTCAGAAAAGCAGAAAGTTATATTTTGTGTAGGAGTAAACTACACTTTTCTCGAGATATTTAAAAAGAAATCTTCAATTTTGTGCAATCCTGTATGAGATAAATTTAAATAAGTAGCAATATAAATGATCAACGAATACGGTATTTTCCAAAGAAAAAAATGCAAAAAAAATTAGATTTAAAGCTTACATGTTTCTAAATATATTGTTTTTAAAACACAATTAAGCCTTTAAAAAATACTATAAAGTTTATTTTTGATTCTGGCAAAAAAAAAAATGTTGAAAACTGAATTTTGTTTCTTTTTTTTCTTTTTTTCAAAGAGTTATCCCCCCATTTTCAATGTATTAATCAAAGGCACTGTCCATTGTTCCAATAGACCTAATTTTTCTATTTTCTGCACCATTAAAATTAAATTGTGCAGAAAATAGAATCCTACAATATATTATTGATCTAACCAAATCAGACTGTAACATTACTGCTAACATTTCAACATCAACTTCAACTGATTGTTTACATTTTTAGCTTTCTTGCTTTAAGAAAAGATTTTCAATGAATCTTCACATGAATATTTTAGCATTATGTGAAAATTTTATTGACAAAGCCATAAAAATTGGTATTCATTAATACAATCTATTCATGTTTTGCAGGTACTAATCAGCTACCACAAAAAAAAAAAAAAAAAAAAAAATGGTAAGAAACTATTTTAAACAGAAAGTACTTTCTCTTTTTTTCCTTTCATATAAATTTTCTAATTGTAAATCCCTCTGGTTAATATTTTCCATTTTTTTATTATCATTATTTCTACTGTGCCTTAAAATCCATTGTTGAACTAAACAGATCTTCAATTGTCAAACTAGCCAATGATGTGGTCGAAATAATTCGGCAGTCAAGGATTCTATTTACTGGGATTTAGTAATCAGCCTTTCATTCTCCTAATTATTTCCTGTCTGACTGATTGCACGCCATGTAATTATTACAGACACTGCAATTTGAGAGGCAAACTTACCTTGGCACTAATTTTTCTGGAATTTTGTTCACAGGCAAAGAGAACCTGTTTGTCTGTCGCGAATGTATCATCATCAAATCATGTCGCCACAGGTGAGGCGTTTTACCTAAAAACAGAAAAACAAAACAAAATTTTAGTAAATCGATCCAAAGACCACCTACTTTACACAAATCATGTCTTTGAAACCACCGATTTCAAAATAAATTTTCCAGTACAATGTCAATTTTAAGTTTGCAAAAACCCGTATTAAAAGGACAAACTATCTGAGGTAAGCTTTCAATGTAAGCTAAACTATACTTAAAATTACATATTTCTATTTTGTAGTTTATCATTGTGTAAAAGCACAGAAGCACTTCAAACTACAAATGTGCACATATACCTTCTGAGACACTCAACCACCCATACACACACACAAATTATAAATCACAAAATCCCGTCCTGAAATTCCAATAAATTCTTTAACACTCTTTGCTAATTTTCAGAACATCTGTAACATTTTGGATTAATCTCATATATGTAAACTACTAAATATTTTTCACTTCATTTAATTAAATCATTTTTTTTTTGTTCCGGATCTGATGGCTACATGTCAGTTATAGATTCTAGATATAGGTTCATTCTTACAGAGTTGCCAATGATGTTATCTGGAAATAACCGATAGCATATCTTTTAATTCGAAGCTGTAAATCGTTATTTTATAAGTTGCAGTTTTTGGACCATTCAAGATAAATTTCCTGGCAATACATATAGAACTAATTCAATTCAGTCTTCAGTATTAATGTTTGTACAGTTTTTAGTTTGGGGAAATATAATAATTAGAAAATTGCATGTGTTAATAAAATAAATGATAATTTTTTGATGTGTTGATAACTACAGTCTTCAGTATTTTGTACATACCTGAAACCGTCATAAGAATGTCTTTTATGACATATACCCACATACACCTTCTTGCATGGAGCTATATAAGAAAAAGAAAAATATTAATAAAAAGAATCCCCTTTGTAAGGATTTAATATAGACTTAAAAACAGCGAAAATAAAATAAAACTAGAAGTACCATGAGCTCTGGTCACAATGGCAATGTACAGTGTAGATTCTCTAAAAGTTTCACATAAATTCATACTCTGGTTTAGGAGGAGTTGTGGACGGGGCATGCCTACCCATCCTACATTACTATATTATGAAGAAATTGCAAAGTCCATGTTTGTCTGTGAAAAAAAAAACCAAAAATCATTCTGATAAAAAATAAAATAGGTGGTTCCCAATGCCATTTTGTACTGAAATTGTGTGAAAGTTTCAATGAAATCCATCTGCTGGTGTACGAGTAGTTGCAGTAAATAGGTGCAGTTAAATGTCTGCTGGGCCAATAAGAATTTAGGAATAATTTTCTCATGGCTTTACTTGTAGGAAGTTGACATTTGTGATCTTTAAGACATTTATATATTATTCATACACATTGATGATGGGTAATATAATACCAAGTATCTTTTAAGGCATTCAAATGATATGAATTGGAAATTGTTATACTGTAAATGTGGAAATTATTGTGAAAATTGCAATGGATTGAGGATTGCAATATTAATAAAATGCTCCGCTGGGCGCAGCTTGATACGACCGCAGAGGTCGAACCCTGAACAGTTGGGGCAAGTATGGACACAACATTCAAGCTTGATACAGCACTGAATTTGGTTGATTGATTGATTGTTGCTTAACGTCCAGTGGCAAATATTTCATGCATCTTCATGACGAGAACCAGTTCAATTTATCAAACAATTCAATTAGGGGTGGGATGGGACACAAAGGGGAACCAATTTTGACTGCCACTGTAAAAGGAGGATGGTTGGGTAGGGTCGGATAATTTAGCCTCCTGTAGCGGCCATCAGCCTACTCTTTTTCGAAAACTACAGAAGGGGTCTTTAGCGTGCAGGGAGTGTGGCATTCTCCAAACACGTTACCCACTATGGTCCGCGGTCAGGCTTTCCGTATTATGACCTGACAACCCCCCCAACGAGACTGAATTTGGATTGTGAATAAATATTTGACACAGCATAGGTTTCTGACACAGAATTAATGTGGTCTAAGAACTTAAAATTTTTTAATTTACCTATTCAAACAATATCAGTATTATTTGTTTTTATATATAAATCAGAAATAACCAATTTAAAATTTAAAATTGGGCACACATATCAATTTCTTGCTATTGCGCAATACTGTGCAATTGAAGATTTCTTGCTATTGTGCAATACTGTGCAATTGAAAATCCCCCCCCCCAAAAAAAAATAAATAATTTACCCCTTTTTTAGCTTTTGTGCAATATACTATGAAGTTGCACATTGACCCCCCCCCCCTCCCAAAAAAAAAACCAAAAAACAATAAAATTTATTGTAACCCCCCTTTTTTTGCTAAAAGAAATTTGGAATTTCCTTTTTAATTTATGAAATATGAAATGAGAAAAAAAATTAAATGTGTTTGGATTACCTCCCTTAGCCCACCAAGATAATATCATACATTTCTATTTACTTATACTAAAGTTATTGTGCAAAAACCAAGAAAAATGCTTATTTGGGCCCTTTTTTAGCCCCTAATTCCTAAACTGTTGGGATCAAAACTCCAAAAAATGGTCATAAACCTTGTGTTAAAATTTCATAGATTTCTATTTACTTATACTAGAGTTATTGTGCGAAAACCAAGAAAAATGCTTATTGGGCCCTTTTTTGGCCCCTAATTCTTAAACTGTTGGGACCAAAACTCCCAAAATCAATCCCAACCTTCCTTTTGTGGTCATAAACCTTGTGTTTAAATTTCATAGATTTCTATTAACTTATACTAAAGTTATAGTGCGAAAACCAAATGTCTACAGACTCCGACGGACGACGACGACGACGACGACGACGCCAACGTCATACCAATATATGACCGCAAAAATTTTGCGGTCGTATAAAAACTCGTATTTTTAATGAATATTTTCATGTCCGATTTAGAATTCAAAATATCATTATATATCTATAAATCTGTCTCCCTTCATTTACATTTACATCGGTAAGTTTCTGATCTTTGATTGCCGACAGGTTAATTGTATACTTATTGTTTTGGCAGCAATTATATATATATATATAATAACATTTTGAATTCTAATATTTTTAAAACAATTAATTAAAACGATTACATTAATAAAACTTCCATCTTCAATTTTAACACAATCTCCGATCTCAATAAAAAACTTTTTTTGACATGGGCGGCGATGGCAATAATAAAACCTCGCCATTTTGGTTGGGATAGAAGAATATTTCCGAATTTACAGTATTGCTTGTCTTTACATTTCTAAATACATATGTACACATATACAAACTCTATTTTACACCACTCTGTGGGATACCTACCAGCTCCAGGGATGATTCATGAATCTCATTAAGGTTTAAGGTGTACAGGCCTTCATTAGCACCAATCAATATATACTGATCTGTAATTAAAAACAAAAATTCTTTAATTCTAACTATTTCCTAAGTGACAAATCTTTATACTTCATAACAAAACCAGATTATTCTCATTGTTTACATGCCTGTTCATATATATATCTTTGAAAGGTTGATTAAAAGGCTGTTTGTTTTATTTCTGGGTCATAAGATGACCATTCATTTAAAGGGTCACAACCTCGTCATTATTTCCAATCATCTGCTAAAATAAATGGATATTTTCACAACTACATGTATGTCAGCCATCAAGTACATGTATTTAATATGAAAGAAGGGATATTTTTTACTAGAAATTCCTTCACACATGTAAGAAAAGGAACAGACCTTTCATTGCTGTGCTTCATCTTTAAGTTACAATGTAGTCTTGTATGCCAAGCAGTTATTTCAGATACATTTAAAAAACTATTAAGGGTGATTTACATATATAATGAAAGCCCATTACATTTAAATTTAAGAAACTTAAAATAAGTCAGATTTATGCTGTCAACAATACAGATTTTCATTACCTCTTGTATCAGGGTGTACCCAGCTAGCTGTACAATTTATATTCAGAGGACAGCCATTGAACACTTTTGAAAAACAAGCTCCCATCTGTAAGATAAATCAATATACATGTACATATATCTGACTTTGGTTTAATTGGTTTTTAAAAAGTTGTTTGAATTAAATTATCAATAGAAACATGAACTTGGGGAAAAAATCCTTTTTTGTTGACATGATTGGGTAATTGGTGACTGATGCAAATTGTAGCAATAAATCATTATTATTCTATTGGTGGAGAAAGTTAGGGATTCTGCATTAAACTACTAAAAACTCTTGTCAAGTAAAACTCAGAAGCTCAATTTTGACAGGCTTATAAGCATTAAAGGTTATCAATTGTTTCCTATATCTTTCAACTAACAAGGTTCTGAAATCCTGGTAAAAATTTCCTAGATCTTTCCACTAACGAGGTTCCAAAATTCTGGTAAAAAAGTCCTAGACCTTTCAACCTACGAGATTCCCAGTCCTGGTAAAAACTATCATTATTTCATTCAAACGCTTTGAAAATCATAGTTTTTTACATTGAATTTTGTATATATGTTCCATCCATTTTAAACAATTAGTGTACTAAAAACTTACATGTACTTTAGGAGTTGGAGGAAGGCCATTACTGACTGGTCGACCAGATGCTGTTTTCTCCTGCAAGAAGGTACATGTTATTTCTTACTAACATAAACATGGATATACAATGCTGTTTTGTCAATTTATTGGTTAGATATAAGTTTTTAACAAGAATTTATGAAATTTTTAAAATAATTTTTACACTCTAATTTCTGAAATATATTAATACCTTTAAGTTCTGTTTGCCCAAACTTTCATCAAGTATATGTTTACAACAAATTTCCTAAGTTTGCAAAAGTATGTTAAGTATGCCTGAAATTTATCTCTGTCAGAACACAATTAAAAATGTTTTCTCATAAGATGTCACTTTCAAAATAATTGTTTTTGTTTTTTCACTAGAGTGAAAATATTATTAGACTTTCATGGTGCTCAAAAATACCCAATAATATTCTTAACTTTCACTATAAAATCAATATTATAAGTTATACAATAGACTCCTCTTGATTGCATACAATTTTTGTCAAAATAAATTATGCAATTAACAGGAGTATGCTAATAAGTGGAATTATTTATTTTCATGTAGAAACACAATATTTGTTTTTTCTATTGAAACTAATTGTGTAAATTACTATATAAGCCTGTGTATTATGAACTTTGTAAACAATTTTGTTAATTAATTTGATCTAAAAAGCCATTAAATTTTGTTTTATTAATTTATATAAGATATTTACAATCAGTGTTTCACAAAGTTGTATCAAATTTTGGAAGAACATTCATGATTTAGAGAAAAAAAACATTATGTAATTAAAAAAAGTTTCTTACCAAGATAATATTGAATTATCAGGAATAATTAACATAGACTATATGGTAAATGGTTTGGTGTTTCAAAATCTTATGCAAAGGAGAGGAATATTATATTAACAGATATCCAATTAAGTGGATTTGACTGTACCAGCAAATAACCAGAAGTGTGCTGAAACAATACCTGATATTCTTTCTTTCGCCTTGGTAATACTGGGGGCGGAGGCTCATTAGACATTTCCCCGACTCCATTCCCCATTCCTGGTATAGCTCCATTGTGCTGTCGTCTACTTTGTTTTGGAGGCAAATCTGGGGGTATTTCTAAGGGCAGTCTAGTGTCTGGGGTTAAAGTCAATGTGCCACTCATTAATGTCCCCAAGTCAGGTCCCTCGTCTAAAACAGGCTCGTCACCACCTTCTTCCAAGTCATATTCCAGGTAACCTTCGTTTATACTTGGCTGTCAAGTAAAAACATATATTTTTATTTAACAGAACAAAAATGTTGTTACCATTTAGTATTTCAATACTAAAAACAATTTTTGAATTGGTGGCTCAAACTCGGGTCGCTCGAACACCATGAATTTCTCAACCCTTTATGAAAGTCTGGTCATTTTTTCCATTATGTCTATGTAAATTAACTCTCGATTTTTCTGGTCCATACAACAGTAATTTAATGTAATTTTCTCTCAGTAACTCTAACATAATTTTTGTCGTATGTGACAAATAAGTGTGAAAAACCAGAGGTAAGATCATTGATGACAAGGTGATTAATTTTCAGTTACAGGTCATCGATAATCCACTTGATGTTTATCTGTGATTTTTTCTTAAATTATTGTTTCCACATCAAGATTTGATGTGTGGATGTTGTTTTAATGATCGTATATATAAAAAGGATGTAAATTAAATTTTAAATTTATTGCTACTTCATAACTGAAAATTTTCTGGACTGCGATGGCTCGAACTACCTATCATCGAACTAATTTTACAGACCTCTTCGAGTATGAGAAATCGAGACTGTACTGTATTTTTGCATAGGTTCCATTCTAAGATACAGGGACATGACCAATGTCATAGTTAAAGAAAATATGAGATACATGAATTCATTGTAAAATTTTCATGGATATATATACATGTACATGCTCAAATAGTAAAACATACCTTGGGTGGTAATGGCGGAGGTTTAACCTGCAATGTTGATCTGTAAAAGAATACTTAAATATATAGAAGGGATAAAAAGCAAACATCAATTTTACTTCCTGTAAACTTGAAATTACCTGAATTCAAATTTAATATCAAGTAACTCTGCTACCTACAATTAAAAGCTATTGGGATTAAAGAAGAAAATAAAAATCTACAAAAATTATTAAAGAAACTTGTATATAGAATATGTGTCATACTTGTGTCTCATTTTTAATACAAACTTAGTACAGAAATATTATACTTTGCAAACAAAAGAACCAAATAAAACAAAAACAAAACAAAAATTGCCACTAACTTATTTTTAATGGAAATATGTACAAGCAACACACTGTTTCTGTAGGAATGAATACCAGCTAATATAGATTCACTCTTTTCTAATAGGAACAGCAACACAAGCATATCTAGCTTGTAGATTCAAGATCTGGAATTTTTTTAATGGATATATCAGAGAAAACAGGACTTAAGACATTATTAGTTATCCTACAACACATATGTCAAAGGATGATTTAACAGAAAATAAATGAATTTTTTCAAAACCTCTTATTATTAAAATTAATATGAGAAAGCAGAGCTACTTGTTAGAAGTTTAAGAAGAATATGATTCAATATTATTGTTAAAAAGTACAAATAATTGTTTCTTAGTTTATGATTTCTTTTCTAAGAGAAGTTCTTTTTTTTTTCTTAAACGTTATAAAAATGCTATATTTAACCAATACACATGCACACTACATGCTGTTAATGTGTGAAAGTTACTGGAAATGTTCCTATATAATGTTTTTCTATACACTGGATAATGGAAGGTGTTACTGGAAAAATCTGTAAAAAGATCCAAATTTGATATGAACAAAACTACAAAAGCCTCTAAATGCTTTCTAAAATAAGACAATACATGAGAACATTGAGATAAATCTGTTTTGATGTTAAAATTTTATGTAACAGAAACAAAATTTTTAGAGCAGAAATTAATTAATGGCTATTTTCTGAGTAAAATTTACTGAAATTTAAACCAGCAAAATAAAAATATCTTTTTAACAATTTTATAAAACACACAATGACTCAAATATTGATTAACTGAATAAACTGCATTAACTAACTCTTACTTGATAAGTCACTTGTGATTTAATCATTCTAAATTCAGTTATAATTTGGAGGTAGTAAAGAGTTATTGTCATGCAACTTTTTTGCAGTTTTTATTTAAATAAATGTTGTAATGTTGAAAGGTTGTTATTCTCCGTTTAGTGCAAATTGCTAAAGATACAATGTGTAGGTGAGTTTTATTTTTAGTTCATTGTGAAGGCACTTTTATTTCCAATTCACTCGTGCTGACATCATCTCTGTACAACCTTAAATAAACCATAAAAAATATCCAAAATTTACTACACGTATTGTCTCATTACCAATGTACTGTAAACAACTATTACATACAGTGAATTATCCTCAGGTGATCGTAAAATATTGTGCCAAGGGAGATCACTCTAAAGAAGTTTAAATTTTCATTCTGTGAATTTTGAGTGAATAGGAAAATATACTAACTAATAAACTGGATGTGTTTAATATATATTTACAGTACATATACTACTTGTGTATTTATTTTACAGAACAAGCCAACAGAATTATCACAAATGACTATCTACCTTTAAGCATGTTCAATTTGTCAAAACTTCAATACATGTACATCAAATATTTGTTTTTGGTTTCCTGAATTTCTTTTCTTGAATACATTTTTAACCCATATACATTTATACATGTATTTAAAAAAGATTTATTTGACACTAGTGAAATTTGAGATGTGCACAGAAGATGATGGATGACAAGAATACTTCAGAAAAAATCTGTCTAAAAATGTAAAACTTCATACAAATATTGTTTAAAATCTGGGCTTCTTGAAATTTTGACTATGAAAAACATGAAATACGTCTGAGATCTTGTGCCAAAAGATCAAATCTCAGAAAATATACTTCATGAATGTTTGAAAAAACCACTCTCCTTCCAAAAAACCGAGTAATTCCTCTACATCAGAATACATCATAGTTTATTCTTGTTTAACATAGCTTTCAATGAGAAACTATGCCTTCTTTTTGGTGTCAATGACTGTACAGTTATTTACTAATAATTTAATTTGATTAGAATTCTGCGTTTTCATTGGATGAATAGCATAGAGCAACATTGGTTATACTGTTGTTTGGTCTATGTCATTAATCTGCCACTTGTAAATTCAAATAGTCCCATGTCATTATTGATGCATGAATCTAGGAATCATTGAACTTCTGTTTGGAAATTAAATTATCAGGAATGTTTCAAATTTTTGAACAGATTATACTTCAATAACGTAGTTTGGGTCAGTTTACGGTATTCATAAACCGCTTTGCAGTTTATTATGCTTAAACTGACCCCAAACAGGTTATAACATACAATGTGTTCCAAAATTTGGAGACATTCCTTAACTGAACTGAAGAGTGATGTAACAATAGTCATTGCCAAGTAAGTAACATATAAACCATTATCCCTTGTATCTTCTCAACATGTAAATTAAATATGTTGAAATTCAAGTACTATATATAACTCTCGACTATTAATTCACTCAGGCATTCATGAATTTATGTTTTGTTCTGTCATCTGTTAAATTTTCGAGGATCATCATTTACCAAATTTTATTTGAACTGACCATCTGGATCATTTCTGGAACTTTAATCAAAGTACATTTATTATGAATTCCTAACTACCAAGAGATGAAAAATGTTAAATAATACTGAAGCAAAACATGCAGTCTCAAATTTCACTTTGTTATTGTCAAAAAAAAATTCTTTTTTTTAAATTATGAAGAAAATTATACCAGAAGTTAAGTACATGCATCTATTGAAATAAAGATCCTTCCACAATGAGCATGCCTAAATTAGAAGTCATATTGTGTTTTCTTACTGTTCTGACAGAGGTAAATCTTCATCAGGCAGGATGAAGCTACCACAGTGTCCCCTGTAGAAAATAGGTCACTCAATAAATAACAAAATTTGTCATTTGTTAAATAAGAATCAAGCAAATGAACAAAAAATAAAATAAAAAATTCTCAAAATCTATAATTTTATTCAGCATATACAAATATATAATGAAAGCATTCAAAATACAAATTTCATATTTCTTTTTTTGAATGAAATATGCAAGACGGCCTGAGGTAAATAGGTGCAGGTCACATAATCTGTCAATATAATGTAAAAATATTAATTCTTTAGGGTCAAAATGTGCATAAAAAATTCAGTAAGTGAATACTGGTTTATTAAGAAAGCTTCTCCAGTGCTTTATGTTTGGACAGTAATACACTTTCCTACAGGTAAGTGTATACTTTTCACCCAATATATAGAAAAGAGAATGCTTGCACAGTATCAAGAAAGAGTTAAGACATCAGGGATGATTTTAACGATAAGGGAAAAAGTAGAAATGCTTAACAAGAAATCATTTTACTATTCGTAATAAAGTAAATGTAATGGAGAAATCAGAAAGCCTTATACAGAAAACTTAATAATATTATCAATAATACATATTACTGAAAACAAATATTTTTTTTCCTATAAAACACCAATATATACCTCTACCAAAGCATGTATACTACAGATACAACCAAAGCTAAAATTCTAGAAGCACGAAGAAGCTTATTATTTAACTTCCTATGGATCTACGTAAAATCATCTGTTCGGGTATGTGGACCATAAATGACCATGTGATTCTTTCAAACGTCCCAGATGTTTCGTACAACGTAATGACAATGACCTCAGTAATTATTGGCACACCAGAAACGTAATATACCTTACTTATTTTCATGAATGGTGCATGCAAAAAACAAAGTGATTTTTTAACTTGAGAAAAATATATCTACATAATTCCTGTTTTTAACTTTTGGTAAAAATTACTTTTTGTCAAAAAAGAAATATAAAATACAGTCATGATCTATTATGGCCCGAATACCTTAACTCATTTCAGATAGATCAAACCTTAATTAACCTCAAAATATCTATACTTATTTTCAATTTGAAATTCAAGTGACCCAGAAATACCATCCTTGTTAAAAGAGAAAAAACCCAATGTTCCAAGGTTGTATCTGTCAAGCATGTTCTGCACTAATGCAATGAAAAGTACCATGCCTAACAACATTCCTCATGAAAAATTAAACTGGAATGAATGTTAAGCTAGAAATGATATTTCAATAATGATAAAATACAGAAAGAGGAAGTCATTCTGCAATGAATTTTTCATACAATGTGGTATTGATAAAGTTGAAATGTGGTACACTGGACTGGTCTTTCCAATTGATTAATATGAAAAAATTGTTAATATGTTTATAAAAGGCAGATATAGTAATATATTAATTTTGGTAAGATACACCATAGATTCAGAAATTAATGCATGCTAAGGACTGACATTAGGGGCTGTCTTGTTCCTGCTGCGAGGTTTTACCTGCTGAAGTTGTTTTAAGATGAAGAACAATAATATAATTCACCTGGTTTTTGTATCATGTCCCAGTATTTCATAAACATTAATCAATCCAACTTTTACCTCAATCTCAAACAACTGACAATAATATCACAGTAATTCTTGTGATTTCATCACATTTTGTTATGAATTGTTCAGAATTTATCATACAAGTAAAAATTTGTTGGAAGTTATCTTGTCACATACATTAATTTCTGAATTTACAATACTTATTTTATACAGATGACTCTTGTTTCCTCAAACTCTTTGATTTCAAAACTGAGATCTCAAAGTAATATGTTGGTCCCAAGTTTATACTTTACTCTATACTTACCCCTAATATTACAAACTTCCTATCATATCAAAGAATTTTTTACCATCCCTTCAAATTTAAGATAACCCTGAGTCAACTGTATTTAAACTTTCCACATATCTGCCCTTTTTTCTTAATATTAAGCAGTGAAAGGCAAATTATACAAACAGAAAATGTTTCTATATGAACAGTTTTTATACCTGTTCATTAGTTCCTCTCCGACTGATTCCAACAGTCCTCTAACAGAAAGAAATATTGATATTAAGAACACTTATTTATCACATGCAAAAATATAAAATAATAATTGGTAGTTTGGGAAACGATGCATCTAATGCTTTTAACACAGACCTGATTTTGACAACCGTGTGAAAAGATCAGAAATGAGCCATTTTACTATGTATAATAAAGGAACCGTAATGAACACATCCAAACTTCAGGTGTTCAACCTAGCTAAAATCTGAAGGGGGGAATTGCCAATCTATAAAATGAGTTTTATGTGCCATTAAATGCAGATATAAATACCCTAGAGTGAAACTGAAAGACGGTATCAGAACAGAACAACAAGTAAAATTTAAAAAGGTTATTAAATAAAAACATGAAATATACATGTATATTTAGTAATTTGCCAATCTCATATCTGCCTATTTCAGAACAGACAAAATATCTTCAAGTGCATTTTATCCTAAATCTCTGCAAATCTTCCCCTACATCCTTGATTTACTACAGTATGTTATGTAAATAAATGAAGTTACTATTCATTCTAACATTAAAGACACACTTACTTTTTAGAAACATCATTGTTTTCTAACCAGGGCTGTGCTGTATCATATCTTTCATCCTAAAAATAAACTTCAGTTCTTAGAGGCTCTTACAAAAAAAGAATGTAAAAAGTGAAAAAAATGTGTTGGAAAGCTTTTTTCATTTACCCAAACAAGCAAACATTTTTATTTGTTATTCCATATATAATATTATCTTTAAAGATAATATTTACAAAATGCCAACTAGTCACATTTCTCCAGTTTTCTGCATCCACATTCAGAAATTAATTTGCATATTGAAATTGGATGTTGGTCTTACCCCTTCTTCATTATCCCATCCTCGTTTTCTGGCTCCATCATACTGATCAGGACCCTACAATAATAAATTATTTCAATCAGATATCAACAAGAGGCTGTCTCAGTAACAACAAACCAGATATTATTAGTTATACAGTCAGTTATAGGGGGGATACGGGAATATATATATCTGGCGAGGCCCCTGTATGACTGTATAACGAATTTATTCCGGTGATGAAATTTTCAAATCAGGAATTTTTTATATTATGGCCTTTAGTATGGTTTTTTTTTCTTTTAATTTTTGTGGGATGGAAAAAAAGCAAAACTAATATTATAAAGTTTAAAACAACTTGTTAACAGAAAATAATATACTTTTACATTTTTACTACTCTATTTATCTATGTTATCTATGCCGGTCCATATAATGTTATATGGACCAGCTGTACATTATATGGACTGCCTCATTTTGGCGAGATCGATTAAATTCAATTAAATCCCAGAAAAGTATAATATAACAAATAGTTCATGACACTTCAGGTCAAATGTCGCTTCGGTCCATATAATTTTTGTCGGGCGACCATATGACCCTCAATATCATTAACTATTTGTTAAATAGTGAAAGTGAATCACGTGATTTCAAGGAAAAGGGGTACAGATCGCAGAGACGGGATACAAAAAAATTTCGGGGCATGTAGCGAATCACGTGATTTCAAGGGGGGGGGATACAATAATTGATAAGGACACTTTGTAGCCAATGGAAATACAGTATTTTAAACAGAGTCAGGATAATTCCTTCATCACTTCTTTGGAGCCATCCACTAGCTTGACTAACCGGCATACACAAAAAACAAATAAGCCAAGATATTTTTCATTGAAAAATATAGATAAAAATATAAATATCCACTTTACAAGTAACACAGTATTTGAAAAAATATTTTAGTTTCAAAAATTGTATGTCTTTTTTTAACTTTTCCATAGAAAAGATCACAACTTATTTCCGATCTACATTTCATACATATGATATCCCACGCATTGTGCGCACACCAATCTCACGCCCTCACGCGCGGGCAACAATTTCTTACGCATACCTTAACTTCTGTGGAAAAAAAGTTTACAGAAGCCACACAACTTTAAATGGTAAATGGATGTTTTTCTTTTAAACATCGTCCTTGACATGAAAAATACAGAAATGTTTGTTAATTCGTTCTTATTTGAAATTGAAACTAGCATTTGAAAGCAGGGGAGTTTCCAGGATATTTGAAAGGGGGGGGCGTATAATAAAACTTTTGCCGAGCAGAGTGAGTGTATGTGTATATTTTATAGTTAAAGTGTCAGGGTTTGATATTTTTTATGCCAAATTCTTTTTGTTTTTTTTTTAAAAGGAGGGGGGGGGGGGATATGCCCATTATGCCCTCACCTGGACCCGCTCCTGGAAAGCTAACTTGTGTTCTTGAATAGTGATCACCGTCGGTAAACAATGTTGAGTTATCTCCCTTGTTTAGACTAATTTCACAAAGTTGTTAATAAAACTATTTTTTGCTATGCACATTGTTAGATAATTGAATAAATTTAATATATTTCACTGTTATTTGTTTGTTTTAAAGACAATTGTCCTATTTAGAAATAAGAATAAAAGATTTGAAAAACATTTAAATAAGTTTAAGACTAAATTACAGAACATTGATAACATGTATATTTCCCAAAGTTCCACCTGGTTGGACGATTTTGGAAAATAAGAAGAAATTATAACAATATAATACTTTTTCCGGACTATAAACAATATCGGAAATGTTTAAACTGAATTTTTACCATATGAAATTTGAGAATGTTTTATTGTGAAAGCTTCTATTTTAATGTCAATAAAATTTCACTCATACCCATTCTAAATTTGTCACATGTATGACATTTACAACTTCAATGATATAAAGCCTCGTCGTTTCTAATTATAATCTATTACAGGTAATAACTATCATATTATAGCACCGTTACAATAATTCTGTCATTTCCACTACACAAAAATTACTTTAATTAGTTTAAACTTATTTATCTATAGTGGATTGGGAAACAAGATATAACAACTTTAATCTGAAAATGATATTTACAGATTGCATATTATTTGAAGAAATATTGTCTCTCTGATGCATTCTCCATATCTTTTCTTTTTTAAATTGATTACAATGTTATTAAAACTAGATATACTTACCACAATTGATGCTGAAGGGGATATATTCACTGAAATATAAAATAAATAATTTATCTATTTGTTCTACTATCTGCATACTCTAAAACAGGTTATTTTGAAGGGTGTAAATCTGAATCATGAAAGTCTGCCAAATAAATCTGCATTTAAAGTAATTATGAAATATAAGTATAAAATTTTGAGACAAAATTTGATGAATTTGATCTGAATTAGCTCTAAATCAAGCAAAATTACCACATACAGCTGCAACAGATGAAAATATATGTTTATTAAAAGATAACAAATTTCTTTTTTTCTGTGTACAATTCATTGATTTATATTATATTGTTATCGTGATGCTGAAGGCATGCAAGTTTTGCTTCCAACACTCTAAGCCATCATTTTCTGGATATTCCTGATCCTGAATTTAGAATGTGCCACATCCTTTTCACGAAATCAGTGGAGCAAAGTAGAATTATTGAACATGTGTATGTCAACCTGTATGTGAGTTATACAGCATGTAAATTGCTTTTGAAATTAAAGTTTATTCCCTATTTGGCCAAAATAATCTTCACTTACCTTTCAATTCCAGACTATTTCTTCCAAGGTTGTTGGCAGCTTTTTTGGAAGGTATCCTTTCTGGAACATTTTGTAAGACCTAGAAAACATAAATGGTTGTCAAACGTATCCAAGTAAATCACCTTTATCAATGTATCAATAAGCTCCACATTACGTAATGAAAATAAATTAGAAAAATTCTAAAAATCAATATTTTCTTTAATTCAATTTAATTTCAACATACATATATTCAATATTCAAAATGACATCTTGTTAAAAATATTGAGAGATTCGATACTAAATGAAGTCATAAAAGAACACTCTGTTTAAGAAGAGAAAAATTAGACTGAAGGATGCTCGCTGGTCATGTTTTGGTCTTTTTGTCAGATTTTCGGAATCCTCGGGTTTTATCTATTTCTTAAACATGAATTTTTTTGCCCTTGAACCCCCACTTTTTCTTTTATAATTCAATCATATATACTTTAAAATGGTATTTGACAAAATTTTATGAAATCCTTTTTATTTTTTCATACATTTTTGAGAGACTGAAGTTGTCAATGCAAAGACAATGAAAAATCCAGAGAAAACCCATTTCTTGCAAATTTTCAAGGCCTTATAGCTCTAAAATGAGCAGATGACCTATATTTTTTTCTTGCTTATTTGTTTACTATTCATATGTCCTCTCAAACTAAAACACCTATTTCAAATCCTATTTATTTCCTATTAGACCAGCGATCATCCTTAATACAAATGAAACCATATACATACTCCTTCATCATCTTCAGTAATTTCAAATGTATTTAATGGATTCCGTGATTTGTCTAGTATCTCTTTTGTTAACCGTCGTGAGAGATCTACATTGAAGAATGGATGCTACAATAAATATATATCATCATTTAGTTTGTACATATAAACAAACAGGACCTACATGTATATATGTTATTTGAACCAATTTTAAGAAAATCTTGGAACATAAATTTCTCATCTGCTTGGTCTTAAAAATGCTGGTCAAATTTCAAAATGAGAGCAATACTAGCTAGTATAAAGAAAGCTGTAAGCTAATAGCTTACAAATATCCCTGCTCAGGCATTTTTGATAGGTCCAAAATTTAAGATGGTGAAAAATGTATGGTTGTATTGTTAAACAGAAAGTAAATAATCAATAGGTACAAAATCGGTGAGTACTTTACAACTCATCATGGTCATGATTCACGCCATTTTTTATTAATTGTGCCCTAAAGTTGCTGATAATTTTTTTTTTTTGTGACTAACAATTTCCATAGGACTTATGGTGAAAAACAAAGGGAGGCATCGTTAAACAGAAAGTAGATGTGCCACAGGTACAAACTCAATAAGCCTGTTACAACTTTCATACCAACTTGAATTAGTTGTGGCCTGTAGTTGATGAGAATTTTGTGACCAAACATTTTGTGATGGAACAAAACCGACAGACAGAGGTAAACCAGTATAATTATAATATCAAGATATATTTTCAAGCCATGGGAAGACATCACCCTTATCAGACATTATCTAGATCCTGTTTCTGTTTATTGTCTATGTTTGGCACACTAATTGTAGGACTAACAACAAGTATTAAGTTAAAGATTTTCTGGACTTACACCCAAGAATGCAGCATTTTTACCTACTATTTTTCAACATCTAGAGGAGTAATTAACACACTATGCATGTTTATCTCCCTTAAAACAGCACAGCAGATTTTTGTCCTTATGCAACAACTACCAATGTTTATTGAGATCATCCTCACAAATGATGTAAAAAGGGCACCAAATCTGAGTCCTTAATTATTATCATATTAGAATATTCTTTTTTATATCAACAAACTTACTTCTAACAATTTGTCTGCTGATGGTCTTTTCTTGGGATTTTTGGTTAAAGCCACTTTGACAAAATGATGAAAGATAGGTGACCTATAAAAACACAAACATGTATATAAATAAACTGCATTATCAACTTGACAACTTATCTCCAAAAACTTACTTCTGAAAATAATTTTATTCACACAGTTAGATTTGTTGCTGATAATAATTAAACTAACAATTAGCATTAATAACAACATCCATCAGGGCTCGGCCTGGAAGACACTGATGGGGAGAAGTGACTCCTCCTTCTGAGACTGACAAGGAGAAGTGGAGAGAGACAGGGAGAAGTCATTACGCAATGTTCCAAAGCACCAATCGGCACTATGATTATGTTTTTATTAAAGAGCTAGTCTTACTCTAATGTTTTTAATGTTTTTTTTTTTAAAGAAAATCAGATTCATTCTCTGATTTACAGTTCAACTGGGTTAAGGCAAATTAAACTTGCATGCCTTCTTAACCAGTCTTCAAAATGTGTATGACAGTCAACATAAAGAAGTTCATAAACCCTTATCATTACTTCATTCACAGTATCTTTCTCATTGTCCCTCCGGTCCGGGTTGTCTAAATTATTGTTATTCCGTTCCGACTTTCTGTGGTTCGAGTTGTCAACGGGCCGAGTTTACCCATATTTTTCTTATTGGATTATTTCCCTTTGTTTATTGATTGAAAAAAATGGCGGCATGGACTTTATTTTCATTACACGAGTCGAAATTTCCTTAAAATAACAGCTGTCATATTCGCGAATTCAGTAATTGAAATGGATCAGGTGAGTAAATTTATAGTAAACTCAAACTTCGCTTTTGACACAAGTTTAGGCGATTTGACAATTTTCAGGGCGACATCAACTTTGCTTTTGAAAAGAGTTCGGGCGAAGTGAAACACAAGGCGACAAGGCCCGAATTGCCCTCGAGGTTAAGCCCTGATCCATTTTCTTAAGTGAAATTAATCATGTTTATGTGATACAAATATGAACCCTGCCTTGTACTAGACAGACACCCTGAGCCGGGCGTTTTAATATGCTAGCTCACTAGGTAACAGTCCCCAGGAAGACATGTCACCCCACTCGGACACATTATTCTGAATTTTAAATTTTACCTCAAGTTGATACAACTTTAGTGCATTTTTCTTGAAATGCCTTTCCTCATTCTTATCAACAAAGTCTCAGACTGAAGAAAAGTATAATAATAAACTAACCACTTAGCTTTATCCTTCAGTGTTGGAGGTTTAAAGCCACTCTTTGACATCAAAAACAAAGCCCTAAAATGTAAAAAGAATATTTTAGCACAAATATAAATTCTGACATTTAAAAATATATTATTTAAATGTGTCTATTTCTGTCTTGAAGATATGCAAACAAATACCCAAAAGTTCAATAAATGAACATTCTTCCTTGTTGAACATGTCTGGTTTATTTTGTTCCTTATAAATCTCTACAGTATACAGTTTCAATAATGTATATTCCTACTACTTTAAAAGCAAATTGATGTAATTTAATCTTTGAACAGAAACTGAAATTCATTTTAAAAACGTCGTATTATTATTTTCTTGGATTAAAAATTTTTCCTGCTATTATTGAAATCAGTTTTGTATTTTAATGATTTTTGTAGTTCAATTTTCTATTGTATGACATTATCATATTTCAACGGTTTTTACAGAAGAAAAAGATTAAGAAGAGTCAACTATAAAAAATTTGTAATATCATTCCATCTATAATGAGATGATTTTTCTCATTGAAAAAAAAAAATTTCCAGCATACTTTCACATTCTGAGAAAAAAAATAAACATGACACAAACCTCATTGGGTGAAGGTCAAACATGGGAGGTTGCAATTCTGCAAACTCAATTGCTGTAATGCCCACGGCCCAAATATCACATTGTTGATTATAACCTCCTTTTCTCTCTACCGCAGCAACCTCTGGTGCCATCCTGGGGGAAAAAATAACCCATGTAAAAAATTTTCCCTTTTATTGTCAACAGCCATCATATAGGCCTGGTTTTATAAAACTTCTCAAATTGAGATTTTCTTCAAAATGCATAAAAGGTTTTAAATTTCCAGCAGTTTGCTCGGTCCATTCTTTGGTCTGGTCTTAATTAATTTACTCCTGTCGAAAATTTCAATGGGGAACTCAGAATGAAATGCCAAGACATTGTTGGCTGAGGTCTACTATTTGGAACAATTTTACACATTTCTCATTGATAAATACTTGGCACAAAAATCCATATGCAAGTGATAAAAGTTTAAATAGCTTTTAGTCACAGTAACCTTCAACAAAGAGGAAAATAAGTCACTTCCATGCTTGATCAATACAACTCCTAGTGCTGGTTTGAGCAGAATATCTAAATCTGTAGTCTATGAAATAATTGTTTGAACAGATTTGAAAACTAAAATTAATTAATGTTTACCATATTAAATGGTGAAGCCATAGAAGAGGCCATGGAACAGAAAGTATGCATGACAATAATATTTATCCTGCCTACTGTTGTTGTTAGGGACAAACTATTAAACTTACCAGTAGGGAGTACCAATGAAAGACTTTCTTTTACACATTGTAACTGTTATTTGAGCAGATACACCAAAGTCAGCTGAAATGAGATATTATACAACATAAGGTCAAAGTCTTAAAAGTAATTTTTTGTATAAGTTTTAGAAACTGATGGATGGATTATTGTTTAACATCCTGTAGCAATTAGTACATGTACAGTCAAACCTGCCCTAACGGTCACCTTAATTAAGCAGCCACCTGCCTTCAACGGTCGTCCTGGAGTCCGCCCAAATAGTTTTATGTGTTAATTTAACTCGAATAAGCAGTCACCTGTCTTACGCGGCCAGCAGTCACAAAAAATGGTACCCAAGCTTGAAATTTACCTAAATTAAGCGGTCATTTACCTTTCTATAAATGTTAAAATCATCGTTAATTGACTTTCAAATCATCTTTAATTAATGGCATAGCTTAATTATCATTCAAATTATCAATCTCATCGTTCATTTACGGTCGATTGTGGAAAAAAACATCGTTTCATCTCAGTCGAACCGCCATATTTGTATGTTAGACAACGATAATATCTTGATCGTTCCGGACCGGAAAGCAAAATACGGATTTGCCGCTCGGTGTAAAATTGATTAAACGGTCACCTGTCTTGTGCGGCCACTTTACTTTTGTCCCAATTGTGGCCGTTAAAAGCAGGTTTGACTGTATATTTGGATGAGAACATGTTGATGTGATATGAATATGAATTTGGCATTGCACTAGACCAACACACTGAGTCAGATTTTTAAGGTATCCGGACCATAATAGATCATGATCGAAAATTGTATCTCTTTTTGACCGTGAATTGCTGAACCAAACAATTTAAAGCTGGAACTTTATATATATATATATTTTTCTCAAGTTGAAACACACTTTAATGTTGTTTATATGCAGAGTCTGTATATTGTAGTTGTATTTGCATTTCCAAAGTTTGCTGATAATTACCGAGGTCATTTCAATTGTGTTGTATGGAACATCCGGGAACTTTTGAATAACCACGTGGTCATTTATGGTCCGGATACCTTAACATGACAGTTCACCAGGTAACAGTCAGCAGGAAGACGTTTCCAAACCCCAAACACATTATCGACCAGTCTTTGCTCTTACTGTGTACATGGCAGAGAAGCAGCAAATACCAATTTTAAAGTCTTTGGTTTGACCTTGCCAGGAATGTCTTAGAAACTGAGGAATTGGAATGTTTCCAAAGGATTTTTAATTATATGATAATCAAAAGAAAGCTTTAAGAAACATCCTTGGCATATTGGAAATAAAATCTCTTACCTAATTTTATATCTCCTTCATCTGTTAATAGTATGTTAGCACCCTATAAGAGAAATTATAAACTGATCTATATTTTCAAATTCTGTACAACAAAAATTATAGGTTTTATACAAAGAAACCTTAAAATCCACAATTAAAATTTGCTATATATATATAAAACTACAAAATTTTTCAAAAATTAAAAATTCTGAAATATCATTTAAAAGTAAATACCTAACTTTAGAAATGAAGTCTACATAATGTGTAATTGAAAATGGAAAACGGATATTTTCAGTCATATTTGGCAATCAAAAGTTGTACCTGATACAATTTGTTTTTCAAACAAGAGATCAACAACATTCCTCAACATGATAACAGCCTTAAATTTAACAAATGTTCAACATGATAACTGTAAATAATTTGGGAACTTTGCAGCACCTTCCATGTTTTTGGATTAAATTCTGGCAATAATTTTTTGGTTATTTGACATTTAAATTTAATCTACAACAGATTGAGGTTTTTGCTGGTTTTCCATATTTTTGCCCAAGAAACATGAACTGCCAAAATACCATAGTACTGAATCAAAACTAGAATATCAGAATCATTACCTTGATATCTCTATGCATTTTGCCTTTACTGTGAAGGTAGGCTAATCCTTGTAAAGTTTCTCTACATATAAAAGCTATCTGTGGCTCATTTAGTGGACCTGTTACTGAAAAAAAAATAAATAACTGTATATTTAATGGATCCCTTTTGGGAAATAAAAAAAATCTACATTAATGGAATCATTACAAAAAGTATACAAAGAAGAGCTGTATATTATACCGTCTCTTCATATAAATTATTTATCATGAGTAGATAAATTATCTGTAGATAACACCTCATGATGAGCTCAGAATGTAGTGGATCATATCTATGAAAAGAAAACTAGAGGCTTAAGTGAACCTGAATTGCTCACCTGGAAAATGAAGCAGATAAAATAATTTTTGTTTATATATCAAGGCTTAGCTGATCAGAATGAAATCAGAATTTTTAATAAAGTATGTTCCATAACCTTTAGGCCAAGTGAACTAAATATTCATATCTGGAACTACTTCAAAAACAGTACCCTTCACAAGTACAAATAAAATGAAACCTCTGTTAAAAGACCCCATGTGTATTTGGTGTAATTACATTTTTCATGAGAGATTTTATTTCATAGGATTATGTGGTGGTCTTCCAAATGAGATAATTTTATTAGAAGAGGTTTAACTTTAACATACTATGATATATGTCTTGCATGGATCCACCACCACAGAACTCCATAGCAATCCATAACTTTTCTCTTCTGAAATAAAATAACAAATGGCCAATAATTAGTCAAATATTATATCAATACAGTATAATGTTAATGGGCTTTATTATGTGAAATTTCATAACTGGCATTATTTATAAACAGGTTTTCAAGTGTGATGTAAAGTGAACAGTGGACAGTATATACTACAACCAAATGATATGATTACCACAATAAGGATAGGACTTACCCATCTTCTTAACTCTTCTTACTGCTATATTTAGAAGATACACATTTTTGTAATGGAAATTTACAAATTACCCCTGGGGCCTCGGTGGCCGAATGGTCTAGGTAGTTCGTCATGACTACTACTGATCACTAGCCTGTCAACACTGGGATTGTGAGTTCGAATCTCACCTGTGGCGGGGTGTGTTCGACTCCGATCTTAATTGACAAGGATTGCCAATTTTCCTACCGAAGGTCGGTGGTTCTCTCCGGATACTCCGGCTTCCTCCACCAATAAAAACTGGCCGCAGCAAAATGGCCAAAATGTGCTGAAAACGGCGTTAAACCCCAACTAAACAAACAAATTACCCCTAATTTGTGTTAGTATACCTTCATTTTGTAAATTAAATATTCTTATCCAAGTTTATATGTATAAGACCAAATAACAAAATATATGTGATTCCTGTTACCTACCAACCCCAAATAGTTTTTTTTATATTTTTTAAATAAGCAATATTAAAATTGGAATGTCTCTCCAATAGACTCAATTTTTTTAAAAATTGTAAAAAAAAAATCCAAACCTGCCAAACGTAATTTTAATCTTAATGTAACAATAACCACATTTATTTTTTTACTTGGCCATATTCAATATTTTCCAATTAACTTGTTTTGTTTTCTATATGTTTTTAATACCAAAATAAGATGTTGTTTCTGTAAATGGTAAGGGCTAAAAATATCAATAAGAAATTTATTTCTAACTCAAATTGACAATAAAACTTATTTCAATACGACTAAAAGGTCCAACTAATCACCGTAAGTAACTCCCAAAATATGCAACAATGTTTTTGTGTTTACAGTCCTTCATCATAACAATCTCTTGTTGTATAATGGCAAAGTCATCTCCTGTAAAGACAAAAAAAGTCATGTGTATTAGAATATTTACCAAAGGTACATGACTATCAGTACTTTTAAATTGTTTCCCCAAGTAAAATTTGAAATAAGGGATTTAATCAATAAATAGTTTACCCTACATGAACATACACATAAGAAAAGTTCAAGCAAAAAAGTGCTTTTTTGCTGTTCTTCATTTTAAAGTTACACAAGGCCTTCCACAAGGAGAAAATCATATCTCATTGATGCTTCAAGATGGCTCTTAGTACCAATTTCAGTTTTTTCTGAATGTAGATCACACTACATCTTGTATGGTCTTGAGTTGCATTAATAAACTATAATCTAACAACAATTCTAATATGGCATTTTTTTCAGCTTTGCAAATAAAGATTTAAAATTTTCTATTTATTATAGGTGGCACAAGCCTGAGGCCATTGTCAAAATTACAATGCCATTTTTGAAACTCACCCAATGAACTGTAATACTATAACTATTTCGACTTTTTATGCTTTAAAATGCGATAAAATCTAATAAAAATAAAGTTTTATTGTTCTCAAAAGTTTATTTATTTACAAATGTACTTTTCTACCATTTTTAACTTCATTTTATAAAGACTTTGCTAAGCGCAGCATGATACGACCGCAACATGTTTTTTTTTTTTTTTTTGCACCTTTAACACCCTGTATCTCAAGAATGTAATAGTAAAAATTTGTTGACATACTACTGAAAGTACTCATCAAGATCAATCAAAACAACAAAAATCTTCATTGTAATTGGTTGAAAAATAAAAAATTTGGAGGTTTCCTCCAAAAATTGCTAACTTTGGACCCTTGTATATCAAAAACAATTAAAAACAGATAAAAAATGTTGACATACTAATGAAAAGAAATAAATTTAACCCTTTTAATCCCAAATATCTCCACTACTGTAAAAAATAGAAGAAATCTGTTGCATACACCCCGAAACACTCATCAAGATGAATTAAAATAAAAAATCCCAATTAAAATTGGATGAAAAATACAATTTTAGGCATCCTGCAAAATGGCTCATTTTGGTCCCTTTTATTTCTGCAATGACAAAATTAACACAAAAATGCCCTGAGTAACTTTTATTGTATTTCTTATAGAGAACCATTTAAAATATCAAAATCGAATAAGAAATGAAAAAGTTTCAAAGATTAAGGTGTGTCCCTTTTTTTTGGTCCCTTATATCTCAAAAATGGTAAGAGATATTGAAAAACTGATCTTGCACATTTTTCCATTTTTATCAAAGAATATTATAAAACCAAAAATCATAAAAATCAGATGAAAATTTTAAAAGTTACACCAAAATTATCAAAAACCTTAATGACCCCCAGGAAAAAATGGGAGGGGCCAGATTTCCCAAGCTGGCTCTTTAAGATGTCAATAGAATTATTCCTACTACTACGCCGGCTAAAAAGCCATGTTTTTTGCCGGATCAAGTTGAAATGATGAATCTTTATAGAAGACCTCACAAACATCATTTGTACCAACTTACAAATTATTTGCACTTGTAGTTTCAGAGGACATGATTTTTAAATATTTAGCCAATCAGAAAAAAGAATTGCCCATGGCAGTCATGTTTTTTGCCACATCAAGTTGAAATGAGGAATATCGGTAGAAGACCTCACAAACATCCATTGTATAAAGTTACAAATGATTTGCACTTGTAGTTTCAGAGGAGATGATTTTTCATATTTCAGCCAATCAGAAAAAAAAATTGCCCATGGCAGCCATGTTTTTTGTCAATCAAGACGAAATGAGGAATCTTTATACAGGCCTCACAAAAACCATTTGTATCAACTTACAAATCATTTGCACTCGTAGTTTCAGAGGAGATGATATTTGAATTATTTCAAATTTCAGCCAATCATAACAAAGAATTGCCCATGGCAGCCATGTCTTTTGCCGGGTCAGGTTGAAATGAGGAATCTTTGTAGAAGACCTCACAAACATCATTTGTATCAACTTACAAAATCATTTGCACTTTTAGTTTCAGAGGAAATGATTTTTAAAATTTCAGCCAAACAGAAACAAGAATTGCCCATAGCAACCATGTTTTTTGCCAGATCAAGTTGAAATGAGGAATCGTTGTAGAAGACCTCACAAACATCCATTGTATCAAGTTACAAATCATTTGCACTTGTAGTTTCAGAGGAGATGATTTTTCAAATTTCAGCCAATCTGAAACAAGAATTGCCAATGGCGGCCATGTTTTTCGCCCGATCAATACGAAATAAGGCATCTTTGTACAGGACCTCACAAACATCATTTGTATTAACTTACAAATCATTTGTAATTGTAGTTTCAGAGGAGATGATTTTTTAAGTTTCAGGAAATCAGAAACAAGAATTGCCAATGGCAGCCATGTTTTTCTTCCAATCAAACTGAAATGAGGAAATTTCATAATGGACCTTTAGTACATCATTCCTGCAAAGTTTGGTTCCAATTGGCCCAGTAGTTTCAAAGGAGATGATCAAAATCTGAAATGTTAACGACAACAATGATGACAGACGGACGACGGATGCAAAGTGATGGCAATAGCTCACATGGCTTTGCCAGGTGAGCTAAAAAACCTTATGCTTCACTAACTTTCCAGGTCACACCTGTTTCATATTAAACAAAAGTAGTATACTAATGGAAATACGATAAACAAAAAACATTACCAGACATTTGGTCTGGAATTCAACAAAAGTTTACGTGACCGATGCATTTTTCACCAAAATGTCCGACCATCCGACGAATTTCGGGTAGTCTGTGATTATCCACAATTCAGAAGTCACTGTAAAATGCACTGTATTTGAAGACCAATGTTTAATTATATAAACATCTGGTACATGTAAATATTAATTAATAAAAACCACACTCTACTTGAACAGCAAACCCACTGACTCCTCTACATGTACATGTATGTGACTCACTTTGTAAGTTTGATCAATCTGATTTAATTGAGATTCCGGAATTATGAAAAAAAAGACAACATTGTTTAATAGTATAAATGTAATGTTTATTTTTAAATACTGTGACCATATCTATTTTTAAAGAAATACAGAATTTTTGGTTATCTTTGCAACTAAAAATGTCCTACTTTTTTTTTATCTGACTAAAGGTGGTGCTATATTACTCCTAAAATGAAAGTAAATGGAAGATCAGGCTCTGCCAGACATTTTTTTGATAGACATGTATTGTCAGTTTACACTCTTTTTAGCAATCTCAACACACCACCTTATTTCATACAAATGTTGTTACTGTTTTCACTTGTAGATTATACACACTTTTTTACCCCTAGAAACAAAGCTGAGAAAGGGGTGCGTATTATATAGTACTACAGGCCTACAAGACTTTTTCAGTTCACTGAGAGAACAACTTCTTACATATAATCGATCGCCGCAATTGTCGACATTATATACCCATATTTGATAAAAATGTATTGAAAACAACAACTGAGATTAAAATTCATATCTCTAATGATTCCTTGAAAAGAGCATTAAGACAATGAAAAGGTATTCTTGTTCAATTTTGATTTTACCATCGCCAGTTTTGTTTGTATCGTCTGGTTCCCGGTGTAATATTTTGTTTTTATTCACGAACAATTCCAGTATCAGATCATGGTAGAGACCTTGTGTAATCGACATTTATAAATGATTGCCACAATTCAGTCATATAATAAAATTAACGTTGTAATTTATGACATTTGACAGCACTAGTTTAAATAATGTCCGTGCGTATGATATAGTAGAACTAAGTTTTTTCCCTAGATGTAAGAGCTTGAAAAGGAGTGGGTATAATCTATGACTGCATACTATCTACAGCTGAAAACTGTATGTAAGATTTATAAATGTTTAGGGTAAGACCTGAAATAAATGTTGTGTATATCAAATATTTAACGTTCTGTGCTTTGTTGTGTATTTATAATTTTGATGTTATAGGTGTCGTCTTTGAGGTCTGCGTTTGGTACATATAAATAGATGGAAATGGACTACACCACGATGTAGCAATGAACTAAATAAATGAATTCATTAAATTCAAGTTAAAAAACTTTGAAATCAGTCTATGAAAGTCTTCCTGAAAGATGAAATTTTTATTAGTTTTTCATATTTAACTGCAACGATTCACACATGCTCAATGATTATTTACTAAACTACACTTGCAGAAAATGGCAACAATGTGGAACTCTCTTTAAGTTTTGCCGAGTTAACGCTACCAAGGTGTTTTATCTTCTCAAGTTTGTGATTGTGAACTGTTAGATCATCCGAAACCTATCTTGTAATGGAATTTTTAATTTCAAAGCAGAAAGGGGTGAAAATGATTGATTGTCGCTGATGAATGACCTCAATTAAACAATGAGATCACCGTTCTGCCGAACTTAAGTATTTTGGTTTTGCGGCTTTTCAGTACATCTTTTTATTAAAAAATAGAAATTTTGGATTTCTGTTTGCCCTTTTTATAATCGGACTAATAAAAATTTCTCCGGTCATGTCTGGAAAATAGAAGGCTTTCCGGATCCTTGTGGAAGATGCATTATATTGTACCACAATTTCCATCCCCAGGATTCACTAGTAGAAAAGACACTTTAATTAATTCAAGTGTACATTTATAGAATCACTTGTACACTGTTAAAAGTTTTCTTCCTGGTACATGTATAGATTATCAACACTTAAAACTCTGTCTGTCATTTTATTTACTGTTCACATAACATACATAAAATTATTGCATTGAGTGTGGTAAAATACGTGGATTTCCAAGTGAAATCAAATTCGATAATTCACACAGTGAAATCTCAAGTCATATTTCACTTTAGGAAGTGATGTAATAATAGCCGTTGCCAATGAGGTTGCTATATAAAGGTTGATATTTAGACACATAAAAACAAATACCCTTGTATTTTCTCATTAAATCTTATGAATACATGGAATATTTCATGGTAATAATCATAATAACTCATCTTGAAATTTTAATACCAAAAATTGAAAAATCATGACCAAAAACAGTAATAATTCACTTATGCACTATGGGCATTCTTCAATTAATGTGTTGTTCGTTAACTCATTGTAGATTTGTGGTTATTCGAATTACAAGATTAGTTATACTATAAGTATTTTCAAATCAACTTTGATTGACAATTTTTGAATATCCTTTTGAATTAAGTTGTTTTGAAAAGAGATTTGTTTGGTTATCATGATTATGAAAAACCAGAGTAAAATGTCACAACTATAAAGCAAAATTTATTAATAATCTTGATATTTCCATTCATTCGTCAAAGCAGTTTTTACTTTGTAACATTATCAACTTTGAAGTGCAAAATTTGATTTTTTTTTTTTAAATTATACTACTGTTGGAAACATGTTTTATATACAGTATTTCATTTTATATGCTTTGTCAGTTTCAAAGAACCAGAAGCCTTCGATTAAGTATCCTATTTCCTTTTTTTTTCCTGGCAGATATTCAATTAATCCCTACTCGTATATGTAAAAATATATAAAAACTATAAGGAAGTAACTATATCATAAGATACTGACAAACTATAAACACTGTATTTTCTGTCACGTTTTTGCATTAATACAAATCTGTCATGCAATAATAGGTTTTTTTTTTGTATTATGAAGAAAGCAACGGAATATATAACAAGAAATCTTTTTACAAAAGATGACAATAATAACTATACACCTGTTTAAGTGTCAAGTGAAAATAATGTAAGGCCAACTGAAATTAACAGATAGATTTCGTACCCGTCTGCACCTCAAAAGCCATCCACAGATTGATATTTTTTCTGGAAATTTTCCATGTTCATTCAGGAAATGGAAATGACAAAAATGATAAAATGTACATAATCTCTACAGAAACAATCTAAAATTTTATCATCTTATCATTCTGGGATCTAAAATCATGATAAAACAACAGAAAACCACACAAAAATATAAATTGCTAAAGGAATATACTGTATACTGTATCACATACAAATGTTTGTTTAGAAAGAACAACAGCACTTCAGAAGATGATATTATAAGCTACAGTTATCAATACATTGTATTTTATTTACAGACTGAAACATTTGTCATGATGACTTTTTCTTAGAAAGTGTACTGATATGGAAACGAAAACACAAATACAGGTCAACTTCCGGGAACTATTGTATGAACCAGAAATACCAAAAATATGCAAATCAGTGTACATGTACCTAATGATTTATGACAAATATTAGCCATGTGAGATTATCGTTATTGATTGAGAACGTAAAATAAAATAATTATCATATTACAGTTTATCGTTTCGTTTCGTGACTTTATTCAAGATTAGAAAAATGACCTAATAATATTTCTTTCTTAAACTGGTCATACATCCTTTTAACTTTTATTCAAAAGATAATATCATACTTTAATCTTCAAAAAGAATGTGAAAAAATATCTATGTAAATATACCTAGAATTGTCATAAACATATGATTAGTTTTTGATACATAAATCAACATTTAACTTTATAAGCTTCCTAGTTTATCATAGCAACTTAAGTGCAAACAAGTAGTTACAATTGAAAAAAAAATATCTCTGCACACTTCAATATACTATCAACTCTTATTTTCAATAAAAGATCTTCTGAAGATGATCAAAGTATCAAACCAGAGGCTCTCAAGAGCCTGTATCACTCACCTGGATTTAACGTGTCCACCTTGAGCTAAACATTTAAGTGTAGCAGTCATTTGGCTGGTTAAAGTTTTCCCATAGGGTCCTATGTTAAACTAAGTTTGGCTGTGTTGGCCATCTTAACTGACAGTCGGAGTCATCAGACATATTTCTGTAAGAGAACCATCTAAGGACCATTGCTGCCAAGTCAGGTTCAAACTGGTCCATGAGACGATGGACGCTAAGGCCAGGTGAGCTAATAAAAACTTAATTTAACTTATCCACCTTGAGCAGGACTAAAAATTCAAGTGTACCAGTCATGTTGGCTGGTTTTTCATTGGGTCCTATGTTAAACTAAGTTTGGCTATGGTGGCAATCTTGGTTGACATTCCAAGTCATTGAACACATTTCTTAAGGACCATTGTTCACAATTCTGGTTCAAATTGGCTTTTCAGAAAGAAGATTTTAAAATGAATTTATTCCATAGGGTCTTATGTTAAACTAAGGTGGCCATCTTCATGATATTGGATGACAACCTATCTGGTTCATCGTACACACTTCTGAAAGAGGACAATATAAGGACCATTGCTGATTGCAACATTTAAATGAATTTTCCCATAGGGTCCTATGTTAAACTAAATTTTGATGTGGCAGCCATCTTGGTTGACTGTCTGGGTTAACAGACAGTTCTGAAAGAAAACCACCTAAGGACCATTACTGCCATGTTTGGTTCCATCTGGCCACGTATTTTCATAGAAGATTTGTTAAATTCATGTTACCTTTTTTCTATTTCCACTCAAGGACCATTTCACCAAAGTTGGGTCCAAATTGGTCCAGTGGTGTTAGAGGAGAAGATCTTGAAGGAAAGTTTACAATGGACGATAATTGATGCCAAATAATGGCAATAGCTAACATGACCATATAGGCTAGGTGAGCTAATAAAAACAAATAAAATAGAAAAACAGATAAACACACACAATAACAGGAAATAGGAAACTATTTCTCAACAAAACAGAAATTTACACCATTCAATTATTTGTGAAATCTTTAAATTCCACAAAACAAATATTGTCTTTTTTACTTTTAGTAATTCTGTATTCAATTATATAGAAAAGAAGATGTCTAGGTGAGAGCAGATCAGGGGTTTAGAGTCAACAGCTGACCACACAGTCCCCTGAATGCTAAATGTTAAATCTTCTTATTTTTAAATGTTTTATTTAAAAAATCATATAATGTGATTCACTGTAATATTATTTCCTTGCTGTGATTGTTAATTCTAGTTCATTCATTAGAAGATACTGCATTTTCATTCTCTTTCATAGTCAATAAAAGTTCAGAAAATATATTTCAAACATAACTAAATTGGGTAATACACACCCAATAAACTGGAAATATTGCAGCGAATCACATTCCCCAAAATTTGAGATTACTCTGAATATTGTAAAAATTTGACAATAACCAATTGTAATGAATTGGAGAGATAAGCAGCCATGTTAAACAATGAATTCCATTCTAATCATACAGCATGTAACATACCAAGAATACTAATGATTAGCATTTTCAAGTACCCCTACTGAAACTATTTTTCAGTGCTAACCATAATTTTTTTAGGTCTAAAGAAAATCTGCATATGATCAAGAAAACATTATTTTATTAAGAAAATGAGATTGTTCTCAAAGATGGAGGTAAAAATTGTACTAATAACAGTAGCAGAATGGCCTTGGCAGACACTTTTCATTTTTTTTAATTTAAAATTTACCTACAAACCATATTTTTTTTGGCTATGTTTCTAAAAACACAGAATTTTTTTTATGCCTAAGTAGCTAAAGGCCAAGTTTTTACAAAGAAGAAAGTTTTCCCTGGGCCAGGCCCCAACTGTGCAAACAAAAACTGAAACACAATTTGCAACCTCTGCTATTCTTTGCTGATGATTATAGATTTTTCAGTCTATATCAAATCTAAATCTCTCAAATTATAAGCTGAAAATATTTTTTTTAGTATGGAATATTACATAACAATATTAACTAGTACACTGTATACATTCACAAAATCATTATGCAATAGGTTGTCAAAAATTTGATGGCACAATGACACCAAGTCTGATTTTTGCTGCAGTTATCCTGTTCAAACCTGAAAAACTGCAACCAGCAAGATGGTTCTGAGTTGGTCAGGTAAGGGGAAACACATAATTATTTTGGCCTAAATGGCCTGAATCCCACCAAAGCACTTAAAGTTAATCTTCTTACCTGGTTCTAACTTAATCATTTTTATGGCTGCTAATTCATCAGTGTTGAGGTTTCTTGCCTAAAAAAAGATTTTACACTGCACACAATTGTTTTCAAAGAATTTTAAATGTAGAAAAATCTCAAAATACAAACACAATGGTTACATTCAATGTCTTTAATATTTTAAGAATGGAGTAAAATAAAAGCAAAGAAAGAAAACAAAAATTAAAAAGTTATTAATGAAAGTCAACTGACCACACTACAGTCTAAATACATATACAATGTATGTATATACATTTCTTAACAATAAAATTCTTTTTGGACTATCTAATTATACATTTGTACCTGCCTACAACAAAAGCATAAATTACCATTCTTAACTCTAGGTTTGTCAGAATATCATTTTTCAAGTTTCTTTGTATTTTTGACCAAAAGTTATATCTGACATATTTTGTACATAGCACTTTTTCCAGTCCATAGGGTTATTGATAAGTCATGGAAGTTTGATTAAGAGTTGGAAAATATAACTTTTTTTCAAACATGAAGAAATTTATTTAAATGTTGAATGTAATTTGATATTGAAGACATAACATAATCCTTGCATATAATTGACATTCAATGTCTGGGCAAACCTTTACAGCAAATGATACGCCAGTCACAGTTAGCGGCCAAATAAAACAATTGGATAATAGCATCAATTTTGACTGAGGTACAGATTGTCATGAATGAAAATAAACATGTGTGCATATGGTTACTTTCAAGCACACTGAAAACAACATTCATTATTTCAGAGTAAAATAAATAAAATGCTCCGCTGGGCGCAGCTAGATACGACCGCAGATGTCGAACCCTGAATAGTTGGGGCAATTATGAACACAACATTCAAGCTTGATACAATACTGAATTTGGATTGTGAATAAATATTTGACACAGCATAGGTTTCTGACACAGAATGAATGTTGTCTAAGAACTTAAAATTTTTTAATTTACCTATTCAAACCATATCAGTATTATTTGTTTTTATATATAAATCAGAAATAACCAATTTAAAATTTAAAATTGGGCACACATAACAATTTCTTGCTATTGCGCAATACTGTGCAATTGAAAATTTCTTCAAATATTTGACACATAATAGGTTTCTGACACAGAATAACTGAAATCAAAGAACTTAGAATTGGTCATATGAGTTGAATTTATATTCAATTTTTTGCTTCTTGTGCAATACAATATGCTGTGGAGAATTGCCCCCCCCCCCCAAAAAAAAAAAAATAATTTACCCCTTTTTTTAGCTTTTGTGCAATACACTATGAAGTTGCACATTGACCCCCCCCCCCCTCCCAAAAAAAAACAAAAAACAATAAAATTTAATGTAACCCCCCCTTTTTTTGCTAAAAAAATTTGAAATTTTCTTTTTAATTTATGAAATATGAAATGAGAAAAAAATTACCCCCTCCCCAATTTCTCATTTACCCCCCCCCCTCTAAATTTTGTTTTCAACCCCCCCCCCCCCCCCCCCCCCCCATTTCTTTATACTTTGCAACCATAACAGCCCATTTAAATACACCATAACATATTAAAATAGAAAATGACATCATAGTCATGGAATTTGTTAATAATAAGGTTTTGATAGCAGAGCACACATATCAATTTCTTGCTATTGCACAATACTGTGCAATTGAAAATTTCTTCAAATATTTGACACATAATAGGTTTCTGACACAGAATAACTGAAATAAAGAACTTAGAATTGGTCATATGATTTGAATTTATATTCAATTTTTTGCTTCTTGTGCAATACAATATGCTGTGGAGAATTTCCCCCCCCCCCCAAAAAAAAAAATATTTACCCCTTTTTTAGCTTTAATTTTGGACCCCGATTTGGACCAACTTGAAAACTGGGCCCATAATAAAAAAAACTAAGTACATGTTTAGATTCAGCATATCAAAGAACCCCAAGAATTCAATTTTTGTTAAAATCAAACTAAGTTTAATTTTGGACACTTTGGACCTTAATGTAGACCAATTTGAAAACGGGACCAAAAATTAAGAATCTAAATGCACGGTTAGATTCGGCATATCAAAGAACCCCAATAAGTCAATTTTCGATGAAATCAAACAAAGTTTAATTTTGGAACCCGATTTGGACCAACTTGAAAACTGGGCCCATAATAAAAAAACTAAGTACATGTTTAGATTCAGCATATCAAAGAACCCCAAGAATTCAATTTTTGTTAAAATCAAACTAAGTTTAATTTTGGACCCTTTGGACCTTAATGTAGACCAATTTGAAAACGGGACCAAAAATTAAGAATCTAAATGCACAGTTAGATTCGGCATATCAAAGAACCCCAATACTTCAATTTTCGATGAAATCAAACAAAGTTTAATTTTGGACCCCGATTTGGACCAACTTGAAAACTGGGCCCATAATAAAAAAACTAAGTACATGTTTAGATTCAGCATATGAAAGAACCCCAAGAATTCAATTTTTGTTAAAATCAAACTAAGTTTAATTTTGGACCCTTTGGACCTTAATGTAGACCAATTTGAAAACGGGACCAAAAATTAAGAATCTAAAGGCACGGTTAGATTCGGCATATCAAAGAACCCCAATAGTTCAATTTTCGATGAAATCAAACAAAGTTTAATTTTGGACCCTTTTGGCCCCTAATTCCTAAACTGTTGGGACCAAAACTCCCAAAAACAATCCCAACCTTCCTTTTGTGGTCATAAACCTTGTGTTTAAATTTCGTAGATTTCTATTAACTTATACTACATTTATAGTGCGAAAACCAAATGTCTACAGACTCCGACGGACGACGACGACGACGCCAACGTCATACCAATATACGACCGCAAAAATTTTGCGGTCGTATAACTAGAGATTGTGTCTTTAAGACACAGATGTCCTGTCCTCCTGCACATAGAATTCCCATCTATTATTAATGACAGGAAATCATTTTGACAATTATTTTAAATATTTGAAAGTTTCATAATAAACCCTGCTTACATCAACGTTTATCCAATTAATAATAATAAATCCATAGTACAAAATTCTGTTCCCGACATAAAGACCTGAACACTAAAATTTAATGGAGTCCCTCGAACATGAAATATTGGTAATGTTGACTTATATGTTAGTGATCTGTGTTGAACTTAAGGGCATACGATACAGTTATAGGGGAGATAATCGTATCGCTAATGTCCAACTAGAACTTTTCCCGGAACAACGTAAAATTGTTTTTCCTTTTCCCGCAACGTCGCTAATTCGGACGCCTCCTTTTCGCTGAAAATAACGTTACGTCATAAAACAGTTCGCGCATACTTTGAATCCAGACAAGACGCCCTATGTGAGAGAAGGAGAAAAAAAGCGGAGATCAAAATGTTCCACACGATGAAAGATGTGCATTATCGGAAGACAGCAGAAATACTGGAGAAAGAACAGGGCAAAGAAATAGACAATATGCCAATCATAGCTTGGAATGATGGACGACGAGAAGTGGATCTGCTTAATCTTACACAAGAACTAACGGCATGTAAAAATTGTGGTTCCTACCTACAGTTGATAGAAACCATTTTCTCTATATAATCTATATAGAATTTACCAACATTAAGACTCAATTATGTCAAAATAAAGAACGGTGACCTGTATTTTTTAAATTGAAATTTCAAAGTATATCCATCCAAAATCCTGCCTGGAAAACATTAGGAAAATCTATCGGCTAAAAATATTAGTATTGATCTACTTAAGTCTTAAAGCCAAAAATCAATGAGATGCGTCCAGTGCGACGAGGAGCTTCTCAAATATATAATCCCAGAGACTTAGACTCCTGGGCTTCACTACGACTGTGGTTGAATATATAGAAGCATGACCAGAGCGGCCATCTCTTTGCCAATCAGCGTCCCCACTTTCATAGCATCTTTATGCGCCACTGGTGGTACTTGTAAAAAGTCACAAGTCTTTGTAGAGGAAATGAATGAGGTAAACAAGGAAACACAAAATTCATAGCTTCAATTAAAAGTAGAATACCGATCGAAGTGTCAAATAAAATGCTCCGCTGGGCGCAGCTTGATACGACCGCAGAGGTCGAACCCTGAACAGTTGGGGCAAGTATGGACACATCATTCAAGCTTGATACAACATTGAATTTGGATTGTGAATAAATATTTGACACAGCATATGTTTCTGACACAGAATTAATGTGTTGTAAGAACTTAAAATTTTTTAATTTACCTATTCAAACCATATCAGTATTATTTGATTTTATATATAAATCCCAAATAACCAATTGAAAATGGCATTATAGATGAGATAAACAAAAAACTTTCATCATCCCCCCCCCCCCCCCAAAAAAAAAAATAAAATAATTTACCTCTTTTTTAACTTTTGTGCAATACACTATGAAGTTCCACATTGTCCCCTTCCCTCCCAAAAAAAAATTAAAAAAAAAAAAAATTATTGTAACCCCCCCTTTTTTTCCTAAAAGAAATCTGAAATTTCCTTTTTAATTTATGAAATATGAAATGATAAAAAAATTGCCCCCTCCATAATTTCTCATTTACCCACCCCCCTAAATTTTTTTTCAAACCCCACCCCCCCTTTCGTTTGATACTTTGCAACCATAACAGCCCATTTAAATACACCATAATTTATTAAAATAGAAAATGACATCATAGTCATGGATGGTAAATTTTAAATATACATAATTTAAAAGCATTTTAGATGAGATAAACAAAAAAACTTCATCAGCAAATTTTATATTTCCAAATTTCCAACGAACTTCATTAAACTAAAGATATTGGCAAATTTCCAATGGAATTTGTTAATAATAAAGTTTTGATAACAGGTCACACATATCAATTTCTTGCTATTACACAATACTGTGCAATTGAAAATTTATTGAAATATTTGATACATAATAGGTTTATGACACAGAATAAGTGAAATCAAAAAACTTAGAATTGGTCATATGATTTGAATTTATATTCAACTTTTTTCTTCTTGTGCAATACAATATGCTGTGGATAAATGCCCCACCCCCCCCCCCAAAAAAAAATTACCCCTTTTTTATCTTTAATTTTGGACCCCAATTTGAACGAACTTGAAAACTGGGCCCATAATAACAAAACTAAGTACAAATCTGAAATGAGAAAAAAATTTTCCCCACCCCCCGCCAATTTAATATTTACCCTATAAATTTTGACACCCCCCCCCCCCCCACTTTCCCTTTTTCAAAAAAAAAAATCTTTCCCTCAAGATAATGTCATAATCCCTATTCAAAATTATCATGAAGTTTGCAAACATAATTAAACATTTAAATACATCATTGAAGTCTTAAAATAAAAAATGACATATGGCTAAAATTAATATTAATTCATAGTAAGTTCTAAAAATAAATTGACAGCTATAAATCACCCCAAAAACAATCAACATTTCTTTATACATAATTGAATCATACACAATATTTTACTTTAAATGTGTTTGGAATGTGTTTGGATTACCTTCCTTAGCCCACCAAGCTAATATCATAGATTTCTATTTATTTATACTACAGTTATTGTGCAAAAACCAAGAAAAATGCTTATTTGGGCCCTTTTTTAGCCCCTAATTCCTAAACTGTTGGGATCAAAACTCCAAAAAATGATCATAAACCTTGTGTTAAAATTTCATAGATTTCTATTTACTTATACTAGACTTATTGTGCGAAAACCAAGAAAAATGCTTATTGGACCCTTTTTTGGCCCCTAATTCTTAAACTTTTGGGACCAAAACTCCCAAAAACAATCCCAACCTTCCTTTTGTGGTCATAAACCTTGTGTTTAAATTTCGTAGATTTCTATTAACTTATACTACATTTATAGTGCGAAAACCAAATGTCTACAGACTCCGACGGACGACGGACGACGACGACGACGACGCCAACGTCATACCAATATACGACCGCAAAAATTTTGCGGTCGTATAAAAAGGGAAATCAGTGGACAAAAAAACATGGTCAGGAACACCAAAAAGACGACAGTTAAACGACAAACAACAAATAACACAAAATACTAAAAAGTACACACAGAAACTAGTAGCAGGAACACCACCAAAAACCGGGATGAATTCAAATGCTCCGAAAGCATGAGCAGTACCTGCTTTAGGTTACTCGAAAGGATGGCATTTTAATGGGTTTCATGGCCAAAAGTTTTTTCTTAAAAGGGAGAGCTTTTTCCCTTTCGGAATAGAATTCCGATACATTGACATCTATATTTATAGTACATGTAGTTGTAAAATTCGGTAGTTCAAATGGTGCATGAATATTGTGAGGAAGTGACAGTCTACAACTTCCATGTATCATGCAGATACATTTACATTTTTATACACTTTCTAATAAAATTGAAATTACAGAATTAATTTCTCGGACTTCCTGATTTATGGTGATTTGCTTTTTTGAAAAGAGAGTATAAATACTGAAATTAGACATATATATATGGCGAGAAACGCTAGTCAAATACGTTAAAATACATGTATTGCTTTGGATAGAAACAGAAGTTCAATAATCGGCGAAAATTGTCAGCATCTCCAGATATATATGGAAAAAACAATTTTATAAAAATTATTTTTACAGAGGGAACGCATTCCACAGCATTATGTCCCATTGGTGAAAGGACATTTAACACAAAAGATGCAATAAGCAAAATTGTTGTAAAGCATATAATTTGATCAGGAATTATTTACAAAAAGAGTGATTCCAGGCCTTTTATTCATACACGCGGGAATCCGGACCACACAAGTATCCGTTTTGCGTTATGATGACACGTCATTTCCGGCTTAAATTCAAAACTTGTATTAGTGCCTAAAAAGTCGACAGTTTTTTCAAAATATCTAAAAAATGAGATCATGGACCCCTTAATTTCGAAACGGCATTCGATAGCAAATTATAAAGACAACATTATGTGATTTTTATATTAAATTATCAATAGCAGATTTTTTTTAATACACTGATGTATCGTGCCTAAATTCATAGTTTTTGGTAATATATCACATATTTTGAAAAAAATGAAAATATCGTGTAGCACAAAATCGTCTAAATTTTATGTATCGGAAGAGAAGAGATATTCGTTTTCTTTATGCAAAAAAACCCGATTTATTTATCTTTCAAAACAAGAAAATAATTGATTTTTTATCGAAGGAGGTGAAAAGGCGATATTTGCACAATTTTAGTAAAAATCCTGAAAATTGAACCTTAAGTATCTCAAAAAGTAGCATATGAAGGTGTAATTTTCTTTGTATTTTTAGAAAGATCGGTGAAAAAACTACCAATATACAAAATCTCAAAGAAAAATCAATAGTAGATCGAAACTGTATCGTATGCCCTTAAGATGATTGTAGTTGTAAAATATGACTGATATATCTTCACAGGTTTTTTTTAATAAAATAAAATGCAAAAATTTATTCAAAATCACACTACCATAAAGCGTAAGTCATACTGACTCAAATGTAGCCTAGCTGTGTTGTTTTATACAAGACAAATATCATAGGTTCTTTAATAATATACCTAAATGCAAAATTTAACCAGTCACTCAAACATAAAATGTTGGTCGTGGTAAGTTAAATGTTGCCAAGTTGTGTTGTAATATAGATGACTGCAGTTGTGAAACATCATTAATACATTACAATAAGTTCTTTCATAATACACCTAAATGTAAAACTTAACCAGACCGGACGGGCAAGAGTAAATTCAAATGCCCCTTCTACATTTGTGGACGGGGCATAAAAAGTAGTTTCTGGATATCAATCATTGGTTTTCTTCAGTGGGAAGAAAAATGCATACTAGATATGGACAATGCCCCCCCCCCTTTTTTTCAGCCCTGCCATATGCATGAATATAGCTCCACATATTTTAGATTTGACAAACGGTGATGTTGGCATACAACTTGAAACTGTTATGCTGTCTGTAAGACATAAATGATGCCCCCCCCCCCAGACACATCTCCAATAAGTGTATAAACATCCTACAAAATATTAAAGCTGTTTCTCCAAAACTGTAGGAGGAGATAGCCCGACAAACCATGATCTCTTTAAGCAGCTTGCAAAATGACTAAGTCCAACTACCTGTCATTTTCAGAATATTTAAAAGAAATCAATATCCTGTAGCCATGCACACCACCATTTTATGTATGAACATTCTATAAAATATTAAAGATGTATCTCCAAATCTGTAGGAGGAGATAGTCGGACAAACCATGATCTCTTTATGCAGCTAGTACCAAAAAAATGACCTAGTCCAACTACCTGTCATTTTCAGAATATTTGGAAATAATCAAAATCCTGTTGCCATGCACACCTTCATTATGTGTATGAACATCCTACAAAATATTAAAGTTGTACCTCCAAAACTGTAGAAGGAGATAGCCGGACAAACCATGATCTCCTTATGCAGCTAGTTCCAAACAAGAGGCTCAGTGGGCTGCGCCTGTATCGCTCACGTGGCAGTCACAAACTTTTGATTTGACAGACTAGATTGATTTCTGGAAACTTTGTAAATGATCTTCTATAAATTCTTCATACCAAGTATAAGTTCATTGGCCAAACAGTTTCAGAGGAGAAGTTTTAAATTTTGACCGATCAGAATATATAAAGGTTTCTGGTGGCAATTTTGTTTCACGGACTAGAAAGATTTACGCAAAGTTTGTAAAGGACCTTCCATAGATGCTCCATACCAAAAATCAGTTCATTTGGCTTTACCGTTTCAAAGGAGAAGAACTTTTAAATTTCGACCAATCAGAACATGTAAATGCTTATGACAGCCATTTTGTTTCACGGATCAGGAAGATTTATGCAAACTTCCTAAAGGATCTTCCATAGATGCTCCATACAAAAAATCTCATCATCACCATTCACTAAGGATACCATGTTTACTTTAAAAACCAAATATTGTTGAAATCTGAGCAAGTGTAAAAAATGGCGGGAAAGTGGCCGTCCAAAACAAACTTTCATCATCACCATTCAACTCGGGATACCATGTTTACCTTGAAAGTAGCTTTCATCTTCATTTTCTTTCTATAATTCAGGAAAGAATAGCAAAAAACAGCAGTTTGACCCCTGTGTTCTATTTTTAGTAAGGGCCGACATGTTTTTTTTGACCAATCAAAAATCCAAGCATTCATTTTTTGCAGGATACCCTAAGGAACAATCTTACCAAGTTTCATTTGATTTTGAATAGTAGTTTCAGAGAAGAAGATTTTTGAAATAATAACATAAAAAAAAGCCAAAAATTTCAAAAAAGGGCAATAACTCTAACATCAGTTGACAGATTTCCACGAAAATCAGCACACAGGTAGCTCTCATCATTCTGAACACTTTCAACCTGCCAGAATTTGCCGTAACCTAATGATTTTTGAGATATTTGTGAAAAACTGATGTCTGACCTCTATGTTCTATTTTTGGTAACAGCGGCCATGTTTTTGGATGAATCAAAAATCCCCACATCAGTTCTATGCAGGGTACCCCAAGGAACATTCATACCAAGTTTGGTTCTAATTAGTCAAGTAGTTTCAGAGGAGAAGAGTTTTGTATAATTGTTAACGACGACGGACGCCAAGTGATGGCAATAGCTCACCTGGCCAAAGGCCAGGTGAGCTAAAAATGACTAAGTCCAACTACCTATCATTTTCAGAATATTTAAAAGAAATCAAAATCCTGTGGCCATGCACACCTTCATTATGTATATGAACATCATACAAAATATTAGACTTGTATCTCCAAAACTTTGGGAGGAGATAGCCGGACAAAAACAATGTATCCTAATGCGGACGAACAAATGGAAGAGTTTTGTATAATTGTTAACGACGACGATGACGGACGCCAAGTGATGGCAATAGCTCACCTGGCCAGGGGTAAATAAATATTCCACCCCCCTGACATTTTGTCGTGGGGGCATAAAAAATATACATATATTTGCTTGAAATAGAATTACAAAACTATTTGCAGATAACATATTCCTTAAATTTTACATTCCATTTCTATGTATTACAGTAACTTTCCATATTTCTGCTGCTGTTTTATTTTGGTTTATTTTTGACAATTGTTGTAATTGTGCCAAAATTTAACATACTAATCCAAGAAAATAACAACCCGTTTCCAATTAATTATGAATTACTTCCCTTGCTGTTTTCCTATGGCTAAAAGTCTAATAAATGTATTACAATATAATCAAATCATGTTGTTTATTCCTCTTCCCCTGTATGGGGTTAATTGCCTAAGGGTATGTATCATATCACTTACATAATAGGTTTAAGGCAACTATATAGGAAACATCTTGCATATATATTAATTAGTCCAATATACATTAACACAGTAATAGCCATAGTTAGTAATCATAGGACGTAATAAATGTTAAAATGGAAAGGGGTCGATTTACAAAACACTTCAAATAGTTTAATTTGAAAAAAAGTCCATCTTGACTGGTGGTGGGGATTTTAACACACTTACAACTGTACTTATTATAACAGATTTTATGTCAGGGTTCACACTAAGATTTTTTCATGATGAGCCCTGGGACTCATCATTTTTCAGAAGAATGCCTGAAGTTTTATCAACCCCATCTTCTAACATTTTGATGTTTCCTTCTCATTTCCAACTGAAATCACTGGTGACCAGAAAGTTTTTCATGAACATTATGGTCTTCAGATGCTAGAGTTTGAAAGATGACACTTCCACTTTGATTCTTGCAAAGAAAGAACCCTGCTTTGTCTCTGCATTTATTATCAACTGCATTTTACATTTGTACAAATGCATTTCCACTGCACAACATCCAATAATACTACTTAGTTCCATTTGTTATAAAAGTATTTCAAAAACCACCATATGGAATATAAGAATAAAGAAATTTCATTTACATCATTTTACTGAAATAATCACAAATTTTAACTATTAGAGGTTTCCCTAGACCAATTTAGTATAGTGCTGCACCATGCTGCCATCATCATGAATTTTACAATATGCCCCCAGGTAGCCAAATCTAACTTTCAATTTTTAGTTTAATCTTATCTTTTTGAAACTGATTTGTAATTAATCATGTACCCCTGTTGTGTTGGCACACTTTTATGACACTTTTACACCCTCACCCTATGGTGAAGGCTGTTTATTGCAGGTTCTGATAAATATACTGCCCTCATGTCAAAGTGGGGTTTAATTTCGGAACATCTACTTGCAAAACAAACATCTTATTAGGTAGAGGGGATTAATGGGCCTTCCTAGGGGACTGGTGTATTTTTCAAATATAATTAATATAATATAATAAAGAATAAAATTAATTTTTTTAAAATATCTACATTTAATAATAATAATTATTAATTTATTTATTATTAACATTTGTTTCCATTTTTTCATCACTATAATTTCTGTTTCTTTATTCCTTTGAAAACCTTTAATATTTGATTTAAATGCAGAACATATAAAATTGTTTTAATGAATATAAATGAGTTTATTTAGTTTTTTTCTTCAAAAATATAAATTCCCTTAATTACTTTATCAAAATGGCATGTAAGTTACAGGTAAATGAGCAAATACATACCCTTTAAAAGGCCCCTTAATCCGCCTATCTAATTATATGTTTATTTTGCGAGTATACTTCAGGGAACACACACCCCCAATATTATCTTTTTAACCATTGGTGCCTTCAAAATACGAAATTTACCATGCCTTCAAAAATTTCTGGGGAAAACACTATGTTTAGGCATCTTCATTTGCCCCCCTTGGTTTAACACTGGATACTTTTGGTCTTTTCAGTGATTTTAAGTACCTACTCATTTCTTGCATTCTTTTTTTAAACAGCTATAGGGTAATTGAATTGACAATTGGCTGTAAGTTTGTTGATGTTAATTCTATAAGTTTGGGATTTTATATAGCATATTGATATTTATCACTTTACTGCAACTTGCAAAGTAGTTCCTAAATCCAGTTGTGATATTTATATAGATCTGATTCAGAGTTATTTCAATCATCTCTCCCATCCCAAAAATGCAGAATGATTCATTTCAGATTTACATTTCCTTAATATTTACCAACAAAATTGCACACATAATCGTCTTTGTTTTTATTTTAGATGATCTCATCCCCATAGTGAAAAATGTCCCTTTTGTTTACATTTTTATTCATACGACGGTAGATAAATTACAAGTGATCGGAAACACTTGACAGTTCAGTAACTGAATCTCACCTTGTAAACATCCCCGTACGTCCCGCTTCCCACTCGCTGGATGAGTTCAAAATCATCCTGTGGGTTGCGACGGAGGATGCCTGAATCCAGTTGTGGATTATATGCCATAACTATCGCCAACTACATTTTAAATTTGTCGATTTCATGAGCGAAACAGTGCTGTCATTTTTTGATCCTCAAAATATATCCAGTTCCGGTTGAGCATGCGTGTGCATTTTTTAAGGGGAGACAATTTCGCGGAATATTTCGCAATACTCGTTGTGCGTTATTCTACGCGTTATTCGTTTTCTGAGATTTGGCCACGAGCATAGGTACAAATTGTAAGATAGTATATAAACTTAGCGCATTCTTTTTTGCATTTATGAAACAATTTGTGGTTATTTGTAAACTCTTAATTAAAAATAAGATTTAGATTTATATCTTGTGACTTTTTAAGCCAAATTAAGGTAAATATGACTGAGTGACTACACTGTGTTATAGTAGTCTCAGCTCAGATCAGCGATTGACCAAAATATTTCACGCCTTAAATATTTTCCGATATATTTCATATTAAACCGTACTTTTTTCAGAAATTAAGTAAAAATATCTTTTTAGACTAATTTGTTAAATCCTTGAACCTATCCGGTTTAATTGTTTATTCTGGTGGTTCATTCCAATGAGTTGATATGTTTTAAACACTTTATTAGATTTATGTGGTGTAAACTCCCTTTACCAGTAAAGTAAATTGATGACGTCATGAATTATTTTCTTGTTTAATTCGTTGATCATATTTTGAAATCCCTAAAACCAAAGTAAAAGAAAAACAAAATTTAAAAAATTAGAGATAATTACCTGATCAATAATTTAAAAATTGTAGAAATTAGTCTACAAATTACTTCGGAACAAATTAATGAAAAAATGAAATTATATATTAAAACAAACTCAAGGGAATAATTAATAGTGTAAAATATTTTGACAATAGCCCTTTTTCATGGTCTGACTCTTCCAAATTTAAAGAAAAAAAAATATAATTAAATTAATTAATTAAATAAACAAATTAATTAATTTAATAAACAAAGTGAAGAAAAGAAAAAAATAGGTTGATTAAGTACAAAGCATCTTATATCAGGAAATTTTGACTACAAACCCTCCAAAAGAAACCGCCAACATAAAAAAAAAAAAAAAACGGGAGTTCACTTCATCACTTAATTGTCACATGAGAGAAACCACCAAAAATGAAATAAATGAATAAAACAACAATTAAACTAAAAAAATGGAGATATATCAAATATATATTAATATTTTATAAGCAATTCAGTGGATTCTTAGTGCTCATTAGCAATTAGGCTATGCAAATACTGCTCGAGCCGAATGCCTTACTGTCTTACTCAATTTCCCTTCGACCGTAAATATCAAGAATCGTCTAAAAATACAAGACAGCCAGATGATTTTGCTTTAAATAAAAAAAGTAGTTTTTGCTTTATTCCATTGTTGTTGGCTCAAAAACAGTCGAAACTATTTCGGCCCGGATATCACCACTCTCTGTGGAAAATGACATTATATTCAATTTTTATGTTTGTCAAACAGTAACATAACCACATTAACAAATTGTAAACAATTAAACACACACACGCGCTTTCTAGTCAACAATAGGAGATATAAGAAGTCAGTACAGCCGAGAACACTTGTCCGACGAGGACACCACACCATTTTTGCAACTCTTTCATCATAAAGTCACCAACAAACTACACGATTTCACCAGTAGTAGTTAAAACAAGTTTTAGTTTTTCCATTTATTGATAATTTTCATTATATAACCTATATAACTTTTATTATTCAAGAGCCCTTCGTTGCTGAGAACCTCATGAACTTCACGGAAAAGGGAGACATACGAAATTTTCGAAACTGTGTTGAAGGGTCTGGAGAACCGACGAAACCATGGAAACTGAAAGGGTTATGTTACGTACATGTTCATGTATATGATTGGAATCTAAAATTTATTCGTCATCTTATAGGCAATGTTTCAAATCCGAGCGTTCCTTGTAGAAAAAACTATTCAGACATTTTTTTATCATCCTCTCGTTCACCATTGAAATCTCCTATACAGAACGTTTATATCAGGAAAGTAAATCAGCTCCGATGGTATTTCATGGTACAAAACATTACCTTCTGATACAGGCTTCAAACTATGAAAAATATAAAAACCCTATTCACACACTGTGAATACTATAATAACAAGCTCAGATATGAACATACGCCTTTTAAATGACACCTGAATTATAGATCACAACCACGTTATGCTTTCAGTTTCGTTGATTATCAAAACACTTCAAATTAGTTGCCGAAAATGCCGTATTGTCCTTTTCCCACGATTTCCTCCGCAATGACGGGTTCATGAATATTTGGAAATATTTATCTTAATATATAACGAAATTTCCCACATGCAGAGAGCGGTACATTAAAAACTTGTATTCCGTAAGAAAGATTGTATCGAAGTAATACTTGGCCGAGTAAGTCTTGAAATATATCAGTCAAGGGTTCTATTCTCTATTCTATACAAGACTCCAATTCTTAACTTAAGTTATCATATAACTGGCTGTATGAACCAAAAAACTCGATTGTCAATGATGAAGACGTCCTTAAGAGGGTACCCCATATCTACTTTAATGTCATTGAACGTACGTTTTTTAAAGAGTCCAAAGAATGATCTTGCATTACACGTGTTACAAAGTATGTTATTCAAAATGTGCCAGTGGTGAATTAAAATGTCTGATAATCATTGTTACAACGAAATTATTATGCTTTATTACCCTTGTTTTAAAGTATGGACACATTTTCTTGGGAATATATACATGTACATTTAGAAGGAATTTTAGCTTTAGATACTTTGTTTCTTTCGTTTTATTTTATTTTCGTCAAACGATGTCGAAACACGTGCACTTTCGTGCCTGTGCGTTGCTACGCAACTGACAGACCCCAGTGGTTTACTGCCTCCTTCGGGATAAGAGGCGAGTTTGTGGTAGCTTGTTCTTATTTGGTTTATGTTCATATAGATTTAATTTCGAGTAACTGTATTTTGGTAATAGGACATTTACTGATTCTGACCAGAGTATTCTTATTAATGGGGGTGCAAAATTACATACATGTATTTATATTTTTCACCTAGAAACCTTTTGTGCTTCAAGTCATCTACAATAACCATTTTTCTCTCCAAAACAGTTTGTTTTATAGTACTGTCGGTCCACTATATCAGTTGGGGACTCTTCCTTCGGGGGGCAAATTTTCAAGTATACGAGAAATGATTCCCAAACGGGATACCTGCAACATCTTCTATTTTGTGCATCGTGGGATAATTCAAAGTTCGGGGAAAATCTATTATGTTTTGTTTTGAAACCACATGGCCAATTCGAATCAGACTGAGTAGCAATGGATCTCTTTCAGAATTGTGTCTGATGACCCGGACTATCAACCAAGATGGCTGCCAAGCCGAACATAGTTTAACATAGGACTACATATGTATATGAGAAAATTCATTTAAAAATATTCGTCTGAATTCGAATGGCCAATCAGAACCAAATTTGGCAGTAATGGTTGTTAGATGGTCCTTTTTCAGAATTGTGTCTGATAACCTGTATTGTGAACTAAGATGGCTTCCACAGCCAAACTTTACAGTGATTTTTATCCCATGACAAAGACTATCATAGAATAAAACAGGAAGATTCCCTTCATAAAGTCTTCTTTTGTGAAATTTGATCAACTTTAAACAAATCTAGCTATCAATAGTAATTACCCAGTACATGTAAATTTGTAGATGATTTAATATATAAAAAATGTCCATTTATCCCAATCACCAACCAAGCAGTCTTTCAGTTACTGCTTTTATGGCTGTTGATTGGCAAATTGAATCAAGGTGAGCGATATAGGCTCCTAGGAGCCTCTAGTTGGTTAAGTTCTAGTGGTAATTATTAAATAGATATCAGGATGACATGTTGATTTGATATGAATATGAATCCTACTTTTATACAAGACTGACACACTGAGCAAAGTTTTGAACATGTTAGCTCACAAGATAACAGTCTGCAGGAAGATATGTTACCCCACCTGGATACATTATTCTGACTCCAAGCTGACAAACCTTTGCTCTTACTCCTAAATGCCACATGCTTGCCAGAGCAGCAGCAAATACTAATTTTAAAGTCTTTGGTTTGACCTGGCCAAAAATCAAACCGGCAACCTTCCACATTCAAGGCAACAGTTGTATAAAAGTTGCTTAAGTAAATTTTGAAAGGAAAATATGTCAATATAAAACAACAAAATAAATGGCACGTAAATATTTTTTTTATTGAAAACCGATAAACAATTTTCATGTTGAATTCAAGGCATCCGTTAGATCATTCATGTCAATATTCTCAATGTCCACTTGTATATTTCCAGTCTCCAATGACTGGTTGTGCCAATGACGAGGCTTATTTCCTCTTCCCCGACCTCTCTTTCGCTGGAAACCTCTTGACACACCATGTCCAAAGCAGAAATTCTGTGGAACCCTATAAAAGATAAAAGTGCTTTCTTTACAAGTAAACACCAATGAAAATATCTGTTACATATAGGTCCCTGAACAAGATCATACTCCCCCATCCCCTTTCCCAAAATGCATTTTATTGAATTTATCTCACCTATAAAATTTGGTTAATATTTTAACCTTAAATCTATATTGTAACATTTTGGTGTTTTCTCTGGAAGCAAGAGCCATCAATAATACACATCTGAATATGACTGACAACATTAGCACAAATTTTATAAGAAAGAAAGAGGTGAATCAATTCTTGACATTAAATTCCTACACCTTTAGAGCTACTCTTCCAAACAAATCTAAATTGAAAAATCCATATCCAGCTATCACGGTCATCACATGGCCTCTAGTAGTACATAGGTGCCCAGTAATGGCTATCAATTTATCAATACAAATCAGTGGGAGGTGCTAATTAAATGTCCATAACTTCTTTGTTATCGTGTGTTTGACACCCTCCAACCCCTCATTGTATTGCTTATTCCTACATCTTTTTAGATATGTACTTGAAATCAGTCCAGGACATAAAATTTTTGCTTCAAATCGCATTTGAATTTTTCGTTCTTAACACCTAATAAAAGCGTATCACGTACGACTATTGTTTGCAATAGGACTCATGTTCAAAAAATAATTTCGATAATTTCTTCTCGATATATAATACATTCCAATCCCACAAAATAAAGGTTAGAATGATAGAATAGAATAATAAAGACCACTTCAGTTCAGGTTCCATTTTTCTTGCTTCAAACTTAGGTTGAAATGTATTTTTTTTACGATTGTTGAGCAATCTTTAAAGATGGCGCCCACCCCAATCAGCTTCTACATTGTCAAAACAAAGTATATATCGTTCATACGAGCAAATATAATTAAATATATAATACCGGTATATCAAATGTTTACAATATATATAAATACCAGAAAAAATAAATTATATTAATATAAAATAAAGTAAAATGTTACTTATCTGACATTTGAAATTACTTACAAACACACCTCTTAATTAAAATGCTGCATTATCAAAAAATGTACTGTTAAAAAAATTGAAATCCCACTGTTTTTGGTCAGTAAATGGTATAGCTGTATACATACAATGTACCGGTACCTTTTAAAGGGTTGGAACAGTATACATCGCGGACAGTCAAGGTACAATATAGATGTCAAATCGGTAATTGTTATAATTACCTGAAACACACAACATGTTGCGGAGAACAAATTTCTTTACATGTACATTTACTTCAGATAAAAATCAAATCAATTCACCAAAATAAAAATTCGCTTTTTTTCTGGCTTAAAAAGGAAAAAAACTTGCACCATACTCTTTATTGTGTGTATGTACTTTTGCTAGTTTGTATAAATTTGTCATAAATTCCATATTATTAATTATTGTCACAATTTCATATATTGGAATTATAATTGATGTGAAATGTAACTAAATATTTTTAAAAATCTTTTTAAAAGTGAAGACGAGGAGTACATGCTGTAATCAATACAGAGTTATCGAACATGAAAATGACCGAAATAGTTGGATATGTCACCTTAGACCAGGACTTCTACCTCTGGTATTAAATCTCTTATGCTTTTACAATTTCAACACAGAAACTCTAGCACCATGTATAGTTAGGGACGGGATCAAAAGTTCAATGTAGGATAGAAAACTTAATTCACATAGTTTTTTCACTGACCCCCTCTCTTAACTTAATTTGGAAAAAATTGATTGACCAATATGGGCATATGCTTTGAGATTATACTTTTTGTATCATGGGTCTTTTTTGTATTTTTGTTCTGTATATTGACTTGGACATCACTTGAATCCATATTTTTCAATTCGAAAATCGATGTCGAATAACAAAACTTGCAGTGATTTTTACCCCCACACCCCAAACTATTTGAATTAAGTTTTTTATCCTACATTGAACTTTTGATCTCGTCCCTTACATGTATCACAAACAAATATTATTTATATCAAAATAAGAACCTTTGAGCATCGTGGAGGTGTATACAGGTCTCAATGATAAACCTGCTTTAACTGTACTATAACTTTGGTCTGCTTTAGATATATATATCCATAACTATATTGTATTTTTGATCTGATTAAGATATTTACCTGTAACTAAACTTTATTTTTCGTGCGATTTAAATACTAACTAAACTTGTCTTTTTGTCTTCTTAAAATATTAAGCTTTATTAAACTCTAGTGTATTTTTGGTCTGTTTTAGCTTTTTATCTGTAACTAACCAATTTCCAGTCTGCTGATGATAGAAAACTGTAACTATACTGTATTTTTGGTCTGTTTTAGATATTTACCTATAATTATAGTGTTTTATTGGTCTGTTTTAGATATTCATCTGTAACTATAGTGTATTTTTGGTCTGCTTTAGATTTTATCTGTAACTTTAGTGTATTTTTGGTCTGATTTAGACGTTTACTTGTAGACTATTTCTGGTCTGCTGCTAATACAAACCTGTAACTATACTGTATTTTTGGTCTGATTTCTTTATCCATTTCCACAGAAACTTCCATTGATTCATTAGTTGCAGACTCTGCTTTTGTCCTGCAGATATTCTGAGCATCCTTACTACTACGTATGCTGCAAAGAAATTATCCTGTTTGATTGCTGTCTCAAAAATTATAACTCAAACCTAAGTCTACAGGTGACCAAAAGGATGACATTTTTTTTTCTTTTATACAGAGGTTACTAAGTGACCTTTATACAGAATTTATTTGTTTAAGCTTTGTTTATGGCAAGGAGATTTTTGCAAGAAATAAATTTGTTATATAGATTTGCCTTTTCAAGTAGGTTTGATGACAGTTCAATTGTGGCAACATATAATTACATACAGTGGTACGTATGTAAAAAAACACAGCTATGGGACTGTATAAATTGGCTGTTCTTGAGAGATGTTGGTTTTTACAGGTATATTGAAATCCGACAGGAAGTAAATAATTTGATATATCAAAAGGGATGAAAAATATCTGCATTGTTTTTTTTAACCGTAACTAAATCTTTTTTGGTAAACAAAAACTTAATCTTTTATTAGGTCCAGAGTTTTCCCTGTACACATCAATGAGGGTTTGTATAAAATATTCCACTCAGTGAAGAGAATGATAGTTGGGCCAGTTTTTAGAGGTATATGCAACAGTAATATATATGTTTTGAACCATTGAAATTATCTTTGGTACAATAAATCCAGAGGGGCTGGATTCTGAAGGATTTTTTTACTTGAAAATGTAGGTGTAAATTCAAGATCAAAAGAAAGCGTTCAGTTTTTTAAGAGGAAACTGGTTTTGAGAGGGGGCAATTAAGCATTGTAACTCTTAAAACTAACTACCAGTTTATTACCCAAGATTAACATCAGTTGGATATGTCATTTCTGAGTCTAATTTAATTTGGAAAAAAATTTCTCTTTTCAGTGAATATCACTGGCATATGTTTAATCTTGAGATAAGGTTAAGTTTTTATAGAGAGCATAGAATAACAAAAAAAATAAATCTTGGACAAATATTTCCTCAACCTCTCCATGATAAGGCATTTGGAGCAAGATATGAAATGATAAATTATCATTTTGACACTTGATGAAATCATATACTGCAGGAATACAGGCTACCCCCAGAAACTGGTAAGTGATATCATAAACACCTGCATAAATCTATAGTTTTCCTGGTTGTGGACATGAAATTGAAAATCAGTACTGGTGCAGCATGCATGTATGTTGAAAAGTACAGTGTACGTTTTTACATTTAGAATCAAAGTGGCAATGCACATACAGCTGAACAGAAAATAGTAAACAGCAGTAGTCAAATATTTCACAGATGAGTAACCAAATCTTGACAAAAGCATGGATAGTGAACAGCACATGCTATATACAAAAAGCCTTTAATGGTAATCTTAACCACCCACAAAATAATTTTAGTACTTACTCATGTGATTTTTTGCAGGAATTATTTTCATTCCCATATTTGTTTTCGCCAGGATCTCAGAACTTCATTTTAAGTTCTGTTACTTCAAAATATATTTAAAAAAATATTTAACCTTTGTTCGGATAAGTTTTTAAAAAAAATTTCAGCTAGCTTTTTTGTTTGTTTAAAAGCCTGTTCGACTGCCGAATTTTTTCATCATTATACACCTGTTTGATTGAATGCCTTCGATGCAAAACCAGTAAAAGGAGCAAACCAGAAACTTGTAGGTCCATACATGTCATATCCCACGCAAAGTGCACAAGAGTCACGCATTCTGGACCAGTCTCACGCCTCATGTGCAGGCAACGATTTCTCACGCGTACCTTAACTTCCATGGAAAAATAAAATGTTTACAAAAGCCACACAACTTTAAATGGTAAATGGATATTTTTCTTTTAATCATCATACTTGACACGAAAAATACAGAAATGTTTGTTAAATCATTCTTATTTCATATTGAAATTAGCATTTGAAAGCTAACTTCTGTCCTTGAATAGCGATCGCCGTCGGTAAACTTGTCATTATGTAAGTAAACAATGTTGAGTTATCTCCCTTTTTTAAACTAATTTCACATAGTTGTTAATAAAAATATTTTTTGCTATGCACATTGTTAAAAAATTGAATAAATTTAATATATTTCACTATAGGATAAAAACTGCTGCATATTTAGCCATGAATAGATTTTAATGTGGAATAGTGCACCTCGGTGTATGTTTTTTGATGCATGAAGGGGAAATGTGCTTAATTAGCCTGTTAATTTTCTCTATGAAATGTACTACATGCTATTTATAGATTTTAAATTGAGATCGAGGCTGCTTATCATTTACTTAATTGTGTTATCAATAAATACAGTCTGTGAATTAATAATTTTCTATGAAATGTCGTGCACTATTTATTATCTTATTTTATAAAATAACAATCAAAAAGGTTTTATTAACTTTAAAATTTACCCAAATTGAATCACCCACTGATTTTGAGCATGTAGTTATTTTGATTGCGAATAAATTGGGTCAACACATACTACTGCTGGTTTATAAATAGATATAGTTCATTAATTCGCCTCCAAACTTATATATAGCCGTGCACATGGTTCAAGCAAACAATGTCTTCTAAAGAATTTGAAATAATAATTTTAAAGGGGTTGATTGGAATTATTTGCATTCATAGGTGCATGTTCAGCAAATGAAAGGTTTTCGACAGTTTCATGGGGGAGAATTTGTATTCAGTAGAATACGTCTATCTAGTTTACCATATGATACTTGAGAATATTTTATTGTGAAAGCTTATATTTTGATGTCAATAAAATCTCACCCAAAATTACCCAATTTCTCCCTTAAGTGAGCAAAATCTCACCCATGCAAATTCTAAACTGTCATATGTATGTAGGTCCAATATATTACTTTGTGTATTTTGGTGTCCAATATGTTAGATTAAGTATAAAATTTGTTGACATGTTAAGGTCATATTATGCTGTATGCATTATGGAAATTTCAAACTCCTACCTTTTGTTATTTGACCTTTTCTCCTTGTCAAATCTGAAGTTACTTGGATATTTGTGGACTTTAATCAAATGATCTTTCCTTTGTTTTCTGTCAGACAATTTTATACTGCATGATGGGATCAGGCACTGAAACTAAGCACAAGGTACAAAGTAACAAAAATTATTACCTCCCCTCCCCTGTTTACTTCACTTTACTAAATATCTGATAGTTTTCTTCTTTAAATGTTTTTCAAAGTAAATGCATACTTATGTACAGAATCATGAACAATTATTTCAAAATTATAATCATTATTATAATCATCAATTAGCATAGCATATATTCAAGTTTATTTGTCTCAAATAATTTTGTCAAAATCAAATATGAAATAGCTTACAAATCAATTTTGCACAAAGTACATTTTAACAAAATGAATAAATTGTTTTCATTTTAAATCTAATTTACTATCTGCCTTTCAAGTGACCTTAAACTAAAGTTAATATTAGTGTCTTATTATGTCAGACATTATGATCTAAACGATAATGGATCTGATGAATGACAAATTCATGCAAACAGCTGCATTACAAATAAATGAAAACAGTCAAAAGTGTAAATACTTGTGAATTTATTAATATTTCTAAAAAAATGACTAGAAGTATTCTTTTCCAAATTAAATAAAAAACTTTCAGGTTCAATTTAATTTAATACTCTAATATACCATTGGTTGTTTTTCTGCCATCAGTTCAAACATGGAGTCATGCCATTCCAAGATGTGGATATCTAGAAGATGATTGGATGGATAACATCGTTTGCAAACACTACATACATTTCTATGTACACTACCATAATGAGACTCGTATCTGTGAATAGCCCAAAAAAGCAATGTAAAACAGAGTTAAATCCAGCACAGAAATGTTTATCCATAAGGTTTGGAGTTGTCTCCCTTATTACACAAAAAGATTTTTTATTAAAAGACTTATTACAGAAAGAAGGACTAAGTTTATGTTTGATATGTAAATCCCAAAAGACATTCTGATAAAAAAATAAAACATGAGATATAAAAAACTGATGATTGCTGAAGATTTTCTTAAAGTTTAAATTAAATTCATTCACTGGTTTATAAGTAAAAGACTAAGTGTGATAATGATGTCGGTGTGAATATCACCCCAAACGATAAATAGTGATCGTACAATTTGACATTGCTATAAAGGCAACACTATAAAATGGTACTTGGTTGCTTATATAGATATGATTATATATGTATTTTACCCTGACCTTTCACCGTAAACTTACTCAGCCAAAGATCTGAAGACTTTATCACATGTACCAATACCACAAGGAATGTCCTTTTTACAGCTGTGAAATGAAGAAAAATTATTAGACCTTTTCAACAACATGTTGAAAATGATAGGACTTTTACCTGAGTATACTACAAAAATGTCAAAATAATTCATACATAATTCTACTCTAGGGCATAGAATCAAACTGGGATCTATGTGTAACAAATTTACTTTGTTGTAATACATTAACCATCTGATCTTTCAAGGCAAAATAAATTATTAAATTTTCTGCAAAACTATGTAATTTTTGTGTTCATACAGTCTGTAATATTTTTCTGTCATTTTCCATACTTGTATTCTTTCCTAGTTAAATAGTCTAGATTAAAATGGCATTTGACCTTTCCTGACCCTTTTCTCTTTAGCGGATTTGATTTTTCTCTTTAGTTCATTTGAACAGTTATACAACTATTAAGGATAAAAAAACTTCTCATAACACTACTTATCTATAGTAAATTTTACCTTTCAAGTATATCATTAATTTCTTCTTTCACTGCAAATTGTTTGGTTGCTGAGAAACAAATTAAATTTCCTTCTTCAAATAATGGATTATCCATTTTAAGTAATCGTTTTTTCAAAATCCAGCTCCAAAACAATTTTGTTTTCATTTCTGTAAGTTTTCAATTAAATGTCCCAAAATGATATTTTTTAGATAAGAAAAAAAAAACAAAAAAGAAGGGAAATGTTTTAAGGTAATTTAATCAGTTATTTTTCTGCCAAAGGAAATGACAGCCTTTCCATAATGTCATCAATCTTGTCCTGAAGTATATCAAGAATGTCAGATGAGATGAATAAGAAATTTTCTCCCAAATCCTGTATCACAAATTTTCGTCCAAAAGCTTCTGTGTCATCAAGATGTAGTAGGAACTGTTTCATTGCTGGGTCACATTCAACTAAGATGCCTTTTGTTACATTTACCATTTTACAATCATATCACTGGAAAAATAAAAAGATTTGAAATCAAATCTTCGGGAGTTATGAAAATAAATCATGTTATCGTAAAATGGGATATTTTGGTTTATTTGATGCCTTTTGAAACTGTGAAAGAATAAAACTAAACCAAAAATAATCTTTCAAATTATTTTTACATGGAAATGTTATTAATGGTGATTATACATGAAATGCTTGTTTCATTGATGTTAATTTTGTTTAAGCTAAACTGTTGTAATCATATTTGCTTAATGAAAACAGTTTGTATGATAAATAAACAGGCCTACCACACGTTTCGACTTTCCTGGCCATAGTCGATTCGGCCATAGTCGTTTCGGCCATACTTTTTATAATGAGATACATACTTAATAGCATCATTGTTTCTTACGAGAGGTATTCTTAGTAGTTTACTTAGTAGAAGAAAAAAGTTTTGGCACCGATAATTACCGATAATTTAAAGTTGTCAAGCTGTATATCTAAATCTATTATTAAAGGACTGGGTTTATTGGCATCACTCTGTGACTATCATACTTTTTTCTGTAAATAATGAAACACTCACAATTGTTTTCACCTTTATTTAATTTTATATCATAAGGTTAATAACAAGCACATACATAATCAACTACTTGTTCTTCTTCTGCGATGTCACCAGAAATGTCGAAAGACTGCTCTGCTAGGGGTTCATCAGCTGTCATCTTCCATTGGAACGTCTTCTGTGGCAGTGTTCTGAAAAATAAATGAGAATAAAAATATGACAAAAGATGTGGAAGTTTTGAAATATAAAATATAAATGTAACAAATTAATATGTCATTTACATTTTTTTTTTTAATAATGTGCACTTTTTTAATTCTTCTTTTCTAATTTTCTAAAATGTCAACTCTAACATTTATGCTCTTTGTGTAATTTGAATTATAATATCAGTCAAAACTGGTTTTCATAACACCTTTCTAATGACTTTGTTATATTGATTTACTCCACAGGTGGTAGGTGCATGGCCAAGTTGTTATTTACCTTATTGGAGGGATTAAAACTTTTGCCTGATCTTTATTACTAGATAACAGGATGTTAATTAATAGGTGCTAAAACTTTAACTGTTTTAATTACCAGGATTAAAGGTGATAAATATCCATCCACATGTTTACTAATTTGTTTTATCTCATGAACTAGTTTTAATTTTCACAGGTGTTTAATACTATTTAGGGGGAAAATAAAATTTCTTGCACGATTGGAAGTGTCATATATATATATTCATGATATTTTTTTTTTTATAAATAATGAATAAATAAATACATATTCTTTTAATAAATAATTAGACATTCAAACTTTGCTTTAGCTTTACATTGCCTAATGAAATAGAATCGTTCAGGTGTGTAAATGACGATCGGCCAGTATTTTGCTAATATCTCGAAAACTAAGTTACCAAATTTCATCGGGTTTTTTACGTTTTTATACGTTTTTTTAGTACTATAAAATTAAAATAACTTTCTATAAGCGTTTTAGTTACTCTTTAACAATCACAAAATGCAGGATATAGTAAGATCAAAGAATAAATAATTGCTAATCATCATGAAGTAAGGAACATAATTACATTTTATTTGTCTTGCAATTAATTACGATTGATCTACAATATCTAGTTTATAATGATCATTAATCATCTAGTAAATAAATAATATTCTGAAATTTCATGATTAATTTCCAAATATTTATTATATGTATAAAATAAAACTTAAATTTTGAGCTTAGAACTTGTTAAATATTTGTTAGATTCCGTATAAATATTCCATGGCCGAATCGACTTTAATTCTATGGCCGAACTGGTAGTATGGCCGAAACGACTATGGACGAATCGACTATGGCCGAACTGGTAGTATGGCCGAAACGACTTGTTTCCAATAAATCAAACCGTCTAAACTAAGAATCAAAAGTAGGAACGTCACTCGGAAGAGGCGGATTTGGTGTAGATTTATTAATGATAATTTGAATAATTATTAAAAAAATATATATGTATTGAAACAAAAAAAGAAAGA